>JASPKZ010008364.1:3510000-4210000 GCA_030220185.1 Diploptera punctata | reverse complement strand
CCTTATAAAATGCAAGTTTGAACCTATAAGGCAATGTGGACTACTTGATAAAAAAATATATATAATAAAGTGCTATTGCAGTGTTTGATTTGTGAGGAATGTGCCGAATGTGAATTCTGAAAGTAAGCTTGAAATGCAGATGTAGTCCAAGATACTTGACTGAAGACTCCAAATGCAGACACACATATTAATATTTTAGTAATGAACGTATTACTTTTACACAATATACATACCATATCAACACACGGACCATAGGACCTTATATTCAGAGAAGCGGTATTGAGAAGGTCTGTGATTGGATCTTCCTTCATTTATTATTTCCGAGTGTATGGCGGTCCTGGTTTCAGTTGGACACTGCACTCATCGGAAAAATGAAATAACTAACAACATAATTTTAAGAATATTTCCCTAACCATATCTCGTTATTAGTCTACCGCTGTGGTCTCGAGGTAGCGTGATGCCTTATCACGCAGCGGGCCCGGGTTCGATTCCCGGTCGGGACAGGCTCCTGGGTGAAGTTTTTTCGAGGTTCTTCCTCAACTGTAAAGCAAATGTCAGGAAGCTTAGAGTCTAACGGTCCCCGAAAATCATCCGGCCATCATCATCATCCTTATCTTTATTATCATCATCATATCCCTCACCTGTGTGGAAAGCAACGGTAAGCTACCACACCTATAATTCCCTAGTAAAGCTGCAAAACATAGCATGAAAATGCTATGATGGCAGTGAAAGACCTACCCTCGGGCAGAATTACTATGGATAGATGGATCTCGTTATTTTAATTTGCTATTTATTTGTTATAGCCCAAGCTTTATTTCTCAGAAACATTTTACTTTCCGGAGTCTGTTTTTATAATAACACTTTTTTATGCACGCAGAAGTAAGAAAAAATGTTACAAAGAGATAGGCCTATATTTTCTTCATTAAAAACTGTTGTTATACTTAACGAGACAGAATCTTATTGTGAATCCTGATTTAAATATTCGTGTTGGCTTGGAAGTGGCCCTAGTAATGAACAGATCACTCATCCGGGATGACTATCCAAGTATTTTTGTGGTCGAGGAAGTATTATGTGATACATAGTTAAAACTTAACACCCTATAACTTATGACCCAATAATCCGTGGGACTCGTGGAACGTACAACTGCCTACAAAAAGATATGTTTAATAAGGCAGAAAGAGAATCTAATTTTCAAATTCGTTGAAATGTTGAATGTGTTAAAACAAACCTCGTCTCTTATGCAATAAAATAAAATAAATAAATAAACGTGCATTCCTTTAAAATCCTTTTCATTTTTTTCTCTTTTTTCATCCTTTTTACGTTAAAATCCTTTCACTTTAAAATCCGCTCAGTAATTACTTACTACCAACAATAATGTCTATGAATATTTTATGAACTTCACTCTGCTATTGAAATTTAAGCTCCACTTACATACTGAAAGGCACAAAAATTTGTTAGAATGTTCTAATTATAGCAAACATTATCGCTGTGAAAATGAAATACATAACCCAACCCAGTCTGTAGGTTATAGTCTCTCTGGTTTAACTTTAAGAGAAATTTGTAGAATAAGACAAATGTACTCAACTCTCTCACTCGCACCAGTGTTGTCGGTTTTTCTTCACCAGATGTTAATAGGGGGAAAGGGGGAAGAGGAAAACTGACAACACGGCAGATTCTTTCTTTTGTATCTGGACTAAAGTGGTTAACGATCTACCCTTGTATCTCCATTCTCTCTCTCTCTATCTCTATCTCTGTCTGTCTGTCTGTCTGTCTCTCTCTCTCTCTCTCTCTCTCTCCTCTCTCTCTCTCTCTCTCTCTCTCTCTCTCTCTCAAGTTAAGCCAGTTGTACAATAGTTTTGCATACATTTAACCTGTAAAGAAACATATTTTTATTTGAAGATTAAAGACGGATGAGCAATCTATAGTAAAAATAAGACAGCTGTTGTTTCAGCTGCTTTAAATATTAATGTTTAGTAAATAATAGATTTGTAAGTTAAGTAATATTAGTTAGTATATTTATTGAACAACGCTCTTTAACATTTCAGGTCATTGGGGCTACATTTCAAATTTAATAGTGATAAGACATGGGTTCCACTGGGGTAAAATTTTCGGAGGTAAAATAGTCCCCATACATCCCTATCCTCAGCTAATGTTTTCCAATCATCTCCTGTATAATCTACTTCCCTCAAATTATGGATAATGTTATTTTCCCACCTCATTCTTGGTCTACCAACTGCGCGTTTTCCGTCTGGTCTACGTAACCTTAAATATAAATAAAATAAAATATGAGCATGAAGCATTGTAATGTAACATCACTAGATAACCAATCACTATGATTTTTAGTTATGTAGATAGCAAGAATTCAATTCCTCTTGGATACAAATATGGACTGAAGAGAGCATCAGCTATGTATTACATAGCGTTCCAAATGTTGTAAAATAACATAACTAGGCTTAAAGAGAAGATTAAAGAAGAATCGGGACTTGATTTACTTTTTCAGTTTTATACTCTGATGCTCAACAATTGAGCTACTTAGGTATATCCATCAACTTAACTATCATCTTGCATTGTGGTATGGGCCATAAGGTCCGGCCCAACTCCTTTTTGTAGGCCTTCCAGGGTTTCTTCTTCCGCAAGGATCGTAGTTGTATATCGTTCTGGTAAACGATGTTTCTAGCGTGCGTTGTGCGTGCTCTCTCCAATTGACTTAATGTTTCCTTATTATATCTATAAAATAATATTAAATTAATACTTGGAAAAAAAAAAGTTATTAGAAAAAATAGAAGAAAACGTTTGAAATGGTATGGACACCTCATAAGAATGGAAGAAGAGAGAATACCAAATAAGATCCTTAATTGGAAAGATAATGGAAGAAGTGGAAGAGACAGGCCTAGAGAACGTTGGATAGATGAAGTGAGGAGAAGTATGGAAACTAGATATTTGAGGGAAGAATGATGCTTTAGACAGATCACTTTGGGTTGAAGGAGAAATGCTGTATTGTGGAATATTCCTAATAAAAAAACTTTTAATTCAAATATATCAATTTTTTAATTTGATTGAATTAAAAATCTCACATGAACATTCTCTCGATAACATAGCACGAATTCTGTGGATACTAATAAAGTACCGTCCGTTTGTCTATATCCCTTCACCCCCACATGGAACAAGAGTAGTTCCTTTGTGGGAGTTATTTAAACAAACAAATTTAATTGCACTTATTTCCCTATAGGTTTTATGGAGTGACAAGTGTTTAGCTCGTTCTCTCAAAAGAACACATAGTAACCAACAAATGGCTACTTAAATTTTGCTCAGAAGCTTCAATTTTTTATAAGGCTGAAAATCTTCAGGTTCAGGACACATGCCTTAAAGCCCCTCCCGGAGAACTAGCCTCTTGAATTGTTTCCCTCCTAAAAAATATCCATCGACCCCGACCAGGTTTGAACCCGCGAGCCTGAGACCAGAGACAAGGAAATTTACCTCTGGACCACTGAGGCCGATACAATTTATGCGGTTACTAAATAATGTAATAGGAGTGTAAAATCTGTTCGTTTACTACGTTTTAATGATGATCGATCCATCCATAGTAATTCTGCCCTAGGGCAGGTCTTTCACTGCAATCATAGCATTTTCATGCTATGCTTTGCATCTTTACTTGGAGATTATAGGTGTGTAGCTTTCCATACCGATGACGGAGGATAATGATGATAATGATAAGGGTGATTGTGATGGCCAGATGATTTGTGAGGACCGTTGGACCCTAAGCTTCCTGAGATTTGTCTCACAGGTGAGGAAAAACCCCGAACAAAACCTCACCCAGGAGCCTGTCCCGGCCGGGCCCGCTGCTTGACAAGGCAGCACGCTATCTCGTCAATGCTGATAAAGAAAGCAAAAACTAAAATATGTTTTGCCACGTATCACATTTGTTATTTCAACGCTATAAAAATATTTTTAATTAAATATCAGTGTTTGGACTCTCGTTACCTGAATATATATGTGACGTGAACAAGCGTTTAGAAATGTTGCTCGAACTTTCTCCGTGTAATTGAATGCACGATTGATTTCTGCACATTATTGATTGTTAAGCGATGAGACATTAATAAATTAACCTACTTTTTAAAGTCGGCTGGCGTAAATGTTACGTATTTGTTAGAGTTGATCCCTTCAGTAAAAAATGGACCAACCTCGATTCCCAATTATTTATCATCCCGTTTCCAGTATCTATCCTCAAACCATAACTTAAACACAAGATCACGACGTAGTCTCTTGCTTAATATACCGCAACATAGGACATCACATCACTCCATGTCATATACCATCTTCACTTCTCGCAACTGGAATTCCCTACCACAAGAAATAAGGTGCTGCCGGACATTGGCATCTTTTAAAAGAAATCTAAATTTATATTTGCTCTAAACTCGACTTCATTATTATCCAGTGTAAGGTGTATATATATTAATTGGTGTTTCTCGTATAATGTATCATATTTATATTATTATTATTATTATTATTATTATTATTATTATTATTATTATTATTATTATTATTATTATCGTATCATTATTGTTATTACCCTATAAAATGTTGTTTGTATCCCGCGCCGTAGCCGAGCGGTTAAGGTAGGAAGCCTTGGCGCAGAGCTATACGGGACTTGCGCTGGTTCGAGTCTCCATGGGGGAAGAAATTTTGTCATGGTATTTCGGCCAGTATGGGACCGGTGCCCACCCAGCATCGTGAGGCAATTGGGTAGCTACAATAAGTAGCGGCTCCAGATTGAGGAACCAGCTATAACGTCTGGGGGACTCGACATGCTAACCACATGTCACCCCTACACTGGCTGTTGATCATCTACCTCTGGGATTGACACATGTGGATGTGAAGGGCCAGCAGCCCGCTGGTAAAAGGGCAACCGCTGAAAAGTGGAAAGACCCTCAATCGGAAATGTTGTTTGTACATGACATTTACATTGCTACATTATTGTATCTTTAACTGTTTATAATTAGTATAGTGTATATCTATATTTGTCAAATATTTATTTGTATTTGTGCTGGTTGAGTGGAAGAGAGGGCCTTATGGCCTTAACTCTGCCAGAATAAATAAATTATTATTATTATTATTATTATTATTATTATTATTATTATTATTATTATTATTATTATTATTATTATTATTATTATTATCCACATTTTCACATTTTAAGTAAACTGTATATTCTCTCATTTATTAATGCATGTAACATTTGTATGGGATACGGTGACAACAGATGACGTTGAAATATATATTTATATATCAGCTAAACCCCAGCGTGCGCTGCTACGCCTAAATAAATTAAAATTAATGTGTTGTTATGTTTAGTTGAATAAGTAGAGGGAAAAATAATAATACATTTATATCATTATTTTTAGATACCCCGTGCTAATTACCCGGCGTTCCCGGGAATCTACTTATCCCGATCTTCTTGGCATAAATGAGCTGAAAGACGAAAATTAATGTATTGTTATGTCAAGTTGAATAAGTATATCTGAAACTAATTATAAATTTATAGTATAATTATTTAGATACCCGATGCTGATTACCCGGCGTTGCCCGAGATTCTACTTATCCTTTGGCATAAATTATCTGAAAGACAAAATTCGTTATTATTGTGGGTTACCCATACAAGAATACTCGCCGTGCGCTGCTACACATGCCCGGGAATCTACTTAACCCGGTCTTCTAGGCATCAATGAAACATAAAAATGGCTATTGTGAATTATCCGTTAAAGATAAATATTTGTTGTCTGGGACTTTTTTATAGAGTATTTTGAGATTTTCAATTCTTTGTATATTGATTGTGTGTATTTATTATGGTTCAGGCAGCGTAAGCCATTTAAGCGTCCAAAAAAGCTATTGTTGACTTTTTTACTACAAAGAGTGATTTTTAAGGGTGAAGTGGTTTAGTTATTATAACTCTCTTACAGCCTATAACCTTCCCGGGAAACTCCTGGACATTTTGCAAAAGCCCCATCATAATCGGATAAACGGTATGGCAACGCATAAAATATGAAAAAACAAACTTTCATTTTTTATATTAGATTTTTTTTCTTTTTTATTCGATACTCTAGATTATCATTCCGACATTTCTGGTGTTCTATACTGGCATTGGCGTAATTGTAATTCACTTCTAAGATAGGGGCGCCTGGAAGGTGGGATTACGGCTGCCCTGATGATATAATGGGCGATGATGATACGCCAGGAGTATCCTTAATTCTGAACAGTATCTAAGACGAATATAAATGATGATGACTATGATGGCCATATGATGTTCGGGAACCGTTAGGCTTTAAAGTTGCCTGACATTTGTTTCATAAATGAGGATGTGCATTTCAGGATATGGCTCACTTTTTTTCTAAACATAGTATTATATGTTCTGGAACTAACACAAAACATACAGACTAATACATACGCACATTTAAATATGCACCAAAAGTGAACATGATCGACTGTTTTATCGAAGAACTCAGTTTTGTCACATAAAATACATGTTTGTTTCTAACTGCTCTCCATGGGGCTCCATGGCGCTATGGTTAGACACTCACCCTCCATTTCTGGTCCCGGATTCGCTTCACAGTCATTCAGTGTGGTGCGAATTCGGGACAAGCGCAGGTTTTCCTAGGGTTTTGTTCCGTTTTCCCTTTCCAAAAATTTAATTCCACTACTTCTCCATTTCGTTCCATTTCAATTCATCTGTCCCTGTGGTGGTGTGACAGATCTGATCAGTCGGCATCTTCTATGTTACAGACATTCAATAATAGGAGCTTTATTTTTTTTCGATCTGGCATTATGATAAACTCGAACAGAGAGTTTATTTTACATGTGAAAACAAACTTTCTTAATACCCTGAAAATCAAGCGAACTTTAAGGCCATTTTGCGGAAAATAATATTGCCTACGTATCTCACAGTTTTATGACATAAAAATATGTTTCAAATCTTAGATGGTAGTAAAGTATGTATAGTTTTTGAAAAAATTGATGGCGCAACTCTTTATGATATAAAGTTAAGAGTTTTGAAGAGCGATTCACATCAGTACGTTGTTATGTGTGCTGACTCGTTTGATTACAAAGCGGGCGGCGTAATTCTCTCTCCGTGCAGCTTTCGTTTCGTTCGCTTCAGTGGAGCAGTCGGTAAGATGCTCTATTTCGACAACGACGCAGATCCAGGTTCGATCTTGGCCAGGAAGAATTTTTTTATAACATCGTTAATTTTCACAATACCTACATGTTACCAGGCTTCGTTAAATAAATAGATTTGTGCGTGTGTATATATATATATATATATATATATATCTCCATCCATAGTAATTCTGCCCGAAGGCAGGTCTTTCACTGCAATCATAGCATTTTCATCCTATGCTTTGCAACTTTACTAGGGAATTATAGGTGTGGTAGCTTCTCGTTGCTTTCCACACCGATGAAGGATGATGATGATAAGGTGAATATGAATACATATATATAGAGGGAAATAAATAAATTAAAGAAAACAGGTCATATAGGCCTATAGAAAATAAATAACCTTTGCAACATATCGTTACTTCGTTAACAAAACACAAAGCATAACTAGATTGTTTATTTCCACAATTACTGCAAAACGCGTCTGATTAATTTAAACTAAGTCGAAGTTAATATATAATTTCAATATACAAATAAGTACAGGAAGTTCATCGAATGGAAGATCACAGAATACCCAAACAAATGTTAAGATATCAACCTGCAGGAAGAAGAAGACCAGGACGTCCACTCAAAAGACTTCTGGATGGTGTTTCTCTTGAGGCCGAAACAGGTCAACAAATGGCCTAAATTCGTGAATGTACTATGATGATGATGATGAAATAAGTACAGGAGTGTTGCATCGCTTAATACAGACTGTTTTTAGCAGGACGGTTGTGGTCTAGTGGAGAACACGTTTGTTTCCCATGCATGAGGTCGCGCTTTCGATCCCGCTGTCGTGTTTCTTTACTCGGTTCTTTTTTCTATTAATGTTGTTCGTATTATTTGTTTTGCTTTGTTTTATTTATTTACACGAAATTATTTTCCCTTGCACGACACACAACGAAATAGAACGGATTTTAGTTTCCCAAATGGATGTGCATTTGTGAACCAAGTAGCTGGCTTTTGATCATGCGCAATGGCTTCGTTCTGGGTCTTAAAAATTATCTGTGCACCATCAATTCTTTCAAAGACTGTACCTACGACCTCAGTCGTCCTCAATTAAGTATAGTTTCAGTTAAACCACAGAGGTTTATATTATATATATTTAGCAACGCTTGATTTGTCCTCATTATATTTAAAATGATTGTTCAACATTGCATTAAAATTTCGTATGGTTCTATAGGTATCAAATTTATCACAGCTGCTGAATTCAAGTTTTATCCATGTTTATTTTCGTATATATCACTGTCATAATTTTATTTGAAATGATTTGAATTTATTATCAATGTTGTAGTCGGCTGCTGTGGACTAGTGGTTATGCTTTTTGCCTCTGGTCCCGAGGGTCGCGGGTTCAAACCCGGCCGGGGTCGATTGATTTTTTTAGGATGGAAAAATCCAAACAGCAAGTCTTCCGGGAGGGATTTTAAGCCGTGGGTCCCGAGTCTGAAAATCTTCAGACTCGTAAAAGATCCTTAAGCCTGAATGAAAAGGCCTCTAAGCAAAATGTACCGAATTTTCCCGTCCTAGTACTACCTTGGTTTTCTAGATGTCATGATGAGGCGGAACGTTGACCACGGACCACTCATATTACATCTATACGAAAACAAGTGTAACTAAATTAGTATGGTTCAAATTCTTCCCTGTAGGGGGAGAGCGCCTAATTCTCTGTTAAGGGAAACATGGGCTTGCAGGAAGAAAAGTGTTTTATACGATCTTTACGCTTTTATTGTGTTTTAATGGTTTTTACAAGTTGTATTGTTTCAATTTCTCCATATGTTTGGGTTAACCAATTGTTTTTATTTTCATCGATTGCGCTATTTAGTTTGGTTATATTTGATATTTCGTCTTTTTTTTAGTTTTTTACTAATACATTAGCCTAATTATTTCGTCATCGCATCCAATTTTTAAATATTGATATTTTATGTATATTAGTTCTTTATTGTAGTTCTCTTTGTCTCTTAGTGGTAGTTTTGTCGTTGTTTTAATGAGATGCCGTAATAAAAATGCTCATTTTTTGTTGGGTTTCTTTATTTTTTATGGCTGTTGTATTACTTGTGGATTTTTATGTACACGCTGATATCTAGGTGACTTTTTAAATAATTGAAAAAAAGCTTGTTTTTTCATCCTCTATCGTACATTATCTGTATATTCCGCTCGCCCCGAGTTCTTATTCGTAGAAATTCAAGCCAGTCTAAAAAAATGTCTCTTATGCATTGTATACAAACCTCCAAAAATAAGGCACCTTTCGGATCTAGAAAACGCTCTGAACGATTCGTTACCTCATTATGAACACGTTATTGTCGCAGGCGATTTTAATACAAATCTTCTTCAGACTGACTCACCAGCCATACAACTTAAAAATATGTTCCAAAGCTTAAATATGACAATTGTTCCTTTCTCTGCCACACATCATACTGCTAATACCGACACTCTACTGGACTTAATAGTGACTACACATCCACAGAAAGTACTGTCATATGGACAAATTCCTGCTCCCGGCATATCTGCTCATGACATTGTATTCGTAGAATACTCACTCCAATGTCCTAAAAGACGCTCTAAATTGATTACGTACAGAAATTTACAAAACATAGACGATACTAAACTAAAATCAGACGCTTTAGAACTACCTTGGTACACAATATGGAATCTTAGATCAGTTGATGAAAAAGTAGACACATTTAATACACTGATATTACAACTATATGATAGACATGCACCAGTAAAAACCCGACGATTTTCCCGCCCCCCTGCACCCTGGATGAATGACTCAATACGTGAACTTATGTCAAAACGAGACAAAGCATACCGAACATACAGACGACATAAAAATGACGAGAACTGGCAACTATACAAACAACTTAGAAACACAACTACACAAACTATACGCAATGCCAAACTACGACACGCCCACAGTATAATCGGACCTGAAATAAGTGCACGGGACACTTGGCGAAATCTCCGTGCAATGGGACTTAGACAGTTGAATCCCTCAACTGACTCAATAGACATTTCTGTAGATGACTTAAATGAACATTTTACCTCAATACCCATGACACCTCCAGACAACAAGACTAAAATAGACATTCTTAAAGACTTATCCCCATCCCCACATATAGGAAGAGATAAATTTTACTTTAACGACATTTCGCCTATAGACGTTAAAAAAGCACTCAAGCGGATTAAATCCAATGCACAAGGAACAGATAACATCAGCATTTTAATGCTAAATAAAATCATTGACATTATACTACCCACAGTGACTCATATTTTTAATGCTTCCCTTATAACTTCTATCTTCCCTACTGTATGGAAACAGTCTAGAGTTCGGCCTATACCAAAAATAAGTACACCTACTAACTGTAATGACTACCGACCGATTAGCATCCTTCCGACATTATCTAAAGCCCTGGAACATATTGTACATAAGCAAATGACTGAATATCTCCAAGAAAATCACCTCCTTGATCCTTATCAATCCGGCTTTAGATATGGTCATAGCACAACCACAGCTTTGCTAAAAATTACTGAAGATATTTGTGAAGCCGTGGACAGACGTCAATTGACTCCTTTAACCTTACTTGACTTCAGCAAAGCTTTTGACACAGTAGACCACGACTTACTTATGATAAAGCTCAAGCACCTACACTTGTCTGACAGCGCTGTATCCTGGTTCGACTCATACCTGCACGGTCGTCAACAATACGTTTGATTAAACTCTAGATCTTCGTCTTGGCGCAACGTGCCGGCTGGAGTCCCCCAGGGCAGTGTTCTCGGACCTCTTCTTTTCTCAATCTACATAAATGACTTGCCAACTGTACTAAAGCACTGTCGTTATCACCTCTACGCTGATGATCTCCAAATTTACCTACATTCACCTCCTCATTCTCTCTATAACAGCTTGACAAAAATGAATGACGATCTCATATCCATCTTTGACTGGTCTTCAAGTATCGGTCTAAATCTAAATCCTAACAAGTCACAAGTAATTCTAATGGGACAACAAAGACTGCTTACAACCTTTGACATATCTACACTACCAAACATTACTATAAATAATATAATTATCCCTTATTCTTCTTCAGTAATAGATCTTGGACTACATCTAGACGCAAATCTAACCTGGCAAACACAAGTGAAACACATATGTAAAAAGACTTTCTCCATCTTACATTATCTTAGACGTTTAAAGAATTTTCTCCCAGTTTCGTTAAAACAAATCCTTGTGCAGAATCTTGTGTTACCACACTTCGATTATTGTGACATTATATATAATGATCTAAACTATGACTTGTCGCAGAGACTGCAGCGTGTTCATAATGCTTGCGTTCGATTCATTTTCAATATCCGCCGTTATGACCATATTTCCGAACACTTTAATAACCTCTCTTGGCTCCGTCTTACTGACAGACGTAAATTGCACTCTCTTTCACTACTTTTCAAGCTTCTGAATTCCTACATCCCTACTTACCTGGCGTCTAGATTTGAGAAGTTATCCTCTTACCACAATATTGACACTAGATCACAAGATAGCAGTCTGCTAACAATTCCTCTTCATAGCACTTCCTCCTATTCTACTTCCTTCACAGTAGCCTCTGCCCGCTCCTGGAATCTCCCTCCTCAAGATATCAGGGGTTGCCGCACACTTGGTACCTTTAAGTCACGCTTATACAGTTACCTGTTGTCTAATAATTAATTTTTCTCTATTTATTTAATTTTATACTATGTCATTAATCTTTTCCTGTTTTTTTATATATATTGTACATATATATTTAATTCGTTAAATTTAGAGTAAATCAAAATACATTATAAATATTAATTGTAATGTATTCATAACTTGTAATCGTTTATATTTATAGATATATATTGTAATTTAGATTTAAGACTATTTTTTGTTTGTATTTTTTTTTAAACCTGGTTGAGTGGTAGACAAGGCCTTAAGGCCTTAACTCTGCCAGGTAAAATAAAGCTATTATTATTATCGATACTAGTAAAATGTATGGTAAATTTTCGTTGAGGTGTTAATTCACAGTAATGTAATGTATGATTAAAAACTATAAAATAGTCACCTTGTAGCTCCATCTCCACAACTTAAGTTGTTTTAAAACTCTGTAGGCCTTTCGGGACTAGTCCCATCACCAGCAGAATGCATTAGGTCCGTACTTGCACTTCAACAAGGTTCAACAAGTACAGACCTAATGCATTCTGCTGATCATGGAACTAGTCCCGAAAGGCCTACAGAGTTTTAAAACAACTTAAGTTGAGACCGACCTACAAGGTGACTATTTTTTAGTTTTTAATCATACATTATATTACTATCGTATATTAGTCGTAAATAATATGTTTGGCACTCTGTACAGCTGTTGTATTACTTACTTACTTACTCACTGGCACTATCGAACCCGTAGGTTCATGGCCGCGCGGACATAAGCTCTCCATACATCCCTATCCCGAGCTAATGCTTTCCAATCATTCTCCGTATAATCTACTTCCCTCAAATCATACTTAATGTTATTCTCTCACCTCATTCTTGGTCTACCAACTGGGCGTTTTCCCTCTGGCTTTCCTACAAGAAGCTTCCATGCAAGTCTTTCATTCTCCATACGTGCATCATGTCCTGCCCATCGCAGTCTATGAGACTTAACTGTTCTTATTATATCTGGCTTTCTATAAAGACCATGTAGTTCATTGTTATGTAGTCTTCTCCATTCACCTGTCTGTTCATCTCTCTTTGGTCCAAAAATTTTCCTAAGTACTTTATTCTCAAATACTTTCCTCCCTTAAAGTAAGAGTCCATGTTTCGCACCCATATAATATAACTGGTAGATTAACACTTTTATATAGTTTCAGTTTAACGTTTTTTGAAAGGAGTTGGGACATCAAGAGTCTCTGCAATGCGTAATAGCACGCATTTCCAGAATTGAGCCTATGTTTAATCTCCTTGTGCATCTCATTCCTATTTGTGATTATTGTTCGTAGGTATTTGAATTCAGCCACTTCCTCAAAATGTCCCTCATTTGTCATTAGCTGTCCATTTCCATTATATAATGTATTTCTACGTGTGACCATATATTTAGTTTTATTGTTGTATTAGATACTTAAACTCGAGTTACCGCCACTTGAAACCAATTTATGGAACTCAAAGCTTTGCCTCGCCTTACCTCAAGTTACAACGATGCTAATAACAGTTTGTCAGAGTTTACTATTAAACTTCAATTAACACATAAACTTACAGAGTTTAACGTTTTATTCTCGTAAACATTTTACATCTATGACTTGGTTAAATTTAATTTACTTCGGTAACAAACAATAAAAACTTGGTGAAAATATTCTTCACATGTCAATCATTCATAATTTTACGTATAACTCAGAGCAAGTACTTTATTGTAACTCAGCATTATCCACTCTTTTCTGTTCTGCTTCTCTCTTCGTGTCTGCACACCATTCAGTTATTTTTTATGTGTATCATCTTATTCTCTATCGCGTCGTAGCCGAGTGGTTAAGGCAAGATGCCTTGGTATGGAGACAGGACTTGCTCTGGTTCGAGTCTTCATGGGGAAGAAATTTTCTCATGGAATTTCGGCCAGTATGGGACCGGTGCCCATCCAGCATCGTGAGGAATTTGGGTAGCTACAATAAGTAGAGGCTCCAGGTTGAAAAAACTAGCTGTAACGGCTGGGGGACCAGACATGTTGATCACATGTCACCCTTACACTGGCTGGATGATCGTCTACCTCTGTGATAAACATATGTGGATGTGAGCCAAGGGCCTTCTAGGCCTGTCTTTTTATCATCTTATTTAGGCGGAGTGACTAGCGTGCTTAAATGACCCTGAGAGCTATGCCGACACGGCAATAGCATACCTGCTAAAAGGGTCACCCATGCCGGACAGTCAAAGGCGATAAGCCAGACGAAAAATGTACCTTGGTCGAAAGAGTGACTATCTTTCATCATAAAATTACAGCCGTTAAGAAACGCGGACATTGGTTCCACTGGGGTAAACATTTCATGAAATGTTCGTATATCCGAGCGGAGACACTTCAGGGAATTCACGGCAAAGGCTTCAACATAAGGACATTTTACTTCTTTTACTATCCAATTTTGAGTTTAAAGCCTTTTTAGGTATATGTCCGATCTGTATTCATCCTACAGACATGGTCCAGCCATTCAACTCTTCTATATTTAATGTCTGCGATGATAATATATCTATAGAGGTTATGAAGTTGTACATTTATTCTTATTCGCTATATGCCATTGTCATAAATTGGTCCATAAATATTTCCTAAAATTTTCCTTTCCCAGGTAGTTAATGCATAAGCCTCTCTACCTGAGTGTGTCCAAGCTTCACTTGCATAGATTACGATAAGTTTTATGATGGCTTTATATAATCTAACTTTCACTTTCTTAGATAGTATTGAACTATATATGAGCCTCTTAAAGCCAAAGTGGTGTAACTCCACTTTTAAAAAATCTGCATTAATGCTAGCAACGAATTCTGGTTATGTAAAATTACCTCCAGGAATAGTGGTGTAACTCCAAACTGCTCCACAAATGGGAGCACAAGTTTATGCAGTCAGCAGTGCCAAAGTAATGTAACTCCAGTTACTGTTTTTGTTCTAGTGTCCTGAATGTGACATGTTACTGCTGTATATTCCACAAACACATAAAATGTAGAGCACCAACAATAAAACACAATGTATTATAAAGCGATACATGCACAGGACAAAACCAGAACTGGAAGATGGAATTATATTTATTGAGGTTAGTTTTGCGTGAAGACAACATTGAAACCAGTAATCGAAAGTTTATGATCAGTGGTCATTCCTATCTTCCGAATAATTCAGACTTTGGCTCAATTGAATTGTACAGTAAAACTCGATAGATATTTTGCCCTTTTGACTGATTTTGAGTTATCAAGGAAAAATAATCCTTTCCATCTTACTGTGATGTCTGATGAACAATTTTAAATTACAGGGGGAAAAAACATTACTAAGAGAAAGCTTGATGAAGAAAACCATTTAGTTCCATGGCTAAGGATGCAATGGATTAGTATCGAAAATCCGATCCATTGACAATCTTTTACAAGGAGAACATGTCCGATGGCTTCCATTTTTCAAGCTGAGCATCAAACCACCAGGAAAACGAGGATAGCCGTTATTACTGGCAAATGTACCTTTGTCTCAACTCTACAATGGACCAAAGGACATGACAGGAGAAAAAAAAGCATACTATATCCATCATGCATACTATTTAAACCTTCAAACTTCTAACTCTGTTGAAGACAATGGACCATCAGTGCTTGCTGATGATACTAGGGATGTTGAATAGCAGAAACGTTTGTGGCTGATATCAAATTAGATGACATTGCTTATTTATATATTGGTATTGATAAGATGTTGATATATATATATATATATATATATATATATATATATATATATATATATATATATATATTGATGATGTATTAGTATTAGGCGATATAAACACTATAGATTTGGACTGGAAGTAAACATCTATGTAAATGAATATATGATCACACATAGAAGTACATTATATAATAAAAATAGACAGCTAATAGGCAATGAGGAAAATTTTGAAGAAGTGACGAATTCAAATATCTAGGAAAATTAATCACAAACAGGAATGTGACGCAGAAAGGAATTAAATATAGGTTCAAATCTGGAAATGCATGCTTGTCATCCCAAATTCTCTCAAAAACGTTGAACCGAAATTGTATAAAACTTTTATTCTTCCAGTTTTAATACATGAAGGCGAAACATAGATTCTCACTTCAAGGGAGAATTAAAAAGTACGAGTATTTGAGAATAAAGTCTTAGGACAAATTTTGGTCCAAAAAAGAGACGAACATACAGATGAATCGAGAAGACAACTTAACAGTGAGCGACAAGATCTTTATGGGAAACCAGGTGCAATACAAACAGCAATAGGCAGGACATGAGGCAGAAATGAGAATTTAAAGAGTCGCATAGAAACTCCTTGCAGGAAAATTAAAGAGAAAACGCCCAGTAGATAGGCCAAGAATGAAGTGGGAGAACATTAACCATGGGTTGAGGAAGTGACGCTTATACAATTACTCGTTTTTTTTTCGAGAAATAAATGTATTCTGTCATTAATAGTATTTTTCTCATTTTTCTATCTTCTAACAATTTATATTTCATTCGTTAAATCTCGATTAAATCAAAATATATTTAAATAATAAATATATTGTAAATATACCATGTAATATTTTTGTGTATTGTAATTTAGATGTAAGAGTATTTTTTTGTAATTTTTAACCTGGTTGAGTGGTAGACAAGGTCTTAAGGTCTTAACTCTGCCAGATAAAATAAAATTATTATTATTATTAGTAGTAGTAGTAGTAGTAGTAGTAGTAGTAGTAGTAGTAGTAGTAGTAGTAGTAGTAGTAGTAGTAGTAGTAGTAGTAGTAGTAGTAGTAGTAGTAGTAGTAGTAGTAGTGGTGGTAGTAGTGGTAGTAGTAGTAGTAGTAGTAGTAGAAGTAATATTATTATTATTATTATTATTATTATTATTATTATTATTATTATTATTACCAAAAAATAATGGAATGAACACCATCAGGAACGAGAAGGAAAGGGCGACCAAATCTCACGTGGATCCAAGGGATTAGAGAAACTTGAAATAGAGGAAGAAATGTGTTATAATAGAGAAGAATAGTGGGAAAATTGTAAAGCGAAATTGAAGACAAATCATTGGTGCCGGAAAAATGTATCAACATTGTTAAAACCGGATATATTATTACTATTATTGTTATTATTATTATTATTATTATTATTATTATTATTATTATCATTATTATCATTAATCAGTCCACCGCTGTGGTCTCGAGGTAGTGTGCTGCCTTGTCACGCAGAGGGCCCGGGTTCGATCCCCGGTCGGGGCAGTTTTTCTGGGTGAGGTTTTTATCGGGGTTTTTCCTCACCTGTAATACAAATGTCAGGAAAACTTTAAGGCCCAAATGGTCCCCGAAATCATATCGCCATCATCATCATCGTCATCCTTATCATTATCATCACCATAGTCATCCTTCACTGGTGTGGAAAGCAACGGGAAGCTACCACACCTACAATTCCCTAGTAAAGCTGCAAGCATAGCATGAAAATGCTATGATTGCAGCGAAGGACCTGCCTTCGGGCAGAATGACTATGGATGGATCATTAATCAGTAGAAAACATACATTTGTTAGTAAAGGTCTCAGTAGGAACGCTGATATCCACAACAAATGCTCTAATACGTTAGATGATGTATATTGAAATATTGTTTTCAATGTCTACACGCTACAGCAACGCTGCGCCGTCCTTTCATCTTAGTCGTAGCTTGCCGATGTACAAATAAATTATTCTTTTTTTTTATATTCTCAAGGAATTTTAATGTTTTTGAGTATACTCCGACGCCTCACAACACACAATGAATACATTTTCGGACAAGTGTTTCTCTTTAAAAAAATCAGTTTGCCGTCTAACATAACACATTAAGCGTCATCAATGTTGTTTTATCACTCTGTACATTGAAAACATTTGTTGGATGACTCTATATGTATAACAGTTCACAGATCTTCAGTTTTTGTTTCAAAGCTACAAGAAAATACTGTGTTTCAATGAAATCAAGTTTAAGCTTTTTGATTTGCACATAGCCTAGAGGAAGATGGATGAAAGAACTCATATATGCATCAGAGAAAATATAATTATGTATTATCTCATTAAAACATAACCTACATAGAAATAATCTTTTGTACCTTGAGGGTTGAACTAAATAAAAGCGTTCATTAATTTGGAAAAAGTTGATGAAGGTTTGTTTTCAAGTTTAAAATTAAAATATTACATTAGACATATTTTGCACTGCACGCTGGGTTTGAAAGCCCCAAGCTGAAACATTTATCTTAACAAAGATGTAAATGCGGTCTGAAAATATAAGATGTACCAAAGATACACTAACCAACTTAATGGCACTATCGAACCCGGAGGTCCATGGCCGCGTGGGCATAAGTTCTCCATATATATTTATCCTGAGCTAATATTTTCGAATCGTTCCCTGCATAATTCACCTCCTTTAAATCATGTTATTGTAATTCTCCAATTACATTCTTGCTTTTTTTACTGGACGCTCTCTCGTTTTGCTATGATGCACATTGCAGTGTACTCTTCTTATACGCATAGTATATTTCGAAAGGGAAGTAAAGCCATGGGAGATGTTACGTAAATTTTTGGAACATAAAAAACATGATAATGAAATAAACAATTTCTGAGCAAACTTTGTCTGCCTCTATCGTGCTCAAATTTTAATTGCTACGTTAATGACATGAACGCCTAATTACATAAATAAATCTACGATAGCTAGGAGATGCTAAAGGACAACACGCACACACTATTGAGTAACACTAAGAAATTAGGACTGGAAGTAAATATCAATAAAACTAAATATATGGTCACACGTAGAAATACATTATATAATGGAAATGGGCAGCTAATGACAAATGAGGGAAATGTTGAGGAAGTGGCTCAATTCAAATACCTAGGAACAATAATCACAAATAGGAATGAGATGCACAAAGAAATTAAACATAGGCTCAATTCTGGAAATGCGTGCTATTATGCATTGCAGAGACTCTTGATGTCCCAACTCCTTTCAAAAAACGTTAAACTGAAAATATATAAAACTGTTATTCTACCAATTATATTATATGGGTGCGAAACATGGACTCTTACTTTAA
The DNA here is from genome assembly GCA_030220185.1 of Diploptera punctata. Lineage (NCBI taxonomy): Eukaryota > Metazoa > Arthropoda > Insecta > Blattodea > Blaberidae > Diploptera > Diploptera punctata. The sequence continues at coordinate 4,191,063 of JASPKZ010008364.1, read as the reverse complement.
GGGAGGAAAGGAGATTACAAGTACTTGAGAATAAAGTTATTGGGAAAATTTTTGGACCAAGGAGGGATGAACAGACAGGTGAATGGATAGGACTACATAACAATGAACTACATGGTCTTTATAGGAATCCAGATATAATAAGAACAGTTAAGTCTCGTAGATTGCGATGGGCAGGACATGTTGCACGTATGGGGAATGAAAGACTTGCATGGAAGCTTCTTGTAGGAAAGCCAGAGGGAAAACGCCCAGTTGGTAGACCAAGAATGAGGTGAGAGAATAACATTAACTATGATTTGAAGGAAGTAGATTATACAAGGAATGATTGGAAAGGATTAGCTCAGGATAGGGATGTATGGAGAGTTTATGTCAGCGCGGCCATGAACCTACGGGTTCGATAGTGCCAGTGAGTAAGTAAGTAAGTAATTAATCTACTAATTTACTAACTTTAATAACTGTGTTTAAATAATTTATCCGTCGCCGCGGCATAGTCAGTTAAGTCTCTGTATTCCATTCTAGAGGTCCGGGATTGATTTCCGACGGAGCGCGGAAAATTTTACATCTCCATCTTGGGTCGAACTTTGTGCCCTGTACTTAAGTGAGAAACGATAAACAGGTAAACAATGTAAAAAGAAATTGAAAAAAGAGTAGAATGAAGAAAACATATGTAAACTTCAGACTGTAATATTAGAGACAATTTGTTTAAATGTATTGCTTTAATGATAAAATAATCGTATATTAAGCAGAATTAGCCAGTTTTAATATTTTCGTAAGTTTTATAATGCCACAAGTCTGTGCAACAGGAACTCTGTAATGCGTATTGCCGGTGTTAAAGGGATACTGGATGCGCAAGCATGGATTACATTGAGTGATAAAGACAGCGTTCCAGAGCTCCAGGGACCGAGCACCAGGTGTACAGACACTTGAAAACGAGCAAGTACTCTGCACGATTACAACTACAAATACGTTGCGGATGTTCAAAACAAATGCTACTCTAAGTACAGTAAGCTTAAAAATAGCCTCACACTATAGATGAAACAATACATGAATAATTTGCATGGGAAGACAAAACTAAAAGTAAATAAAAATATAATAGACATAATAATGACAATAACGTATCTTTATATATATATATATATATATATATATATACAGCGAGTTTTACTCGATTTGCGGCCCACTAGCGTGGACACTGCATAGGCAGCGCGAGTTGATGACTAAATGCTTGCAGTCAATTTTCCCGCTATCGGCCGCAGGTCGAGTGAAACTCACTGTACATACATATACCTTAGTATATATATATATATATGTGTGTGTGTGTGTGTGTGATGGCGTAGCCCATTTTTGAGCCATAGCCTCTCCTTTGTAAAGAGTAACTAGACCAAGTTAATTTTTAGTTATCTTATTTGCTCATAGATGTCATGAATGGCATCCGGTCAACACACCGACTCAATGAGACATCTAACTAGGACGTTGAGGTCGGTAAATTTAGATAAGAGGCCTTTTTATTCAGGCTTAAGCATCACGAGTCTGAAAATCTTAATTCTCGGGACCCATGGCTTGAAGTCTCTCCCGGAGGATTTTCTCCTTGGATTTTTTCGTCCTAAAAAATTCATTGATCCCGGGCCAATTGGAACTGGCGACCCTCGGAACTAGAGGTAAGGAGCGTAACCACTAGTCCACCTCTACAGACTAAATAATGTTATCACGTGTTTGTATTCGTTATTAATAACACTTCGCAACAAAAATAAACTTTTTTTTTTGTCTCAGAACGAAAAATATGTGATTCTGATAGCATTTTTCTCCTGAATTCAAATATGATATCGGGTTTTCTCCATCTCGCAAGGTTTCTGAGAGACAGGAATTTATAATTTCAAACACTTTAATATCTAATACATTCGTAACTACACAATATTCTAACATTCGGACTCGCCTAGAAAGTACAAAATGACGATTTTCTGCTATATTTCGTCTGTGGAGCATCCCTCTTGATGGTCCAACAATAATCGGCCAGCATATTAGGATTCCATTTGCCTTGATCTCTTTTTCATAGCTAAAACCATTTGAGTTAGCTCATTTGGTTTTATTTACATTGGACAAATGGACGAAAAAACGTTTATTAAAAAAATTATTTAAATCCATTAATTGAGATTGAAATAAAAAAAACTATGAGTGATGGAGAAATTCCGAATACATATTTGAAAACACGATAAAAAAACTGCATTAAGTACAACTATTGGTACTCATGAGACAAAAATCATGTTGACCAAAATAATTGATTTTAATTTTGTCTTTAACTTTATTGACCAGCCTCATGGGCTTAGTGATCAGCGTTTCTGACTACAGTTCGTGAGGTTCCGGGTTCGAATTACCTATGTTCATTTCAAACTTATCTCAAATGTATGCCGCTACATTGCTTAAAAAATATGTTTCTTATAATTATCTAGTTGGCGGAGTCAGTTTACAATTCTTTCTTAATTACATCATTGTTTCTAACTTATATTACAAATATTTAATATTAAACTCAATTATAAATATCTTACTTATAAGAAATTCGAATCCACGATCTTCCGAATCAAATCCATTGACTTATCCACTAGTCCGCTCTGCTTCCGGTAGAATTTCCAGTTTGATGATTCCGTACTGGTTGGTTGATAAAGGCATTTTAAGCTACCTTTGGTGATCCAACGTGCAAATCTCTAAAGCTTTGGTTTATCTTCCTCAGCCAGCTCTTTAATTTTTTGTTCGCTATGAGCTTTTTTCTTTTCTTTTATCAGTATTTTGTATTGTCGTCTTTCCTTTGCGTAATCGTCTTTTTGTGTAATGTCTTTCAGGTTCTTTTTTATTTGTTGCAACTTACTTAACACTTGTTTTCTTTGTTGTAGATTCCTTGTCATACCATTCTTTTGATTTCTTCATGTCCAAGTTTAATGGCATCGTGGCTCCTATGATGACCTGTTCTATTATTGCGGTAGCTTCTTCTAGATTCCCTAGTTCTATAGCTGTCTCTGCTTCTTTTAGTTCGGCTTCCTTTGATCTTCTCGTTGCCGATTTTTCTTGATATATTTTGTGGTGCTACTTTTTGGTTTTTGGTTTTTTGGTAGGTGTTTTCGGATGGGTGTTACTGCGTTTTTCCAGAGGGGGGGTTTCTTCCCTTTGCGTGGCCTTTCATCAGTGCTAGGTCGATTGTGCTTTTGCCGTTGTGGCATATGTACGTGGGAATTTTTCTGTCATTTAGGAGTGTGAATCCTTCTTCTTGCAGTTTTTCCATGACTATCTTGGTCTTGTAGTTTTCTATATCTATGCGGCAGTTCAAGTCGCCTGCTATCATTATAGGCTTTCCGCTTTTATTTTGTAGTATTAGTTGGTGTAAATATTAATACATGGTTCATGATATATAAAAAGAGTACATTACAGTATTCGACATTGTTCAGGTTATTAAAATAATTGATATGAACTTTGTTTTATTAAGGATAGCTTTGTTAATGTTGAATTACTTAATTTAAAAACAGGAATATCTCGGGGTTACCTTGTGATGAAACAAAGTTGTATTTTTCATTGTGTGTTTTCTTATTTACACGAGAGTTAGTTGAATCAATAGTTTTCAAAATATGAAAGCAGAGCAATTTGCATTGAAATGCGGTTCCATTAGTAGAGAGGCTTATCTGTCGTGAGCAGTCTGTGTTTCATTCACAATCCTCAGATTGATTGACATATATATGTAACAGCTCTATTTTCCTTTTCAACTCAACTGTACAGCAATTCATTTTCATTGCAAATACGATGTTATATTTTCTGAAAGAACTCAATAGTGAATTATAGTTTCAAATGTCATTCAAGAATAACAACGCGTATTAAAAGTTCAATAAATCAGTAAAAAATAAACCACTCAGCAGGTTGTTTTTGAGATTCTTATTCGGGAAGTCCCAGATTTAAACTACGGTGCTGAATAACTTCACAGAGGTTTCTAATACGATGTTATATTTTCTGAAATAACTTATTGTAAGCCCTTTTTTTCTCTCAATGAGTCTTAGGCGTTCTCCCCCTAGAGGGGAGAAATCCAACCACCAAATTATTTACATTTGTTTATCGAATAGATGTCATTGAATGGCCCGCGGTCAGCGTTCCGCCTCATAGTGACATCTAGGAAACCAAGATAGGATAGGAAAATTAGGTAAATTTTGCTTAGACGCCCTTTCTTTTAGGCTTAAGAATCTTTTACGAGCCTGAAAAATCTTCAGGCTTACGGCTTAAAGTCCCTCCTAAAAAAATCCGAACTACCCCGGCCTGGTTTGAACCGCGACCCCCGGGACTAGAGGTAAGGAGCATAACCACTTGTCCACCGCGGCCGATTCTGAAAGAACTCCGTAATGAATTATAGTTTCAAATGTCAATCAAGAATAGCAACGCGTATTAAAATTTGAATATATCTATCAGTCAGAAATAAACCATTCGGTGACAGAGTTTTACCCGGATATCCTCAATCTTCAAAGCAAATACTCTGTTGGAATATCATTATGAGGACCCATTTCACCATAATCGCCATTTAACCTAGCGAGTTGGCTTAAGAGGTAGCATTTTAAACTTGCCTTCTGGGTCGTGGCCGAGCGGATTAAGGCATTTGCCTTGGCGCAGAGTTTGTAGGATACCATATTAGTAATACAGTAAAACCTGTCTACGAAGGAGCATGACGGTTCCTTAAATATATTTCCGTCTTGGCAGTTTTCCTTCTTATAAAGGGTTCCCAAATTACAAGCATGAATTTCCTCACGCAGTGTAAGTGTTTTACATGCACGCTTTAAAGACATAACGTATTGAACTGAAATACAGACAAAGTAGTGTATGTAACACAGTACAGTTTGCACGGCAATACAAAACAACTTTATTACACAAAAACGAGAAGGAACTCAACTACAGGAGGACTGAAGAGTTTCCCAACTCCCTCGTAGGTTACGTAAGCAGACAAGGAAAAGGGAGGGATTCCCCGCTGTCACACATAAGCAAGGGTATCCCCACAATACAATGACAACACAAGAAGGTAAAACGATATAATGCAGTAGCGTCATATGCAGAATTTTCACGTGTGGTTATTAATACTGTAATTAGAACATGCTTAAGAATAATTAATCGTCTTATTGTCTTATTGAGGTAAACGTTTACTATTGATACTTTAAAAAAACATTCCGTTTCCGCGTTATGAAGGTTTCTGCCTTATACAGGACGATTTTACATAAAATCGTACCGTTCTGCAGATTTTTTTCCGTCTCTACAGGTTTCCTTCTTATAAAGGTTCCGGCTAAGACAGGTTTCACTGTAAATATCGATCAGAGCATTTGTATTCAAACGATAGGGGATATTGTCAAATTTCTTGGTTTTGCTAATTCTGGGATGCACATACATGAGGCCTATTTCCGCCACACATCTACTAATCTATTGGTGAATGCAAGTGCTGATGTATTTGTTTAAAGAGACGTGTGGGGAGAGAAAAAAAAGGTCAGTTTTGCTGGAGAATACATCTATCCAAGGTAAAATTGAGTAGCTCAAATTATCCAAAGAGATAATGTTGTTAATATTCTACAAGCGGAACAGTCCCAGTGTACGGTTTCTACACTGAAAGAAACAACATTCCATCGATTTACATTAGGGACGTCCAAACTACGGTCAGCGGGCCAGATACGGCCCTCCATCACTTTCTATCCAGTCCCTTTACGCCTGTAGCATTTTAATAAATTAAAATAAGCTACCGGTAGGCCTACAATTTTAGTCTATCGGTAATGGAACAGTAAGTGAAATATATTATAATGGCATAACAAGAAAAAATAGCAAATCAACATACGTTTATAATATAATAATAATAATAATAATAATAATAATAATAATAATAATAATAAAAAATAGCAAAGAAAGAGAAAACTTAGTATTGGAAGATGGAATCCAAATAAAGCAAGTGAAACAAACTAAATATTTGGGAATGATTATGGATAACATCGAAGGTATAGGCAAAGAGAACATAAAACATAGAATTGAATTGAGTAGCAAAATAATATCATCATTAAATTCCATATGGTGGGATAAGCATATTTGGAAAGACACAAAAAAATATATTGGTAAAACATTGGTGGAATCTGTTGCAATGTACGGAAGTGAGGTATGGACAATCAATAAGTACTACAAGATAGACTAATAGCTCTAGAAATGGATTATTTACGAAGAAGTGCCAGAAAGTCTAAATTAGAACGTGTCACAAATAAGGAAATTAGAAACAAAATGGAAGCAGAAGAAAGCATAATTGAAAGAATTGAGGAAAAGGGATTAAAGTGGTTAGGACATGTTTTAAGAATGGAAGATGAGCGATGGCCGAAGCAACTATATGAATGGCATCCTAACAGAAAGAAGAAAAGAGGAAGACCAAGGTTAACATGGAAGGAAAACATGAAGACAGTAATGCAAGCTAGAGGGCTAAGCATCGAAGATGCCCAAGACCGTAGGCTTTGGAGGTTTGGCACGGGAAGACGGCAGCAGCTGTAAAAACCCGAAGATAGATAGAGAGATAGATAATAATAATATCCATTCGTTTTGAGAATTTTCCTCATATTTGAGGGTTTTCTCCAACCAATCTTAGTAATTAATATGATTTAAAAAATAACTGACTACGGACTTAAAAGACTATCAGTTTGAACAAACATTCACAAATTTCCCTTAATTAAAGTTCTCCATCGTTTTCTGTCCTCTGTGTCTTCATCCGTTACACAAAATGAATTTGAATGTTACCGGTATTCTTCCAGGTTATTCTTGGTCTTCCTTTTCTGCTCCTTCTTTCAATTTTCAATGCATAGACAGTCTTTGGTAGTCTCCCATCCTTCATTCTTCTTACGAGTCCATACCATTTTAGTCTTCTGTGTTCAATCTCATCCATTATACTTCTTTCTGCATTCATTAATTTTCTAATTTCTGTATTTCTAATTTTTTCCTGTCGAGATTTTCTGGCAGCTATTCTCCAAAAATCCATTTCAACTGCAGTTATTCTATTGACATGTTTTTGCGTCATTGTCCAAACTCCGATCCATATAACATTATACTTTCCAGTATGGACTTATAAATTAGTTTTTTTGTTCTGTCAATGATGTTTTTACTCCATAGTATAGAGTTTAACATTCCTATTGTTTTTCTTCCGTTACTAATATTGTTTTTGCTATTTCTTTATTTGATGTTCCATTTATCTCTATAATTGATCCCAAATAACATATACTATAGTTTTTTTTCTATCTTTAGCCCTAATATTAATAATAATAAACAATAATAAAATGTGTGGTCATGTCAAAAGAATGACAGAATACAGATTCCAAAGATGAATACTAGAATGGGTAGCATTTGGTAAAAGAAGAAGTGTGCGGCCAAAAATAACATGGATTGGTGGTGTTTTGAGTAGCATTAGAGAAAACGGATTGGAAGATGGAGATTGGAATGACAGATGTGGAGGAGAATGAGAGTAGATTAATTGTGCGCAGGATTAATTGTGTGAAACATTGTGAAACCTGTTAAATAAATAATAATAATCCACAACAACTGTAATAGGAACAATGGCCCGCGCCACTCTATGATTCTTCCATTTGGCCTGCGATACAAATAAGTTGGCCGGCTCTGATTTACACGATTGATAAATAAACATACATGTGGTATAGACCTAAAATATTTTCTAATTTTCTAGTGTTTTATCCTAAAGTATTTTAATAATAAAACATTAGAAATTAATTTACTTTAATTATATTATGTCACATATGTTTAGGCCTATTATTAATAATGTTCACACACATTACAGGATCAGTCATAGACAATTGAAACGAATTGCATCTACTTTCAAAATATAATAAAACAATATGTAATTATATATCTCTATAATTTATATTGATTATTATCACTTGTTTACCATAACATAATTTGCAACTAAACAAGGAGGATTAATTAGACGGTGTTATGCATCAACCGGCTAAGCAACATTTTTAAAATTGAGATTTTGATGCCTTCTGTTGCACTGCCTCATGAAATAAATGTAAGCACACTTTTTGCGCCAAATATTTAAATAGAGCCTTATTACTTACTTACTTACTTACTTACTTACTTACTTACTTACTTACTTACTCACTGGCACTATCGAACCCGTAGGTTCATGGCCGTGCGGACATAAGCTCTCCATACATACCTATCCTGAGCTAATCCTTTCCAATAATTTCCTGTATAATCTACTTCCCTCAAATCATAGTTAATATTATTCTCCCACCTCATTCTTGGTCTACCAATTGGGCGTTTTCCCTCTGGCTTTCCTACAAGAAGCTTCCATGCAAATCTTTCATTCCCCATACGTGCAACATGTCCTGTCCATCGCAGTCTACGAGACTTAACTGTTCTTATTACATCTGGCTTCCTATAAAGACCATGTAGTTCATTGTTATGTAGTCTTCTCCATTCACCTGTCTGTTCATCTTTCTTTGGTCCAAAAATTTTCCCAAGTACTTTATTCTCAAATACCTGTAATCTCCTTTCCTCCCTTAAAGTAAGAGTCCATGTTTCGCACCATATAATATAACTGGTAGAATAATAGTTGTATATATTTAGAGCCTTATTATTAAAGAAAAATGTAAACGCCATCAGTCCTATCAGATATTCTATTTTTTGCAACATACGTCTATGAAACCAGATCTTCAAAAATGCAAATCTAAATTGTGTATCATGCAGCTAAGTGCCAAATATCCCTGCTCTTAAATTGTTGATGCATAACTGTCAAGCAATATTCAGTATTGTTAGTTTGGCGCTATAATAAATAGTGAAGATTTATTCAAACTTTAAACGCATTTCTCTCGAATATTAGATAATGGCGCATAGCCAGTTGATGAATAACGCCGTCCAATTATTGATTATTTATAAAATTACTAATTAAGTTTTACGTTGATTGTTCTTATGTTAGTGATAGTGGTGTCAGTATTTCTCGTGTTCCACTCTCCGGCAACTTTGTAAAATCATAAAATACTGAAATTGAGACGTAGCATAAAATAGAAATAATGTCGGTCCTTGTAGGCTAGTGGTTATCTCGTTCCGAGGTTTTTAAATTTATCTATACCAGACAAAAGTATAAGTCCGGGGCCGAAAATGCTAACCGATATCGAAGTTCCGTGCGCGAAAAGCGCCTAACGATATCCCTCTCTATGTCATCCATTCCTGCATAAAAATGCATAGGTATGATAGTTCCTAAGTAAAATATTAATATGTATACCTGGCAGGTGCCGTCGTCCTCAACTAGGCTTTCATCATGAGCAGAAGAAATGTGTGCTACTAACTGTTATTGTTTGGCATCGATAGAAACTTAGTCAGCTGATGTCAAAAGCGTCGCCAAACAACAACAAATATAAGCACTGATACGCCTTCAATAAGAAAGAGGCTATGCCCATTCGACGATGTTCCAGAATTTGCTTTACAACCAATGGAAAACCACATACACGATCAGAACAGTAACGGGGACTTGGAAAGTCTGTGGAAGCGATAATTATAATTTCGAAAAATTAAAAAAATAAATAAATCACTTTCCTTTAGTAAAGTAGGCAAAATAGTGCATATAGTATAATGAATTATGCCTGACATTCAATTAAATAATCTAAATTTGCAAGATGTAGTATATAGGCAACATGACCAAATATTATCTCATTTTATCTCCATTTTATGAAAAGAAAAATGTTACATAAAATATTGTAACAACGATAGAATATTTTTTTATTCTAAGTAAGTTCAATTGGGTTGATAACTGATAAAATCAAAATTCGTAAGTTGTATGAAGATAATTATTTTTATGATTTCTACTCATAGTAATATAAGATATCATATTTAATTACGACATTATGTCAACATGTTCTGTTAAAAAATAGCAATAGCACTGACAACGTAATGTTTTGTTCACAGGAGAAGGTTGATTTGGGTGAACTTATGCTCTCCCTATGTTACCTCCCCACGGCCGGACGTCTCACTATGACAATCATAAAGGGTCGCAATCTCAAGGCAATGGACATAACTGGTTCTTCTGGTAAGTCATATCTTATTTCAGAATTACATAACATTTAACTCTCAAATGCATCATGTTATAGAAATGCATGTAATTATACCTAACAAATACTATTGTCTCAAATTATCTAAAAGTCTATAAATCGGCGATTCTTCCAATTATACGGATACAAAAAATGATATCTTAACTTTAATCTTCTTCTTCTTCTTCACTTCCGGGTTTAGGCAAGAGTTGCCTGTTCCCTCTTCACTAATAGATCTAAGACCATCTCTTCCGAGGACGTCCGACATCTCTTCTCCCTCTTGGAAAATAATGCAAGATTTTATTTGGTAATCTACCTTCTTCCATTCTTTCTACATGTTCTTTCCACTGTATCTTGTTGTTAAATATATTTTCTTTTATGGAGTAGATCTGCAGTTCTTCACGGATATCCTCGTTTCTTATCTGGTCCATTCTAGTGCAGCCTTTTACTCTTCTTAAAAATTTCATCTCGGCTGCTTGGATTTTACTTTCTTGTTTGGAGTGGTAATCCAAGATTCAATCCCATAACAAAAGGACAGGGACAGCCATTGTTTTATACAATTTTAATTTTGTTTATTTATGGACTTTATTATTCAATGTTCTATTTATTGTACCACAAATAGCTTGAAACTGATGTGTTTTTGTGTTCAATATCTTTATCATACCCATAGCTGATGTCACATCCTAAATATTTAAAGTGGGATACTTGTTCAATAATTTCGTCTCTAATTACTATTTTTGCACGCAGAGTATTTCTTCCACAAAATGCCATTACTTTTGTTTTACTTATTGAAAATTTAAAATTATAATCGCTACATATTACATTTAGTTTGTAAGCAGCCAATTGTAACAGATCTTCATTATGGTGTAGTAAGACCAAATTATCGGCGAAAAGTAAGTTATTAATACTTGAGTTATTGTTCAATCTAAGGCCTTTGTCCATTATAGTTTTCCATTGTTTCATAATGTCGTCGATATATATATTAAAAAGAGTGGGCGATAGACTACACCCTTGTCTAACTCCTTGATTTATTAAAATTTCTTCTGACCTTTTTCCATTAGTTTTTATCACTACTTTAGTTTCTTCATATAAGCCTTGGACTGATTTTATTAGATGGTGTGGATATCCTCGTTCCTTCATTATTTCCCATAGTATAGATCTATTTACTCTGTCAAAGGCCTTTTCAAAATCAATGAACAATAAATATGTTGGCAGGTTAAATTCTCTTCTCTTTTCAATTAGTCTCTTTATCACTACAGGATCTTCCTTTTCTGAACCCTGCTTGTTCTTCTTCTAAGAGTGTCTTAACTTTAATATACAAGAAAATATTATGTAAGTTAGAGGATAAAGTGTTTAGTAAAATGTCTGGAGCAAAGAAAGACGAACAGACAGGTGAATACAGCACACTATATAAGTGAGCTACATGACCTTCATGGGGAACTAGATGTAACAGAAAATTTAATATTCGTAGACTGCGATGGGCAATCATGTGGCACAAATCAGGAATAAAAGACTGTCATGGAGATGGAAAGTGCCCAGTGCGTATACTAATAACGAGGTAGGAGAATAGCATTATCAATGATTTAAGGAAGGTAAATTATACAGGAAATTATTAGAAAACATTAGCTCAGGATAGAGGCGTATGGAGACATTATGTCCGAGTGACGTGATCCCTCGGGTTTCATATTTAGTTAAATGTATGACATTAATATTTTTAGAAATAAGTGTAATTCATTGCTTTCTTCGTATAGCTGTGTTATTTTCTATGGGTTATCTAAATGAGTTATTAACTTAGATATTGTTTTAAAGGACATTTAAGTGTACATTTTGCTCATTTTATAAATATACAAATTTTCAAGAATTGAAACGTATTTACGACATAAATAGCTATTTTCATAATGCCTAGTTGATCAACTGGTTGAATTCAAGGTATTCTCGAAATAAAATCATTTAATAACGATAAAATATTATTAAAAAGTTCTGTTGAATGTACAACCAAGAAGGGCTATTTGCGATAGGACGATACCCTGAGAGCCATCGGAAAACAGTACTGCTTAGTTGTCAAGTGTAATAATAATAATGAAATATTCAACATCGAGGCAGGCACTTCAGGATTCGTGGACTAAACTAATTTGTCTAAAATTATTTATTCTGCTAAAAAATGGCGAATCGAAACAGCATAATTGTTTTATGGTACAAATATGTAGGTTTTAAGATATAAACTTCTTATTCTTACTTAAAAAATAAGTTTGTGTGGAGCTACGACAAAGTAATATAACTGTCAAGAATATTGAGAGCCTGTGTTTATAAATTATATATTATAAAAGATAGGCCTACACCCGTACAAGGCAGCAGAATATATTATATGTATAGAGCACCAGTTATCCAAGATTTCCTCCAAGTATGCCTACCTATGTTATCTATAATGACGTAGCCCATTGTTGAGCCACAGCCTCTCCTTTGTAATAAGTTACTAGACCAAGTTAATTTTTAGTTACCTTATTTGTTCATAGATGTCATGCGGTCAACACGCATGCCTACATATAACTTGTAGAGTGAAAATTAATTGAACCTAAGAGGCTTGAATGGTTATGGACGAGTTGCAATGGAGCAATTTCAGCTGTTATGAGTTATCAGTATTGTTAAAGTTTTTTAATATATTTGATACTCATAATTCAGTTTTAAAAATAAATAGGGACAAGGTTATTAATCGGATGGCTTCATATCTTAATTAAGGATTAGATGAAACCTGACTATTCTGTTCTTAATACCGGTACCTTGTATTCAAAATTTAGTTTTTCGAATAAAGGATCATCATTTGTCGACAATTTTACATTTTCTGTAAAAGATTAATTTTGACTATGTTTTATTATTAATTTTGTTTAGTTTCATCACATGAAATTAAGGTCCGAAGCTATCTCATACAATTCCATACTTGTTCTTTTTAACCATCGGATTATGACATTCAACATCTACTGGCAATTTCTCTAAGGTCTGGTTTCCTGTGTGTCTCTATTTGTTTATCTGCAACCCCTTATTAAACAGAGAGATTTCTCCAGTTTAATTCATGTGTCCGTTGTATATTCTATTTGGAGAATAATAAGTAACTGTGTGTTCTTCATTAACATCAATAGTGTATTTAATGTAACAATTCAAAGACGAGCTTGAAAGGCCGAGATATTTTGCTCAGAGGTGCATTATTTCAAGCATGAGGTTATTTTGCATGTCATTAAACTATAATATATTATAAATTATGGAAACTAATAAACGATTATAATTCAAAGATATATACAGAGAAAACAAAGTCAATGGCATTTGTTGGAACTCAGCATAAAAGAACAAAAATTGTAATTGGAGCAAACATAATTGAACAAGTAACTTGTTTCAATTATCTGGGATGCATGATATCGTACCAGCAAAATATGGAAATGGAGAAGAAATTAGGGAAATTTCAACAGATATGTGGTTCAATAAGAAGATATTTGAGAAATAAGACCACAAGGGAAACTCAATTAAAATTTTACAAAACAGTAGCCCTTTCCAACGTTAACATACGGGTCTGAGACTTGGCCTTTAACGATCTCTGATAAAAATAAAATTGAGACAATAGAAATGAGATTTCTCAGATCAGTTGCAGGTGTATCTCTAAGAGATCAAAAGAGAAGTCAAGATATCAGAGATGAATTACATATATATATATAATATAAACGAGAGAATACACAGAAATAAACGTAATTGGTTTGAACATATACAAAGAATGCCAAATAATCGTTTATCAAAGCAGCTGCTTCATTATAGGCCTCTAGGTCGAAGAAATGTAGGAAGACCAAAACGTCGTTGGGAAGACGACCAGCACCTACAGCATATAGTGCACCGGGGAGCGGAACGGGCCAACCGGCCCATACCTTGAAGATGAAGATGATTAAACTATAACGTCAGACACAACGCGTTAATTTTTTCCAGAAAATAATTGAGGAATAAATGTGTAATAATTTATGAATAAAAAATATAAATATAATAATACAAAATAAGTAAATATTTAATCATCTAGTTCTCTTCAAAATAAATCAGACTAAGAATTGTATCTTCTGAAAAATTAATTGACCCCGGCTGGATTTGAACCTTCGAATCAGAAGCGTGCATGGTAACCACTAGTTCATCAGGAATGATGAACCACGAATATATTTGTAATTAAACATCTTCTTCTTCTTACTTCCATATGATAGACCTAGTGGTCTGTTACGGTCTCAATCCAACGTATGAAGGTCTGCTCAAAGATCTCTTGCCTGGTGGCTGGTAAATTAAGATTTGACGTGGTATTCTTGTTCTGCTCATTCTTCTTACGTGAGATTATCAGTTGTTTCTGTATTTTTGTACATATTACATGACTGATTCTGTTTAATTATTTGAGAATCTCAAAATTCCTTTTATGGTCTGTTCTTGAGTAACCTGCAGCACGTCTCATAAATGTCATTTCTGTCGCAGATAGTATTTGTTCATCTACAGTCCAGGCCTAATATAAATTCTAGTTCGTGTGTGTTACTGTACTGTGTTTGGCTTGAAAATATTATTTATAACTCCTGTTACTCTGTTAAATTTTATAATTTTTTGACAAAAATCTTTTTGCTCTTCATATGTAACTTGGTATCCGAGATAGTTAAATGTGTTGGTTTGTTCTAATATTTTATTATTAATAACAATTTTACTGCGAACTGGGTCTTTTCCTAGGAAAGCCATGACTTTAGATTTTTCTGTTGAGATTTCCAAGTTGTAGTTTATTGCAATTTGGTAAAAAGAGTGGACTGAAAGTTGTAGGTCACCTTCTGAATTCGTAATAAACACAATGTGATCTGCAAATAAAAGGGTGTCTAATTTATATAATCTATTAAGTGGTATACTGTCATGTGGTTATAGTCTCCATTCTTTAATAATTGATTTCATGTATATTATGAAGAGCATTGGTGAAAGACCACATCCTTGTCTAACTCCTTGATTAATTGGTCTGCATTCAGAGATTTTATTTTCAATCTTAACTTGGATGTAATTATCCTTATAAATATCATATATAGCTTTTATCAGTTGGTCTGGGATGCCATCATATTTTGAGGATTTTTAATAATTTGTTTCTATTTGCTTTGTCAAATGCCTTCTTCAAGTCAATAAACGCCATGTGTGTTTGAATATTAAACTCTCTGTGTTTTTTCTATTCGAATTTTGATTGTGAAGTATCCATCTGTACAGGATCTTCCTTTTCGGAATCCATTTTGCGCTTCATCTAATAAATTGTAATTAAACATAAGATACTATAATAAGCTGATCATGTTCATTGAATATGAAACGAAATCCCTGTACATCATTTCTGAAGTCGAGAGATGAGTGGGTAAACAGATAGATCGATATAATTAATAAACACTCAGGAATGAGGAATTAGAAAAAGAAAACATTGGAAATTTAAATATAAAATTATATAAAATAAATGCATGTAAGGTATTACCTTCCTTAACTTGATAAATCGTAAAATTTAAAACTGAAGGTCTTTCGGAATTTTTTTTATAAAATCAGCAGAAGGTTGTTACTGTTTGTTGCTTGTGATAATTCTGTAGAAATCTGAACATGTTTCAAGAAGCTAAGGTTACATATCGAGATTGCAACGGCGAAGAAGATTATCCTGCTAATTTAAAAACCTATCTCGCACTCAAAATTATGATACTTTTATTCACAGGTCCATTGAATTTTAATTTTTTTGTATGTTGTCGCGTTTACAATAACTAGGGAATGTAAAGACATCAGTGATTGATTAATTTGACACGTACTGCTTGTGTATTTGACACAGATCAAGGTATTTCTCTCGCCCTATATTCGGAAAGTTGTTGAATTTGCTGTCAGCAGGCTTTATTTCCTCTCACTTTGATCGCTAGAACCAAGATTTATGATCCAGTGGAGGTAAACACAACTTCCTGCGACCTACGCAAAACGCCTCATGGTTATATTTAGAAACTAGTGACCGAATTTCCCGGGAAAAGATCGATTTTCCCCGCTTCTCCTTTTATCAAGTAATCTTCTCAACAGATTGGTCTGCCAGAAGCAACAAGTAGGAAATCGCTTCTCACTGATCCGTGCCGAGCATGTTAGTTGAGTTAGTATTCAGGAGCTCCCGGTGCCAATCAAGCTGATTGTTCTTTTTTATGTTTTTTTTTCAGTCGTTAAAACAAATGCTGGGTTGGAATTTCATTTCCAGTACTCACTTCATAAAAAATAATTTCATAATATCACTGAAATTAAATCGCTGAACTACAAAAATGGATTGACTACACACAAAATTTAACATGATTTCTGAGAGTTCGTCTATAGAGTAACTTTTTACTCACAAGTTATTTGTTAATTAATTTGTTGCATCAATAACTACTGTAGTATTTTAACAATTATTTTTATTTTAAGTACATTTTTATGTCAGTATAAACCGGATGAAAAAGTGCCCTGGTTGAAAGAGTGACGATCTTTCACCTTAAAAATACGACCTTCAGGAAACGCGGGCACGGGTTTCACTAGGGTAAAATTTTCCGGAGATAATATAGTCCCCCATTCGGTATGAGGTGGGAGAATAAAATGAACCATGATTTGAGGGAAGTAAATTATACAGGAGATGATTGGAAACCATTAGCTCAGGATAGCGTTGTGTGGAGAGCTTATGTCCGGGCGGTCACGAACCTATGGGTCCGATAGTACAAGTGAGTTAGGTAGTTAATTAGTATTTAATATCAGTTTGAGAGCTGATTACAGCGTATACATGCAATTTTTATATAAATTGCTTTATTGATTGAGTGGATATTTAGACCTTGTGGCCTTAACTGTTCCAGTTCAAAATAAAACTTTCATTATAGCTATTTTACTAAAATAGTGAATGCACAGCTTGCTTGATACAATCAAATATTCTAGAGGTGATGTCATCTTAGATGATTAATTAAATGAAAGTGTTACTTGAACTATAGTCCTCTCAATCTAACATTCGTCCATAAAACATTAGTGATGACATTTTAGCCAAGGATACCAATCTTATACAATAATAAAAGTATATTGTGAACTAAAAATGTAGGGCCCACACTTTAAGTAAGGAAAAAAGTGGGAAGTCTCTTGAAGCGAGATATTGCCTTCTTCTTCTTCTTCCTTTCAAGTATTAGGCCAAGGCCTGTTACGATCCTATAGAAAATTTTCCCTCCAGCGTTTCATAGGACGGCCCAGTGATCTTCGTCCTCTTGGTATATAATTATAAACAGCTTTGGGGATCCGATTTGAACTCATTCTTTCAAGATGGTGTTTCCAATTTAGTTGGTACTGTTTAATATATTCCAAAATTGGCGTAGTCTTCAATTCTTTTAAGATATCGGTGTTCCTTTTCCGATCCCATCTGGTGTAACCCGCTGTTCTGCGCATGAATCTCATTTCACTAGCCGTTATTCTGCTTTCATGTTGTTTTTTTAGTGTCCATGCTTCACTACCATAGGTCAACACTGGTCTAGCCAAAGTGTTATATAAACGTAATCTGGTGTTTTTTTTTTGTACAAGAGATGGTTTCATAACTTGATTAATAATTCCTAAACTTTTATTATAACTAGTAACTTTTTCAGGGATATCCTTTTCATCCCAGATAGAGAGATAATATCCAAGATATTTAAATTGATTAGATCTCTCTAAAATTTTATTCTGGAGACAGATTTTACTTTGTGTGGGGTCCTTCCCATGAAATGCCATAATTTTAGTTTTGTTAATTGATATTGTCCCGCGCCGTAGCCGAGCGGTTAAGGTAGGAAGCCTTGGCGCAGAGCTACGGGACTTGCGCTGGTTCGAGTCTCCATGGGGGAAGAAATTTTCTCATGGTATTTCGGCCAGTATGGGACCGGTGCCCACCCAGCATCGTGAGGCAATTGGGTAGCTACAATAAGTAGCGGCTCCAGGTTGAGGAACCAGCTATAACGGCTGGGGGACTCGACATGCTAACCACATGTCACCCCTACACTGGCTGTTGATCATCTACCTCTGTGATTGGCACATGTGGATGTGAAGTGCCAGCAGCCGGCTGGTAAAAGGGCAACCGCTGAAAAGTGGAAAGACTTTCAATCGGTTAATTGATATTTCCATATTAAATTTGGCAGCTATTTTTTGTAAATTATAAATTGATCGTTGCAAATCATTTTCGGAAAGTGCCAGAAGAGCTAAATCGTCTGCAAAAAAGAATAGCATCGAGTTTGAGGTTCCTATTGATGGGTATATATCCTCGTTGTGTTTTCCTCCATTCATTTATTAATTTATTCATGTATATAATGAAAAGCACCGGCGAAAGTCCACATCCCTGTCTTACTCCAGTGTTGATCTTTTCCCAAGAAGATAATTTGCCATCTTGTTTAACAGAGATTTCATTATCTTTATAGATGTTGAAGATATTAGTAATATATTGTTGTGGAACGTTATCATCAGCTAAACTTTGTAGTAATATATTTCTGTCTACTTTGTCAAAAGCCTTTATGAAGTCAACGAAGGCGATACGAGTTTCTATATTCAATTCCTTGTGCTTTTCTAATAGTAGTTTTAGAGTAAAGAATCCATCTGTACAAGATCTACCCTTTCTGAATCCATTCTGCTCTTCTCCAATTATATTTTCATAAATTTTCCTCAATTTATTCTTAACTATATTAGCATAAATTTTATATCCAGAGTTCAACAAGCTAATTCCACGATAGTTATCTTTGATTTGGAAACTTCCTTTTTTGAAGATTGGTATTACAATGGATTTGTTCCAGCTTTGTGGTGGTTCTTGTCCTTCCCATATTGCCTAAGTAGGTCAAACCTTCCTTTAGACATACATATTAAGCATATCATGGTGTATGACAACTCAACAGATATAAATGAGAAGTATAAAATGTTTTAGTATGAAGTAGTAGTAATTGGTCCACCGCTGTGGGCTCGAGAGGCTGTAGAAATTAATAAATTTCAAAGTAGTAACAAAATGTTAAATCCTCAATTTTATTTGAATGAATCCCCTTTGTTAAATTAAAAAATTTAAATAAATATTGTTGTATTGTTGCTTAGATCAGTTGGAACACAATTCATAAGTTGTTAACAT
The DNA here is from genome assembly GCA_030220185.1 of Diploptera punctata. NCBI lineage: Eukaryota > Metazoa > Arthropoda > Insecta > Blattodea > Blaberidae > Diploptera > Diploptera punctata. Next base: position 4,171,878 of record JASPKZ010008364.1, on the reverse strand, counting down.
GTCTGAAGAAGGTACAGTGTACCGATACAGCTGTCACTGAATTATATAATAAATATGAAAATCAAATAAAACTACGTTTTATTTTTATTTAATTAATTAATATACTTTATTAATGGCAAAGTATAATATTATATATAATATTTTTCTTTATTTTTTTTAAGTTTAACCTCTCCCATTATAGACTTTTAGATGCCCAACGGCCATACCATGTTGAAAATACCGGTTCTCGTCCGATCACCGCAGTCAAGCAACATTGGGCGTGGTTAGTACTTGGATGGGTGACCGCTTGGGAACACCACGTGCTGTTGGCAAATCTACCTCTGTGATTGACACATGTGGATGTGAAGGGCCAGCAGCCGGCTGGTAAAAGGGCAACCGCTGAAAAGTGGAGAGACCCTCAATCGGAAGATGCCCAAAAGTCTTAGAGTAACACAAACCAAAGGGAATGATTCTTAACTCTGGATGCGTTTTAGACGTACTTACGTTTTTTACTAATGACATGGAGGGCCTCTCTGGATGAGAGATTAGCTAAATGCCAGGGCCACCTCCAAGGAACATAAACATTTAAGACAACATATCATTCACTGGTACATTACATTCTAAACAAGGTGTTATGATTGCCAGGTGGAGTTCCGGGATTGTTTAGGCCTCAATGTTTCCTGATACTTGTGTTTTATAGGTTAGAAAAACCCTTACCTAGGAATCTTGTCCCGATCGGGCCCGCTACGTCTGAGGTAAGAACGTTATTACTAGACAACAGCGATGTAGGCCTACTTAGACCTATATTAATAATAAACTACATAAATATTAATATTTGTTTTAACAACAAACTTATGATTAAAAACAATTGATTAGTTTAGCTGAAGATTTTACACTCTGAAATGTTACCAACATTACTTAAACAAACCAACTATATATTATCCTATTAAAAAGGTGAGTGATGCCTCACTCAAAACGTGAATTCATCGAATATATTGATATCAGAAATGTTAGTTAGTTAGTAGAAAATGCCATGCACTGGAACATTAGGCCTTCCAGGTAACTTCAACTAATTAGGCTACAACATGCCAATACTCAGAAATTGGCGGTATGGTTGCGAGTACCGAATGCAACTCAACAGCTAGAAAGTTATTATGGGGTGATGGGTGAAATTTCTATTTTCTACATTTTTGAGCTAGAGACGCGAGTTTTGTACAAACATTCAATGCCTGATACATAATGATGTGTTTAAGTTTCATTCTTGAGAGACATTTATTTTATGAGTTATTAAATATTATATTAAAAAAATTGCATATGTTATAATTAAATGGTTCCACATTTTTTAGTAAAACACTGATTTTTTACAAGACCCCTCAATATTTAGAAAAACATCATGCATTAGAATTCTTATAATGTGAATACAAAGGGAGAAAAAATAATGTTGTACCTCATGCGTGGAATTACAAAAAAAAAATAATAATTGCATACATTTTATTTTTTATTTCTTAAAATACTACTTCAATCATGAAACCCATACATTACTTTGTTACTCATTTTTTTAGGACATGCAGTAAAAATTTGAACCTTTTAGGACAAAATTTTCGAATTCCATTCAATTTTGAATGTACAAATATGCAGTGAAAATAAAAGTGTAGATAAACAAGTTTAAAGATTTGCAAACAGTTTAAATATAATATGTAACATACAGGCCTAATCAGCACTTTAGGGCACTTAGAAGCGTCATAGGCCTCTGAAACTTTGCCAACGTGTACATTAGAGTCAGGCTATTTTTAGTACAAAAAACAAAAAAATGCCAATTTTGATCTCAAATGGTCAATTTTTCACCCATCACTCCCCTTAAATGCAATAAATAAACGAGATGATTATGTAAAAAGTCAATGTTGCTGTTTAGAACCAGAATTAAGGTAATTGGAGTATGCATGCGCTATCCAACCGTCTATGTGTTGCGGGTTGCTGTAACAGATGTTGTGTCAGCCCACCGTTTCATTCTTGCTTTCTGGCACCTGTTTGACCTACATTCTATTTCCTGCGGGAAGCAAATATAGGTCACCCGTGAATATTATACCAGGCTTTACGTAACATTAGCAATACAGAGAGAGAAACCGAAGTAAGTTAATTACAAAGTCAAATAACATCCACATTACAAAAATAACATTCTAAACCCAAAAAATTTAAATTAAAAATAAATTATTAATTAAATAAAAATAAAATGTAGTTTTATTTGATTTTCATATTTATTATATAATTCAGTGACAGCTTCAGACATGTTTAAAAAATTATGAATTGTGTTCCAACTGATCTAAGCAACAATACAACAATATTTAAATTTTTAAATTTAACAAAGGGGATTCATTCAAATCAAGTTGAGAATTTAACAGTTTGTTACTACTCTTCAATATATTTATCTCTACAGCCTCCAAAAGATCTAACTTCTTACCCTTTTGGAGGCTGTCGAGATAAATAAATTGAAGAGTAGTAACAGACTGTTAAATTCTCAACTTGATTTCAATGAATCCCCTTTGTTAAATTTAAAAATGTAAATAAATATTGTTGTATTGTTGCATAGATCAGTTGGAACACAATTCATAATTTGTTAACATGTCTGAAGCTGTCACTGAATTATATAATAAATATGAAAATCAAATAAAACTACGTTTTATTTTTATTTAATTAATGAATATGGATTTTCATCAATTAAACACCAACTCAATTGATTAAAAATAAATTAATTAAATACGTGGCACGACTGCTTTGAAGAGCCAAAGCTGCCTAACTGATTCCTCTCATATCAAACGCAAGACATTACAGGAATAGTGAGACACAATCCCTCAATCTTAATATCAGTAAAGTGATCCCACTACAGATCATAGGAGACCCTTGGGGCAGTAGAAGGTTAAGGCTCCCACTTTTATAGATAATCGGCACTTGATGTCAGCCGGGTTGTCAGCCCTGCGTAATGGCTACCTTTACCCCCAGAACAAGCATCTGGAACTCATGTCAGTTAGAGGTTGAGTCGACCCCAAAGTCATAGTGCCACCAGAAGGTTTGGGTCAGTTTAAAAATCCTGACCCCACCGGGACTCAAACCCTCGATCTTCCGGTTTGTAGCGCATTGCCTTAACTAACTATGCTACGGCGTGCCCCCTCTTCAGGCTAACTAAACCGGATTTCGCTACTTTACATATCAAGTAGCTACAACATTTCGGCGCCAAAGAACCTGCACATTCTTCCAACTTGACACCTCTAGACTACTATACTCGAACCATCGGATATGTGCACCTGTAGCGCTGGCATCGTTCTTAGAAAAATATACGTCTATACTCAAACCATTTCATCGCACTTCCCTCCCACTATATCAAACAGCAGCCATCGAGTAGGAATGTTGCAAACTTTCCCCAGTGTCATGGCTCTTTGAATATTGAATAATACAAGGTTGGAGTCGAGTTGATAACACTGGAGTGCAAGTGCAAGAGAGAGAGAGATAGAAAAGAGAGAGAAATAGGAATGCAGGGAGGGAAATGATTTGTCGAGGCAGAAAAGGAAGTAGGCTTTAGTTCGCATATCTTACGGGGGCACAGATATGTTGGACAGACAATACCTGTGGAATCACAGGAATTTCTCATTTACGAGACACCTGTAGCATCCGAGGAAGACCTGCTGGCGCGGGTTACGGCTGTGGCGGATGTTTCAGGACCAAGGATTGTTGATTGTGTGTACCAGAACATAGTACGGAGGTATCGTATCTGTGTTTATGTTGATAGTCGTTACATCGATCCCTTCTTGTGGATCCAGACGACAAGCAGCAGGCCTCAGAGAGAGCAATGTGTGTTGTGGTTTTTTACGTGTAAGGAAAAACGGTACGTTTCCGGCCATGAGTTCCCATGCTAAATGTAACCGTCTTGGCCCCCACTACATGTCCTTAAAGCCTATAATGTGAATTTAGTTACACCCTGTATATTAATGTTAAACGTGCCATTAAACATACGATAAATATATTGTCTACTAGGGCAATCGATAGGTAACGCTGTTGTAAATTAGCAATCCTAGTGGTGACCATAGATTATAATAGTTTATGCTGTTGAGTAGTCTTTGTTGTATAAATCTGTAATATTGGAAGTCTCTAAATAGCAATGTTTCTCACGCTTAGTAAAGTAATACCGCCCTAAAAATATGTTGAGTAGAATTTGTTTAGAAGGTGGAATTGGGAAGTATTCGAACATCCACCAAATTCACCGGACAAGAGCCCTTGTGCCAATGATTTATTCACAAAGATCAAAGAACATCTACGCGGCATTCGATTTAAATTGAGAGTTGATAACCAAAAAACTCTAGATCGATCAGATGAGAGAGATATTCAGAAATGGTGCTGCATATGGAGAGCTTCATCTTCCAAGGATTTGGCAGCGTATAGTTGATTTGACAGGAGGCTGTAAATGAAGTTGGTAATGTCAAAAGTAACCTATTATTTATGTAATGTTATAGCAGTTTGTCATTACTTATCGAATACCTTAGTATTACTTATTTTTAGCGATTGGCAATATTTTGAACTTTTAGAAAAAAGGTGTTTAACTCTATGGTCATTTTTACTCTAACTAGAATCATAGCTATATATTCAAGAGAAGATGGTTTGCACATGCGCGCAATCTTTACATTTCTGACCAACAAGAGTCGGCTTAGAATATCCAAACAAAAAAAATAGAATGGCGGTTCACAACAATAGGATATGAGAAAGATGCTGAAAAATGGTGTTTCTAGGGTTTTTACTACCGAAATGCTTTGACGTCAGAGCTAAGGATTTGGTTGGAAACGACTTTGCGAGGTGTATTGATCCAGGAAAGCTAAAAACTTAGTTGCTAATGGTTGCGGAAAGAGATCATATACGCGTCGTGTAAAACATACAAAATACAATGTTTGTATCATATCACAATTAATTTTAGCTGTCTTCGTAGTGAACAACAAAGAGAGAGCTTGGATGAGAAGCTAAAATTAAATACTGTCCCACTTATTTAATGAGCAAGATTGATTGTTACGAAATGCAATGGAATTAACGGATTTTTAGATTTCTGATAGCTACAACTACAATCTAAAGGAGGAGTACAATATTACTGATTATTATTATCCAGATTAAACCTCATATTTAATGAATAATACTTTCTGGCATATAAAAAAGGAAAATAAAATGAACAAAACAATATAGAATAGATTAATAATAATAATTATAATGCTTTATTTTAGCTGCCAGAGTTAAGGCCATAAGGCCTTTGCTTCCACTCAACCAGCGAATAGTAGAATTATACAAAAATTACATACATATTACAATTTTAAGATATTAAAATACAGACTAAACAATAACCAGATTGAAGAAGGTAATTAAAGACAAGGGGAAATTAGATAAAACAAAACAAATTTAGGATGAAGTTACAGAATATAAAACGTGGTGATAACTTTTATGTAATTTCCTCAATTCACCTGTCTGTTCGTCTCTATTTAGCTAAAACGTCGTAAGCTCTTTATTCTGAAGTATTCGTAATCTTTTCTCCTCCCAAAGTCAGAGTTCTGTTTCACATCCATATAATATAACAAGGAGAATAACAGTTTTATATATTTTCAGTTTAACATTTTTTTAGAGACGTTGGGACGACAAGAGTCCCTGTAATGCATAATAGCATTAATTTCCAGAATTGAGCTTATGTTTAATTTCTATGTACACCTCATTCATGTTTCTTTGTATAATGGGCAGTTAAAATTATAAAGATGCTATGATTTTTAAAATTAAAGTTTGGTATAACAATGCAAGTGTTACTGCAGTTTGAGTTTAACGTGATTAAATGTTATTTTTATATATAAACAGAGTGTTCACAGCTTAAATAATCCTAAGTGCCTATTTGTATGTCACCAACCTAAATTATGACTTTAAATTACTTTAAATTTATAAAACAAAACACTTACTACAAGGACAAAACACATTATTATATTATTATCTGGAATAAACCACACAAGATGCAAAATAATGGTCAATAACAAATTAATATAACGAGTAAACAATTTCAACTACTAAGGGTCAAAACGTATCTTACTGCCAAAAGAATTATATAAATTTAAAATTAAACAAACTTTATCATATATGCGGAACAATAAGAAGAACTCTAAAAAATAAAACATTAAATTACACAATTAAAATTCTATAAAACTATGGAAGTACCTATGTTAACATATACTTGTGAAAAATGGACACTTAATAGACCAGATAAAAGGAAAATAAAAGTAGCTGAAATGAAATTCTTACGTTCAGTAGCAGCCTATACATTATTACGTAAGAAATTAATTAAGAAACAAGAACCGAATTAAACATCTATAGTGTTATGGATGAAATTCAAGATCTAACTGGCTCCAACATATAGAAAGAATGATGTCCAACAGATCCCCACAAAATTTTGCTTCACTACCAACCCAAAGAAGAAGAAATATTGGGTTCCCCATAACTAGATAGAAGGATACGGTCTCTTGGTGTGGAAATACGTATACGGCCTCATTCCATGACGTAGAAGAAGAATATACTTACGTGGAATGATAGTGGGGGAGGACGAGAGCATAACAGAATTTCTAATTCAAACGTGGTAAAGTTTATCCCGGTGAACTAGTGATCACTCTGCACCCTTCTGGTTCCAGGATTCACGAGTTTAAACCAATTCCGGAGTCGATAGAATTTTCAGGCCATAGAAATCCTGTGTATCGGTTCTGTATCGTGGGTTTACGGCACATAAAAGAGCCTCAATGCTGAGAAAAGAGCCCTCTGGACAAACATTGTCGGCTCTTTCACGCCCAGATTTGAATTACGACGTTAATGACATGAACTATTAAAGAACATCGTCAAATAAAAAAATAACGCAAACGTAATAAAATCTCACCATAAATAGTGAAAAATAAGCATAATCATTAATGAATATGACAGAGAAATCCCTAATAATACTAGTAAAATTAATATCAAATTCCGTTGAGGTGAATAATCATAGAATAAAAATTAAAATAGACCTGTTGGCAGGTGCCGTCGTCCTCAACTGTATTAAAATATATTAAAATGTTACCTGGAGGCCTTTCGGAAGTTAACTTCCATCATCAGCAGGATGAGTCTGCTACTATCTGTTGTTGTTCACGACGATGTGGACTTGAAGTGTCGTTAGTAGCAACTAACTCTCAGAAGTCGAAATATCCTTTTAACTCCACCGTATTATAGACATCAAAATCTTGAACCATTACCTTACGTATAACATTAAATATAAGGAATCCCACTACAGACCTTTAGGGATTGCTGTAAATAAAATATTAAAAAGAAAAAAACCTTCAGGGGTACTTGCGGTAGTAGAAAGTTAAGGCTCACAAATTTGTAAGCGAGTTATCAGTCGGATTGTCAACCCTGCGTGATGGCCGCCTTTTAATCCCAGAACATCATTTTGGTACTCATTTCCATTAGAGGCTGAGTATACTTCAAGTGTTGATGAGCCAGAAGATTTAGACCAGTATACAAACCCTGACCGCAACGAGAATCTAGTATGCGTTAACATTAGTGTATTATTTCTAAGACATTCTGAATTATTAGTTAATCAAGTATTTCGTTATTTTATTTAACAACTCACCATGTCTTTGAGCTAATTTCATTTTGAATCGCTTCAACATTTTTGGTCATATTCGTCTAACAAGGGAATTGTCAATTATTGCATGCGGATACCTACCTTGAATTTTCTTCCAGAGAAGCGTTGTGATGTACTAAGGCCGTGTCAAAAAATATCTGCCGTTTTTAACTGCAAGGCACTAAAATGCAGCGCCAAATCTCTCATTTAAACTATAGGCAAGTAATAGAACTCGTGATTCCGTAGATTGGATAACCCTTAATACCTGCTGTCCGCGCCGAGTCTCGCCTCACTCCACTTCGCTCTTACTCAAGCAGGGAGTCCATCTGCTCCGTACAGTGGGTTGCCATTGCTGGATTCTGACTTCAATATCTGTGCTTTTCGGTTAAAAAGGGCAGTTTTTTACGCAGGTTTGGTACAACACAGCGCTTTTCTGGGAGAAATTTCAAGGTGTTTCGACATGCACTGGTTGAGAGTTCCCTTGTAAAATATGATATGTATTAGTGTATATACTAGTAGGACGTATGCTATATGTATATTGTTGTCTATAGATCTATTCAATTCCTTGTGCAAATGCCAATTAAATTAAATATATTAAATTATTAAATTGTCGTATTAATGAAAATTTAGTTGACTATTTGCCTTGAAAAAATTATGAAAAACACACTTAGATTTTTGATAGAAGGTTCACAGAATATACCCATTCTTGTATCGCACAACACTCCACACGAAATAAACTGAGATGCACATATGAGCGGATTCAGACAAGTACGGAAATAAAGAAGCTGAAATCTTGTAAGCTTATCGAAAGTGAATCCCACATACATCTGGTCACATGGAATAACTTAAGTCGAAAAAAACAGCTAAAATGCGTTATGTGTACCTTGATCATCTTTAGCACACTGTGAAGAAGTTGGTAACCCAGAACTATAATATTCTGTGTGTTATAAAAATGTTTATTTCTTGGTCAACAAAGAACTGTATGACAAATACAATGAACCTGACCTTATCAATTTTATTAAGTTAAATAAATTATAATGGGCTGGCTCTCAACAGACCGAGCACCAAAAAAGGTGCTTACAGCAAGTTTTATGGGGAATAGACGGGTTGGAAGACCGAAAAAACGATGGGAGGATGGTATTAAGGAAGATGCTGTAAACCTACTTAAGTGTCGCAACTGGAGGCTTGCTGCGCAAAATAGAAATGATTGGAGACAGAAGTTAAGGGAGGCCAAAGCTCGAATTTGAGCCAATCAGCTATTGGATGGATGGATCTCGTAAATCTGTGCACGTTCTCGGTTAAAAGTGCTTTCCTGGAAAGTAGCGATATTATACTTATTCCTGCGGTCATATAGGCTATAGGTCTATAGTCATGAAACTTGGTTTCGTTTGAATAAGGATAACACATATAAACTGAAATATATTTTGATCCGCCTCTGTGCATTGCATAACATCCCTAAATAGCAGTCCAGAGGACCAATTCCCGACTATATTGTATAAATATTTGAGTATAGGATCTGAAACGGAGTCAACACTGCTTCGTGAGAACGATTAGGCTAAGTAGCTACATATAAATAATATGGTAATTAAATGTGTTGAAGAATTTTAATATCTTTGGTTCCATAATAGATAAATCTGGTACTTGTTAAAAAGATATTATTAACAGTGTAAACTGTGCAAGGAAGCAATTAGATCCCTGAATAGTTTTTTTATGGAACAGGAACCTGACCAGAAAAAAACAAAGAGATTATACAAACAATAATAGAAAGTGCGCTTACATATGGGTCAATACATGAAAGGATGCAGAAAAGAGTCTTGGCGGCAGAAATGGATGGATTACGGATTACGAATTATATAATTTTAATTTAAAACCTTTCTTTAATATTGTTATTGTTAAATGTTTTTTAAGTTTAGTTTAATGTAAATGGGGATGAGTTTATTTATAGACTTATGTAAGTGATTTATGTTCAAAAATGTTATGGGCTTAAAATTGGTTAATAATTTAAGTGTGTTAAAATGTTACATTGTGGAATATAATTTTCTTTTTCTTTAAAATGTTATTGTATGAGGATATCCAGGCTACAACATATTATAAATATATATATTAAACAAAAAATGGATGCTCAAGAGACTTATCGATAGGGTAACAAAGATAGTTTTACAGTGGTATGGACATATACAACGGATGTCGGAAGAACAGTGGCCTAAAACGGGTGTTAGATTGGATGTTACCAGGCAGAAGGAAGAGGGAGAGAAGCAGAAGAACATAGTATGAGGGAATATGTGATGTCATGATGAAGAGGGGTATGGAAGAAGGATAATGGGAAGATAGGAATCTCTGGAAAGCAGGAATTAAGGGCGAACTGCTGTAAAGTGGAAAGCCTGTATTAAGGAAGTAAGGAAGCAACTTGATATGAACTCTGGTTAATCCGGCTAAGATAGCTCAAAGTTTAGGGATTGCATCAAACTAACCATATAACTAGTACAATCAACTGCTTGTCTGCGACAGTTACCATCACAGACGGTTTTGGCTCTTGAAGCTGTCGTACAACGGATTTATTTTATTCATAAACCACACTTATTTTTTTTTTTATTTTCAGCAACAAAGGATAATCCTTTTTATTGGATTTGATCGTTTTTATTTTCCTTGAAGTAGATTGTGCTGGAGGCATTTCAATTACCGCTAGTTTCGGAAATCCAATCTAGAAGGCTGTGCACTTGAGTTAACTTGTTTTCTTATCTCTTTAATGAAACCAAGATTCTGATTTGTTGCGAATAAGAAGTCTGCAGAAACAAATTTAGTTTATGTAAACGATAGAGACAACTTTTCCAACAACTTTTGTTCCTCTCAGGAAAGTGGATATATTGAACCAACTTTACTGACATTATCAAAATTAGATATTCAATCTTATAGAAAGAAAGCAGAAGGGGGATAAATTGTGTTTCCAGTGACTTTATAGAAATTAAAAGGTACGATACTTTTTTGTATAATATCCTACTATCGAATGACTTGACATACATCTTCTGATGGTGTTTGATAAAATTATAATGATCTCGTACGATTGTTGTTAAAGATGAATCTGTTATCTTCACTTAATTTGTTTTATTTTACTTCGTGTTTGTTTGAACCGCTTGTTTTTAAAAATAAGACTTCAAATATATTTGGAATTTTACAGTGGGGAAAAAAGGTGCTGTAAACAGCATCCAAATTAGGGCCCGAGATGCCTCTAATGTATTCCATAGTAAAAAACGAACCTCTATACTAGTGCCAAAAATATTTAAATTATTAACTTTAGGAAGTATTCAAATTTAAATGTTATAGAAGTCATCTTTTATTAAAACAATATAAAACTTTTAAATAGATTTTCAGGGGGGAAAAGTGATGATAAATACAGAAATATCAAATTAAATTCAAAATTTATTTATTTACATATGTATTTAAATGTAAAACTGAAATAAAAAACAACAGATTCAAAATAATTTAATATTTTTTCCAAGTAAAATGTATATATTAAAATGAAATGAATAATAAAAAAGTGGTAATAATGAATTTCATTCCTCTGCATGAGAGCCACTAGAAAAACCTCGTGGGAAGGTTTGGATCTCTTGCAAAAAAGGCAGGCGTTCTTCTGGAATGTATTTCATATTTTTCCCCATTATCATCCATTTTCATCATCAACAATATCAAGGCTTAGGCCATATGACCTGTTCCGTCTTCAAGAGATTTGGTACCAAATCATTTTGACATTATCAAAATTATATATTCAATCTTATTAGAAAGAAAGCAGAAGGGAAATAAAGTTTATTTCCAGTGACTTTCTAGAAATTAAAAGGTAGGATACGTTTTTCTATAATATTCTGTTTTCGAATGAGTTGACAGACATCTTCCGATTGTTTATTTTATAGAATTATAATGATCTCGTTCTGTTGTTAACTAGATAAATATATTATCTCCTTTTTATTTGCCATAATTATTCTGGTAACCATTGGTTCGCTGTACAATCTTAAATTTACCTTCATCAAATCGAATAGGAGAAAAAAAGTCAATAGTACCACATCCCTTCTAAACATAAGTAGAAGGAGTTTAGAATTTAATCCAGGCATCCGGTTCACAATCTAGCGATTAAATATAATATTCATCAAAGATTTAAAATTTTACAATTCCAGCCTCGCTGGGTATCGAACTAGGATCCGCTAGTCAGTAAAAAGGTACGCTATCGTAAGTTCACTATTGCCTTCTTGGGAAACTTTAAAAATAGTACACTTCATGTCAAGACAGTTCCTGACTCTAGGCAAGTGGTTACACACAACGTAGACTGCTGAGGAAACCATAGAATGAAATAGAATGTAAAACAAACTGGCTAAATGTGCATAAGATTGATTTCAATTCAATAATCTCATTTTGATAACTGATAAAAGCATTTTTTTGTAAAGTGATTTTGTATTGATATTACATTTTTATTGTTAAATTAAAAATGCAAATATGAATATCAGTTTCTGCTGAACAAAACAATTTTTTAATTCTAAAAGTCATTAAAGCCTGCAAAAGCATAAAGCAGGATTACGTTTGAATATTAAACGATGGTTAAAACTATTAGCTCCCGTGCTTCCATCTCAAATAAAACGAAGTGCTGGAAGCCATTAAAATAACAAACGACATGTAGCCTGTGACATAACATTGTTATGCTCGCTTTTCTTTATGAATGATTCAACGTGTCTGTTTAATTCATCACAATGTGCAGTGAATTCATTATCGCTTTTACTCCTAGTCTCCGTTTTTAAACCTCCCTAGTTGAATAATAGTAGTAATAGCAACAAAAACAACTTCAATAATAATAAATCTATTCTATAGTTTCTGCCCTAAGGCAGGTCCTTCACTGCAATCATTGCATTTTCTGCTATGCTTTGCAGCTTTACTAGGAACTATAGGTGTGGTAGCTTCCCGTTGCTTTCCACACCGGGATGATTATGATGATGACCAGATGATGTTAGGGGAACGTTTGGGCCTCAAAGCTTCCTGACATTTATCTTACAAGTGAGAAAAATCCCGAAAAAAATCCTCATCCAGGAAGCTTGTCCCGACCGGGAATCGAACCGGGCCCGCTCGAGACCACAGCGGTGGACAATAATAACAATAATGTTTTATTTATTCTAGCAGAGTTGAGGTTATAAAACCTTCCTTTCCATTAGCTTACACAAATATACAACAAATAAATTTGCAGTTATTGTGTGTGTATATATATATATATATATATATATATATTAGGGTGGGCCGAAAAAAACTCTTTTTTTTATTTCGAAGTTGTAATAGCGCGGAAAAGTTGCGAATTATATAGACAAAAGAAAAGAAAAAAATATCAAAATCGGTTGATATCTTCCAGTCGCGCAAAGGCTCTAAAGTTTGACAAAATATGAAAAAACTTCATTTTTGAGATTATTTCTTTAATTTTTTAATTAGATGTTTTCGTAAATAATATTTTGTAACGTCTTCAAATAGAGCCTAAAAACATTGTGTTTTAATTTGGTGTAGATCAGTTGATATCTTCCGGTCGCGCACAAGCTCCAAAATTTGCCAGAATAATGAACAAGTTATATTTTTACGCATTTTTGGTATTTGATAACTTCCAAAGTATTGATTGTCAGATCCCGCAGATAGATATAAATGTGCTTAACAAAGATCAGCAATACCTACTTGATATTAAAAAAATAAATAATTGCAAAAATGAAGTTTTTCTCATATTTTGCCAAATTTCAGAGCCTTTGCGCGACCGGAAGATGTCAACCGATTTTGATATATATTTTTATTTTTTAGCTATATATTTCGCAACTTTTCCGCACTATTACAACTTCGAAATAAAAAATGAGTTTTTTTCGGCCCACCTTAATATATATATATATATATATATATATATGGTATGATAAGAAAAATAAATGCCTGGACGGAATTCGAACCCGGATCTCTGAGTTATATATATATATATATATATATATACAGGGTGCGGCATAACCACTGCACATGGTTGCAAGGGAAAAAATCAGATTGACAGTAGTGTTTGAGATTATATTCGAAGAGTCCCGTAACCGTAATCCCAACCAATCTGATTCTTTTTCCTTGCAACCATGTGCAGTTGTTAACTGACTTAAGCCGTGCATTATATATATGACATGAAAATAAAAATAGTTGCTTGGACGGGGATTTGAAAACAGACCTCTGAATTGATAATTCAGTGCGCTGCCAGTTACGCTATCCAAGAATCTCCGTACAAACATCTATTTTTCTTTATATACCTATATTGTCTATTACGAGATGTAGCGGGAATCGATCTCACTTCTCTCTGGTAACCACTAGAGGAACTTCGGATAATTTGGAACCCTGTTTTGAATTTATTGTTTTTCTTCTTTTAATTAAGGGATTTGAATTTTGTTTAATTACAGTGATTATCTTTAGTGTTGTCCCGCGCCGAAGCCGAGTGGTTAAGGTAGGAAGCCTTGGTTCAGAGTTACGGGACTTGAGCATGTTTAATTATTTTATATAGCCACCAAGTCACATAATATCAAACCAAACTCTCAGTATATTAAAACAGCATCTACGTAATGTAATATATTTATATATAATATCCGATCCGATTGAGGGTCTTTCCACTTTTCAGCGGTTGCCCTTTTACTAGCCGGCTGCTGGCCCTTCACATCCACATGTGTCAATCACAGAGGTAGATGATCAGCAGCCAGTGTAGGGGTGACATGTGGTTAGCATGTCGAGTCCCCCAGCCGTTATAGCTGGTTCCTCAACCTGGAGCCGCTACTTATTGTAGCTACCCAATTACCTCACGATGCTGGGTGGACACCGGTCCCATACTGGCCGAAATACCATGAGAAAATTTCTTCCCCCATGGAGACTCGAACCAGCGCAAGTCCCGTAGCTCTGCGCCAAGGCTTCCTACCTTAACCGCTCGGCTACGGCGCGGGACTTAAAAACAGCATGTACGTAATGTAATATATTTATATATAATATCCAATAGCAGAAATTAAGAACTGATTCTTAGCTTGAAAAACTTTTAAAATGGTAATTTTCATAAATATCACAAATAAACCCTTCTTCGCACAAAGAATAAAAGAAACTGGCCTTGAACCCGTAAAAGTTGACGAGGGGAAGAAATTAATTAATATTTTCTGTTCGAGGGCAGCAAAGAAGATATTAATAGGGTCCACTCAAACAGAAGGATCCACATTACCCGAACTTTCCTATATAACAAGTAAGAAAATTAAAGAGTAATAGAATATACTAATAAAAACAATAAAATACTCCGTAGTCACCTTGTAAGTCCGTCTCCTCAACTTAACATTTTTAACATCTATAGTTTACAAAACAGAAATATTTGCGAGTCTGGTTTGACGATTCCCGAACAATTGCGCAATAGGTCTGACAAATTCATCTCGATAATATTTCAGTGATAGTCGTCAGGATTGGTTCAAACTTTATGGATACGATAGCCATAAAAAAAACTTCGCTATATGATTTTTGTAATTATAGGTTTAAGAATAATAAAATGCCAACCAATTGGTAAAAGATCGTTTGGACGGCCTAGACTGTTCTTTCAAGACAACTACGTGAAAGGAAGATATTATGATAATGATAATAATATATTCTCAGAACTTTCCCCCTCATAATGCGTCCAATCGATTTCTATGCTATCTCCGTCGTAATGACCACGTGTCTCCTTCATTTCAGGCGTTATCATGGCTACGTCTAAATGACATAATAACTCTACATTCACATGTTTTACTATTCCAAATTCTGAACACATATTTACCAAGATATTTATCAACGCATTTTAAAAATGTATCGGCTCATCACAATTTAGGAACAAGATCACAAGACTCTTCTTTATTTTTGAAACCACAGCACAGGATATGTCTATACTCAAAATCTTACACAATATCTATGGCTAGGGCATGGAACTCACTTCCCAGTCATGTCAGGGACTGTCAATCACTACCATTATTTAAATACAAATTAACTGATATCTTAAGTTCGACACAATGAAAACATTAACTGCATAACAACTACATTCAGCATTATGTAAATAATCATCTAGGAAGCTTTACTTACTTAATTTTATTTTATATTATTTTAATTTTATTATACCTATGCCATGTTTTGTTAGTACTATCTAGTATTAGGTCACATCCCCATTGTCTTTTCTTTAGTCTACATTTTAATAATATTTTTAAATTGTAATAACTAATAAGTATATAATTTTTGTATAATTTCACTATTCGCTGGTTGAGTGGTAGTGAAGGCCTAATGGCCTTAAACCTGCCAGCTAAAATAAAGCATTATTATTATTATTATTATTATTATTATTATTATTATTATTTTATAGTCCACTGATTAAGATATGCTGATTTTTTTTCTCCGCAGATCCATACGTGAAGGTATATTTACTGTGCGAGGGGAAGAGGATTAGAAAAAAGAAAACAACAGTGAAAAAGTCGACCCTTAGCCCAGTATATAACGAAGCTCTGGTGTTTGATGTTCCAGCGGAAAACATCGAGGACGTTAGTCTCATCGTCAAAGTCATTGACTACGACCGGTAAGTCTCAACAAATAATTAATTGTTAAATACGGCTGAAGAAAGCCTAGATACACGGAGAATGGAAATGCTACCAAGGATGTTGAGGTATAATTGTAATCACCTCACTGTGTCCTAGCCCATAGATACTATGGCAACACTGTTGTAAATCAGCGATCCTAGTGGTGACCATTGTAATCTTGTAGTATGTTGTTGAACTGACCTTGTTGTATAAATCTGTAATATTGAAAGTCTTGAAATAATAATAGTTTGTGAATACATTTACTGCTTATCACATTTAGTAAATGATATTTGGAATTGGGAAGTACTTGAACATCCACCAGACATGAGCCCTTGTGACTACAAATTATTCTCAAAGAGCAAACAATCTCTATGAGGCATTCGATTTCAATCAATAATTGATATCCAGAAAGTTCTAGACCTATCAAATGAGAGAGGTATCCAGAAATGGTGCTGCAGAAGAAGTGCGTCATCTTCCAAAGATTTGGCAATGTATAGTTGACTTGGCAGGAGAATATAAATGAAGTCCGCAATGTCAAAATATTGTTTTATGTTATAGCAGTGTTGCCACTTATCGAATTGGTAATTACATTTTCAAATTATGGGGTATCAGCATCGCCCAATACTTTTATACAACATTTTTTATTATTATTATTTCTCCATTGTGCAAATTAATAAAAGTGATCTCAGGTTCACTAAAAAAATTGTAACTTTTTCTCGATAGCATGAAATAAATTTTACAATTTTAATGTTCTTTTAAGTTGTTAACCTAATGAGAATTGTTTCATTTTGATCTTCCAGAATTTTCTATTTTTAATAAGTGATATAATTTAAATTTAAAAAAATTAAATTAACAAATTTCACAGTCATGCTAATAAACTGTAATGCCATCAGGATTATGAGACTGCCACGTAACACATATTGGGAAATACTTATAAAATAACGAATCAGATCACTGGATCCGTATGACTGCCGAGAATGAAGGAGATGAAGGTTCTGTTAGTTGAGGTTTGTCATAAAGATGCCGGCTGGCCATCAAAAATTGAATGAAACAAAATGAATTAAATGAGCATGGAAAATCAATGCAATTAAAATGTTGGCTTTGCAAATCGGGTGAAATCCCTAGAAAAAGTTGTCATTACTTCTTATTCGTCCACCAAGATCCCCAAATAAAGTTGCGACAACGAGAACTCGAGCCCTAATGTTTGACGGCGAGTGTATGTCTAATTACTGACGCCATGAAATCAATAGATATCCATAATATTTCGAAAATTACGAATTTAAGAATAAAGTTCTTAGGGAAAGTTATATATATATATATATATATATAAATGGATTGCGCACAAATGTGCAAAGATGATAACACAACAATCACTAACACTTTAACTTTGTCTTGCGTAATCACAAATTGTTTTTGTTCTTTGTGTACATGTTTCGATGTGATATCTTTCGCATTTCTGTTCACATACTTCGCATATGCATGACATCTTCGGGTCATGGAATGTTTTATCTTTACACATTAGGTGGTGGAATCCATGCACGCTTAGTCTTGTGATGACGTGTCGTATCTGGAAATTGTAGGGAAAGTTTTGTCCAGAGAGAGAGAGGAACAGATAGATGAAAAGAAAAAAACTTCATAACAATGAGTTATATGAACTTTATTAGAAACTAGGTATGATAAGAACAGTTAAGTCTCGCAGACTGCAATGGGAAGGTCATTTGGCACGAATGGGAAATGAAAGAATGTAATGGAAGCTTCTCGTAAGAAATTCAGAGGGAAAGCGTCCAGTATATAGGCCAAGAATGAGGTGGGAGAATAACATAACCATGATTTAAGGGAGGGGAATTATATAGGGAACGATTGGAAAACATTAGCTCAGGATAGGATTGTGCCATTAAATTAGTAGTAATATAAATTAAATAGTTGTAGACCTATATAATGTAATTACCTGCATAGCTTTGTGCTGATATTTAAGATGTCATGTGGAACAAGGACTTTAAGGTGCGGGGTTCCTTAATTTAGGGTTATAGGCCAAGAAAGGGTTGTTGGGCGCCGGGTAGTATAGGATTCCTCTATCTTTAGGAATTTTGGTTTATTCGGTACTCATATTATGGACGGTGAGCTTGAGGATCTTTCTCGGGGATAAGCAAGCGGTACCTTTTTCGTCTGGCTTATCGCATTCGACCTGCTCGGCAAGGGTAACTTTTTGGCAGCAAAGCTATCGCTGGCATAGACATTTTCGTTATACAGCTGGAGTAATTGCTGTGACCACCGCATGCCACTGACTTCCATAAATATTAGATCTTTCACTTCTAGAATTTTATAATGTGTGACAAATAAAAATACGGCTAAATTTTCCAACATGTGACAAGATTTTTAAGTACTCTAATAAACTCCTATTAAATTTTAAACTTAGGGTTTCATTTTTCAAGTTATTTACAATATATGTTTTCTGAATAATAATAATAATAATAATAATAATAATAATTATTATTATTATTATTATTATTATTATTATTGTTGTTATTATTAAATTTTGGAATTCCTTAGATTTGGACACGGTGCATGTTTCAAAAATTGCCATCGCTGCCATTAGAGGATCAATTTCAATTTTAAGAAACCATCTTTACAAAATTTCTGCATTATAGTATGTATACTTCAATTGCAATTTAAAATTTTTTAATGTATTTACAAAATGTATTTCATAATTTCGAAAATTAATTGTCTGTATCACTTTTTCCTTGAGGCAATCCGCCAATGAGGAAAGTTGTAGGCCTATATATTTTTTTTCATGTTTTCTAACGATTATTTGGATATGTTGAATATTACGATATTGAACTGCATACGTATATAGTTTTAAATATTTCTTCAATATCGTCTAATAATACATCACCTACAGGTTATTAATATCATCGAGAAGTCCGGCCTCTTAATCTTCTATTAAACATCTTATTGCCTGATCTAGTATAAACTGAGAAGCGGAGGAGATAGTGTATCTCCTTGTTTTAGCCCATTCAGAATTTCAAAAGTATCTAAAAACTGTTTGACAATCCGCACCCTTCTTCTTGTACCATTTAGACTATACAATTTCTCTCTCATAATTGAATCGGATGCATTTTTTTAAAATCTGCATATAACTAATTCTAACAAACTCACTGGCACTATCAAATCCGTAGGTTCATGGCCGCGCAGATATAAGCACTCCACATATCCCTACCCTGAGCCAATTTTTTCAATCATCCCTTGTATAATCTACTTCCCTCTTTCACCCACCTCATTCTTGGTCTACCAACTGGAAGTTTTCCCTCTGGTTTTCCTACAAGAAGCTTCCATGTCTCTCTTTCATTTCCCATTCGTGCCACATGTCCTACCCATCGCGTTTCCTATAAAGATTATGTAGCTCACAGTTATGTAGCATTGTCCATTCTCCTGTTTTTCATCTCTCTTTGCACCAAAAAGTTTCCTGAGAACTATATTCTCAAATACTAGCAATCTTTTCTCCTCCCTTAAAGTAAGATACCGTGTTTCGTATCCATATAATATAACTAAGAGAATAATTTTCTTATAAATTTTCAGTTTAATATGATTTTAAAGAAGTTGTGACGACAAGAGTCTCGTGATAATATATGTATGTGAAAATTTTAGTTCAATTTTCTTTAATGTAAAATTTCATCACATTTTTCGTGAAAGGTAAAAAAAAAAAACCCCATTTTGGTGAATATGAAAATTGATGAGGTATGCTGGAGAGAGTGTATAAAATTTGTCCCAGACAATTAATTAAATATAATGAGGCAGCATCATGCCGCCGGCTGTAAAATTTAATTAGTCCTGACGCAACGCAGTATTTTGACATGTGTGGAAGCAACAGGTCGTATCGATCAGTAACAGAAAGTCTAATGAAAAATGCATTAACTTAGTTCTACCAACTTAATCGTACAACATTCCAACTTTGTTAACACTTTATGCGATGATCACTGACGTAGTCATGTTTTCTTCCGTTTATTGACACGTATTACTTAGAACCTAAAATTTAACATTTCTGTAGGACTTCGACATTTAATTACATATATCCATTGGAAATGGACTTTCGTAAATGTTTTGCTGTACTTCATACTTTTGTTTAAATTTTGCGTTGGACTTAATTTTTCGTTTATTTATTTATTTTTGTATTTCAATTTTTCATTTAAACGTTTTGTTCAGTTTCAGCTAATGTTTTTATTTATTCTACAACTACGTCTACAATGGCGTAGCCCAATGTTAAGCATTAACCTCTCCTTTGTTAGGAGTTACTAGACCTAGTTAATTTAGTTACGCTAATTTACCCACAGATGCCATGAATGGTATGAGGTCAACATACCGACCCAATGAGACATCTAGTAGGCAACTAAGGTATTGCTAGGATGATGAAGTCGGCAAATTTTCCTTAGAGACATTTTTATTCGAGCTTAAGGATATTTTACGAGCATGAAAACCTTTACACTCGGAACCTAAAGCTTAAAGTCTCTCCCGGAGGACTTGCTCCTTGAATTTTATCATCCTAAAAAAATCCATCGATCCCGGCCGGATTTGAACTCACGACCTTCGGGACCAGAGGCAAGGAGCATAACCACCAGTTCACCGCAGCTGACAGAATTTTTCTTGGACTTAAATTTTCATATAAAATTGTAGTTGTATGTCCCTACTTCAAACATTGATTTCAATTAAATTATTTTCAGTCTGATCATCGTACCTCAATATTAATGTTGATTTGTTCTTGGACTTGTTTCAAAACAATTATGTTTTATCTGTTTTCTGGAAAAGCTGACGATAAAACAGAATTGTTTTGAAACATGTCCAAGAACAAATCAACATTAATATTGAGGTAAGATGATCAAACTGAAAATATTTTAATTAAAATAATCTTAAAATATCAGTTCCTAATATTAAATAATGGTTTCAATGTTTTGTTGAATTTCAACACTTAATTTAAAATTGTTGTTGATTTCAACGTTTTGTTTAGAATATCTCTTGGAATTCAACATTATGTATAAACTTTTGTTAGACTTCAACTTTTCGCTTATTTTTTATTTATTTATGTATTGATTTATTTTAAATTGAGATGTGTAGATTTATTTTTTTCTTGAACTTCCGTATAAAAATGTTATTGTAGGTTTCTACTTCAAACATTTAAGTTTTTCGTTAAATTAAGAAAAAAATTGTTTGTAAAAAATTGCTGTTGAATTTTAATGTTTTATTAAAAATATTTATTGGAGTTCAATATTTCATATAAATTGTTTTATAGGCCTGCTTCAACTTTTGTTTTTTTTATTTTGGTATTTAGTTTATAATTTTTGTTAGATTATAATTTTTTTTTTTTTAGAATTTAGAATAGATTTATTTAGCCTGGTGGAGTTAAGGCCATGTGGCCTTCTCTTCCACTCACCAGAACAAGCATATGTTACATATGAATACAAAAAAAAATACAATAATAGTCATATAAAACAGGACAAACATATGTTACACATGAATACAAAAAAATTACAATAGTAGTCATATTAGACAGGACAAACATGTTACATATGAATACAAAAAAAAGTTACAATAATAGTCATTGAACAATTAATTATCTGTCATATTGAATAATAATGAAATTAATGTCTAATAATAGAATGAAACTAAATACAATTAAAATTAAATTAATGATACAATGAATAAAAAAAGGAATAACAGCTCGAATCTACTATGCATAAAAAGAAGAGAAAAAAAATACACTACAATGAATTAATCTACGCTTTTTATACAAGGCATTAGGTAAATATATTAACAAATCCTAAGTCTATTTTTATTAAATAATGCAAAAACGCATTATTAATTCTTAAAAAGTAGTATTAGTGAGTTGTTTCTGTTAGTGATTTTAACACTTCTTTTAAATTGTTGTTGAATTTCAGTGATTCATTTAAAACCCGTGTTAGATTTCAATGTTTCATTTAAAATGTTTGTTGGATTTTTAATGTTTCTTTTTTAATTATTATTGAATTCCAATGTTTAATTTAATTTTATGTTGAATTTCAATTATTGTTGTATTTCAGTACTTCATTTAAAATGTTATGTTGGATTTCAATATTTCCTTTATAATTTTATGTGCATCTTCCTTATTTATGTAGGCCTACTTAAAGATTATTTTATTGTTTTTCAATGTCTGAACAAAGTTTAAAAATGTAACAGGATTGGTCCTAATGAATTAATGGGTTGCACTGCAATTGGATCAAGTTTTATCGGCATTGGACGTGATCACTGGTTAGAAATGTTGGACAATCCAAGAAAACCTGTAGCCCAATGGTATCCACTTCTAGAAACCGTGCCCGGTCAAATACCGATCACAGGATCCCAACCATTGCCAGTCAGTCTGAGCTGTCTAAATGGAAGGTAAGTTACTTAAATTAAAATTCTTTGCATGTAAGAAACATAATTTGCAACTTGTATCACTGATTTCTATTCTTCATCTTTCTCCGTTTCAATTGGTAAACTTTGCATTTTCTTCCCTCACTCGCCAGAAAATTTCCAGAAAAATCCGAATTAGAAGATTAATTTGAAAACTTATTTTTGGATTACCATATTTTTTCTCTCCTATTTTATTTAGCTTATCAGTACATGCTTCATAAGTTGACAGTGCCTAACATTATTTTTTGCACGTTAGTGCGTTTTGTCTTACTTACAGCAATGGCGACCATGATTGTAAGTTCAACTTCCTACATTTCGGGGTTGCCAACCTAAATGACTATACTGTAATAAAATAATTATACTGTAATATTACATATTACAAACACGCGTGTGGGAAGTAAAACCACTGCCCCCTATGTACACTACATACAATGTATATACAAAAAATATCCAAAAGGTAGTATTAATATAGATTATACGAAACAAATAATTGCATTTTAAATGAACTAAACTTTATTTGAAACAATATAAAACAATAAATACTAGCCGTCATTTTCTCACAAAATTGATTTCATGGTCTCCTGTTGTTTCAACTAATAAACATTGCCCACACTGTTAACGTTAGTCAATTGTTTATAACGAAAACAAATATTTCCAAACAAAGATGTTATTATTTTACTATTATTTATTATTTTGAAAACGCCATCGCGCAAAAAATAATGTAAAACGCACGTTTTTTAAGTGTTTTACAGAATCTCGGAAATTAAAAACTACGCTATCGCTCGGTTTTTAAACATTTTCCTCGAATCTGTAAAAAATCACTTCCCGAACTTCGCATCGTAATATAATATGGTTTCCATAAGAGTAAAATAAATTGAAGTGCTGTAATACATACTTACTACATTGGTGCAGAAAACAAAAATAAAACCTTAATTTTAAGAAATTAAATTACTTTTTCTATTCACTTGAACAACAAATCATCCATGTTTATTCAATCTCTTCATTCACTAAATCATCAATAATTCTGTCATTATCATAATACATGTCACTAAACTCATTAATTTAATTCAGGCGGCTCCGTGGCGCAAGTGGTTAGATGCTCGCCTCTCACCGCTGGAGTCCCAAGATCAAGTCTCGGTCACTCCATGTGGGTTTCGTGGTGGATGAAACAAAGCTTGGGCAGGTTTTCTCGGGGTTTTCTCCCGGTTTCCCCTGCCACAATTTCATTCCACCATTTCTCCATATTCATCTCATCCATTTTGTTCATCTGCCTCCGTAACGGTGTGTCAGATGTGGTCAGGCGGCACCCTTGTCATTCACAGAACTCTTTATAGGGGCTTCATCTCACGTCATCCCTCGACCCTACCCTGAGTTGGACACGAGTTGAGGATATCTATCTAATTTAATTCAAAATGTTGTTACTATTTACAATGAGTATTTACACAGAAACAAGATCACCTTCTTACTGCTTTACCTAGAGTGTTCAAAACTTTTTTACTAGAAAAATGTTTACTTATCAAATAAATTTATGCAATTTTTTAAATGATAATCATTAAAAAATAGTTATAATGTAATTCCATAAAATTTATAACAGATTCTTGAAAACTGAAAAAAAAATCGCTTAATTAGTTTTCAACTTTTCTTTAATTCTGTTGTCAAATTTGAATGACAGTAGACTAGTTTCTGATCCTACGTTAAATTTTACTTATTTGATACGTTCATTCATATTTTCATTTCACATAGATATTCATTTCAGTGCAACATCAATTTAATTTGAGGTATCAGATTTCAATATAATTTGTTTGAATTTATCCATATCGCTTACATCTGACATGTTATATTAAAATATGATATGAATTTCATACATTTGCATAAAACAACCTGTAATTTCATCTATTTTATTCAATTGATACTTTCTTTCCTGTATTGTGGATACCAGATTAACTGATGTTGATGAAGATTTTCGGGCTGTAGGCCGTGGTCGTGAGGCTTGTAATTCCCCGACGTTTCGCCAAAGACTGCGTCTGGCATCCTCAAGGGTTGTCTTGAGACTGGCATTTCTGTCGACTGACTGACTGATTGTTGACGGTGACGTTGCACCGTCCAGTGTGCTGCATACTGTTCCCCACTGGGATAAACTTGGCAGCAAATTCCTTTTTGGCTATCAAGTAGTGGTTGTGGATTATGTAACCTCAGCCTTTGGTGACAATGTATTTTATCTAACAGGTCTATACCAGAATAATAGTGCAAACCACTATACTTGTAAGAAGGCATCATAAACTACGCCGCCGGCAAGCAGAGAGTCCGAAAGCCGGACAGCGTAGAGTGACCCACACTTCTCAAAGCGAGCGGTCTCGCACTATTATGTGGATGGTCTCTCCTTTTGAGGTTAACCTGTAAAACACAGGTTAACCAGTCGGCTCATGAAGATGAAACGCTCCATGGGACTAGACAGTTCAGCCAATAAAGGCTGAACGTCCCGGAGAATTTCCTCCCCACGAGCACTTAAGCTACCTATTAGCATTTGCTGGCCCTTTACTTTAGCAGTGCTATTCTCTTGTGTTGTTCTGGAAGCAGTACCAGTCTGTAGAGCTTGGATCGACCTTCACAGAAGTGAAGGTCTTTCTTTGAGTTGTAGTTACAGTTGGATTTGGAACAGGATCACTTGTGGATGGTTTCTCTTTTGGATTAGGGATGGGTTTAGCTACCCTGCTATAAGCTTCAAGGGCCGCCTTGAAAGCAGGGCAGCCTCTATAGGACGCCGGGTGACCGGACTCCTTGCAATTTGCACATTTTAGCAAAGTTGTGTCTCTCCGCGCTTCGGCCTTTAGGGTACAGTCCTTGTGCCCGTGAGGCCCAGCGCAGATAACACAGCGAGGAGCCCGATTACAGGCAGGAAAGGTATGATTAAATGACTGGCACCGATAACACTGCTTAAGTCCAGCCCTAGGTCTATATGGTTCTATGGCTACAACAGTGTATAAGAGACGCTTTAGATCATAAATTTCCAACGCTTTACTATTGCGTTCTAATTCCAATATATAGATGGGAAGGGGTATGGCCAAATTATTTTCGGTTTTTATAATCTGCTTTACATCTTTAACTGGGAAACCCAACGCGAGGATTTCCTCTTTAATTTCGTCTGGGTCTACAGTTGCCGGCAGACTCTTTAACACCACCTTCAAAGGAAGATCTCTCTTCAGTTGAAAAGTATAGTATTCCCTATTTAGGGAATTAAAATACTCCTTCAACTTGAAGAAATCCTCCAATGAACGTGCATAATAGCGTATTCCTTCAGGAATACTAACACACTTTAGTTGGTCGCCAATTAGTGATTCAACTCTTTATTTATTCGGAACAAATTCCCGTGACCAATAACAGTAATTGGTGGGGGTCTTTGCTCCGATTGGACAGCATTACCTGAAGGAGTAGCAGTAGGTGTAACCATAGTAGGACCAGTAGCTTGAGGAGGGACCATCTCTGAGGATGTTCCTGCAGTGGAATTTGGAATGTCAGTTAAAACTGAAAATTTATTGTTAATAGGCACTGCTGGAACCTCAACTCGTGATTCCTGCGACTCTGTAGATCGATTATCTGGATGTATAGGTACAAATTCTTTAGTGGGTTTGCCAGTAGTATGGGTTCTTTTGGTTTAGAAGAATCAACTTTTGTTTTCTTTACGACTAATGTCGGTACTTTCTTTTTTTTCTTTCTGTTTTTCCGTTTTGGAGATTTTCCACTAGCAGTTGACTGGTCGTCAGTGAGCATTTGCTCCTCAGTGGTCATCTGCTCACTGGTGTCCATATCACTGCTAGTTGAAGGTATGTTGCTCTTTTCTTTGCGATTCACGGAGGAATAGAAGAGCGCAGTAGTGCGAATCTCTAATAAATCTCCTTTGAGTTCGTTAAGCATAGCTTCAAACGTTTGTTGGCCTGGTTCATGATCCTTTATCAATTGATTCAATCGATCTAATGCAGAAGACGTGAAATCACGAGCTTCTTCAGACCTTTCATAGCTGGGAAAGTACCCATGAAATTTATAACCAATAAGAAGTTCCACTAAGAGTGGACAGCAATTCTTTTAATTCGGGTTTTTTGTCATATCCATACTTGTGGACAAACCTTTCAAATTTATTCGCGGAGTCTTCCCAGAGTATGAGAGGTCCGACATCCTCACTTACTGGATCCATAGACCCGTCAGACTTTGGCATAGCAGCCATTGTGCTTGGTAATACCAAGTCTTAGTTCTGGACACTATACACAAAAGCACTAAACACTTGTCACCAAAGAATAAGATTAGATATCACAATAATAATTATTGTATCCACTCCACTTACCTTGATAGCACTTCACTCGATTTTTTATTTTTTCTGTCGACTGTACAGTCCTATTTTATACGCTCACCGCGATGTGTACGTAAGTTATATCTGCCTTCTGATTGACCAATCAGGTCCCGTACAGCACGAATGTTGTCTCCAGTGATGCTTGTTCGTTGCCGTCTTTGGTGTAATTTTTTTTTGCGCCAATCATACACCTGCGTCTTCGAAAGGGTTGCTTTCCCGAACTGCGCATGGAGCCTTCTCAAAATTTCAGAAGGTTTAGTGCCTTCTTTCGCCAAAAACTTAATAATAATGCGTTGCGCAACAGACGTGTGTACCTCTTGCTCGCTCATGGCGTACTGAAGCAAGCGGCCGCTCTTCGGAGTTCACACGTTGGAATAAGCTTCGGAAGTGTTCAAGCCATCATCAGTGATGAACTGAAATTCCGAAAATTGTCTGCCAGGTGGGTTCCTCGGCTCCTCAGCCAGGAACAAAAAAATTTGACGAAAATGCATTGGACACCTCTGGAACATCCTCCTTACAGTCCAGATTTGTCACCCTGTGACTACCATTTGTTTGGGCCACTGAAAGAAGACCTGGGAGGAAGGCGGTTTGGTGACAATGCAGCGGTAGAGGAGTTCGTGCGCAACTGGCTGACTACACGTCATCCCTCATTCTTCAAGGACGGCATCAAAAAGTTGGCCAACTCGATGGCAAAAGTGTGTTGGAAATGCAGGAGACTATGTAGAAAAATGAGGTGGTGGTTTTGTATTTTTTTGTTAATTCAATAAAATTGTAAACAATAATTCCGGTTTATATTTGATTCACCCTCGTAACATATTACTGTACATACTATAGTGCCAGAGTTTAAAAAAATACATCGGTGCACTAAAAAAGTCGCTTTTTGGGATGCTTAAATGGCTTATGCTGCCTAAGCCATAACAAATACACCAAATTAATTTACACAGAATTGAACAGCTCAACAAATTTTATAAAAAAAAAAGTCTGCGACAGTATATATCCATCTTTTACAGATAACTCACAATAACCATTTTTGCCTTTCAGCTCATCGATGCCAAAAAGATCACAATAAGTAGATTCCCAGGCAGGCAATGCCGGGTAACCAGCATGGTGTATCTAAAAATAATTATAATATAAATTTATAATTATTTTTATTCAACTAAACATAAAACATTTTTAATTTATTTAGGTGTAGCAACACATGCTGGGTATTAGCTAGATTCTATTCTATAGTGTTCTGCCCAAGGGCATGTCTTTCATTGCAATCATAGCATTTTCATGCTATGCTTTGCAGCTTTACTAGAGAATTACAGGTGCAGTAGTTTCGCATTGCTTTCCACACTGGTGAAATATGATAATGATGATGATGGCTAGATGATGTTCGGGGACCTTTTGGACCTTAAAGCTAACTGACATTTATCTTAAGGTGAGGAAAAGCCCCACAAAAAAACCTCACCCAGGAAGCTTGTCCTGACCGGGGAATCAAACCCGGGCCTGCTGCATGACAAGGTAGCATGCTACCTCTAGACCAACACGGTGGACTTAGCTAGATTAAATATTGTATTTGATGATAGCACTCTTGTTTTGAATTTACAGGTGAAGGAAATGTTAATCTTTTCTGTGACATGTCAAACTTCCTCCACATTGGAAGAATCATCATGGAGTTGCTCAAGAAGTGATGGAATTCTCCATCTTTCCTGTCGTCCTGTTAGTTAATCTCCATCTACAAGGAATACCTGCAAAATGAAGCAGTTTCTACTAATCTTTTCAAGTATGTCGTATAGCAAGGATATCAGTAAATAGCAGAGTATGTGAGTGCCAAATGGTATTGGATAACAGAAAAGCTAATGTACGTCATAATGACATAAGTTAAAAATACAATCTTTGCCCCAGTCTTTCAATCTCCTCCTCTATCAATTTTATATATATATATATATATATATATATATATATATATGTACTTTAACATATAACATATTAGAGTGTAAGAGATATTAATGTATCATATGAATAGTAGGAAGGATTCAATTTAATGGCACATATAGTGTAACCATTCTTTTACATTTACAAAATTAATATTTTTCTATTTGTATATTGTAATTTTTTTTGTCCTTATGCCAAAAACAAAATTGAGCAACATTCTCCCCATATCATTTATTATGATAAACTCAAACATAAATCATGAATCATTATTACATATATCTACATTTCATTACTTTAATTGCATATTGCATTTTATAGCAATATATTTTTTTCCTTCATTAATTGCTGTATTACATCATTACTCCTGTGGGTGGTTTTTAAATTTTTCCTTAAATAAATCATAGATGTAACTGTAATTAATGAACTTTTATTGAAAAAAAAAAATAGAACCTCACTTTTATTTTAACAAAATAGTTCTCCATTTGTGGCATATTGCATAACCATAATTTACCTTTATCATACAGTTCCTTATGGGCATAATTTTGATTATGCAGTATGAAATTAATATGTTACAATAAGTATTTTTTTAATGTATTAATTACTGTATTTATTTTATTAATTTTGCTAAATAATATTAAGAAAAAATAAATTTTATTTAAAGAATGGAAATGTTTTAATTTAAAACAAATGAACATGTTTTACAAGTAATACTAGCATAAGAGTACTTGTACCAAATTTCAGTACTGCCTACTAATTACAGTAGAAATTTTATGTACCGGTAGCCTAAATCTAAAATATACCGGTACATCTTTTTTTTTTATTCTATTCCATAAGAAGTAAATATTTTTTTATGTTTATAGTATTGTGGAGTTTTAAAATAAGAAACATTGTAAAAGAACTTAGTTCATTTTTTTATCAATACTACAAATTTGATTGTTCCATGACAAAATGTTTATGGAAAAATCTTTTCTCGCTTTCCTGCATTTCTTTGCTGTTTCCTTGATAAGTGTAAAAGGGTGGTAATGCTGTAACTGAATAGCACTTGCTTGTAGTGTTTCCAATTTTCTTTTGCTTGTAGAATATATCTTAACCAAAACATATAATTTTCTTACCACATATAGGATATTAACATTTTTAATTTACTGTATATTGCAATATTTTTAATATTATAGAATTTTCTATATCTTGAAAATTTTCCAATGTCACTTTTTATAAAATAGGCCTACCGTATAATATCATAATTGTAATATATATTTTCTCGTTTCTTGCACTATTCAGATGAAGGCTTTCCAAATAAAGTCACAAATTAATAATACTGGTAGTAATAATAATACGGTGTTTTAATTATTCTGACAAAGTTAAGGGCTTAAGGCCTTCTCTTCCACTCTACCACCAGCACAAACATTCAAATAACTGGTACCAGTTATACGGAATTGCAAAAAATATCATACATGAAAAACTGTAATGACATAAATATATATACATGTATACAACATATACTGGTGTAATTAATATTTAATTTTAGGAAGTGATATTTTAAGGTTATTTTAATTAAATTATTTTCAATCTGATCATCTTACCTCAGTATTAATGTTGACAACAAATCAACATTAATATTGAGGTAAGACGATCAGACTGAAAATAATTTAATTTAATATACTGGTGTAGTTTATAAAATAAATACAATAGTCTACATTATCACAAATTGATGTTACAAACAAAAATAAATTAATTAATAGTTATGCTAAAATGTACCGGTAACTTATCTTGTACAGAAATCTGAACTTATAAGCTCTTATGATGTACCCATTTTAGTGAAGTCAAATATTGTTTTGAATATTAAATATTTTAACAAAAGCATAACAAAATTATCTGAATGCCAGTTGCATTAAAGTATTAGGCCTACATGTTCATCTATTTTCATTTCATCCTGTTATTTCATGATACATATATATATAGGGCCTATGCCTAGTTTCATAAGAGAAATGCTAGTAACATAACATTGTAAATAAGCTTACCGTTATGCATCTTTTCTCAGTTTCCTGTTGCTCACATATGGGTAAAATTGCTTTCAGCATAGGTGAATAGTAGAAATATATTAGCTAATTGGGCTATAGAGTCCCAGGTAACTTAAAATATTCAAGTCCCCATAAAACAGTTTACTGTTATTTCTATTTTCTAGGTTCCAGTACCACATATTTCTGAATATAAGGTGCTCCCAATATTCAAATACAGAAATAAAAAATCTAAATATAAGTCACATCTTAAAGCTGAAAATTTATAAAGTAAAAATATTTTAGCATAAACTACATAGCCTCATTTTTGTCATCACATCTTTACCAAGCAGACATTGGTGATATTTTTGTACAAATCTTGATCAAGCCCAACAATGGGAAAATTATTTTTTAATTATTTTCTGATCTGACATGACACTGTTTATCAATTTTATACAGAATAACATTAAAATATTTTCAGAAGTAATAAAAATACATGTTGAAGATAGTTGTGCCTTGGTTCAAGATAACAGTAAGCATATTGTATATTTATGCCACAATTATAATTTTGGAAAATCATTTTATGCAGATCTAAGAATTACCAGAATGAAAGATTCGTCTGAATTTTGGGTAGCTAAAAAATGGGTAGAGGAGAAATTCACCTTATATTTGGAAAAACTAGCAGTCATTTCAAATTTTAATGTATAGCTCATTGGTCAAAATCCCTAGTAATATCCTACTTTCTAACAATTTTCAGACCTCTGTAATAGTTGCTTATGTATCAAGACAAATCTTCAGGTTTATGTACAAAGGAAGGCAAGTCCACAATATCACATGAGTTTCTTAAGACCTTAACAAATTTGTTACATATGTATATTTTTGTACAAGCTCCCTAAATAAATATATGGTAAAAGTCTTTAAATATTATCTTACAAAATAAAGGACAATTGTGAAGAAAGATATTGCTTTTGAACTACCGATAGTTTAGTGAATAATTTGATTTAATAAATGATTCATATATTTGTGCCATTAATTCATTTATTTATTTAATTTAAAAATCTAACAAATAAGTACTCTTATTAACCTTGTATTTGTCTTTTTTGTCTAGATTATGTTAGTACAATATAAAAATTATAATATAAAATTATTACCTTATAATGCAGATTCCTCAACTGGAGACATTGTAGGCATTTTGGGACTAATCTGTCCTCAGCAGAAGGTTGTATTTTACTACTGACCAACTATTGTACTGAGTTAGTAGTGAAATACTGAGGATGGAACTGGTCCTGAAAGGCCTACAAATGTTTAAATATTTTACTAGTTGAGGAGACTGTATTATAAGTATGTAATTTTATGTAATAACTCAACGGAATTTTACCTTGAAATTTGTTAGTATTGATTATGTTTTGATGTTATAACATCAAAGTTTTCAGCTTTACCGCTTGAAAGTAATGCACAAATTCTCAATAAAAATACTTCTGAATATAAGTCGTCAGAGGGTGTTGTAGGTAGCGCCAGCTATCTGCCTTCGGATGATAGGGAATTGTATAAGAGGAAGGATATGTTGACGTTTGTATCATAGCTCAAATGGTATAATAGTTATCATGATGATGTGTATAGCCAGAGATTCTGGGTTTAAATCCCGGTTTATGCATTGATTTTTCTTTCTAAAATAAAATTATGTTATTAGTTAAGTTGAATTTTGGTATTATCAAGCAAGATGGCCCATGTGGTAGCATTTGGAACTTTAATTCAGAAGGTCCCGGGTTCAAATCCTGATGACTGAGATTTTTTCTTGGTTTCCCTCAATCACCATTTCATAATATCATTAAATAGAAATAAAATACAAACAAATTAAATAAATAGACATTATATGGCCTAGGATCTTAATGGTGTCTAAAAAAATGGTTAGTTACCTTTTAAAATTAACATGATTATTTATTAAAACTTAAAGATCTCTCATAACAATGTATGAAGTCACTAGAATATTGTAAATAATTTTTATCTTGTAATTAATCAAATTTGCATACTTTAATATATTTTAGTTAAAAACATGTTAATTCATTCTTTTCCAACATCTTGATTAATTAAGATACAATAATAACTGAAGTACAAATAGTATGAACAGAAAAGTGGCATAACTACATTGTTATAATATTCACTAGTTCAAAAGCAGCACCTTTCTATGCAATTACCAAATGAAGACTTCCTAGAAAAACAAAGTTACCATTCATTTGCTATTATGTTTACTATGACTTGGCAATATTCATAGGTTTGCATTTTATTAATATTAACTTATGATTGTTTAATAGAAGCATCTTTTAAAAGAATGAGAAGTAAAAAAAAATAGTGATACCATATTTATGGTCAAATTATTTAAAGTTAAAGGCAACAATTAAAATGAAGTTATATTCATTTGTTGCTATCAGTGGCATCACTAGGTTCTTTAGTTTAGGGTGGGGGAGACTGAAAGGTGGTCAAATATGCTATAAATTAGTCGTGTTGTACTCCTTAGACAAAATCGATCAATATTTAGGTAAAATAATAATAATAAGGTTCTACAGCCTGCCACCAAGCAGGTAGTAAATTAATTACTAGCTCATTGCATTGTTACAAAAAAAAATAGTTTGCCTATAATATTGTGAAAATGTATTTTGTAACTAATTTTCTTTAAATCTTGGGCTGCAGGTAATGAAGAAATAAAATAATAATAATAATAATAATAATAATAATAATATTTTACATCTTATGGCTCTCAATTAAAAATTGTGACAGTTATATCATATATGTAGTTTGGAGGGGGGGCTTTGAGGAAATTAAGGTGAGCTTAAATTTCCTAATTACATAGTTAAATATGGAGAATCATAAAATTGAAAAAGAAGCACAACTTTTAAAACATTTGGAAAAACCTTTAGAATTGGCAATTTGGGAGAAGATATATATTCAGAAGAACAAATTTAGATCCATGAATTTCAAGATTCTTGATGAACATAACCTCATCTCGAAGTTCATCAAATCAACACCAGATGGCAACGTTATTGATGAAGATTCCAACGAAAATCTGGTAGTCATAATGTTGGTTGAAAATGAGAGAGATGGTTCTCTTGAAACTAGTTCCCGTGTTTAAAGAAACATAAAATATGAGGTAAGATTTAAAAAAAAAACTCATTAATCCCTAATTACAATCTAATTATGCCATTGGTTGTTATTCAATGATAGTTTTTAATTATCAGTTTTCTGAAGAGTTTCATGACAACTTTAAAGAATTCTATCCATAAAGCAGCACTATTTTCAGTCCCCACAGTGACAAGTTTAGGGAGCATATACAAAAATATATTTATTAATTTTCTTTGTGTAATATGTAGATATAAATATAAATATATTGTAATAATGTAAACAGAATTCAGTGTCTTATATTTATACATAGTGCTGTACAAATAGCAGGAATCAATATAATAAATACAAATTGTATTAAGCATTAGTAATAGGCATAAATATTACATTTAAATACTGCTGGTTCAGTATACATTTATTTCAAATTATTTGAGTGCAAATACAAAATGTGGTGTAATTGTTAATAAACATAAGAAGTATGTTTCTCATTATGAATCACAATTCATAATCTAAGTTATTCTAAAAACTTTGCTTTTTTAAATATAATGTCGCAAATATAATTGTCTACTGTTAAAATATGCCTAAAGTTATATATTTTGGAGGAAAACAAAACTAATATTTGTTTTGATTTTGAGAAAGAATATATGTACCTTAATGTCCATAATAATGTTGAAGCTAATCATGCTCTAGTGATCCAATTAGAGATATAAATTTAGCTGTATATAGCAATTGCATATAGATGCTATAAGTAGATTTAGAAAACAGTAATTGGAAATGAAAATAATCTTATCTCAGTACTGTTGAATTATGTATTCATTATATGGATATAGACTTAATAAAATGTATTAAGAAAGCTTGCAACAGTTATTTTACTGATAAAGTAATACAATATTGGTATTGGTATCATCTGATTTAAGCCCTACTATTGGGTAATTTTCCAATTTCTTGTTATTAGCCCATAATAGAAAACTACAAAACAAGAGAACTGCTCTGTCCAATGGAGGATATTTATTGTATCTTATGAAAATAAAATGATGAATTGAAAGAACAAAAAAATAATCATTATAAGTTATTGAGATAAGATAAAAAGTTGTGCATCACTCATGACTAAAAGAACATTATTTGCTCATGAGGAATTTATGAAACTTGCAAATTATGGTCTAATTTAGTCACTTGTAATATAAATAACTACTGTTATGAAATATAGTTTGTAATGAATGAGTATTCTTTCAGAAAAAAAAATGTTAGTTTTTAGTGAAAACAAATGTCTTGCCAAAACTAACAAATGTAGTTTTTCTTATAAATGTCATGAGGAATGTATAAGTATAATGTATAAAGAATTCCTTAAAAAGTTTCCCCTTTGTGCCTAAATCACATAGATGTAATATTTCATTATTACAGAAGAAATTTGATTTATATTTCATCCATAATAGGCCCACTGTATATTATCACAAATCCCCCCCCTTTTTTTTTTGCATAGGAAGAGAATGGAGATTATTTTTATGCATATACTCAGGGGATACATTTTAAGAGCATTGTCTGAATCCAAATTTTACATAGATGTTTGAACTGAATTGAATTTGTGGGCCTATAATGGATAGTTTTACTGCTGACAAAAATAATTTGCACCATTTTAATTTTGTAACCTATAACCCCAAAATTATGGATGTTTCATTAGGATTTACAGTCATAGAGATTCTATAAGCAGTGTTTTATGACTATTATGGAAATGTCTATTGGAGGAATTATACTACAATTTATTAATAATGGACACGTTTTGATAATTTTGTATTATGGAATTTTTTTTTTAGAACTTATTTATAGGTAATGGAACTCATATGTTAAAATAGACTATTTTAAGTCTAATATAGAGGATATTTTGAAGCAATTAAATGAAAAGAAGACTTATTTTGTTTTGAAATCTACTGAACTGTCTCTCTATAAGGTTTGATTTTAGTCTTTCATGGCCTGTTATCAAGATAGGCCTATCCATAACTTTTCATCATAGTATCCATTTGGATGTATAATACATGATAATAAATAGAGCCTGGATTTGTAAGCAAAATAAAGTACTAAATATGCATGCAAATATGCATGAAAAATGTAGAAAATATGCAAAAACAGTGTCAAGTCCCTTCTTCTTTTAAGGGGTAGCAAGCTAGAGTACAATAAATGAGACGGGCTCAACATTAAATCAAGGTCAGGATTTAGATAACCTACAAAGGATAGCAAAAACTAAGGAATTAAAGGCAGTCACATACATAAAGTAAATCTAAAAACGAAAATATATTTTTAACAAATTAAAAATAAGAGAAAAGTGAAACATTAAAATTTAGATGTTATTAATCTATACAGTTTATAAAATGAGCTCATGCAAAGTTATCTCTACTAAGAGTTTTCCTTTAATATTATACAAAGTTATATACTGAGTTCTGTGGAAAGCAACCGGAAGCTACCACACCTACAATTCCCTAGTAAAGCTGCAAGCATAGCATGAAAATGCTATGATTGCAGTGAAGGACCTGCCTTTGGGCAGAATTACTATGGATGGATGGATACTGAGTTTATTAGGCATATCTAAATCTAAGACAAATACTACTCTATGAATAAGTATAAACAAGTATGCCAGCTTACGTTCGTTCATGGTAGGTGACCTCGGAGTCGAGAACACTCACTGTAACCAGCCACATGGGGGTCAGAGCCATCAGTTCAACCCCAGACGAGTCTGATCTAGGGGTTTAAATTCCGAGTTTATATATATTTCTAAGTGGGTCGCTTTTACCTCACGTGGAAGCATTAAGAATAACTTTTCGTGCCGATACGTGATTGGTACATGTCAACCAGATATGCATTTATATCAAATAAACTGTCTAAAAAGCCCTAATAATTATGATAACCAAATATTTATAGGGGAATAATTAATTTTTAAAAGGCCCTTTTGATAACTATAACT
This sequence comes from Diploptera punctata, assembly GCA_030220185.1. Lineage (NCBI taxonomy): Eukaryota > Metazoa > Arthropoda > Insecta > Blattodea > Blaberidae > Diploptera > Diploptera punctata. Next base: position 4,134,914 of record JASPKZ010008364.1, on the reverse strand, counting down.
TCCGGCTATCACACTATCAATTATTAGTCCAATAAACAAGGAGTTTATAAAGCCTATAAACTTTGGGTCATAACAAACAGAATGTAATAAAATCAAATAAATTATTTGCTTTGTAGGTAATCTTGCCTTTTTCCTGGCTATTACAGTAGATAAGGAAGGTTTTCATGAGGTTTTCTTGTGTGAAGCTCCTTCATTTGTCAGTGAAGAAGGTTTTAACAATGAAAATGTCCTTTCTACATCACATGGTGTCACAGGTGCATGTGAAAAATGCCACAGTTCTTCTTCAGTGAATTCCTCTTCGGTTACAGTATTTTTCACTATCACTAGAGAGCATTACTGATTTGACAAATTCTACTGTAGCCAGGATTTTTATTTAATACTTCACTAAGTTTATAAAATGCAATTTAGCAATACCATAATATTATATCTCAAGGCCCATGGGTATTCCCCTTTTACACAGATGTAAATATATATGTTACAGTTATATCCAATTGATTGCAGAGACTTCTTTAATTTAATAAAATATTAATTAATAATCAATTAATTACTAGTAATTAGTTGAAGGGAAAATTATAATTTAATACCACATTCATTTAGAAGTAAAATATGCATTTATGCAATAAAAATCTAAAATAAAATTTTCCCCCGGAATATATATTTCTATGCATTATCAAATACTGCTCAAATTGTTGGTGAAGGGACCACTTAACATGTAAATCATTTCCGCATACTTTTTAATGCATAAAACAAAACTTGCATTTTGCAAACAAATCCGGGCTCTAATAATAAATAAACAATTTACAGATAACCAATTTTTTATTGGTTCCCAATACACTTGCTGGTAATTTAAGTCAGTTTTTAATGAGTACTGTACATAACTTTTTTTTTTTCAATGCCCCAGATTGTCATTTCGACATTTCTGGTGTTCTCTCCTGGCATTGGCTTTATTGTAACCCACTTCTGAAGTTGTGGCACCTGGAAGGTACCCCAATGATATGATGGATGATAAATGATAATGAAGCGTCAGGAGAGTTCTTAATCTAAATTCCAGACCATGAGCAACCACAGGAATGATTCCCTTTAAGAAAAAATTCCTATGGTTTGACCGGGAATCGAACCTGCGACCTTATGAACAGTAGTCAGGAACGCTGACCACTAGCCCATGAGGCTGGTCCTGTAATAATAGTACAATAATAATTTATTTATTATTATTGTACATAACATTAGCGAAAGTAAAGTAAAGTGATCCCACTACAGGCCTCAGGAGGCCCTTGGGGTAGTAGAAGGTTAAAGCTCCCACTTTACTGGATAATCGGCACTTGATGTCAGCCAGGTTGTCAGCCCTGCTTGATGGCTGCCTTTAGTACTGCACTTAATTAAAATTCTACCTAGCAACAGTTAGTATCGTTTCATAAGCCGAAAATGGAACTTATGTTTCCTAAAGGCCTCCATAGTATCTTCACTTTTCATCTATAGTCAGATTCAATCCAGGAAGTTACTGTGTGTTTGGAATAAGGAACTGAGTTGCCATTTTAACAGTATTTTCTTGAGAGAAATCCTTATATAAAACTGAAGATTGCAACACAGCAGGTACATAGTTGTAAGTTGTAGCCATCCAAGCCATTCCCTCTTAAAGAAAAAAACAGTGACCACTTGTCACTGACCTCGTGCAGATCTGTACTATCCTGTGTGAAAGTGTCGACTCTCATATTTACTATAAAACTAGTTTGCATGCCGTAAAAGAAAAACTATGTTTTTTTAAATGTATAGTACATAGATTTGGAAAAAGTACTGCTAACCTTTCCCCCTCCACCCCTCCCTAAACAAACAAATACCGTTATTATGGGTTTGGCAACATCTACCCTCTGTAGGTAGGGGAACACTGGCATAGCCCGTAAGGTCTGTAGTAACTTCTTGGGTTGAATTAGAGTGAGATTTTAACTTTGACCTCAACAGTGTTTTTATGTTAAGTTTTAAGAGTATTGACTGAATTGTAAAAGTCTTCTATATCACATATTTTTTTATCTTTTGCTATGGTTTGAGCTGTACTGAGGAAAATTTTGGTCATTGTATCCTTTATTTTTTATTTTATTATTTACATTGGTAGTTCACCAGGATATGACTGTTGAATGCTAGTTCCTTTCTTTGCAAGTTCATCTGCCTGATCATTTCCTTTCAACCCTATGTGTGATGGTATCCATTGGAATACTATTGTTTTTTAAATTAATATTAAGAAGCTAAAGCAATTACTATGATTGAAATAAGTAAATTAATGAACACAACTAAACTATTGTAATCAATGGTAAAGAGAAAATGTTTGCCTGAACTGGGAATCAAATCCCGAACCTTCAGCTTTCTGTGCTGACGCTCTGACTACTGAACTAATCTAGGCTAAATTCCCATCCAAGCATAAATCCTTCCTTTTCCTTACTCTCTTGGTTCCACATTCAATGCAATGATACACTTAATGGCTTCTAGATTAAAAAGACATGAAGGGACTCCATACAGCTATAGCATTATTCATTAAATTAATATTAAGAAGCTAAAGCTATTACTATGATAATAAGTAAATTAATGAATATAACTAAACTATTATAATCAATGGTAAAAAGAAAACTTTGCCTGAACTGGTAATCAAACCCTTGTTTTGCTTTGTTTGTTGAGTAAATTTAGTATTTTCCTGCACTCTTGTGTTTATCTTGTCCCAAAGTATTTATTTGCTATAGCTTGAATGCCATATTTAGAATCAACAAGAAATACAGCCTCTTGGAACTGGTTAAGTCAAACTAAACTCATGAGAGCAATTTCAATAGCTTTCACTTCTCCGTCAGAGTTTGTTCTTTCTTTTTCAATGGATATATAATAATGAATAATAAGCTATTAATAAGAATCAAATGAATCGTTGAGTGTGAAAACAGCTGACGATGGTGAAGATTGTCCGCCAATACTGCGGTGCTGTGTTTAAAAAAAAACATAGAGTATGAGGTAAGAACAATTCACGATTCATTTGATTCTTATTAATAAAACCTCATAATGGTAAAAATTCCCAAATGTATTATATTAAAAAAAAAACAAGCTATTAATATACCTCCAGCATGAAAATACAAATTTTGGCAGAAACTAATGAGTCAATCTGAAAGTCCCATGTTCTGAGTGTTATTATCGTAAGAGAAATAAGTTTAAGTTATTCCAATGGTATTTGTTTGTTGAAATTTTCAAATTATTCATGCAGAGTATTAAAATAATTTAAAGCTAATTTTAAAAATAGTCCATTGAACTCCAATTAGTTTAGATAGGAGCTGCCATTGCAACACATATAAAACAGTACTGTTTGTAAAGCAAATAAAAGGATTCAGTTCAGTAGAATTGGAAACAGACTTTAAAATATAATTCAAGGTTTACAGAAATAAAATATTTTTAGTGTCCATTATTAGAAAATGTTCAATTCTTGTTAACTTACATAGATAAAATTTAATACAAATTGTGTTTAGCACGTAAATAAAATATTTCTCGAAGCACATATACACAATGCCTGATATTCTAATTCATATGCAAAAGAGCTGGTACTCTTTAGCTTCTTTAAGAATCATTTGTAATATGATACAAATCTAAACACAAATGAATAATGACTATCCAAACATTAATCGTCAAAAATGTGAAATGTTCAAACCAACATATTATCTTTTTAAAAAAGTATTTATTTTCTTAATGTAGGTACACTACTAAAATGAGTGCAAAAAGAATGGTTTCTTTTACACTAATATTGTAAATAGTCTGCCCTGAATAAGTCTTGACAAGTACTATCTTCCATTAACCCATTCGCCTCAGAAGATGTGTTCTGTTCGTGCTTACTTATGACTATGAATTCTGAATATTAGCAAAATCAATAAATTTAAATATATTTGTACAATATTTTGTGTAGCTTTTGAGAGGGCATGCTCTTAGCTAACACATCAGTACTGGTGGGCTAGTGGTTACCATGTTTGCCTCTGGTTTCGAGGTTCATAGGTTCAAATCTTGCCGAGATTGAAGAATTTTTTAGAATGTAAAAATCCTGAGCATTGCTTTCTTCACAAGGAAAATACAACTATGGGTCCCATGCCATAGATTAATGTCACGTAAAAGAACCTCAAGCCTGAAAAAAGATACTCTCAGCAAGATCGATTGGTCCTTTCACGCCCAAATTTCATTTCCAATGCCAATGACCTGAGTTGTTAAAAATTCATTAATAAAAGTTATAAGTAACTTCAGTTAACATTTATATCAGTACATAAGTTTGGCTTGCATTTCACATTATTGTAAGCTTAGTGATTTGAAAATAGAGGAAAAGAGAAAATCAATATGCCAATACTTATTAAGTTATGTAGGTAGGAAATAACACTATGAGGTTTATTTTAATTTATGTTGAGTTATTTTTGACTCACCTCATACTTCTTAACTCTCTCGCAGACTCGAGTTTCTTCACTGCATTTGTGACATTCTCAATGCTGTATCACGTTCACAACTGATGTCCAATGGCCTCCTCTCCTGCAGACTGACCTCCGTGCCATCTGATGGCTGATCGACGAACTTCCAAATAAATCCCCTCTCCTTATCACCAAGTATTTCAAAATTCATAGTTATGTTTTTATTCTTGCATATATAAATTTTTTCCCAAATTGTGAGTTCCTTCGGTTTTTTCCAATTGTTTAAGTAATTTTGTTTTGGTTTCTATTCTGTGTTTTTCTGACCAACAGTTTAGGTAATTTAATAAAAACCAACAAAAATGAAAAGATTGAAGACTGCAAAGAAATCGGGAATTTATCAAATTAATTGTAAAGATTGTGAAAGGAAATACATAGGAAAAACAAAAAGGAATTTAAATGCAAGATTAAAGGAACACCTCAGAAATGTTAAAAATGGAGAAGCAGAAAAATCTGCAATAGCTGCACATGCCTGCTCAGTAAAACACAGAACAGAAACCAAAACAAAATTACTTAAACAATTGGAAAAACCGAAGGAACTCACAATTTGGGAAAAAATTTACATATGCAAGAATAAAAACATAACTATGAATTTTGAAATACTTGGTGATAAGGAGAGGGGATTTATTTGGAAGTTCGTCGATCAGCCATCAGATGGCATGGAGGTCAGTCTGCAGGAGAGGAAGCCATTGGACATTAGTTGTGAACATTATACAGCATTGAGAATGTCACAAATGCAGTGAAGAAACTCGAGTCTGCAAGAGAGTTAAGAAGTAAGGTGAGTCAAAAACAACTGAACATAAAATGCCCATACTTTTCCAATTTCAACAAAGAAATTGTTGGATATTTAAATCTGGAGCGAATGGATTAATGCTTTATAACTTTCTAGTTCATAATGTCTGTGGGAAATTCCAGCTCTGTTTTGCAGTCTTTTAGTGGAGATGTACTAGAAGAGGTATGGCCAATTAATTTGTCCATGATATGCATGAACAGATGTGATGTTTAAGGTCAGTTGACAAGTGGGAAACAGGGTAGAAGCAAGTGCAACTCTAGATGTGAGAATATGATTGAGAGGAGGTGAAGAAAGAGAGAGGAAATGTGTCTAGACAATATAGCATTTCTGTAATGTGGACAAATTAATTGGCTTTACCTCTGCATAGTTAGAGACATTCTTTTTTCACATACATGATAAAAACTATAAAAAATATTACAGCAATTTGAAGGTAATCAATCATGTGATTGTGTTTAGTGAAATATTGATGATTTTTTCATGAATTATAGTAAAAAGGTTAATTTGAAGCAGAATTGACTAATTTTGTGAAAAGTGCAAAATTATAATATTATAATGATATTGTGAAAATAAAAATTAATGTCTGAACCAGGAATTGAACCATGGACCTCTAGTTCTCCACAATATCATTATAATATTATTGGAACTGTGTTAAAATAACAGTATTGGAAAATGTTAAATAACATCTTTTACTACTTATAAAAGTGGTGGTGTAACCTCAAATATAGATACTTCTAAACGAAGCCAGCCATTGGTGATGATAGTGACACCTACCTGACAGCGGACGAAATGAGAATTATAGATTTGTATATATGGAAAGAATTGTTAGTGTTTGTGCCAAGTCTAAAATGGTGTAGTGGGCTGCACACTAGTCTGGAGAACTAGAGGTCCACGGTTTGATTCCTGGTTCAGACATTAATTTTTCTTTTCACAATATCATTATAATATTATAATATGATCCATTATTGGAACTGTGTTAAAATAACAGTATTGGAAAAAGTTAAATAAAGTGCAAAATTATAATGATATTCATAAAAAATTATAACATTCAAAATGTGTTCCCAGTTTCTGTGTGTGAAGAGAAAATTTTAGCTTGAGGAGTTTGAGCAAAGATAGGTCTTTTACAAGGTAAAATGTAAAAATGAATGTGAATAATTAATTTGTCAGTTAACAACTGACACAAATAATAAATTAATACAATTCCAGGTATTGTGTTTCTTCAGATTCCTAGCAAATTTACACAATTTACTAGCAATTCAGAAAGCATTCTTTATGAAACTCTGAAATAAAATTAAAATGAAATTAAAGCAATAGCACTGGTATATTTTGAAAATAAATGCAAAAATGAATTTCCCTTCTAAAAATTTTAAAAAATGTGAAAAAAGAGTGGCTATAGACATAGTCTCCTTATCCTTATATGTGACATCAATAAACATTATCTTTTTCATTTTCAATTTGAGGAATTTAGTTCAGATGCATTCTGCCCTACATATATTGTTAGAGACAACAGATTTTCGCAGTCACGATAAAAGCAATAAATTACTAATTGTAAAGAAAATGCAGTTTCTTTGCGAATAGGACAGTTACAGTATCTAAAATGGCAATATTTTTTGTGAAATTTCACAATAAATATGTTTTAAAGCGAAATAAACAATTTTGGCAAAAAAACTAAATTTATTGGCATGTTGTGTTCATTACTCTTTTCAACATTCCATGCACCTCTTAAACATTTGAATTTGTGAACATGACAGACCCTCTTTTTACAAGCCAAAGCTGGAATTGGAAAAACACACATTCCAAAAGCGATTGAGATGAACATCCGGCTGTCACTGACACTTGGCAGAGGGAGAGGGTAAAATCTATGCTCTTATTGTCCATCTAAAGAGGGTCCTGTGGCTGCTGGTGTTAACTTCAAGGCCACCAATAATCTGAAAGTCACTATTTTACAAACTTTTCCTAAGTCGCAGTTGAAAATTTTGGATGGATCGAGCATCAACAGTGACAATTCATTCCAGAGCCAAAAGAATTTTCCAGTGAAGGTCTTTATGTACCTGATTACAACATTCTAATGTGTAAATTTTGTAATGTGCGGGTAGATTGGAAGAAACGAGACAGTGTCTAAACATTGTTTTAAAAATAAAGAGCATTTGCGGCTTAAGGAAAAAAGTGCAGCTCCTAAAAGACAGGCATCTATCGATGGTTCGTTCGATCGTCAGAAGAGAGCAAAACAAGAAAAAATGGAGTTTGTAATGGATACTACAAAAATGTTCTTGAGTGCAAATATTCCAATTGAAAAGGTGGATCACCGAGCAGTTAGAACTAGGCTTCAGAAGTATGTTCCAGGTGAGTCTTAATGGTATTAATACATAAAAATGCATTGAACATATATTCATTTCAGTAATTATTCGACACACGTTATTAAACCAAATTAACAATTATATATTATATTATATTCACTATAGTTTTTATTAAAATACATATTTTTTTATTTTTATTTTATCTAATGGCATTCAAACATTCAGATAACATCATTTGTTCATCTGATTCATAATTATGGTTCTGGCTTCCCAATATTTTCCGGTCTCAGTTGTACTGTGAAGAGCCGGGCAGCGCATTTAGTGTTCCCTGTCCATATCTTCATCCAGATTACAGAGATTGCAGGTGGGCGCTTGAAGTATTCCAAAGCGAAACAGATGTTTGGCAAGAATATCGTGTCCAGTTTGGAGGTGGAACTTCTCAACAGCTTCTTGTCTTGGCCGGTCAGGTATGTTACATATGGAGGTCTTCCAGGGCTTTGTTGAGTTGTTTGTTTCTAACTTCATGAGATATTGTTTCTTCATCGGCTTCTTTATATAGAGTTAAGAGGAATGGTATGATATCTCGGATTTGAAGCAGTTGGGTAGCATGGCGGCTTTCTTTACTAATGTATCTGCTTGTTCATTGCCGAAAATCTGACAATGCCCAGGGATCCATTGCAATACAACTTTCTTTTTTGCTAATTTCAGTTTGTTCAGGTCATGTATCTCCAGTGATGCAGAAGGTTCAATTGCAACAATTGATTCTATGGCGGATCTTGAGTCACTCAGAATAACAATCTTCGAAATTTTTTCAAGATGCAATAGAAGTTGGTTTAGTGAAATTCATATGGCTTCAATTTCTGCATCGTATGCTGTTTTGTTTGACCCAATGGGTTTATAAAAGGAGAAGATGGAGATGTATATTCCTGCTCCTGCATTTGTATAACCATGTATTTGTGAGCCATCTGTGTATATCCTTAGCCATTCAGGCTCTGGGTATTTGATATTGATTGTCTCCAATGCCAGCAGTTTTACAGATACAGAGTCAATTTCTTTTTTAAACACACATTGGTTTAGGTCTATGCAGCAGTCATAGCGTTCTATACATATTTTCAAATATTGTATTTTAATATATACTTTTTAATAATTGAAACCTGGACATTAACAAAGGCAGATAGTAAACAAATAGAGTCTGCTGAAATGAAGATGTTGAGAGCAGTAGCAGGATACCAAAGGACCAATAAAAAGAAAAACGAAGGTATAAGAACAGAACTTCTTCTTCTTCTTCCTTCCAAGTATTAGGCCAAGGCCTGTTACGATCCTATAGAAAATTTTCCCTTATGGGAAATTCTCGTATAAGACTTGAAAGCAAAATAATAGTCCCTTCGATTGGTTGCTGGCCAAAGGAAGGCAAGACCAGTGATGGGGCTGCCATCTTATAGCCTCTGGTCAGGCTTTTCTGGAGAAGAAAAGAAAATAAAGGAAAGACAAAATGGAAAAAAAGGAAGGACTCCCTAGCCCTCGGATGCCCTAATAGCGTTGGGATCGAAAAAACAAGAGTTAACCAAGAGAGATTAGATAGTAAAGTTAAAAGAGTGCAAAACACAAGTAAGTGGAAGAAATGTTTTGCACAGCTTGGGCACCTTGTGGTCGCCATCCACATATCCCCTAGATGAGGATGAATCCTAAAAAAAAGAACAGAACTTAATATATTTAATCTCTGTGAAAGAATAAAATATTATCAAAATTCTTATCTTGAGCACGTATTACAAATGAATGAACAGCGCATACCAAGAAGAATGTATAATTATAAACCAAAAGGGAGAAGAATGTTGGGAAGACCATTGAAGAGATGGAAGGACCTATACGACCTATAATGAGATTGGAACAGGCCATTGGGCTTAATCCTTGTTGTTGATGATGATAATAATTTGCATAGGATCGGGAGATATAATAGCACTATTCTTCTTACCTAAAATCCCTTTAGAATTTACACAAAATTATTGCAATAGTCTTACAACTATTTAGCGATAAAATGTGAAAACCAATATTCACATCGTGATTTTTTTTAAAATTAATGCAAATTTCTGTGGCCTCTATATATTGTGATTTGTGGATCCTGCTGTCTATATGAGGCATGTATTTCATGCTCGGTTAACTGATAAAATCAACTATTTAAACTATAAGTGATCCAAACTTTTTTTGATAATCAACCTTCCACTAAATAATTTCCATCTCAATAAGGTCCCCTACTACTAAAAAAATTCCTTAGTGAATCATTTACTTGTGGAAGACCTCGCATACTGAATGCAAATAAATCTCTGTGGACAAATAAAGACATAATAAAGAGAGGAACTTAAATTAAGTTTCAAAATTCCATGCAAAAACATAAATAATATTTACAGTTAGCACATTATTGATACAAATGTGATATGATGTTATGACGCAGATGGATATAAGTGCACACAGTGGTATATACAGTAATAAAATGCTACTACCTACAAAATACTTTCTATCTTATACCATATTTTCATACAAGGGTGAGAACAAAGACAGACCATGTAGACACATTACTTTTATCATATTTGAAGAGAAAAATTTTAATGCTCAGACCGGGACTCGAACACAGGACCTATGGTTTTCCGGGCCAATGCTCTACCAACTGAGCTATCCGAGCGAGTTCCGATCTAAACTCAAATTTTTCTCTTATATACTTTGTTAATTCCCACACACTAAATGCTATGACACCATTGTTTCTATCTTTTGCAAATGGCGACTTCTTTAGTAAGAAGACATTTATTTGGGAATTTTTCCCAGTATGGCTTCTTTTCTATGTTTTTATTATTCATTTCATACATCTCAATGATGGATAAATCATATTTGAAGAGAAAAATTTAATGCTCAGACTGGAGCTCGAACCCAGGACCAGGAATTAACAATGTATATAAGAGAAAAATTTGCATTTAGATCGGAACTTGCTCGGATACCTCAGTCGGTAGAACATTGGCCTGGAAAGCCAAAGGTCCTGGCTTCGAGCCCCGGTCTGAGCATTACATTTTTCTCTTCAAATATGATTTATCCATCATTGAGATGTATGAAATGAATAATAAAAACATTACATTTATATTTATTTACTGTTATCTACAATAGCACTTAATTTTTCAATTAATCAGCTGAACCAAGATTTCCAAATATAGAACATCTGCATAACCCTTTAAATGTGTATACAAAATTATAATTTCCCCAATATTACTTTACTTAAAGTACATTTTAATATAAGTATATTTAATGACAATGTCAGAGCATACATCCACAATGAGCATAGAAAAATCTATGCCTCTCCACTGTCCAGGATCAAATCTGATCTGACCATTCCGTAAGTATCTGCCTTTGACTACCCTGAAATTTTTCACAAACAACCAGGCACATATGATGCCACACTGGACAAACTACATTTTATTATGCACCTGAAATGCTCTATATCACTAAAGTTAAAACACTCCTTATAAAGTGCTTGCTTCCTCAGAATCTATTCAACACAGGAAGATGAAATTTTATTGAATATATATATATATATATATATATATATGAAAGCTTTGATTATAATATTTAAACACAGGGATATTTTATTCTTGGTTTTATTACATAAATATACATTTTAGCAACATGTAATTTTTATATTAAATTAATGTTGGGAAGTAAACATTATGAGGTATAATCATTGAAATTCATCGGAGAACATTTTTTGACAACTTACCTCATAAATAGTGGAATGCAGGCTTTCACGGCCGGTAATCATGGTAATAAAAGATTCCGGGGCTATGTGGCCGTGGTCTATAACTGGCGTTTCTTCCAGACGTTTCTCCCTCAACTGCGGAGGGCATCTTCAGTGGCGAGCGCTTCCAGCTGTTGTTTCCCTGTCGTAGACTCGATTCGCAGTCGAGTCTACGACAGGGAAACAACAGCTGGAAGCGCTCGCCACTGAAGATGCCCTCCGCAGTTGAGGGAGAAACGTCTGGAAGAAACGCCAGTTATAGACCACGGCCACATAGCCCGGAATCTTTTATTACCATCACCTCATAAATTTCATATTTTTCACGAAACTGCAGTTTCAAACATAATCACATCCATCTTCAGCCACAACTCTGACTGATGAAATTCTTCGGCTGTCGACTCTTCTATTGTCACCATCTTCAGCGCTGCCATCTATGGTTGAATTTATGAACTTCGAAATCAAATTTTGTTTGTTAGGAATATCAAAATTCATTGATCTATATTTATTTTTCTGAATGTATATCTTCTCACAAACTGTCAATTCTAAAGGTTTATCCACTTGTTTTAAAAGTTTTGATTCTCTTCCAATTGTATGATTTGCAGCAATTGCAGATTTTTCAATTTCACAATTTTTAATATTTCTAATATGTTCTTTGGTACGAGTTTCCAAATTCCTTTTAGTTTTTCCTATATAAACTTTATTGCAATCTATACAACTTATTTGATAAATTCCAGATTACTTACTGACTGGGACATTGACTTTTTTATTAGTACTTAGAAGATTACCCAGACTAATCATGTCTGACTCAGGGCTAGATTGAGTGATGAGATGCAATGAAGCCCCTTACATTGGAGTCTGTGAATGACAAGGATACCAACTAACTGTGCCTGACACACTATTCTATATGTAAATCCATTAATAATCACTTATACAATAAATCTCTGTGTTAAATTCTATAAAATAGTATTTATATCTCCTGAAAATTTGAAGCAAATCCATTCTGTAGATCAAGGAAAAAAATAAATGTTGTCAGTGATATTTTGTTAACTTTAGCAATATAGAGCATTCCAAATAGACTTAAGAAAATATATTTCCTATAGCACATGTTAAGCAGTGTTGTATATTTTAATACTATGTAACATATTTTATTTCAACAGGATAAAATAAAAATATTTAATATTGCAAAACTCATAACAGCTCTAGATAATTGTGATATCTCATGTACAGTATGTTGTTATCTTTGCTACTGGACCATATCTCTTATAAAATAGTAGGCTATTAATTCAAATAATAATAATAATAATAATAAATGCATGTTGAGAAAAATGATGTCTTTATGTTATTCATAGCCTAATTTTAAAATAATATGAAGATTGATAATAACATCACAGTCTTCCTTCAGGAGCACAGCTGTACTCCACAGTCCATATTTTCTACAGCTGAAAATTTTAATGCCGAGTCTGCTATTAGAAATCACAAAATTTCTCCTTTTAACATCCATAGTGCACAATTTTAGAAAAAAAATTGTTCTATATCATACCTCATGCTTTATACAAAAACTATGAACTACTTGTGTCCGTGAGGAAGACTACAAACACATTGAATCTGATTCAGACTTTCACAGTATTGGGCACCTCATTGGAAGGAATCAGCTGTTCATTTGTGGAGAATGAAAATTTCTTGCTTCTACTGGAAGACTGTCAAATTTATAAGCTCCTCTCCTCTAAGAGGAGTGTGTATTTTCCTACAGTGTGAAATATTGTACTGTTATGCATTAATGTTTTTGTGACAAAAACTGTTGGCTATCAACTCATGTGCCTATTGTGTTAATAAATGTATTACTTGTTGAAATCTTGAGTTAAATGCATTGATAAACTTAAAACCTTAATTTCCTAAGTGATATATTTTCTGTCTTATAATTATCATTTTTTCAGAATGTAGATGAATACTGATTCTAGTGCAATTTTTTAAACACAGAAATCATTTATATATATATATATATATATATATATATATATATGATTCTTCTGTACACATGTTTGTCACTGAACTCCTAAACAGCTAGACCGATTTCGATGAAATTTTGTGTGTGTCTGATTGGATCCCTCAATGGTTTAGATTCACAATTGGACCTTCTGAAACCATTAGGTGTAGGAGTTCACCTGAAGTGAAAATTGAAAAATTGCTCTAGTGGTCACATTTTTTTTATGTTTTACAATGAAACTCAGTATATCCAATTAAAATAAACCGAGGTAGGTATCATTCAAAAATTAGTAAAATCCAACAATTAGAAGTGGAGATTTACCTGAAATCCAAAATTAAAAATTGCCTAACGACTGGACTGATTTTGATTAATTTTTTTGTCCCTGGATGGTTTAGATTTACAATTGACTCGGTAGGTGGTGCTGCGATCGGGTTATAGGTATTTTTTTAATGTCAGATGTGTAGTCATCTGCATTATCGACATATTCTGTGCAACTACAATGTGACATCATGCATGCTTCTTGAGCCACAGCAGATGTTAGTGAAGAGTTTTCTTGCAAACTCATTTAATAATATCTAATTATGCCTTAGTTAGTGAATTTTATGGTAAAAAAGGTAACTTATATTTTTACCGTCCAACCATGACACAAGAGTTGAACATTCAGACTAATATATATATATATATATATATATATATATATATGCCGTGCGTCCCACATAGGACTGAGCTTGGCAGACAATGGTGCACTGTTGTATTTATGACTCACTCACTGCATAGCCACACGTAGTTAGAGTAGTTTGCTAGTCGAGTGAAGACATGTTTACTTGTTGCACCGTTGAAAGGCCAAAAAAATTTACCCTTGAACAAAGAGTGTTTTTGTAGATGACACATACGTCAAAACAGAGTCCTGTAAAGAAGTCTGTAATCGATTTTGCGACAGATATCCCAGGGTAACATAATAATATAATATAATACCCGATTATATATATGCGGGAGCATGCATGTTGTCTGCCAGGCCCAGTCTTATGTGGGATGCACTGTATATATATGTGTGCGTGTGTGTGTAAGCAAAAATATAAAATTATAAAGAAAATTAAATTGAGTCTTTTGAGTGAAATAATCTATACTTAGCAAAATTGTTTTGTATGATGAAATTTTAAAACGAGTAAACAAATTTAATTATTTGGGTTATAATTTAACATTTAAAATGAAGCTGATATAGCAAAGAAAATCACAAATCTCACAAAAACAACAACCAATTCTCCATCACATTTAAAATTACCAGAATAGCTGGAAAGCCCATCTTCAACAAATGCCATCTCACAGAATTCCAAAAGCTATGCTTTATTACTACCCTCAAGAAAATAGATTGCTGGGACGTCCAAAAAAGTGCTGGATGGAAAATTCCTCCTTGAGACCGAAACAGGCTACATGGCCTAATGTTTACATGGTTGATGATAATGTAAGCAAATATTTTCTATTTGCATAGTTCTGTGTTTTTGTATAATATTATGCTTCTACAATACAAAAAGAGCAAAAAATATGATATTATGCTTTCTTCATTTACTCATAAATTTTAAAAGTTTTAAAAGTGGAAAATTTCACTTCCTGGATTCCTGCCTAGACTTCTCAAAATCTTGAGGCTATCAAAAACATGAGCTCAATTTCAACAGCCAATTTTTAGATGGAAAAGAGGTACAGTACCAGGCAAATAGAGTGCCAGTACGTTGACCAACTACAGCTGAGCCATGAGGAGAAATTTACTAATGTCAAAATATGGGCAAAAATCATTATATGTAACTTATTGGTAAGCCAGTATGATATTTTATTTATCATTAGTGTTATGAAAATAGCTGGTTAAGGCACTGAGCTACAAGCCGGAGGGTTCAAGTCCCGTTTGGGTCAGGATTTTTAAACTGACCCAAACCCTCTGGCGGCACTATGGCCCTGGGGTCGACTCAGCCTCTAACGGAAATGAGTACCAGACGCTTGTTCTGGGGGTAAAGGCGGCCGTCACGCAGGGCTGACAACCCGGCTGACATAAAGTGCCGATTGTCTAGAAAAAGTGGGAGCCTTAACCTCCTACTACCCCAAGGGCCTCCGGGCCTGTTGTGGGATCACTTTACTTTACTTATGAAAATAGAACTTATAGAATGTCAAATATAAATCACAAAGAAAAAAACCTGCTTCATGGAAAAAAAAAATAAAAATTTAACTCATGATTAAAACAACACTATGGGTTTTTCACATCTATAAAATAGCATTGCTCTTATGGAGCAATTCTTCCTAGTACACATGTCCTTTTTATGTGAGATTGATTTATTAATTAATTCATTTCATATAATTAAGTTAATTAGTTTCATTCATAACTTTTCCAAGAAAGTGAATGTCCGATTTTTAAAAAAAAAATATTATGGAATGTATAGTAATTATCACACAATTATTTAATAAAGTTAGAGGGGTAAAAATTATCAAAACAGCAGCTAGCGGAAATTCCACTAAACCATCACCTTTCAACAAAACTTCTTTTGTCACATACAGTTGTGATCAAAGAAGATTATGCAATTAATATATCACGTATGGTTTACTCAGGAAAAATGTTCTGAAGCTACTGGTATTTCTGCAGTCACAATCTATAATCTATAAGATTCCAAATGTTAATGTTGTTTTTTAGTAACCACATTAGAATGATCATGATTTAGATTTTATAGTAAAGATAATTGAGGGGTCTAGTGAGAGAGGGAGCTATGCAAATTTGAGAAGAAATGGAAATAAATTGGGTTTTATAAAGCATTATATTATGAAATTATTTTTACAACAAAGGGGTAATTTTTTTCTTCTTTAACTTACTGTAATAAAACCTATGCAAAAGGAAAAATATAAATTTTAATATAAATAGTACTGATTATTTCCATTTCTTCTCAAAGTGGCATAGCTCTCTCTCTCTCTCACTAAGCCCCTTAATTGTGTCATGAACTGATGTTCATCTACTTACCTAGAAGGAGAAGAGAGAGAGAGATATATTTCCATCTCTGTCCCTCAGCCTGTGGCAGCAAGTAGCAACAGCATTTCCATAAGAGCAATACTATTTTCTAAACATGACTATTTAACTCATGTAGTCAATGACCAATCACGTTTCAATGAATTCTGTTTTACACCAAAGGCAGTCGTGTTTCACCTCGCTCTTTATTGATTTCTCTTTATCAGCTCCTGCTTTTGTGATAAAGAAAGCTCCTCCCTTTTTAATATTCTGAACAGGTTAGACCATTATTTTTCTCCAACAAATTCATTGAATATAGCAAATAATGAATAGATTCAGTGATTTTACTGAGTTGTTTATTCAAAATATAAATGATTAACCTATAATGTTGATTATAATAGTTTGATGCATTTCATTATTTCTCCACTAGAGTGCATTCTTACAATATTGCGATCCTATTTGGCAATAAATAATATGATCGAGTTGCAGTGAATATAGATAACCTCACATTTCTAATTTGTTTTCAAACATCACTGTTTACATTAACTATATAAATATTTTAAAACACCGGAAACTATATTCAAATAATTATTTTTTAGTAAAGAGCTTAATTTTATTCGTTAAATAGTCTTAACAAATGCCATGAGTGATTTCCAAATTATCGATAAATTCACGACTCACGAAGTGAGGAGTGAATTTATCTAGAGAATTTGGAAATCACACGTGGCATTACTTATGAAATACTCTACAGATTCAGTTAATTTTAGTTTCTGTTAAATAAAAGAAAAATGTCTTAACTTATATTATTTTGAGCCTTTGGCTAGATTAGATTGTATATTATACAGGGAATGATTGGAAAACATTAGTTCAGGACAGGGATGTATGGAGAGCTTATGTCTGCATGGCCATGAACCTATGGGTTTGATAGTGCCAGTGAGTTTAAGTTATATTATTTTAAAACATTAAAAAATGGTACCTCCCATGGATTGCCACCTTGTCATGGTGGAGAGGCTCGGTACCAGTGATTCAGGTGATCATGCCAGCTGATAAGAGGTAAAGGTCATCCTCTCCATTCATGATTCCCTAGAGTTATAGAAGGTTTAAGATGAAATCATTGTTTATTCTTATGAAGATTAAAAAAATTGCTCCATTAATATTAATCTCATATACAATTAATTTTAATAGGTTTATTACGCTAATTATTCTTACTTCAGTTCTCATGGGAGCTGTTGGAGGATATAATCAAATTTCAATTCAAAAGATCTTAACCCATTCATCAATCAATCACTCACGATGAATTATTGCAGCAATACTTATGGGTTAAAATATATGAATACTTTACCTTACTATCTATTCACTTCTGACCCCAGCAATTATTTTAATTATACATTCTCTTCAAGTTTCATTTATTAATCTTCTTCTTAAACTTAATTTGTAGGATTTTCATCCTGTTTATTTCCAAAATCACTCCTCGGAGGAAGACGTACTGGATGTGCATTCTCTGTCTATCCATCTCTTGGCTGGTCTTCCTCTTGTTCTTCTCCCGTCCATTGGTCTATCTTCTTTAGCTCTTTTTGCAAGCCGGTTTTCTTCCATTCTTTCTATATGACCCTTCCAATATTTTCGTCTATCTATAATAAATTTGGTTATGTCTTGAATATGACATTTGTACCTAATTTCTGTGTTGTGTATTTTATCAAATAATGTTTTTCCCTGAATAGTTCTTAAGATTTTCATTTCGCATGTGCTTATTATTTGTTTAGTTTTTTCTTGTATCAGCCCTAGTTTCTGCTCCATATACGATAACTGGTCGAACTATCGTTTTGTATATGCAGGTTTTGCTTTCTATTGACATATGTTTGTTGTGCCAAATTAAATCTTTCATATACCCTGATATTTGTGCTGCTTTATCAGCTTGTTTATTTACTTCTTTTATTAAATTTTTAGTGTTTGTTATTAATACACCTAAATAATTAAATTCTGACACTTGTTCTATAATTTTTCTTTCCACTTCTAATTTGAATCTTACGGTTCTTTTGATATTGTTAAGCATTTTGTCTTATTCGTGTTAATTTCCATATTGTATTTTCTGGCATTTATATTAAATTGATGTAAAGATCTTTGTAAATTATCTTCAGATTCTGAAAGGAGAACGACATCATCTGCGTAACATATTAAGTGAAATCTAGTGTTTCCCATTTTATAACCCAAACCTTTTTAATTAATAATGAAAAAATGAAAATTGTATTATTTTTGTCCCTTCTTTCCCATGGAGGTCTTCCTCCCTTTTTAGGATTTTCACCAAAATGAATAATTATTCAATTTATATTATTCAATTGATTCTCCCTAATCATTTCAACAATATCCTTAGTAACATTATACTATTATCTATGAATTTCCTATTTATCTGTTCTAGGAAGAGAGTTAAGTTGAATCCTGTATTACAAATAAAAAAATCTACACATCTTAATAAAGCAGCGTCTATACTCAAATTGGGGGGCTGCCAACAAGGGAAAGTGGAACTCTTTAGCCTTGGTAGGCAATCTACCTGATTCAAACTCTGGTTCTCCAAGTAGGGATCATCGGGCCTGTTCCCTGTCAGCATAAAAAAAATCATTTGCAAAACTGCTAATGAAGATAAGCCAAACGGTTCCAATATTAGATGACTTAAAATATGAAAATGGATAATGAACTTTAGTAACTGAACTGTTCAATGAATAACTAGTAAATTTGAAGCAGGTGGTAGTGGGAGGAGATGAAGAGGATTCAATGTATACATTGAGAAAACTAAAGGAAGAATTTGGAAAATATGGCCTAGAAATTAACATGGACAAGACCGAATATTTAGTTATTGGAAATAAGGGCAATAATTTACACATAGATAAAGAAAGAATAAAGATATATATATATATATTTTTCAATGCCATCTGTTAATCATTCGACATTTCAGATATTCTCTCCTGGCATTTGGCATATTTCAACTCACTTCTGAGGTTGGGGCATCTGGAAGGCGGGGTTATACCACCCCAATGATATGATGGGTGATGATGATGCACCAGGAGAGGCCTTAAACCTAACTTAATCTAATGAAGTGAATATGATATTGTGATGATAATGATGGCCAGATGATTTTCGGGGACCGTTTGGGCCTTAAAGTATCCTGACATTTGCCTTATAGGTGAGGAAAATCCCCGAAAAAACCTCACCAAGGAAATTTGTCCCAAGTGGGGATAGAACCCTGGCCCGCTGCATGATAAGGCAGCACGCTACCTCAAGATCACAGCGGTGGACAGAATAAAGATATGTAACAGATATAAATATTTAGGAGTATAGGCTATTTTAATGACACAGTAAATAACAGAATTGTCCTGCGCCATAGCCAAGTGGTTAAGGCAAGATACCTTGGCACAGAGCTAGAGGACTTGCAGTGGTTCGAGTCTCCATGGGGAAGTATGAGACCGGTGCCCACCCATCATCATGAGGAATTTTGATAGCTACAATAGGCAGCAGCTCTAGGTTGGGAAAGTCAGCTATAACAGCAGGAGACCTGACATGCTGCCCACATGTCACCTCTAACACTGGTTGGATGATCGTCTACTTCTGTGATTAACGCATGGATGTGAGGCCAGCAGCCGGCTGGTAGGCCAAGGGCCTGCTAGGCCTTTCATGCCATGGAGGAGATAACAGAATTATAAAAAATAATAAGAAACATCAAGAGATATTGGAAATAAGATATTTACATCCTATTTTATGAAATGGCCATATAACAAATAGAAAAAAAAAGTATATATATATTTTTTTTTGTTGTTCTCCAAGCGCGACAGGCCTAAAAAGGCCCTTGGCCTCTCAGCCGGCTGCTATCCTCACATCCACATGTGTTAATCGCAGAGGTAGACGATCATCTAACCAATATAGGAGGGACATGTGGTCAGCATGTCGGGCCCCCAGCCGTTATAGATGGTCTTCTCAACCTGGAGTCACTACTTATTATAGCTACCCAAATGACTTATGATGCTAAGTGGGCACTGGTCCCATACTGGCCAAAATACCGTGAGAAAATTTCTCCCCCATGGGAACTCAAACCAGCGCAAAATATATATATATATATATATATATATATAAAATACAATTATTGAGGGTATTACTCCATGTGGTTCTGAAGTGTAGAAATAAACAAAAAAGAGATAAAAACAGTTATCACACCTAGAGATAGACTTATGGACAAAGAAGTTGTGGAAGTATATAAGTTACAACACATACCTAATTATGTGATCCAACAAATGATGAAAATCGAAGGAACCATCAATGAACACAATTGAGACAAATAGGCTGATATCTGATCTAGAAAGAATGAGGAAGATTGATGGCCAAGAAAGATATAGAATTGGACTCCCTCAGGCAGATGGAAGAAACGAAGGCCCAAGAAACATTTGAATGATGGTTCTATTCAGCCATGCAAGACAGAAACCTACTAGATAATGATTGGCAGGATTGTGAAACATGGAAAAAAAGGAATCAGAAAACGGCATCAGCTGTAATAAACCTGGATGATGATGATGAAAAAATTGTATTAAACATAAATTGTAAAATATATACATTGCTCTAAATGTTTATTTAATGAGTAAATTAGAATATATACAGTATAATAAAAATGGAACAGGTTTCACACTTCCAGTATTTGGGTGATATAACTTATGAACAAGAACAAGACATAAATAGGAAAATGCAGAAATTTCAACAAAGTTAGAAAGGAGACGCTGCTAAGATTTTACCCAACAATGGCACTACCAGTGGTGATGTATGGAAGTGAGGCTTGGGTCCTGAAGGAAAAAGACAACAGTAAAATTCAGGCAGCAGAAATGATCTTCCTATGGGTGGTGAAAGGTTGTACAAGAGAAGAACATATTAGAAATGAGAATATTAGAGTAGAACTAAAAGTACAATCACTTCTTCAACAAATAGAAAAACACAGGAACAACTGGTTAGAGCATTTCTAGAGAATGACAGAGGATAGGATACCAAAGATGGCATTGATGTATAATCCTGGAGGACGAAGATCGGTAGGAAGAGCAAGAAAATGCTGGGCTGAACAAATGTGAGATCGGAACAGACAGAGACCTAATCCATGAAAGAAGATGATGATAATGATAACAAAAATATAAATAAAACATTTTACACCTCACCTCATAAAATATTATCCTCCCACCTGGAAATGTTTCAGAGATAATAATTCCTAGTCTCGAATTCATACCCCTGGCGGTGATGGGGGGAGGTGAATGATCTTAGAGACCAAATTAATGTTATGAGCTTCAAAATACATGGTTCTGTTCTTGTTCTTCTGAATGTAAATGTTATTCCCACATTGTGAACAAGAATGGTACCATGAATTTTGAAGCTCTCAGCAAGCAGGATTTTTTCTTGAAGTTCATTTACCTGTCAAGGGCATAAGGAAAGCTTGTGTCAATCGCTCATTTCAAATAAGTCGAAATTTAGTTGAAAATGGATATGGTAATATCCAAAACATGTCCAGGTAAAAGAATAATATTTTATGAGGTGAGTTGTATAGTTTCCAATTTATACTTTGTTTCTATTAATATTTACCTCATAGTGTCACTTCCCATGTTTTTTATAGAAATAAAATCTATTTATTTACTAGCAAAAGGTTTCTCTTTTGCTATTTGCATTTAATTACAATCCTTACAACTAATTTTAACCACATCTGATTCCATGTCTGTTTTTTTTTATGTTAGCTTACTGAGGTGAAATTTCAATATTTTATTTTGAGATGATTGAAGATCTTTGGTCATATTATGTTTAGGTTGTATATGTCTATTTGTTCTGTGTAGGACTTATTCACATATCTTGTGAAAATGCAACTGATACAATATTTAATTTACTCAATTATGAAATGATAATGATTATTATGTAAAAAAGAAAACAACTACAATGATATGATGGTATGGTCAAGTGAAAAGAATGAATTAAGAATGACTACCAAAGGAAGTATTGGAATGGCTGCTGCTCAAGGGGATGGAGAGAGGGAGACCAAATTCTACTAGATTCAGGGTATAAAAATAACAATAAGAGAAGGAAGAAGGAAATGGAGTAATAAGAAAAACTGGAGAAACATTTTAATTCAATAGTATTAGTAAGCCCTTGTGTCTCTCAAAGGGATTTAGGCATCCTCCCCCTATAGGGGAGAAATTCAACCATACTTTATTTAACAAATAAGACATTGTGCACCAGAAGATGTTTTTATGTTGTTAAACCAATTTTAGATGAATAGCTGAAATAGTAATTACTGATGGAAGGATTTTGCTATTGAAATTCCAACTAGCATTGTCTCGATGACTAAGATTACTTTGAAAAGATGCTTGTCAAATAAGTTGATAACAGAATTAGAACTCGGGATGTCCTGAAAAAAATCTCTGAGCCAATTTATTATTAAAAATTTGTTAAATTAAGATAATTAATATTTTATAAATTGAATCAGATAAAATGTTTTTTCATCTCACCTTTTAAGTTCTTGTGTTTTCATGATACAGGTTTCAAGACCTTTGCCTTCATCATAAGTCAAACTCCAACTCATAGTGTTAATATTATTCGTTTTTAAACACCTTAATGATGGACAAATTATATTTGAAAAGAAAAATATACGCCTAGACTGGGGTTTGAACCCAGGACCTTTGACTTTCTATGTCAATGCTCTTCCATCTGAGCCTAGGCCTCCAATCTAAACGCATATTTTTCTTTTACACATAGTTAATTCCCTAACCCCAAATGCTGCGAGCCGTTGCTACGATTTTTGCAAATGGCGGCTTCTTTGTTAAGAAGACTTTTTAGTGGGAATTTAAACATTACTTATAAAGCCAGTACGGCTCGTAGCATTTGGGGTTAGGGAATTAACTATGTGTAAGAGAAAAATACGCGTTTAGATTGGAGGCCTAGCTGGTTCAGATGGAAGAGCATTGACATAGAAAGTCAAAGGTCCTGGGTTCAAACCCCAGTCTAGGCGTATATTTTTCTTTTCAAATCCAACTCATAGTATTATTTCCCACTGTAGTATTGATTTTATTCATATATTTTTTAATCAGATGGTTTTTATAATTAGACCTCTTATTTGTCATCACAACACAATAAAAGTCTATCTATAGACAATATCCTTGATAAACAAGAATACAAATTTTATCAATTTATAAAGATTGCACACAGAATCAAGAAATACAATAATTCCATCCATGTGTGTTGTCCATACATCCTTTGTCCCATTTTCCTTTCAAATATCTTCTAATCATGAATTCATCAAATAATTTATCAGTGTCAATAACTCTTACAATCTTAGTGCAGTATTTTAAATACTGTGTTTATGTTCTCTGTTTAATAGTAAATTTATCACTTCTCACTGAATGACAAATTTAATTTACATGCTCTGCAGATCTTTCAATGTATAAGATAAAAAGAAACAAAATATCACAAAGGGAAAATGATAATATTCAAACTGAATACTAGGTTATATCTAACGAAAATTATATTTTTAAATACTTTACTGAGGATAAGGCGGGGGGGAAGAAGAAAGAAAATTACCATCAAATGGGGTAACTTTTCTTCTATATGGATTACTTTTCTCCTAACTAACTATCAGGCACTATTGAACCCAGAGTTTCATGGCTGCATGGACATAAGCTCTCCATACATCCCTATCCTGAGCTATTGTTTTTCAGTTATCTCCTGTATAATCTACTTCAAATTGATAAAAAAATTCAGGTTCATCTGGAGGGAAGTTCTCTAATCACTTCTCCTTTTTACTTTTGGTTCATGAAGAAAGGTGATAATGTATGGGGATTAACTTTATTAATATGTTTCTAGAAATTTTCATAAAATTCTGTGCATTTTTCTTGCATTCCAAAAATTATACTTAATTACAAACCAAATGGAGTCAGGAATGTTGGTAGACCAAAAAAGAGATGGATTCAACTTTTTGAATGAGAATCTATGAGACTGGAACAAGCCACATGGGCTTAATCCATGATTGTTGATGATGATGTTTGGGAAATTTCACTTCAGATGACTCAAAAGTATATTTTATTAAAGGAGCAAAGTAACCCCTATAGAAAGGAAAAAAGTTTGACAGTATTGCAATTGAAAATTAGGACAAAATCTTAATTAGCAGGTGACAAGGACAAGAGCTTTCAAACAGGACTGTTCTGATCAAAAGAGGATGCACATTTTCTCGTATGGTATCTATGGTTGGATATGATTACCTTGGCTAAATTTTCAGATGTAGGAGCTTAGCCCATGGCATCGTCTTTAGTCTAGGAATATAAAATAAGCGACTACTAAGAAAATATAAAGAAATAAAAAATACATTACTGATTTCTCGTTGACTCTCCAGGTCCAGTTACTATTAAAATGTTATTTATACTGAAAATGGTAGTCATAATAATAATTTGTAACTAGAACTTAAAACCGACAAAATTTCTTAACCAAATCTTGATCAGATTAAATAAAAGGAACGTATTTTATAGCCCCTAACATAGTGCCTATTTCTAATTATTATTACATGGGGAAAATTGTGGGAATTATAATTAAGGAGTGTTGGCGACACTGATCCAAAACGATGCGACTATCGAAATTGTTAAATCGGTTTATGTCTCGTAGAAATCTTGTTCTGGTATAGCTGTCAAAGTAAAAAAATGTGTAAAATATGTTGTGTTTTTATTGAATATTTGTGATTTTAATGTGTGAATAGATTCCCATCATTGATACTTACAATGCTGTGGCTGTAGATATTCTCGTTAATTATGGAGCTGATTAAAACACCAAAGGTAAAATCACAAAATGTTATAGCCAGAAATAAATTACTGATATTTAGATACTGTAACATGTCACTTGTACTATTGATATGTCTATTAATTTGTGTTAAAGACGTGAAATGCCATCGACCTTATGATAATATCTTCATAAGTATATATTATGTGAAAGTTTAATTTACATTTCAGATATTGTTTTTAAAAGGAATTAAAATTGTGATCTTTGATTTAATTATTTTAGTTTTCATTTCATAGATTCATGCTCTGATGAAATGATTGTATAACTAATTTTATTTTAATCAGCGTATGGTCACCAGTGTTCACCATGATGCAATTATGTTCAAGTCCAAAATGTAAATATTAAAGATTGTTAAGGCTATTCGGTAGTAAAACTATTTCTGTCTCGATCACATTGATTAATGATTCTTTTAGAGAACTTTATAAATATTTTATTGGTTGTATCTTTCTTCACTTCTCTGCTAAATATTTCTCTTTACTTATTTGCCACTCTACTTACCACCAGTGGCAGTTCATGAATTGAATAGTGGGAGGGTCACAGTTATTTAGGCCCAAGTAAAAAATCAATTGAAACAAACTATATATGACTGCTAAATTAATGTTTATTACTTATATCAGATCTATTCTCCATCATTTCATTATCCAAATGGTTTTTAGAAAATCGTGTTCGTTAACTTATACGGATAGGCCTAGATGTTTCAAATCTGTCATGCCAGTGTTTGTTCACAATGGTCACACCAAGCAGAACACAAAAACAGCAAAAGAATTCATTTTTTTACGTGATAACCGAAAATCTTCTCACATTTTCATGTAGCGACTTGTTGAAAAGACACGTATAAGATCTATGTTTATCCTAGTTGCTTGTTTATACACATATCTAATCTTTGTTGTCCTAATACTTTAGCCATAATTCTGTTTTTATAACATTATGTTTTGCTTTGTAATTATTCTATTTAATTCACCATGAACACTTTCACACCAACAAAACTCACAATAAGAAGTTAACACCACAGATGGAAGGTACTGGTGAAGCGAATGGTTTTAGGAACAGTCTTTGGTAACACTAATTGAGTGTCAGTTGTTTCTTACTATGCATATTATCATGTTATATCAGGAAACTAATTGAGTGTCAGTTGTTTCTTACTACGCATATTAGCATGTTATATCAGGAAAGTGCATGCCCATGATGAGTAACTTAGTACACCCTCGAAGCCTGAAGGAGTGAATGAACTTGTGCATTTTTTTGCCTGCGTTTCTTTCTTCACTGAAGTCACACTCTACCGGAAGTTCAAACGTTCTGTCTGGTGAACACTGCTAACAATAATACTTCACAAGGACACTGTCATTATATGGGAGATTCTGTTCACAATGATTGTGTGCCCAAGGTAACGAGAATTCATATTTCTCGGTGTTTTTAACACTATATAAAATAAATTACAGTGGAACGTCTGTAACTTGAAATTCAAGGGAGATGCAAATAAATTCGAGTTATAGAGATTTTGACTTACGAACAGTTTTGACATAGGCCTAGAGTGTTTTTAAAATTGCGTTTTCGACTTACAGAGGTTTAGATTCTATGCTACAGGACTGTATGTTACAGAGGTGAAACAAATAAAAATCCGAGTTACAGAGATAATTTTTATTGGACCCAATTCATATTTTAAAAATAACATGTAGTGGTTTATGTATGTGCAATCAAATGTAAGTCAATTTAAATTAAAATCAAATATTTTTGTTCCGACATTGCTTAAACCACTTAAGTAAACATTCTTCTAAGTTAGGAAATTATGCAATTCGTTATCTTCTACTCGATACATTTTTTCAGTATTTTGGATTCATTTTTTATTAACATTGACACAGTACTCATTGGCAAGCCAAATTGTTCAGTGATGTATTTTTTCTTATTAAAGTTTTTTTTCAGCTTCTACCATTTCTAACTTTTCAGAAAGACTCAACGTTTTTAATTTTTGTTTAACTCATTTTAAAATATTAAAATTTTCCATAACAGATATGTTAGTACATTATGGTGTAGCCAGTAGAAAGTAAGACGCTAATTAAATTCTTTTAATAAACAATTCTACAAATTAAGATTTTGATTGGTTAGAGCTCACAGGAAAGCTGTAATAATAAAAATAGGCAAATACAAAATATGCAACATCTGATGAACATGTGTTGAGTCAACTGGTCTTATCTTTTCCTCAAATTACAGAGGCTATTCATTTACAAACTTTGAGACAAAGAGATGACAGAACAAAAAAAAAAACATTGATTTCTTCAAGATACAGAGGTCAAATACATTTTTTTTAGATATAGGGAAAAAAAAAATACTGAAATGCCTTGAAGAGAATGATGGGTGATTTGAGTAAGAGAGGTTTTATAATTAAAAAATAATACTATGGCAAAATACTGACAAGGGTATGACAACTCGAGAATTATTTTTCCCAAAGTTCTATGACAGACTTAAATGCCCAAATATAGTTCCCAGTTTCACATTAACTCAATTTTTAACCAGACATGGAAAATTTCAGGTATATTTATATAAGCTTAAAATATCATCACATGCAACTTGTAAATGTGGAGAAGATATTCAAACAGTCAAACATGTTTTATTTAATTGTCCAATGTTGTGATTTGAACGTTACAAACTTGAATCATATTTGAATTTTAATAAAAAAGATTCTTCCAGTCCTCTTTTTCATATTCTTAACAACAAAAAATATTATACTTACTTCATTTCTTTTGTAATAGTATTTATTCACAACTATAATTTAATTTTACTCTGTTAATCTTTTGTTATAATATTGTTATGTAACTGTATTTTGTTCTACTGTTTTATGTTTATTTACTTTATAATGTTACAGAATTATAACCCTTATATACCGTAAGGTAAAAAAGGGTTTTCATATATTGGAAATAAAAAAAATAATAGATGTTTTTGGGCTTGAAGGGAAGGGAATGAGGATTTTTTTTGAGTTAGAGACAAATTCAACGTAATGAGGTTTGAGTTATAGAGATTCTACTATACCTTTATCCTAAGTGATAAATGCATATTATATTATATACACTACCGGTACATAATTTGCAAAAGCATTTTAAATAATATCAGTATATAAATAAACAAATTATAAGAGGTGCATGTACCCCTACGTCCTTAGCTTACCACCATCTACCTCAAAATTTCTACATTACTTGCAAGTTTTATTTAATTTCATGCAATCTTAGTAGGTGATTGTAGCAGAAATGGCTTGATACTGTAATTAAGAAAAAATAAACCAGGTAAAAAATTTGACAAATTACTGTGAGAATGTGATTAATGACCTTCAAGGAATGTATGTAATAGGCTATGCAGGAATTTTATTTTCCTTTGCAACAGAAAAGATGACAAATTTACTTCTGCATTCATGCCTCAACTCCCGTTGATGTGACCCACATATTTGCAGCGATCTGCAGTGCTCTCATTTATGTTGTTAATATTTTTACTTACCTTGCTTATAATTAGAGACTGGATGTTAGGGAAAATGCCTATAGTTATTTATCATAAATATGGTAAAAGTGACTTCATATAAGTTCATACTGACAAGAGTTGTTTTCCATGAAGTTCATTTTGCCTATAAATGCCTATTTCAGCTTACAATGCCTATAAATGCCTATTTGTAATTTTTTCTCAAAATTAACTTAGTATTTCAATGAATTTAATTGAAATGAACAAACTTCATGTCACATAATAGCATTGCACAGCACTTGCAGTCAATGAAGTGTGTGTTTATGGTACTGACCTTTTTGAGGTCTTGACCCATTCATTTATGTGCTTATAAGTAGGTGCGTTTGCAATTTAAATTTTTTGCAAAAGAAAGTGATCCTCTCTCTGCGTTTCTTGTTGAATTATGTGTCTTGATAGTATCTTCATCAATTTTCTGAAGTTTGGCTTAAGCTTTTCGGTCTTAAATTTCGTCCATGAGGTTTTCTTCTTTTTTGTCGTTTACTTGTTTGAAGCTATTTGGGAATTTACAAAGGAAATAGTGGTTTGAAGGAGTTGTGGGTTTTGTAGGAATGTAGTCAGGAGTAGAAGGATTTGTTGAAGTAAATTCTCAGGTTTGAGGTTTTTGGTCGTAATGGAGGATAGTTGTTGTTTTCTGAAGTTGCTGATAATCTTGTAGTTTCTTGTTTTCTTATTATAGTTTCTGTTTTACTTGGTGTGGTTTGTTTTGTTTCTTGTCGTGTTTGTTGTCTCATTTTCAGATATTTCTGGAAGATGAGGCATTTTCAATGACTTGCTGCAAGTTCCTGGTTGCAGTTTGTGCACCTAGTTGTTGTCTGAGTACACTCAGATAACTTATGATCGCCAGAGCACCACACACATTTTGTTGCTCTAAAGCAGAACTCCGCTATGTGGCTGAAGCCCTGATAATTGAAGCACTGAGTGCCTCCTGTTGGTTTCTTGTATGGTTCCAGTCTGATGCGAATGTTGAATAGCTCTGTGAGATCATTTTCTATTCTTGATTTGAGATCTTCTGTTTTGCGAAATGTTAGGATATAAATTGGTAGTTGAATCATTTTCCTTTCGCCATTTTGTGTAACTTGTTTATCTATGCTTCTTATTTCTTTTATTGGCAGCTTCCTATGTTCAATTTCTCCCAATATATCTTCAATTGAGATTGAGCTGGGAAGCCCTTTCATAACTATCTTGAAGATAGGAGGTCTGCCGTAGCCATGAGTATAGAACTGTGTCTTCGATTTCTTAAGTTCCTTGTAGGCACGCCTGTAAGCAGTTTTTGTTGAAGTTCTGATGGTTAGAATTCCTTGGTTGTATCTCATTGATACTTCTTTTCTTTTTTGTTTCCTGCAGTGATGCTTTCCAATTTTAGTGGAGTTATATCTTTAGTATAATCCACTATGGGTGGTGGTGTTTCTTCATTGTCAGAGTTGAGTGAGTCAAACATATTTCTTGTTTCTATTGGTGTGGATTGTTTCCGATTGTAGGTCTTTCTGACGGTGTGACGTGCCGGCGGGTGGGAGTATCCTTCTTCACCCATGCCGTTCTGTTCAGCAGAGTCTTCTGTTCAGCACAGTCAAGCCACAGTAGAAATTTTCAAGTGTTCATTTTATAAATTGTTAGAATATTTTAGGATAAGGGTGGCAAAATCCAATAAGCTAGCAGGTAGATGGTGTCCACCTCAAGCACTCCCGTTAAGCGAAATAACCTAAACTATGTCCCATTATATTATGCTCCGGCTCTAAGGCTTGGAGAAAGTTCTTTTGCTTCTTTTCAATACAAACATTGCTGAGTGACAAAGAGGATAGATGGCTCAAGCCTTCTTTCTCTGTCTCACATCTGGTGCTGAAACCTTTAAGTGACTAGCAATATTATTTTTTATGTTGGTAACACTGAATTCAGTCTGTAGTCCTCATTCACAGATAGGTGCTTCAAAGACAGAATTGTGCGACAAGTGTATGTGGCATTTTTTTTTACCTTTAGAACAGTTGTTTTACCTAAAGAATGGACAACAGTAAAAGACAAACTGACCAATTTCGTGATTTCGTGAAAGAATTTGTGCGGAAATATTCTCAAGTGATGGTTAAATATTGTTTTGCAAAGTGTGTAAAATTTCATGGAGAAATAACCATCACAGCAGGATCGACCTTTACGAAAGCCATTCTGTTCTTCGCTGAGGAGGCTGTTAAGATGTTTGTATGATTTGTTCTTAATTATATTGGCGTAAATTTTGTATGCAGTATTCGGTAAGCTGATGCCTCTGTAATTTTCACAGCTTTTCTTGTCTCCTTTTTTAAATATTGGTATTACAATAGATTTTGTCCAACTTACAGGGATGTCTCTCGCTTCCCATAGTTTTTACATGCTTTATATTAGCTTGACCTGTATCTATCTATCTATGTAACGGAATTTTTCAACGCGATTTTCACCCACTTAAAATCATCGGATCAATTTGAAACTTTGTATACTTGTAGAGGACCCGTGACAATACAATACTTTCATATTTATGTTCTAAAATCCTGGCCATAATCATCAGAAAATAAAAAAAAGTGTTTTTGTATCAATGTAACGGAATTTTTCAACGCGATTTTCACCCACATAGAAACATTGGATCGACTTGAAACTTTGTATACTTGTAGAGGACCCGTGACAATACAATAATTTCATATTTATTTTCTAAAATCCTGGCCATAATCATCAGAAAATCAAAAAACATGTTTTTGTATCAATGTAATGGAATCTTTCAACGCGATTTTCACCCACTTAGAAATATTGGATCGACTTGAAACTTTGTATACGTGTAGAGGACTCGTGACAATACAATAATTTCGTATTTTGTTTCTAAACTCCTGGCCAGATTCATCCGAAAATCAAAAAAATGAAAACTGGTATAATAGGTTGCGGACTTGTCGAGTTTTTAGTCAATCGTTGTAAGAGCTCAGTTGGTAGAGCAGTGAACGCTTAGTGGTATATAATTTCAGTAATCCGTACGTCGCTGGTTCAAATCCAGCTGGGAAGGTTTTTTCATAGAAGAGTATTACTTTTAGCTCATACTACAATAGTATCGAATTTAAAGATATTTACATTTTTATCTTATTTTGTAAAATATTAAAACTAAAAAATAAAAAATAAATAATAGTTTTAAAAAACTAAAAGAACACGCTTTATTAGAAAACTAAAAAATGAAAAATAATTTTAATTTCCAATACGCTTGGTATAAAATAAAGTGGTCAACAAAAAAATCATCTCCAACACATATAGAATAAAATTAGAATTATCATCAAAAAGAAAATAATTTTACTATCAAAAGCGTGGGGTGCTTTTTATGAGTTTTACATTTCCTTCTTAGAGAGCTTACTTTTACCAATATCTGTTTATTATTAAATATATTAATTAATATAGAGCACCCCACGCTTTTGATGGTAAAATTATTTTATTTTTGATGATAACTCTAATTTTATTCTATATGTGTTGGAGATGATTTTTTTGTTGAACACTTTATTTTATACCAAGCGTATTGGAAATTAAAATTATTTTTCATTTTTTAGTTTTCTAATAAAGCCTGTTCTTTTAGTTTTTTAAAACTATTATTTATTTTTTAATTTATACAATATCTATAAAACAAATTTGATTTCAGTTCGAATCAATAACACACAAACAGAATAGACCAAAATTAATATGGGCGTAAGACAAGGATGTGGCCTCTCGCCCTTGCTCTTTATCATATACATGGATAGAATACTCCAAGATTGGCGACAGATGAACACAGTTCTATCCAAATTAATAGAAACCATAAAATATACTCCTTGCTTTTTGCAGATGATTTGGTATTAATAGCTCCAACAGAAACAGATTTACAGTATTCTATACACAATTTTAATATAATTGCAAAAAGGTACAATATGGAAATCAATACAAAGAAAACTAAAGTGATGACCTTTTGTGGGAAATACCCTATACCTAGCAAAATTGTTTTGGATGATGAAATTTTAGAACAAGTAAACAAATTTAATTATTTGGGTTATAATTTAACATTTCAAGATGAAGCTGATATATCAAAGAAAATCACAAATTTTACAAAAACAACGGGGATAATTAACAGTATAATGAAACCATCTTTAGTACAGAAGAACACAAGATTACGGCTTTATAAGGTTCTCGCAAGACCAGTATTAAGATATGGTAGTGAAGCATGGACAATACGAAGAAGAGATGAAAGCCGAATAACAGCAAATGAGATGCGATTTATGCGCCATACAACAGGCTTCACAAAGTGGGACCATAAAAGAAATGAGGAAATTATGGAAGAGTTGGATGTAGAACCTATTCTTCACCATATACAAAACTACCAGAACAACTGGAAAGCCCGTCTTCAACGAATGCCGTCTCATATAATTCCAAAAGCCTTGCTTCGTTACTGCCCCAAGGCAAAAGATTGCTGGGACGTCCAAAAAAGCGCTGGATGGAAAACCTCTTCGAGACCGTAACAGACCACATGTCCTAATACTTGCATGGATGATGATGTAAAATTTCAGTGAATTTCGCGAAGAAGTGCCATGTTTCGCAGCACGTACACACTGCAAACATACATCTACTCTTTGTAAAAATGCAAAACAAGTTCCAAAATCATCTCTGATATCTTTGTATGCCATTGATAGCATATGTTTATATTCTTTACGTAAGGCTGTAAAAATTTATGTTTTTTGTATGAGCATATTTTGAATTTTTAGTGCCTATATTAATGATTGTAGTGCCTTTTTGCCTGCCTATTTCGAATTTTCTAAGTGCCTAACATCCGGACTCTACTTATAACTTATGTTGAAAATATTCTCCATTCGCAGTCACACATGTTTCATATCTTCATATCAAATTTTTACTAACAAGCACAAATTCTCTAGTATTGATTGAAATTTTGTAGACTTTTAATCCCAATAATTTTGTCGCTTTCGTAGCAGAGGACTTAGATAACTCCCGTTTTTTGCACTAAACGTCTAAGAGATTTGAGGTATGATCAAGTCTAACACCTTTTTTTTTTTTGTAAGGACATGGTGATTAACTTGTCTCTCTTGTCTCTTTCTATTGTTCACTTATCAGGTTAGACTTTTTTTTTTGCAACGTTCCATATTGTACTGCTGTTATATATGGGTTTATTTGGAAACTTTTTTCACAATTTGCCATAGCAATGGTTTTTTAAGCATTGTACAAATACACACATTTCTGTAAAGAATATTTAACTACACAGTGTTTTAATAACAGAAATACAGACACACTAAATTAATTCTGCACTGGTATTCACACATCACACAAATGAACTTTCTTTCTGCTACAAAGGTAAAAACAGAACTGGTATGCAATATGCATACAATACACACTGGGATCAATGACCCTTGGAGCTGAAAGATAGGATGTGCAGAAATAACTTTCACATGCTGAATGAACTTAAAAATAATATATATCTATAATGGCACAGCCCAATGTTGGGTCATAGCCTCTCCCTTGTCAGGAGCCACTAGAAAAAGTAAATTTTTAGTTACCTTATTTGTTCATAGATGTCAAGAGTGGTATGTGATCAACACCGACTCAATTGAAACATCTAGCAGGCAAATAAAGTATTACTAGGACGTTGAGATCGGTAAATTTTGCTTAGAGGCCTCTTTATTCAGGTTTAAGCATCTTTTATGAGCCTGAAAACCTTCAGACTTAGGACCCATGGCGTAAAGTCCCTCCCCGAGCATTTGTTCCTTGGATTTTC
Source organism: Diploptera punctata (assembly GCA_030220185.1). Classification (NCBI taxonomy): domain Eukaryota; kingdom Metazoa; phylum Arthropoda; class Insecta; order Blattodea; family Blaberidae; genus Diploptera; species Diploptera punctata. The sequence continues at coordinate 4,100,552 of JASPKZ010008364.1, read as the reverse complement.
CGTCCTAGAAAAAGAATCCATCGACCCCAACACCATTTGAACCCGTGACCCTCGGGACCAGAGCCAAGGAGCATAACCATTAGTCCACCACAAAACTCAAATTCAATCAATTGGCAATGGAGAACTTGTGCATGTTAGTAGAAATTTCATAAAAATATGTGAAACATGTATGGCTGCAAATTGAGTATATGTTTAACATCTGTTATAAGCAAGGTAAGTGAAAATACCAAGAACGTGAATGTAAGCTTTGAATATCACTGCAAATACTGCTTCACTGGAGTTCAGTCATGAATGCAGTGGTAAATGTTCCACTGTTTTCTGTTGTAAAGGAATATAGCATCCCTGTATACAGTTTTGGTCAAAATATATATTAAAGATACAAAAAAAAAATTAAAAATGCACAAACATGATACAGTAAAAACTTGTTCAATCCGGAACGTGAATAATGCGAAAATCTGTCCAATGTGAACAAACTTATTGGTCCCAGCGAAATAATATTAATTTTACTTATATTTATTTTGCATAAACGGAATCTGTCCAACGCGGAAACGGAAGGATATTTCTACACAATTCACGAAAAATTAAATTTATAAAGCGGAAAGACATAGAACTCCCGTTAGGCAAAAAAATAATAATAAGGAATTATTCCTGCTGCTGGGTGAATTACAGATTCTACATGTAGCTGAAATTTTATTTCGGCCTCACTGCACTTCCGTTATGCGAACTACAGATACCTGTCGTACAAATAACCATTGCACTGTAAAATCTTAAATTAGTTTAAGTTCTTTCAATGGTAGCGCTCTGAATTTACGGAATAAAGATGGCTAAAACGTATGTATCATTGTCATTAAACAAAAAAGTGAAAGTGATTGAAGATAAATCTCCAAATTTCCTGACCAGTGCACCAGAGTCAAGCTCTAACTGTTGCTAAATCCCTATGGAATAACGATTCCAAGGCATCTTCAGATTGGCTGGACAGTTAAAAACGACACAATGTAGTGTGGAATGAAATTTGCGGGGAATCAAAGGATGTGGATGAAAGTGTTGTTAGTAAGCGGAAACCGAAACTGCATACTTTCATTTCAGGATACGCGCCTAAGAGACATTTTTAACGCTGATGAAACGGTACTTTCTTTTCGCGCGTTACCGTGGAAGTCGCTCATACATACTATACTTTACTTTTCAAAGGCAGCGGAACTACAATTAATCCAAGTTACGTAAAAAGACATATACGGTACTCTATAATCCAAAATTATTAATAGACCTAAGTTTTAGTTTTTCATAATGCGGAATTTTGTATAATGTGGAAAAAAATTGGTCCTATGCGATTCCGCTTTGAACAAGTTTTACTGTATAAATATTATGAAAGTCCATGGATCCCTAATATATTTTATAAACTTACTGTGTTAATGGAATATTTGTAAATTGGGATGATCATTCAAACTCAGTTATGAATTATGGGTAGAACAGAATTGTCAACATAAAGGAATATTGATTCATATCTGCTGCCTATACTGGCCGAGTCTTGAATTCCACCAGGTACAAGGAATGTAGGAAGACCGATGAAAAGATGAACAGAACAACTGTGAGGCGGAACAGGCAATTCGCCTAGCCCGTGAAGTGAAGAAGAAGAAGTTTGTAACAATCGTGACGCTTTAGTTCGTCGACAGAACCTATACTGTATATAAAAAGAAAACAAAACACACTATCAAAACATAAAATACTGGTATTTAATTTTAGGAAGTTATATTTTGAGGTTATTTTAATTATATTATTTTTGGTCTGGACATCTTACCTCAATATTAATGTTGATTTGTTCTTGAACAGACTGGGAAAGCTGAAGATAAAACAGAGAATTGTTTTGAAACATGTTCAAGAACAAATCAACATTAATATTGAGGTAAGATGTCCAGACCAAAAATAATATAAATAAAATACTGGTTCAACAAAACGTAAAATACACTTTAATGATGATTTGTATAACTACATAAATAAACTTTCCTTGACTTTTCTGAAAGGATATTAATAGTTGCAACGTGGACTGCTTCTAAAATGTTTCCTGATGAACCATGAAAAATCACCTCCACTCATTTTTACTTTAAATTCACATATGAAACTAGTAATCAAAATTGCAGAATGTAATAACAATGTTTGTTGTTATATCGTATATATATATATATTTTTTTTCCCAAAGTCCACATTACTCTTTCTCTAAACATATCGTTTTCGCAATAAATAGATCATCGATCGGTTGATTAATGTCTTTGACATCGTCAAATTCCTAACAGCCAATTTTGTCGGTCCATCTAATCTCCTGGTTGTAGATGTTTCTCCTTCATGTATAAATATATTCCCTGACTCCAGGAAGTTTTAGGTCTTCCTCTGCCTCGACTTCCCTCAGGTTTCCATTCAAAGCACATTTGGTAGCTGGACATGTCCATACCATCTTAATTGCTGAGTTTTAATATAATCTAAAATAGTGTCTTCAATCTTCATTTTCTCATTTATAACTAAGTTTGTAATGTTTTCTCTTCTTGAAATTCTTGCTGCTCTTCGTATAAAATCCATATCCGTTGCCAAAAGATACTTATTTGTTTTTGTTATTAATGACCAAAGTTCTGCTCCATAAGTGATGATGCTTTTAACAATTGTATGATGTATATTCATTTTATTTTTATTACTTATATTTTATCCCACAATATTTCATTGAGGCAAGCAATTGCAAATTTTCCTTTATTATTTCTATTTCTTATTTCCTCTTCATGACTTCCATTTTTACACGCTTTATATTAGCTTGACCTGTATCTATCTATCTATCTATCTATCTATCTATCTATCTATCTATCTATCAATGTAACGGAATCTTTCAACGCGATTTTCACCCACTTAGAATCATTGGATCGACTTGAAACTTTGTATACCTGTAGAGGACCAGTGACAATACAATAATTTCATATTTATTTTCTAAAATCCTGGTCACAATCATCAGAAAATCAAAAAAAAAGTGTTTTTGTATCAATGTAACGGAATCTTTCAACGCGATTTTCACCCACTTAGAAACTTTGGATCGACTTGAAAGTTTGTATACGTGTAGAGAACCCGTGACAATACAATATATTCATATTTTGTTTCTAAAATCCTGGCCAGAATCATCCGAAAATAAAAAAAATGAAAACTGGTATAATAGGTTGCGGACTTGTCGAATTTTTAGTCAATCGTTGTAAGAGCTCAGTCGGTAGAGCAGTGAACTCTTAGTGGTATATAATTTCAGTAATCCATACGTCGCTGGGTCAAATCCGGCTGGGAGGGTTTTTTTTATAGAAGAGTATTACTCTTAGCTCATACTACAATAGTATCGCATTTAAAGATATTTACATGTTTATCTTATTCTGTAAAATATTAAAACTAAAAAAATAGAAAATAAATAATAGTTTTAAAAAACTAAACGAACACGCTTTATGAGAAAACTAAAAAACGAAAAATAATTTTAATTTCCAATACGCTTGGAATAAAATAAAGTGGTCAACAAAAAAATCATCTCCAACACATATAGAATAAAATTAGAGTTATCAACAAAAAGAAAATAATTTTACCATCAAATGCGTGGGGTGATTTTTATGATTTTTACATATTCTTCTTAGAGAGCTTACTTTTACCAATATCTGTTTGTTATGAAATATATTAATTGATATAGAGCACCCGATGCTTTTGATGGTAAAATTATTTTCTTTTTGTTGATAACTCTAATTTTATTCTATATGTGTTGGAGATGATTTTTTTTGTTGACCACTTTATTTTATCCCAAGCGTATTGGAAATTAAAATTATTTTCATTTTTTAGTTTTCTAATAAAGCGTGTTCTTTTAGTTTTTTAAAACTATTATTTATTATTTATTTTAATTCCTAAATATGTGATCTCACTACGAGATTTTATTGTTTCTCCAGTCTCCAAAATTAAATTTTGTTCTGCTTCACCAATTGATAAATAAATAAATTTCATCAAATATACTAAATAAGCAACATATACTAAAATACTCTGAACGTAGATAAAATATTGTAGACAACGCGTTTCAAAATTAGGTTTAGTAACACGCTGCTCTTTGAATGAGCATCTCCTTACTAAACCGGTAGTCGTCTGAATAACTAAAGCGAATAGTGGAAAGAAGACAAATATGAAACATAAGGTAATAAACAGTATGATCTAAAAAAATATGCAGAACTCATCTTATTACGGAAATCAATATCTAAGTATTACTATTTTATCAAAGAAATCGGGAAAGCAGCCTGTTGAACAGACAAACACTTCAGAGATAAGCAAATGTATTTTTTTAGATTTATCGCAGGTCAACAGGAAATTCGTTCTTGCAAAAATTGAAAGAATTTAGGGATCTGTATACAAATTACCGCATTTAGAAAGATTGTGGTGATGTAACTACTGGATAACATTGATCCAGGCAGAATATGGATTTTATCAAATCGGACGTAAATTCCGTTTAAATTCCAGCATTCTCTCAGAAACTTGTAACGTCTATAATGTTTTAATTAACTATGTTATTTAACGTTACAATTTAAATCTGAGGGTGAAAAAAGTGACATTTTGTCAAGCACAGGATCGACGGTTTTATTTCCCTTCCGAAGGAAGTCACCTTCAGGATTTTACATGCTTTAAAAATGTAACGATTAGAGTCACCCTCGAAACCATCATGTTAACTACTAGTCAACCGGGACCTACCGTTACGTTCATCTTTTACTGAATGAGTATATGAGTCACCATAAGTAATTCACGCGGACATAAGCTCTCCATACATCCCTATCCTGAGCTAATGCTTTCCAATCATTCCCTGTATAATCTACTTCCCTCAATCATAGTTAATGTTATTCTCCCATCTCATTCTTGGTCTACCAACTGGGCGTTTTCCCTGTGGTTTTCCTACAAGAAGCTTCCATGCAAGTCTTTCATTCCCCATACGTGCAACATGTCCTGCCCATCGCAGTCTACGAGACTTAACTATTCTTATTATATCTGGCTTCCTATAAAGACCATGTAGTTCATTGTTATGTAGTATTCTCCATTCACCTGTCTGTTCATCTCTCCTTGGTCCAAAAATGTCCCTATGTACTTTATTCTCAAATACTCTAAATCTCCTTTCATATGAGTCACCATAACGGACTTAAGGTAGGTTATACTTTGCCTAGACTTTATATTTTGCAATTGGACATCAAAATGACAGTTGTTACTGAATTCCACCAATTTTTATAATATACAATAGAGAAAATAATTTTGGATTTGAAGATACTTGTGTGCTCATTTTTATAAAAAAAAAGCAGTGTTTCAAATTTCAAAATTATTTAAAATCCTGCATTTATATAAAATTAAATATGTCTTGATCGTTACAACAGAGCATATCGTTTATTTATTTATTTCTTATTTAAAGACGCTTTAACAGGTAAGATATCGCGTAGGCCTATACGACTTTAGGTATACTGTGTAGGCTGCATGTGTTCTACTGAATTTGTCATGTGTTTTCTGAAGAAGTTCACTGATTTAATTTTAATATACAATATACCCCCGATATTACTTATCTCTAATGGCCGTGTGCAATGATTATTCACCCTGAAACCTAGCAGTACTGTGACGTCGCATATAGATTTACGTCAGGTGAACTGAGGTACAGTCACATATAAAAGAAAGTGGGTTTCACTCATTCCGTATAGGTTGCAATAGCTGTGTTTATATCCTACAAAAAGAGTACAGACAGTATTATAATATTATTGAGCGAGTGATCTGCTTAAAAATAAGCATTGTTGAGATCAGCGTAATACAATTGTAATTTTTTTTAATATAATCATTTTTTTTGTGCGATAGTGCGTTTTGTCGTACTTACACCAATGGCGACCATGATTGAAAGTTCAACTTCCTACATTTTGGGGTTGCCAACCTAAATAATCGTACTGTAATATTACATATTACAAACACGCGTGTGGGAAGTAAAACCACTGCCCTCTATGTATACTACATACAATGTATATACAAAAATATCCAAACGATAGTGTTAATATACATTATACGAAACAAATCACAGCATTTTAAATGAACTGAACTTTATTTGAAACAATATAAAACAATAAATACGTACTTGCCGCCATTTTATCACTAAATTGGTCTCACGGCCTCCTGTTGTTTCAACTAATAAACATTGTCCACACTGTTAAGTTTAGTCAATTGTTTATAATGAACGCAAATATTTCCAACAAAGATGCTATTATTTTACTATTATTCATTATTTTGAAAACACCATCGCGCAGAAAATAATGTATAACGCATGTTTGTGAAGTGTTTTACAGAATCTCGGAAATTAAAAACCTCCCTATCGCTCGGTTTTTAAACACTTTCCTCGATTCTGTAAAAATCACTTCCCAACCTCGCATCGTAATGTACTATTATTTTCATATAAATAAATAACTGTATATTTGTTAGTGTAAACTAATTTCTATGGTTGTAAAGACTACTGGAACACCTTTGATTTAATAATGCATGCATATATAGTAGATGGATAAATAATATAATGAACATTGAATTAGATTTAAATAAAATGTTCTCCCACAACTGTATCACTTGAAAATTATTATTGTTGAATTGAATGGATAAGGCATATTCTAGAAACGTATTAATGTCTTTCGTACAGCTCATTTGTTTTCCCCGACGTTATTGACGACCACAGTTTTTTTCTCTCTTTTTTTCCAAGAATTGTGTATGGTACGACAGGAACATTTCAATTAGTAAGCTGCATCTCTGATTGTAATAATTTTTAACTTGTCACTTTCTCGGTCCTCACATGTTATAAGATAATCCATCGCTACTTCCTTTTTAGGGATGCTAACACATCCTGATTCATTGGTTGTATAAGGGATGTTACATTTGATGGAAAAAACAATCTTAATATTTTCATTAGCCATAAAATTAAAGGTGGATACGCTGAAGCATTATCAATTAATTTAGAATAGCATTCACTGAAAAGTTCATTTGTGTTAAATACTCGTATTCCGAATAATATGAACCAATGCAAACACACAAATTAATGTGAATCCCCTCGCGAACCAAGCAGCAAACCAATTACTTTAAGTTACCCCATATCTTCCAACGATGAGCTTCTTATTTAGAACACGCACAATTTTAGCATACTTTCATATGTTTCTTTTTGAGGGGCATTCAAAAAGTTTTGAAAATGTCTTTGTAAAATTCAAGTTCTGAGTTATATCAACTCACCTACAATCATAGACCTTCAAAGTATTATCCATTTCTCTCTCCACACATCTTGGAGACTTTACAACGATTTATCGATGGCATTGGGGTACTCTGATTTACCTGAATATACAGTTTCTGAAAAGTACTGAATCTCCAGTAATAGAGGCCTTCCAGTAATGATAGACTGGTATTTAATTTTAGGGAACATCTGAAGTCGCATAGTACAAGATTAGGAGTGTGAAAGATCAAGTACTTATTGCGTCCTGCATTTTCTTCAAACTTTCAGGCATTTTATGAGAAAAAGCATGCAAAATCATCCTTGAAGTTTCTGTCTTTGGACGTTGTTTCCTCAATTACTTTAATAAAGGTTCCAATACACATGTATAATCTATCCATTTATTATTCCCCGTCTGTCATGCAGTGAACAATTAATAATTTTCCATAATTAAAAAAAGTGTAAATTATACCTTCGGATAACGAAAATCGTGTTGAAAAAAAAAACAGTTGATTTCTGTTCGTTTTCATTTAACTACACACAGGTCTGGATCCTGTTCGGAATCGTACGAGGATCACTCAGAAACATTTTAGATACACATCAGTTGTACTACAATTGAAAATTTACAATTATATTTTCTAAAATTACTCTCCCTTAGCATCTATGCATCGTCGCATCCTCCTGAACCACTACTGAAAGCACTGGTGCTAGTCACTTTAATCCAGTGTACACAGCTCCCCATGGTTTGCTGCGACCGCATCTTCAGGTGTTGAAAACCTCTTCCCACTCAGTCGGGCGTATACCGTAGGGAACAAAAAGAAGTCACAGGGTGTCAGGTCCGGACTGTAAGAAGGATGGGTCAACAGCTGCACAGGAGTCCCCCTCAGAAAATCCTTTGTCAAATTGGCGGTGTGGGCAGAGGCATTGTCATGGTGCAACAGGATGCCCCTAGTCCAGTTCTTGGGCCCTTTTCTCGCAATTTTTGGAATACCTGTGGGAGGGCAACTCTGGTGTACCACTGCGCAGTCACTGCCCTTTGGTGCTCAAGTGGTAGTGTTGTCCACATGACCACCTGTAGCAAAGAAAGCGAGCACCATTTTCTTCCCAACACTTTTTGCTTGGCATCAATGAAAGACAAAAATGGTTATTGTGAGTTATCCATAAAAATATTAGCATATGCTTTCGCGGACTTTTTCTGTAGAGTCTTTTAGATACCGGTATTCAATTCTGTGTACTTCAATTTAATTTGGTGTATTTGTTATGGTTTAGGCAGCGTAAGCCATGCAAGCGTCCAAAAAACTTTTTTTTTCACTTTTTCGCTACAAAGCTTGATTTTTAGGGTTGAAAGGGTTGAGTATTACAATTAGGCTATAGCCTAAAACCTTCCCGAGAAACTCCTGAACGTTTTACAAAAAGCCCCATCACAATCGGATGAACGGTATGGTAGCGCATAAAAGACAAACACATTCGTATATATATATATGAATGTGTTTTCACTTTTATGCGCTACCATACCGTTCATCCGAATATATATATATATATATATATATATATATATATATATTCACAGGGTGTTTCTAAATTAGACTGACAAACTTTGGGAGCAGATAGTTAACCTTCATTGAAGCATATTTTGTTATGGAACCTATAGTCTGTGACGCTTCGTTCCAGTGCAAGAGGGTTGTTAGAGGAAGGGATGGGAGGATGTAGGTAGTGCAAAAACAAGTCATTCTGTGTGTTAATCCAAATACTTTACAGACAAGCAGAAACAAAACAATCTTAATAAAAAAACACTCACTCCAGTGTTAAATTGTCAGGATGGATCCAGTTTATTGTCCCATCACAAGTGCTGGAACACACGTTCGTACCCTTTCAAAGATGCCAGGGGTTTTACTTATTTCAGCTGCTGCGCTGACAATGCGTGCTACAAGATATTTTTCAGATTCAATATTGTTTTCATAAATCATTCCCTTCATGTAGCCCCGCAGAAATATAGACAGGCCAGATCAGGCGAGATTGCCGGCCTGGCAATGGTCCCACCCATACCTATCCAACGACCGCCGAATGTAGCTGTCAAATGGCTACGTACTTCATTCCCAAAATGAGGTGGTGCCCCGTCATGTTGAAACCGCATGCTGCGTCTGATATTCAGAAGAATCGGATAAAATAACTCAGGCAGAACATTTTGCAGAAATATCAAATAATTGTTGGCGTTCAGTCGTTCAGGTATAATGTATGGGCCCAGAAGGAAGTCACCTACAATCCCTGCCCACACATTGTCATAAAATCGATGTTGATGTGATCGCACAATCGTGGGATGGACCAGACATAGGAGTTGCGGGAATGGAAGATTTTCTCAAGTGTGAAACATATTTCATCAGTGAACAAGACACAGTTTGAAAAGTCTGGTTGGAGTATTGTCTGGTTCAAATACCAATTACAGAAGTGCATTCGCGATGGATAGTCAGCTGGTTTAAGAGCATGAACTCTCTCAAGGTGATATGGACGCAACCACATTTCCTGCACAATTCTCCAGACTTTGACATGGCTCATGTGAAAGTGGCATGCAATATCTCGAATACTCACTGAAGGATTATTCTGTACCCACTGCAGCACGGCTTCCTCGGCCTCAGGTCTTCGCACAAAACGCCCCCGTCCTTGACCATCTGATCGTCTGTGTATTTGTCCCCGATTGGCATAGTCTGCGCTGAATGGTGGAAAATGTCGTATGATGCGGAATCCAACGGTTTGGATATGTATCCCGGTAAAGCCTATGCGCAGCACGACCACTTGTAAATGCTGCACCGTATGCAAGATGCACGTCCGCCAATTCAATCCATGTGTAACGTTCCATGTTTATTCGTAATTCACAAACGTCACTGTTCTGCCTACAAGCTAAAACACGTTGAACTGTACACTACAGTATGTACAGCAGTACAGAATGGGATTCGCCCATCCTCCCTCGTTCCGACTACGGATAACAACAGATCGTCTACCAATGGATGTAAACAAACTTGCTGTAATTGATACCGAATGCTACTGAGCTCCAGAAGTAAACAAACCAAACGATAGTAGTAATGAGTATTTAACTCATGCCACAATTGCTAGTCAGTGACCAATCACGTTTCAATGAATGTTGTTTTACAACCAATGACAGTCGTGTTTCACCTCGCTCTTTATCGATTTCTCTTTATCAGCTCCTACTTTTGTGATAAAGAAAGCTCCTCCTTTTTAATGTCCTGAACAGGTCAAATCATTATTTTTCTCCAACAAATACATTGAATATAGCAAATAATGAAAAGATTCCTTGATTTTACTGAGTTGTTTACTAAAAAAATAAATGAATAACCCGTAATGTTGATTATGGTATATAGTTTGATGTGTTTCATTATTTCTCCACTTGAGTGCACTCTTACAATATTGCGATCTTATTTGGCAATAAATAATATGATCAAGGTGCAGTGAATGAACATAACCTCACATTTCTGATTTGTTTTTAAACATCGCCGTTTACATTAAATATATAAATATTTTAAAATAACTATAGTTAAACAATGATTTGTGAGTACACAGCTTAATTTTATTCGTTAAATAGTCCTAACAAATGCCACTCTTGATTTCCAAATTCTCTAGATAAATTCACTCCTCACTTCGTGAGTCGTGAATTTATCGATAATTTGGAAATCACTCGTGGCATTACTTATGACTATTTAACTCATGCCCCAAATGGGAGTCAATGACCAATCATGTTTCAGTGATTTCTGTTTTACAACCAATCAGAGTCGTGTTTCACGAAATATTTATCAGTGTTATAATTACCATATTAAAGAAAGCTCCTCCTTTTTAATATTCTGAAATAGTATGATCTAGTTGCAGTGATAAACAAAAGAAGCAGATGAAGCGTACCTATCGTTTCTCATTTGTTTTCAAACATCGCCGTTTACATTAGATATATAAATATTTTAAAATAACTACAGTTAAATAATGATTTGTGAGTAAACAGCTTAATTTTATTCGTTAAATAGGCCTAACAAATGCCACTCTTGATTTCCAAATTCTCTAGATAAATTCACTCCTCACTTCGTGAGTCGTGAATTTATCGATAATTTGGAAATCACTCGTGGCATTACTTATGATAAACCGTTCTTGGACTGGAAGGAGTCCCTGTCTGTAAGATCCCTCCAGCACTGAAACGAAGCGTCGCAACCCATAAGTTCCTCAACAAAATATATTTCAACGAAGGTTATCTATCTGGTCCCAAACTTTGTCGGTCTAATTTAGAAACACCCTGTATAGATTACCGGTATACTGATAACTGAACAATGGCTCAGTTAGACGGAACAACAAATAACATATTTTCATTTTTACATTTTGTAATTAATCGTGTAGCACAAAGGTGACGAACTTATGACACGCATGTCACCTGGTAGCACGCCAACTCATTCTCGGTATAGGATATTTAATAATAGTGACGCGATGTGCTATTTTAAGCACTATTTTCACAATCTACTTGAGAAAATTGACTTAAACATGTATTCTCTTTCATGGAGGTGAATTTCATGTTCAGTAGTAGTTCTTAGGAAAAATCCAAGGAGCAAGTCCTCTGGGAGGGACTTAAGCCGTGGGACTCAAGTCTGAAGATTTTCAGGCTCGTAAAAGGCCTGTGTGTAAAATTTACCGACCTTATCATCCTAATAATACACCGTGTCCCATTCAAACCTCCCACATTTTAATTAATCATAACTCTCAAAGTATGCAGAATTATGAAATGAGGTTGACATTAAAAGAAAGAGAAACTCGAAGAATTTTTGTTTTCATTATTGCAGTTAATTCATCTGTTGCATGTTGGACAGTAATGACATAAAACAAAATGACGAGCACAAACTGATTTCTGACATGCAGAGACGAAGTGAATAATTACAGCGCAAAGAAATTACCGGAGATAATATGGAGGAAATGCACCTGATGGGAAGACCATTAAGGCATGGATTGAAAAGTTTCTGGTGACTGGAAGCGTTAAAAAAGAATCAGGAGGTGCTCGTACACGTGTTTCAGAAGAAAATATTGAAGAAATGGTGCACATATAGAGGTGTTTAAATGTGTGGTAATGAAAATTCTTTGAGTTTCTGTTTCGTTTAATACCAACCTCATTTCATAATTCCGCATACTTTGTTAGTTATAATTAATTAAAATGTGGGAGGTTGGAATGGGACACCTGTACATTAGTTGCCTACTAGATGTCTCATTGGGTCGATATGTTGAGCATATACCATTCATGACATATTTAGGAAAACAAGCGTAAAATTAACTTCGTCTAATAATATCTAAGAAAGGAGAGGTTCCACTGAAATCAAATTTTTAAGATCCGCAAAAGGATGTACACGCATGGATAGATTACATAATGAATCAATAAGAAATGAACTGGAGATATTTTCAATACTCGATAAACTAGAAGCGCACAAATGCCGATGGAAAGAACATTTAGACAGAACGGACAATACAATATTACCCAAAACGATCATCATCTACAAACCGCATGGAAAAATATATTTGGGACGGCCAAGGAAACGATGGACTTGAGACCGGAACAGGTCGTATTGACCTAATCCTGGAAAGGAGGAAGAAGATAGGAGAGGTTAAGGCTCTGCATTGGGATGTTTACGCCATAGATAGATAGTAATTCTTACACTAGATATACATAGTCGTTCCGACCGATTTTACCTCCAAGAAAATATCCTGTTCTAATTTTATAAGAAGCTGAATAGTTCTGCAGGCTAGTTTGGACATGTAATTAATGAAGAAGTATTTATCTCTCCGTTGCGCGAAATCGAACTCGGTCAGCTGGTTCTTACCGCCTGAGCTACATAGTTCACACATTTTCTCCATACGGTTTAAACATCAAACCAGTACACATGATCATTACAAAGGAATACTCGAATAAACTTTTTGTACTTTTTTTTTCGTAAAGAAGTCGGTATTTTTTATACTATAAATTCTCTAAGACATTTTGATTATAATTATTCCGAGGAATTCGTATATAAAAATCTGAAAATTTACGCCGTGGCCTCAAGGTAGCGTGCTGCATAGTCACGCAGCGGGCTCGAGTTCGAGTCTCGGTCGGGACAAGTTAAGTTTCCTGGGTGAGGTTTTTTCGGGGTTTTTCCTCACCTGTAAGGCAAACGTCAGGAAACTTTAAGGCCAAAATGTCACCGAACAGCATATGACCATCATAATCATCATAATTCATATTCGCCTTAAATTAAGTTTAGGATTAAGGACTCTCCCGGCACACCACTATCATCATCATCCATCATATCAACGGGGCAACGTAACCTCGTCTTCCAAGACCCCAACTCTGAAGTGGATTACAATAACGTCATGCCAGGAGAGAACACCAGAAATGTCGAATTGACAACCTGAGGCACTGATTAAAAAATATTAAACATAGCATATGAAGAGTTTTATATCCATAGTAATTCTGTCCGAGGGCAGGTCTTTCATTGCAATCATAGCATTTTCATGCTATGCTTTACAGCTTTACTAGGGAATTGTAGGTCTGGTAGCTTCCCGTTGCTTTCCACACCGGTGAAGGATGATGATATTGATAAGGATGATGATGATGATGACCATATGATTTCGGGGACCGTTTGGCCCTTAAAGTTTTCCTGACATTTGTCTTAAAGGTGAGGAAAAACCCCGATAAAAACCTCACCCAGAAAAACTGTCCCGACCGGGGATCGAACACGGGCCCGCTGAGTGACAAGGCAGCACGCTACCTCGAGACCACAGCGGTGGACTGAGTTTCATATATATATATAAAGAGAGAGAGAGACCTATATGTGTATAATAAACAAACACATCACTATTAATCGTAATTTAGTAATTACTGCCCTTAAGATTTTTAGATACAATTTTCATGATAAAAAAGGAAGAGGAAAAGCTGCTAAAATAATTCAAGAGTGGAAACAGAAAATGTGTGTGTGTTTTTAATGCCACTCATTACATTTTACGTGATTTGAGTTTCACTCTGGGCGGAGAGAGAGCGTTAATGTGGAATATTTTCAATTTGCGTACCATTTCGGCAAACCATTTTACGCAGAGGATGTATTCCCGTATTGTTACAGAGACGAGTGTAGGATGAGTGTATGTTTATGTTTGTGTAGTATGAAGTTGTTCTATGATGATGAGAAGGTGAAACCCGACCGACGAATCGTTATCAACAATACCATATGCCTTCTCGATATTTGTACTGCAGAGAGGTTTGCCCAATTAAATGCAGGTGCACAATCTAGCGATTAAAAAGTGTACATCACCACCTCTCCCGGCCCGGGATTGAAATTTTTAAAATTAAATAGTTTTTTCTTTTATAAACCATAACTATCATTTTATTAAAAAATGAAAGTTTACAAAAATAAAATGGTAGTGACTATTTTTAAAGCAAATATATATATATATATATATATTTTTTTTTCCACCGCAGTAATCTAGTGGTAACGTCATTGTCTCAGTCGAAGCGGCCTGGGTTCGATCTACAGTCGGTACAAGTTTCCTGCGTGATGTTTTTTGCGGGGTGTTTCCTCACATATAAGGAAAAGCCAGAACATTTTAAGGCCCAAAATAATCTCCGAACACCATCTGTGCATTACAATCATCCATATCATGAATGTAGACTATAGATTAATGGTATGTCTCGTCTTAAATTTTGAGCTGTGCATCAGAATCATCAATATCATAGTATGTTTAGTATGAATGTAGACTATGGGCTAATGGTATGTCATGTCTTAAATGTTGATCTGTGCATCACAATCAACCATATCATAGTATGTTTAGTATGAATGTAGACTATGGGTTAATGGTATGTCATGTCTTAAATGTTGATCTGTGCATCACAATCAACCATATCATAGTATGTTTAGTATGAATGTAGACTATAGGTCAATGGTATGTCTTGTCTTAAATGTTCGTGTTGTGTCGAAAATGGGCCTGGGATTGAACTGATCATTCATTCAGGGAGCACCTCCATATCCTTGTGTGGTCAAAAAAAAAAGTATGTGTATTATCAATAGTTTAAAATCCTCTCCCGACAGGTCGCGTCCTTGTAAAACACCGGTGGCGTGGAACATGTAAAATCACCTATAAAGGAAGAGGTTAAACTTAGATAAAGAAAGAAAGTAGTATATTACCATGCGAGGTTGGGAAGTATTTTTTTATAGAATCGAGGAAAATGTCAGAGATTCTGTAAAGCACTTCACAAACGTGCGTTGTACATTATTTTTTGCGCGATAGTGTTTTCAAAATAATAAAAATAGTAAAATAATAACATCTTTGTTGGAAATATTTGCGTTCATTATAAACAATTGACTAACGTCAACAGTGTGGGCAATGTTTATTAGTTGAAACAACAGGAGACCGTGAGACCAATTTAGAGATAAAATGGCGGCAAGTACGTATTTATTGGTTTATATTGTTTCAATTAAAGTCAGTTCATTTAAAATGCAGTGATTTGTTTCGTATAATGTATATTAACACTAGCTTTTGGATATTTGGATGTATGTAGTATACATAGAGGGCAGTGGTTTTACTTCCCACATGCGTGTTTATAATATGTAATATTACAGTATCCATCCATAGTAATTCTGCCCGAAGGCAGGTCCTTCACTGCAATCATAGAATTTTCATGCTGTGCTTGCAGCTTTACTAGGGAATTGTGTAGGTGTGGTAGCTTCCCGTTGCTTTCCACACCGGTGAAGGATGATGATGATGATAATGATGATCATGATGATGATGGCCATATGATTTCGGGGACCGTTTGGGCCTTAAAGTTTTCCTGACATTTGTCTTACAGGTGAGGAAAAACCCCGATAAAAACCTCACCCAGAAAAACTGCCCCGACCGGGGATCGAACCCGGGCCCGTTGCGTGACAAGGCAGCACGCTACCTCGAGACCACAGCGGTGGACTTATTACAGTATAGTTATTTTATTACAGTGTAGTTATTTAGGTTGGCAACCCCGAAATGTAGGAAATTGAACTTTCAATCATGGTCGCCATTGCTGTAAGTACGAAAAAACGCACTATCGCGCAAAAATTTATTTTAACAAGTATAATGCAAATGAATAGTTATGACAAACAAGGGAAATTTTTAAATGACTGAATTCGGGTACTTAGAAACAATAATTACGAATAGAAATGAGATGCACAAAGAAATTAAACATGACTCAATTTTGTAAATGTATGCTATTATATATAACAAGAACTACTGTAGTCCAAATTCCTCTGAAAAAAGTTAAACTGAAAATATATAAAACTTTTATTCTCCCAGGTATATGGATGCGAAACATTGGACCCTTAAGGGAGGACAAAAGATTGCGAGTATTCGAGAACAAAGTTCTTAGGACAAATTTTGAACTAAAGAGAGATGAATAGAGAAATGAATAGGCAGGCGAATGGAGAGATTACATAGCAGTAGCTACATGAGCTCAATAAGAAACCAGATATAATAAGGAGAGTTAAGTATCTTAGAGTGCGATGGTAGGACATGTGGCACGAATGGAGAATGAAAGATTTAATTAATAGATTTATTTAGCCTGGTGGAGTTAAGGCCATGTGGCCTTCTCTTCCACTCACCAGGACAAACATATGTTACATATAAATACAAAAAATTACAATAATAGTCATACTAAACCATTAATTATCTGTCAAATTGAATAATAATGAAAATAATGTCTAATAATACAATAAAATTAAATACAATTAAAATTAAATTAATGATAAGAATGAATACAGAAAAAAATAACAGCTCGAATCTACTATGCATAAAAAGAAAAGAAAGAAAAAGAATACAAAGCAGGTAATAAACTATAATGAATTAATCTATGGCTTATTATACAAGGCATTAGGTAAATATATTAACAAATCTTAAAACTATTTTTATTAAATAATGAAAAAAAAATTTTTAGAAGGTAATATTAGTGAGTTGTTTCTGTTAATAATTTTATTTTCAATTTGTTTATGAAAGATGGTAAAGTCTCTGACATAGGGTGGAAGAGAATTCCATTTTCTAGCAGGAGAAACTGTAAAAGATTTCGAATAATAGGTAGATGCATGGAAGCTTCTCGTAGGAAACCAGAAGAAAAAACGCCCAGTTTATAGACCAAGAATGGAAAGATGGGAGAATAACATTAACCATGATTTGAGGGAAGTAGATTATACAGGGGATGATTGGAAAATATTAGCTTAGGATTGGGATGAATGTATAGCCAATGTCCGCGCGGCAATGAACCTACAGGTTCGATAGTGTTAGTGAGGTAGTTAAGTATAAATAAGACTCGCAAAGTTGAAAAAATATTTTTTTTTTTATGTTATGAAGACGAAGGCCTCAACCATTTATATATATAGATATAATATATATAGAATATAATTACTAAATCTAGTATATATATATATGGCATATATTTTGGGGGTAATATGTAGGACCAGAAATTGATAATTTTATGTGCCCTTTCTTCCCATTTACGGATTGGTTTATAATTGGTCCATTTTTTCGCCTTTTTTTTAGGCCTTGACGACTTTCTTTTGCAACTTTACCTTATTTCGACTAATATTTATACGATTTATATAGTTCAAATTATAGCTAGAATACAAAAAAAATGGGAATTACAGATAAGGTTTATAATTAAAACCAGTATATCTTTCATGGGAGCACAAAACCGATGAGCTAAAATGTAATTCAGGAAGAATACGTAATGTGAAAAGTTGTTTAATATGTAGGATCCTATTGTAGATAAAAGTGAGAATTCAACTACAGAAATTGAAAGAAGAATAACTGATGGAAGAAGAATTATTGGTATGTTGAACGCAGTGCTTTGGAATAGAAATGTAATAAACAAAACGAAGAAAACTATATTTCAAATTGTGTTACAAAGCTTTATTATATGGGTCCGAAACCTGGACAGTAAGTAGAAAACAAGCCAATAAGCTGTTAGCAGTAGAAAAGAAATTGATTTTTGGAGGCGATCGACAAGAATTCAAAAAAGGGATAAGTCAGCAGAAACAGCACAATAAGGGAAATTATGCAAGTTAAAAAAACATATTAGGAAAAATAGAAAAAAGTTTAAAATGGTATGGGCACCTCATAAGAATGGAAGAAGAGAGAATACCAAAGAAGATCCTTAATTGGAAAGCTAATGGAAGAAGTGGAAGAGGCAGGCCTAGAGAATGATGGATGGTTGGAGCGAAGAGAAGTATGGAAGCTAGAGATTTGAGGGAAGAATATGCTTTAGACAGGAACCTCTGGCGACAAATTAATTTGGGTTGAAGGAGAAATACTGTATTGTGGAATATTCATATATATATATATATATATATATATATATATATATATATATATATATATAGTTTAATTATTCTTCTATCCAAATATGCTTCTAGTTATACTAATTCGCATTTCAATTTATTTCTGCAGGATATATAGTAGGTTCGCTGCCAATTATTGTATGTGGGAAAACATTATTCTTTCTAAATTCCCCAAGAACTTTTTTTTTTGACGAACAAAGAATTACTTTTTCAAACTATGTTGAATTTAAAAAAAGTACGTACATATATGAAGTATGAAAGAGGAGGCATTTCAGTCACCTTTTTTTCGCAGTGTATATGTTGCATATCACTAGAATTATGTACTTTTTAAACATTACTCTATTTATATTCATTAAAAATGCAGTTGAAATTAAAATTATTTTATTTAAATTGCCATTTTACGTCCTTTTTTTCTTTTACATTTTAGGTTTTTTAGGATATATTTAGGTCTTTTTGAAGGTCTTTTATAGTAATTTTATAGGTCGTGAACTTCCGAGTCGTAGTTATAAATATTGATACTTCGAAATAGAAATGTGTTGTAGAATACGGTTTCGCCTTTGTTTGTCATCCAATATTATTCCTAAATTAGGAAAAGTGCATCATATTATGGTTCCATCCTCTCAATGAAATCCTGCTTGAACTACTGAGGCAAAGTTACCTTTTGCATGGCGAACATTAAACTTGTTACGCAGCAACCAATAAAACTCGGAACTGATTTCTCAATTAGAATATGTAAATTCACTGCTACGCCGGGTTGGATTCCCTGCCAGAGCTCTGGAATTTAGGTTAATCATATGTTTAAAGACTCTCCTGACATTTCGTTATCATTTATCGCCCATCATATCATCGTGATAATATAACTCCCCCTCCGGAGCGCTCCAGCCTGAGAAGTGGGTTACAATTCCGGCAATGTCCCAGACGAGAGTGCTAGAATGTCGTAAGACATCTGAGAGCATTACAAAAATACAAGTTAAATTTTTTAAAAAGCGAAAATTTTCCATTGTTACAAGTATATACTTTTTTTTTTTCAAATCCTATGTTCATTGAAAACAGAAAAGTTATTACATCCATGTTCAAGGCAGACTGATAAGAGTTTAATGTAATATTCATAAGTAATGCCACGAGTGATTTCCAAATTATCGATAAATTCACGACTCACGAAGTGAGGAGTGAATTTATGTAGAGAATTTGGAAATCAAGAGTGGCATTTGTTAGGACTATTTAACGAATAAAATTAAGTTGTTTACTCACAAATAATTATTTAACTATAATTATTTTAAAATATTTATATATTTAATGTAAACGGCGATGTTTGAAAACAAATGAGAGACGATTGGTATGCTTCATCTGCTGGAGAAAAAAATGAAATACATCAAACTGTATATTAATTCATTTGTGATGTATGATGTAAATATGACAATTATATTTTTCTTGGTTATCACCTGGGAAAAATACATTTAAGAATACAAATGTTTTTATATTAACTCCTGCAAGCGCTATGTGTTGACATCCATGCACTATATATACAATCTGGTAGCCGTATTTGTTATAGAGTCAGTCACTTAAAATAATGATCAGACCTGTTCAGAATATTAAAAAGGAGGAGCTTTCTTTAATGTGGTAAATTTTATATTGATAAATATTTGGTGAAACACGACTGTGATTGGTTGTAAAACAAAAATCATTGAAACGTGATTGGTCATTGACTCCCATTTGGGGCATGAGTTAAATAGTCATAAATAATATTAATAAATATGTATTGGACATTATACCATTCCATTAACGTAGTTTAACCTTTTACCTTTATAACTGATTTTAAATGTCACACACCACCCTGCTCTTACAGTAGCACGACTTCTCGGGAGAGGGATTTTAAACTGTGGATCACATATATACTTTTTTGACCACACAGGACATATAGGGTCTCCCCGAATGAGGAATCAGCTCAATGTTAGGGCCTCCTCCGAGACAACACAACATTAAGACAAAACACACCATTCACACACATTCATACAAACATGGTAAATATAATTAATATTATGATGTCCATGTGATGATCGGGGACAGTTTGGACCTTAAAGTTTCCTGACATTTGTCTTATGGATGAAGAAAGACTCCAAAAAAACCACCGCCCAGGAAACTTGTACCGACCGGAGATCGAATCCGGGCCCGCTCCGAACGGGGCAGGCACGCTACCCCTAGACCACAGCGGTAATATTGGACATTACTTACTTACTTACTTACTTACTTACTTACTTACTCACTGGCATTATCGAACCCATAGGTTCATGGCCGCGCGGACATAAGCTTACCCCAGATGAACCCATGTCCGCATTTCTTGACGGTTTATTTTTACGGTGAAAGATTGTCACTCTTTCGCCCAAGGTACTTTTTTCGTCTGGCTTATCACCTTCGACCAGTCCGGCATGGGTAACCTTATCGGCAGCAATGCTACCGCCGGCATAGCTCTCAGGATCATTTAAGCACGCAAGCCACTCCACCACGACAAGTTAAAGATACCATGGAGGGAATATTGGACATTATAAAGTAAATTAAATTGCAGAATTCACGATACAAAAGATCAGAAAAGGGAGGATTATGGACAAAAAGGGCTAAAGGTAATGAAAAAGGAAATATGTTAAAAAGATTGCCCCCATTCTCAATTTCAGGTAACATCTCACTTACTGGTTTCTTTCAAGAGAGCTCTAATTTGTCCTACAAATAGAAGGTGCGCACCTAAAAATTCTAAGCCTAGTAATTGCTAATTTATTTTCATTAAGTAGTGCTAATTACGAGTATTCATTAATGTTCCAATACATTATGTGTATCACTTTCTTCTTTTATTTATAAAAACAGAGATTTCATTACATTAGTTAGGGACTTTCAGTATCGTTATTGTATTTATTTTGTTTCGTTTTATTTTTCTGTTGCTGCTAAGTAACTATTTACTTGTTCTATTAGACTCGGAGGTTCACGGCCGCGCAGACATAAGCTCTCCATACATCCCAGTCCTGAGCTAATGTTTTCAAATCATTTCCTGTATAATTCACCTCCCTCAAACCATGGTTAATATTCTTGTCCTACTTACTGGACAATTTTTCTCTGTTTTTCGGACAATTTTTCTCTGTTTTCGGACAATTTTTCTCTGTTTTTCGAACAAGAAGTTTCCATGTCCCTCTTTCGTTTCTCATTCATACCACATGTCTTGCTCATGGCAGTCTACGAGACTGTTATAATATATTTGGTTTCCCATAAAAATCATGGAGCCCTGCATTCTGTTCGTCTCTCTTTGGTCCAAACTTTCCCTAAGAACTTTATTCTCAAATACTTGTAATTGTTTCCATGTCCTTCTTTCGTTCCTCATTCAAACCACATGTCCTGCTCATGGCAGTCTGCGAGACTGTTATAATATATTTGGTTTCCCATAAAAATCATGGAGCCCTGCATTCTGTTCGTCTCTCTTTTGTCCAAACTTTCCCTAAGAACTTTATTCTCAAATACTTGTAATTGTTTCCATGTCCTTCTTTCGTTCCTCATTCAAACCACATGTCCTGCTCATGGCAGTCTGCGAGAGTGTTATAATATATTTGGTTTCCCATAAAAATCATGGAGCCCTGCATTCTATTCGTCTCTCTTTGGTCCAAACTTTCCCTAAGAATTTTATTCTTAAATACTTGTAATTGTTTCCATGTCCTTCATTCGTTCCTCATTCAAACCACATGTCCTGCTCATGGCAGTCTGCGAGACTGTTGTAATATATTTGGTTTCCCATAAAAATCATGGAGCCCTGCATTCTGTTCGTCTCTCTTTTGTCCAAACTTTCCCTAAGAACTTTATTCTCAAATACTTGTAATTGTTTCCATGTCCTTCTTTCGTTCCTCATTCAAACCACATGTCCTGCTCATGGCAGTCTACGAGACTGTTGTAATATATTTGGTTTCCCATAAAAATCATGGAGCCCTGCATTCTGTTCGTCTTCTCTTTGGTCCAAACTTTCCCTAAGAATTTTATTCTCAAATACTTGTAATTGTTTCCATGTCCTTCTTTCGTTCCTCATTCAAACCACATGTCCTGCTCATGGCAGTCTACGAGACTGTTGTAATATATTTGGTTTCCCATAAAAATCATGGAGCCCTGCATTCTGTTCGTCTTCTCTTTGGTCCAAACTTTCCCTAAGAACTTTATTCTCAAATACTTGTAATTATTCTCCTCCCTATTATTAAATGAGTACTTTCCCTCTGCATTTCGTACAAGAAGTCTCCATGTCCCTCTTTCGTTTCTCATTCATACCACATGTCCTGCTCATAGCAATCTACGAGACTGTTATAGTATAGATTTCCCATAAAGATCATGGTTCTCTCCATTCTATTCGTCTCTCTTTGGTCCAAACATTTCTCTAAGAATTTTATTCTTAAATGCTTGTAATCTTTTCTCCTCCCTTTTGGTATTATTATTAAATGGGCACTTTCCCTCTGCTTTTCGTACAAGGTTCCTCTTTCGTTTCTCATTCATACCACATGTCCTGCTCGTGGCATTCTACGAAACTTATGCGATTATTGCCTCAGTATGATGGTTGTTAGCAGCTCGCTTTGTTTCCCTGCAGCCGTTATATATAATTAAATACAAAAATATCGACTACCGCCACCATAATATCTCCGCATGTTAATCATTGTCAAGCTTTGTCGCGCGGCACCCGCTTTTATATAAATGGACAACCATCATAGTGAGGTGATAATATATTGGTTTCCTATAAAGATCATGGGGCTCTGCATTGTGTTCGTCTCTCTTTGGTTCAAGCATTTTCTGATAACTTTATTCTCAAATACTTGTAATCTTTTCTCATCTCTTTTGCTATTGTTATTCAATTATTTTATTACTACAATGATTGTTTAACTAATTTTTCATTTACATGTTATACAAAATTATATTGCGAATATTGTATTTTTATGTAATATAATTATGTTTCTCATGGTTGAGTGTAATAAATAATTCAATGTTAATAATTTTTAGGTTATATGTAGTAAGATTATCAATTTATTTGAGTCCTGGGAAGTGCGGGTGGGGTGTGGGTGGATAGAGCATGCGCTCCTTGCCCCTAGTAACTAGACTACTCCAACAGCAGACTTACAGTCGATAGTCTAAAACCGTAGATATAAAACGGAGTTGTCATCGCGTAAAAAAAATAGAAAACCTGCAGATTTTAAGCTTAGAGTTTATCAGATGATATTTTATACCGTAACGTATTTTTTGACGAAATATAGTAATATTACTAATTTTTAAATAATAATTATGTAATATACCTGCATTGAAATGATATAGGCTATAAATTTCATAAATACATAAATTATGTAGAATTTATATTTTTCTATTGTTGAAAAATGAATTGTGAAACATTTAATTAAACGATGACTTGTACAATAACAGATACTATGTTTCAAGTGTCGCATGAAGCAACGAATAATTATGTCGGGATCCCGACCTCTCCTTCTGTTTATCGGCGTGTGCGGTCATGGTTACTACAGGACCAAGGCAATGTAGCACCAGAGCAATATCATGGCTTCATCATATATAAAAAAGGTGATCATTAATTGTATGCAATAAATTTGAGAAATTTTACGTATAAGATCAGCTGAGTGGTGACCTATATTCTTAATGGGATCTAATAAATTAAAATTAATATTTGAATTAAATATTACTTGCTTATGTTTAATTCTGCGTTAAAATTATTGAGATGGCTTCTAATATTGTATTGAGTGGAAAGATGCAACGAAGAGGTAATTAGGACGTGACCTATTTTTTATATCAATTTTAGTCTGAGAAGCTTGAACGTCTTTGAGCATTGGATTTGTGATCGTAGTAGGCTGGTTGTGTACTGATGTATATTGTGCAAAATCAATTGATATTAAATTAGTGAATTGTGAAATATTATTATAATGAAATAGGAATAGTAGTAATGAAATTCCAATCCAGCATTTGTCGATTAAGAAAACTCATGGAAGCTTTCAATCAGATTGGATGGCAGTGAAATTTGAATTCGGGACAAACGCTATCGCCTGCGCCAACTCGCTCGATCGTGACCTATATTTATTTGATTAGATACACATTTTATGACGAGGCTTCATTTTTTATTTTCTACAGAACTAAATTAGTTAAATATTTTCGTTTTATATAAAATACTATACAAATGTTTGGTGGAGATCTGATGGTACCAAAATTGCGTGTTCTGCATATTGTGACAGGTTTTAGAGTCTGAAATGTATATGTGATATATTTGCATATGATCAGCCTCATGGGCTAGTGGTCAGCGCTCCTGACTACTGTTCATTAGGTCCCTGGTTTGATTCCCGCACAAACCGTAGGAATATTTCCTTAAATTGAATTATTCCTGTGGTTGCCCATGGTCTGGAATTTAGGTTAAGTTTAGGTTAAGAACTCTCCTGGCGTTACATTATCATTATCACTGTTATACCCAAAAATTTAGAGGTTTTTCTTTGTTTATTAGACTCAAAATTGATATTGTGATAGCCGGAAATTATAGTTATCAAAAGGGTATTAAAAATTGATTATTCCCCTATAAATAGTTGATATTATAATTATTAGGGCTTTTTAGACAATTATTTAATTATAAATGCATATCCGATGTACGTGGACCAATCACGTATTGGCACGAAAGGATTCCTTGCCACCGCTTCCACGTCAGGTGAAAGCGACCCACTTTAAGTATATAAAAGCTAGGGGTTTCAACCCCTAAATCATCTCGTCGGTGGCTAGCGATCTCTAGCCCGTACGAGATCTCAACGCAGTTGTAACCAGCTCTACTTGGATGTCACCTATAATAATCATTTGTAAGTCTGCTTCTTTATTTTGACTTAACATAAATAATATATGTCTTATACATTTGGTTTGCTGGAATAAACTCAGTTTTCTAACTTAGTCGGTCAAAGACATTTAACTTATTAAATATAGTTTATTATTTGCTCAGGTTCATTAAGTATTCAATTAAGGCAATGGGTTTAATGTAGTAAATTTAAAGATAGAATAATGTTTAACTCTTTAACTAATTTCTAGGGTGGTTCTTGTTTATCTTGTTTTAATTATTGTATTAATCTGTTTCTTTTAAATATATTATTGTTAAAATATTCACTTTATTTATGTGAATGCCTCTGATTCCTTAGTTTTTGCTATCCCTTGCAACGTTAGGTAAATCCTGACCTTGTTTTAATGTTAAGCCCGTCTCATTTATTGTACTCGGCCTATATTTTATATCATGCTACCACTTGACAGGAGATGGGCTGTAACATACTGTCTGGCAGCGGTGACATTTAAAAATTATGGAGTTCGAACCCAGGACTCTGATAATAGCAAAAACTAGGCGAACAGTGCAATGATTATTAATTTTGTTTCTAATTAGTATTTTTTTGTTATTTGTGTGTGGTTTAATTAATTTTATTACAGATTTTTATTATTTAAGTTATTTATTTGTAGTAATATGTGTTGATTTTATCGTTGTGAATTTATTATGATCAAAGTCAAGTTAGGTCTCATATATTGTGGAATTGGGGAATCTGTAGGGAAAGACAGGTGGCAATGATGATCTTTAATTTCCTTGGGTTGAATTATGTTTTTAATTGTCTCAAGGCATACTATTAACGGAATTATAATACAGGTGACATTCTAAATATACATATATCGAATTCCAATCGAAGAGCAAACATTATGTCCTAGATTTATAAAGATAACATAGTAGCCGCTTTCGCTGTAGTAAGGGTAGTTCATACTGTAAGACGGCGAGATTGAGGGCAAGATAATTTCCTATGACAACTTAGTTTCTTTTCTAAATACAAACACGACACGAAATTTTCACCATAGATGAAAATAGTACAATTTAGGAAAATACATAATACTAGCAAACTATCCAAATCCTTTGCCAGTTTCGAGGGAGGATATTAAGTGTCTAAAACTTAACCAAATAACGCAATCTAATGTTTTATGTCAGTTAGGAATTGATTACAGGATACACAACAGTAAATAACATATTCGAGATGCAGTCATAGGGACGTTTAGACCTACTAACGGATTTAATATAAAGCATATGGGCGCAATTTCTCCGTTGTATACATAGTACTAGGCCTATATGTTGCCGGCATGTAATGATAAAGGCCAACTATCAAAGTAAATACCGCATTCCATCATGACGTTATTGGTAAATGTAAGTTTTATAAATCAGAAACGTGTAAAATTGTAGTGTTATTGAACTCGATATTCCAGGATTTTAAAAACTTGCGACATGTTTGAGCCTCGTAAACGAATAATGTTATTTATTTGGAATTAACAAGGACCGTGTTAACTTATAAAATTAGATGTTCGCCTTTTTGAAAATAACAATCTCTACTCAAAATTAGCGGACAGGTCTATACCATAGGGAAATATTGATTCATTATTTTAAAGTTATTAGGCCTATATAGACAACTCATGAAATTTGTACTATATGTCGCACTTCGACGCCCCGCTAAGAGATGATCAAAATAAAGTATTTTCTTTAATCTTTAGGACCTAAATATAAAACGCTAATTAGATTATTTAGTAAGTTGAGGGGATAAACACAGTCAGAGTGGCTTGCTTATAGGTGTAGATTTTTTTTTGAGAAATAACAAGAATGTTTATAACGTGCTAAAACGAAGAATTATTGACAGCTTCAGATGGTTCCGTTACAAGTTATTTCAGGAAATAACAGGTTCGAGTCAGTGTTACATTAGGTAGACGACCAGTAAGGCACATAGGCCTAATGGAAGTCGGAATCTCAAATATTTATGGAACATATAACTGTGTTTTTATCCGGTGCCGCTGAACCCTTTTTCCTGATGTTGTACCCCTCCTAAAAAGGGCCCTATGACTTATGACAAAAAGATGGGTTCAGGAGAGCCTGCGCAACTCTATCTGATCCCCACGACTACAGACATTACTGAACCTTCTCCCCTCCGGATATGAAAGAAAGGATGGGGCCTAGTAGTACAAAAGGTAGTATGCTGGCCTCTCATCCACGGTCTCGTGGCGGCTCGTTTAAAAACACAGTGTTGGGAAAATACAGATACAATACTAGCCAGGGAGATAGCTTAGTGGGGAAACTAGACGTAGTTGGGCCCTAGAATGTGCAATGTGTTGTCTGGTAGAGGAGTTAGTACAAAAAAAAAGTGGACAGGATGATCTGCCTAGTGCCATCGTGCGAAACAGACTACGCTAAGACGGTCACTGGGAGCATCCAGAGGTCCACGAAGAGGTAGGGAAGTTGTAGTACAGAGAGAGTATGGAGAATATTATGGGACTAGATACATTGCCTGATGCCATCGTGCGAAACAGACTACGCTAAGACGGTCATGCAGGAAGATTGAAAGGACCAAAGGAGTATAAAAGAGGTTAACAGGGAAAATGACGTGCACAGTAGTGGAATAGGACATTGCTTGATGCCATCGTGCGAAACAGATCACGCTGAGACGGTCATCAGGATTGTTCTAGTGTCCGAGGGTGTAATAGAGGTTAACAGGGAAAATGACGCGCGCAGTAGTGGGATACAGCGTTGCCTGATGCCATCGTGCGAAACTGACTACGCTAAGACGGTCATGCAGGAGCGCTAAGGCCCAAAATATAGGGAATTTGGGACTCTCCAGGAGAGTGAGTCGTGGTCGGCCGACCGAGTAAAAGTGAAACAGAGAGAAACGCGTAGGAGCAGTGTATTAACCCAGGCAACACAGTGTAGTAGAGACGTAGAAATAGTGCTAGGTAGAAAGAGAGAATTTAAAAGAGAGAAAAACAGGGAACTGAGAAGCTAGAACATACTTGCAGTGAACATGGAATATATAAAACGGGGAAGATCGGTCGCGAGTAGGATGTACGCATGTACACAAAGAGAACCTGTCAATAATCTGAAGATAAAATAGGAAGACTCATCTCATTCACCCTGTATCACTTATCAGATAAATCCGAAAAGAGCGCGAAAGAAAAGGCAGTAATTGCATGGAGTTGCGACGCGAAGAGCCTAGCTAATTCCTTTTTCACTCCAGAGAAAAATCTAAACAAGTCCTTCCATTCATTAATAATGCAAGGGGTACGCCGTAACGTAGTGTCTAGTTAGAAGTGAAAATACAAACAACCTAAAAGACATGTTACAAAGATAAAATAGAGCTATGAAAATCATAATTACCAAGTTATGCGATGTTCGTATCAGTTACTTTGGCTCAGTTAGTGTTGCCTACCATAAGCTAGCGTAGTTCTTAGGGCACTGTACTACAAGCCACAAGGTCGAGGTTTCGAGACCCGGTGGATCAGTAAATTTTAAAACATTTCCAAACCTTCTGGCGGCATTGTGGCCCTGGGATCTACTCAGCCTCTAATTTAAATGAGTACCGGACATTTGTGCTGGGGAAAAAGGGGCGTCACGTAGGGCTGACAACCCGGCTGACAATCCAGTACTAAATGTCCAGAAAAAGTGGCACCACTTAACGTACATTTTCAATTAATAATACAGATTTATTTAGGTATCCAAGCCCTTTGTAGTAAGGGAAACTTCGAACCCAGATCCGCACTAACAAAGTACACAATCACATGATGTAAGCTGACAGAGGTAAAGGTATTCCGGTAATTATCTTCTCATATTGATTTTATTGTAACTAAGGAAGTTGTAAATTCGTAATGCACAGGGGTAGGTTAGACAGTTAAGTCTCATAGTTTGGTTAGGCTCGGTGACTCGAAAGAGGGACATGGACACTTAGGGCAGATAGAGAGATGGAGAGAGAAAGAAAGAGAAATAGATAGAGAGATAGATAGATAGAGAGAGAGAGAGAGAGAGAGAGGAGAGAGAGAGAGAGAGAACGCGCCTATAAGGGAGGATCATGGAGAACCGAAACAGGATGTTAATCGGTATTGGGGAATTGAGAATAATGATAAAATTCAAATGTCCATAAGAATGGGTGAGCAGACTAAGTCCACAACGATGCGATTCATCAGGTTCAAGGGAATTTTATAATTCATTAATTTGTACCCATAAGCCGGTAAATTACATCATAATTAAGCGGGAAATATATAAACATCTAAATCCAAGGGCCTGTTGATGTATAAAAATAATTTTAATTATCGTTGTAATAAACCAATAAAGCCAAATTTCGGGGTACTCAAATAATTCGAGGATCCACACTCAAATCCATACATAGTATATATCGATTTTATTGTATTATGCCAATAGACAAGATACGCCAAACCGAAAGGATGTTATTAGATAACGGGACATTTCTAAAGGTAGAAATATAGCACACATAACCGTCATTCACTATAACGAAATGTTATTTCAAAATTTGTTTGTTCAACGACCTAATATTAGCGAGAATTTAAATTAAGAAGTATTGTTGAGTTTACCGTAAGTGAAAGTTAGATGTACTCAGCTCTGAATGTATTATAAACGTACCTTGATATAGATTACGCCATGGTGATATGAAGTAATGTTTATGGCGCGTCCCGTGACTAATGCTCATGTACTTAATGTGGATCCAGATCTAGAAACTTACCCCCTTCCCTTTTGGAGAATCATTAAAAATCCTAAAGGTTGTTCTCAAAAAGTAGATGTATGAAGTATAAACGAGATGAATCTTCCTAGAACTATAGTATCTGAGAGTATTAAATTATTACCCACAGTTAGAGAAAAGCCACTCTGAATGTGAGCCGGCCTAGGATTTCTCGAACATAGGCCCGGTCGTGAGCAGAAACATAGATTTCGTCGTCTATAATTGTGGGAAAAAAGAGGAAAATATTTTTTTGTATATGAAAAAAAAAAACCGTAGTAAGAAAGAAGATTAAAAGAAAACCCATGAGAATTAGCCTACGAATTCTACTATAAGGACGAAAATTTTATCTTAGATTCAATGCAACCTGACACGGGAAGATTGATAAAAAAAATGATAGATGACCCCTAGTGGTTAAGATAGTGAAAAGTAACGCATGGCCACCTGTCTGTTCTCCTCGGCCCCTTCATTTTTGGATTTATTTACGCTCATATTATAACCAACACACAAATCGGTAAGTGTTAGGTCCCTTGTAGAAGACCTAGGTTCATGAAAAAGGGTCATAAATGTAGTGCATGGGAAAAGGATGAAATAAAGATTAAAGTCCGAACCCAATGATAGGTACATCCAAGTAGAGGAGAAAACTGAGTTTATGGCCGTTTCAATAAACCGACAATATTATTCTATGTTAAGCCAAAAAGCAGTGGATAAGTGCAGACGTGGATATTGGGTAATTTGCTCCCGCGGATCAACCACTCTAACATACCCAGACCCCATCATGTTTAAGCGCCCTATTCTTCAATCGAGAAGAGGAAGCCCATCGGCTATGCCAAAAATATATTTTAGCACAGGACTTCACCCCCATCTGGATTCGGCATAAGAAGACGGAGAAGTGGGTATATTCTCTTCCAAGACCCATGAAACTGACTGACACCTGCCACGGCCCACAAGGAGAAATTTCGCGCCATCTATACCTAAATGGAACAGGTATATTACGTCAAGCTCCGAGATGCCAATATATATGCACCCAGATTTACATTGTTGCCTATTATGCAACGAAAAATGGAGGTCCCTCTTTCTTCTCAGCATTATATTATCCCAGAATTGCCCAACCTATTGACCCAAAAGCAAACCGAAATCCTAATCCAAACTCCATCTTCAGAGATCCAAGAAGCTCTACAACGCATTGCCGTTCGCCTCCACTCTGTTCCTACGCTTTCCCCTCCGCAGAAGACAAGTCTAAATTATCTTATTCAACACCTACAATCGAATAAGGAAAACATAATACTAAAATATGGCTAACTGTGGTCAGCAATACTTGTAACGATATTAATCACAACGGTAGTTTTTCAGCCTTGCACCAGGAGACTCCGAAGGTTCGGGTATCAATGTTTGTACGCCCGACGTACGCAGCAACATCACCAGGCCAACGCACCTCTTCTGGACCCAATCCAGAACTACCCGCTAGCTCAAGTCGGGAATGCAGTACCTGCGCCGGAACCGGACGCAATTCAACAACCTGGGTTGTATCCAGATCTCGTCGTCAACTAACCTTTGCCCTAATGGGATAGGGCCACGTTTACGAGAGGCTACATCACGTCAAAGAGAAGTCCATGATGATTCTATATATGTAATATTGTTGTTTGCCCTTGTCCCTAATATCCACTGAAAAACAAATACTTATTTATATATGTATGAAGTAGAATGCCGACGTTTTCATACTCAGACCAATTGTATGCTTGTATCCATAGAAGCACTATGATAAAATTGTAAGAGCCAAAGCAAATGATAAACTAGCTAAGCCACGGTTTTTCGAAGTTCACAAAAGGTTTTCTTCAAAAACCTTATTGCGAATTCTTGCGAGGGAAGGATCTGTTATACCCAAAAATTTAGAGGTTTTTCTTTGTTTATTAGACTCAAAATTGATATTGTGATAGCCGGAAATTATAGTTATCAAAAGGGTATTAAAAATTGATTATTCCCCTATAAATAGTTGATATTATAATTATTAGGGCTTTTTAGACAATTATTTAATTATAAATGCATATCCGATGTACGTGGACCAATCACGTATTGGCACGAAAGGATTCCTTGCCACCGCTTCCACGTCAGGTGAAAGCGACCCACTTTAAGTATATAAAAGCTAGGGGTTTCAACCCCTAAATCATCTCGTCGGTGGCTAGCGATCTCTAGCCCGTACGAGATCTCAACGCAGTTGTAACCAGCTCTACTTGGATGTCACCTATAATAATCATTTGTAAGTCTGCTTCTTTATTTTGACTTAACATAAATAATATATGTCTTATACATTTGGTTTGCTGGAATAAACTCAGTTTTCTAACTTAGTCGGTCAAAGACATTTAACTTATTAAATATAGTTTATTATTTGCTCAGGTTCATTAAGTATTCAATTAAGGCAATGGGTTTAATGTAGTAAATTTAAAGATAGAATAATGTTTAACTCTTTAACTAATTTCTAGGGTGGTTCTTGTTTATCTTGTTTTAATTATTGTATTAATCTGTTTCTTTTAAATATATTATTGTTAAAATATTCACTTTATTTATGTGAATGCCTCTGATTCCTTAGTTTTTGCTATCCCTTGCAACGTTAGGTAAATCCTGACCTTGTTTTAATGTTAAGCCCGTCTCATTTATTGTACTCGGCCTATATTCTATAGCATGCTACCACTTGAGAGGAGACGGGCTGTAACAATCACCCATCATACCATCGGAACTCCGCATTCCAGGTGCCCCAATCTAACAAATGGGTTACACTTCTGCTAATGCTAGGTGAGAAAGCCAGAAATATCATAAAAAAAACCTGGTGGCATTATCCAAAAATATATATATTGCATATAACAGTGAAATGAAGAGTATTAATATCTTAGAGTAGCTTCCTTTTAAATCCCTCATAATTAATTTTTACTTACATGAAAACAGTCCAGGAAAGTTATTGTTTTTGTTGGAGGAACACAATTCCTTACTACATATTAACGAATTCCAAAGAAGTGAACCTATTGAGATTGTTCTCATGAAAATATTTTTGAAAATTGTTTACAGAGATCTTCACCGATCCTATCTAGTAGACACCGAAAATTATCACGACCAAAATTTATATATGTATGTATGTATGTGCCGGCATCTGCGTGTGTGTATATATATAGTATTTATGCCTGATGGCAGGTCTTTCACTGCAATCATAGCATTTTCATGCTATGCTTTGTAGCTTTACTAGGGAATTATAGGTGTGGTAGCTTCCCGTTGCTTTCCACACTGGTGAAGGATGATGATGATGATGGCCGAATGATTTTCGGGGACCATTGGGCCCTAAGCTTCGTGACATTTGTCTTATAGGTGAGGGAAACCCCGAAGAAACCTCACCCAGGAGCCTGTCCCGATCGGGAACGGTGGACCTATATATATATATATATATATATATATATATATATATATATATGTTCTGTCTGTCAAGTTGCGGCTGCAACTTTTGTTTTATCAGAACAAAACCTTGAATATAGCAATCAGTTATAAAAATAAAGTCGAGTTCATTAACCAGCAAAATCGGACTATTAGATGTAGGAATTCATCTGAAACGAAAATTTAAAAATCGCTCTTGTGGTCGCAATTTTCAGTGTTTCGCAATGAAATTCAATAGGCTTGTAGGGTATTAAAATAAAACGAGGAAGGTGTTCTCAAAATATGAACATTAGAAGTGGGGGTTTACTTGAAACTCGAAATTTAAAAATCGCTCTAGCAGTTTCATGTTTAGATCGTCCCATTGCATCAGTAGGCTATATAATACCATTTATTTAACACTTAAATTGACAATATATCATATAAGATACATTAGTTTAATATATTTAGTATAATAATACAAAAATTAATCAATATAAATTATTTCAATCGGTGTCAAATTATACATCGATATTCAAAAGGTAATAAGTATTAAGGTCGGCCGCGGTGGACTAGAGCTTATGTTCCTTGCCTCTAATTCCGAGGGACGCAGGTTTAAATCTGGCCGTGGTCGATGGATTTTTAGGATGAAAAAAAATCCTAGAAACAAGTCCTCCCTGGGTTCTGAGTCTGAAGATTTTCAGGCTCGTAAAATAACCACAAGCCTGAATAACAAGGCATCTGTGCAAAATTTACCGATCCTTTCCCATGCAGTAGTACCCTAGTTACTCACTAATTGTCTCATGGAAGCACTAAACCGACATCTAGGGTAAATGAGCATAACTAAATTAATTTGGTCAATTTCCCATTAGACATAATAAAAAAATGGAACGAAGAAACAAATAAAGGAATAAAATTAGATAAAACACACTACTTGAAAACATTATTATACGCTGATGATCAGGTAATAATAGCAAATACGGAAGACGAACTTCAAAGGAATATTTTTAAACTACATAATATATGTGAACAATATAATCTCAAAATATCCATAGAAAAAACTAAGGTAATGGCATTCCAAGGGAAAAATCAAATCAGATCCAAAATAGTAATAGGTAACAAAATCATAGAACAGGTGAACCATCTCAATTATCTAGGATGTGACATTTCATTTAATTATGATAATGATATAAATAATAAAATAGCAAAATTCCAGGGAATATGTGGTACGATAAAACGATCACTAAATAACAAAACAACAAGAGAGACCCAATTGAAATTTTACAAAACGTTGGCAGTACCGGTACTGCTCTATGGTTCAGAAGCCTGGACACATAAAAAACAAGATCTAAGTAGGATAACGGCGGCAGAAATGAATTTTTTGAGATCTGTTAAAGGGTGCACTAAGGAAGATAGAATCAAGAACACAGAAATAAGACAGGAACTTGAAATATTTGCAATAACTGATCAAATAGATACATATAGACAAAAATGGAAGCAGCGCATAGACAGAATGAATGAAGATAGATATCCAAAACAAATAACAACATACAAAACTAAAAGCACCCGAGATGTGGGCAGACCTAGAAAGAGATGGGCTGAAGTCGGAATGGGTCAACAGACCTAATCCATGAATGCAGATGATGATGATGATGATGATGATGATGATGATGATGATGATGATGATGATGATGATGAATTTCCCATTAGAGAGCACCCTAATCCCGGCACAGGGAAGGAAAGGGCTTAAAAAGAAGAGGAACCAAAGGGCGAAAAAAATGTATGCGTACACACGTTGCAGGGTAGGTTGTTATGGCGTAAAGATACACAAGTCCGACGTAACAAAAATGCCCTACTTGAAAATCCATTTTTAGAGGATTTCTGGAGAAATATACAACATATTCCACATGAGTCTACAATTAGCAAATAATTAAATGTATCATAACTATATAACAATTTAATTATAGTATTTATAGAGTTTTGAGATTGGATATAGTGATAAGGTTCTCTTGCCACTGTTTACGTGAACCAATAAGTAAACAATATAATCCACTGATACTCAACCTAAGGAACATCGCACATTTTTCCTCTTACGATTATTATAGTTTTCTTTTCTCTGCAGTCCGACGCATTTAAATAAGTTAGCATAAGAAATTGAGTTTCTCCAATCACCTCAATCTGCCAAGGTTTTGGTGGTTTCTTTGGCGTCAAGGCAAATGCCGGAGTAGCCTCTTGCTCCACCACGTAAATTCATAATGTAAAATCATATCATGCCCGGGGACGGGGGCTCTAATGAAGACGCCTCTAGTGACAACATCGACCAGAAATCCGGATGTGACCGACGCTAACATACTACAATACTATTAAAAAAACACACCACAATATTGACACCACACACATATTCCAGACTTCCAGCACACACGCCAATCCATATGTCACAACCCATGCTGTTCACCAAGACGACCAACACTATACTGTCACCATGATTGTTTTCTTCACAGTCATACAACATTTAATAACAAACATTTCGGATCACTTTTCAAAATTAGCAGGATAAAAGGCTATGCCTTGGAACCCGCGGGAGTATTAATAAAACCTATTATTCTCCCATAAGGGAACTCATAACCGTCCAAACAGCACCGCATTTGAAAACTCCCAGTTTATAGACAGTTTCTCGAATTCAACAAAAGAAATATATATTCCGTTAACCAGCAAAATCGGACCTTAACTTTAGGTCGGTATTCAAGAAGCAAGCTCTCTCCGTCTTCCGTAAGTTTAGGCTCTCATCTTTCAATTGTTCCCAGAAACATTTTTAAAACTATTATTCTACCAGTTATATTATATGGGTGCGAAACATGGACTCTTACTTTAAGGTAGGAAAGGAGATTACGAGTATTTGAGAATAAAGTTCTTAGGAAATTTTTGGACCAAAGACAGATGAACAGACATGTGAATGGAGAAGACTACATAACAATGAACTACATGGTCTTTATAGGAAGCCAGATATAATAAGAACAGTTATGTCTCATACACTGCGATGGGCAGGACATGTGGCACGAATGGGAAACGAAAGATATGCACGGAAGCTTCTTGTAGGAAAACCAGAGGGAAAACGCCCAGTTGGTAGACCAAGAATGATGTGGGAGAATAGCATTAACTATGATTTGAGGGAAGTAGATTATACAGGGAATGATTGGAAAACATTAGCTCAGGATAGGGATGTATGGAGAGTTTATGTCCGCGAGGCCATGAACCTACGGGATCGATAGTGCCAGTTAGTTAGTTATGGCACTAAGTATAAAGGATAAGCAGAACCTATATTTGGAAAGGAGAAGGTCACTTAAAATACTTTATCTGAAATGTGTACAGAACACTCCAAATGATAAGTCTGATAACCCTGTAATTATACATATCCAAATCCAATTTGTAAAACACATTATTTTCTTCTCTCTGTGTGAGAAGTACATTCCTGAAACCAATTTCATATAAACATCACATTAATGTTTAAGCATCTGTAAATAACATTGAAATAAATAATAAACAAATAGTTTATTTGCCCACTACTGCAGCCATTCCCTCAGACACAGCAGATCCCGGTTCGATTCCCAGTTGAGACAAGTTTCCTGGGTGAGAATTTTTTTTTCAGGGCTTTTTTCACCTGTAAGACAAAGTCAAGAAAAGTCAAGGTTCAAATAGTTCCCTAATTCCATCTGGCTATCAAATCATCCATAAATTCATCTTGTTTAGTATAAATGCATGATAGAGCTGATCATTCATCCAAGGAGGGTCTCCATGTTCTTGATTGGTCAAAAAGTACATGGGACGTACAATAAATAATGCACATAATTTTAGTCTCAATTGCCTTTTTTTGGAAATGAACAAATCTTTACAGAACATACCTTCATTCCTTCCTTTATAATCCCATGAAGTTCCATTGTTTCCGACAGGTGGCGGGTGCTCGTGAAACATGTACTAAGCAGAGAGCTGTGATTGAAGATCAGGGGGATCTGAAAGTCTTGCTTTACCTCGTTCTGCCATTGACATTCTGCTGACCAACAACTGACAGTACTCCCATCCACTGCTTGATCCCCATAGCCATTTTATAAGCGTCTTTGAATGTTTGAAATGTCTCCTCTGCAGAAAGAAATTCAACTTTGTACATGTTCCATTAGGAGCTGCCATTTTAAAACTAAAGTAGTACATAACAGCCATCTGTCAGAAAACAATGAAAATTTGTGACGTTATAAAGGTAGGATTATAGATACGTTCTGTAAAGTTTTGTTCATTTCCAATGAAAGTAAATTGAGAACTAAAATTATGTGCATTACTTACTGAATGGCTTAGTATGTATACATACATAAGGACTTCATTAAACTAAATGTAAGATACATACAATGTTATTTACAAATATGGATCGCACGGACAGTAAGCCATCATGCTGTTGACAGTCCATTACACTAAGTTGATGTTTGGTAATAATATACTTAAAAAAAAAGAACACAATAATATTACAATTAGATATCAATACAATTACATTATACATTTACTTAGAATGGTATTGCAATTTGTTAACATATTTATTCATTCCTAAATTAGTGTTGTTCTTATTTTCCGCATTTTGTCCAGAAATCTACCCAAGTTTATCCAGTTTTCTGGGTTTACCAGTAACTCGTAGCATGCCAATCTTTCACGATTTGAATTTAGAAATCTTTCCGGTAATAACTGATGCCTCCAATATTCTAAATCATTACATTTTCCTAATATATGTTTCTCATCTTTAAAGCTCCCACACATTGGACATATTCGCATATCGTAATCTGTAATGTAGAGTTTAAAAGGGAGAGATTAAACTAAGGTAAAGAAGAATAATGCATTTTACTTGAACAAATACATATCGCTCATTTGCTGCAACAACATCATAATTCGAAAATCACGATTTTTCAGGAGAAGCATTTGAAGTTTTAAATACTGTCATTCCAAGTCTCCCTGTGATATTAACTAAAATATCGTGATTTTTTAGTTATGACGTTGTTCCAGCAAATGAGTGATATAATGATTGTTTTAGAAGTTCACATGACTTTTTTTTTTCAGGTGGAGAATGTGCGAATGCTAGATCGTTACAACGCTCGCAAGCCATCTTTTGGAACTTTGTATCTAACAGCAACACATCTTATATTCGTTGATCCAGATGGAAAAAAGGAAACATGGGTATTTATTATAATTTTTAAATTCAAATTTTATTATTTATTAAACCAAATTATCACAGATTGATGTGATTTTTTTTTTCTGTCACCTGGGCTACAATTGCAATAATTTTTTGACAATTTCAAGTTTTCTTTTTCACCCATATTCCTTCATCTGTTTACTTATTATTTATCTTTCCTCCTCTAAGAAGAGGGTTTCTTCTCTTATGCTTCCCTGCAGACAGGATAGATCTGTTAATGCTGCTACATTATTATTATTATTATTATTATTATTATTATTATTGTCATTATTATTAAAAGAGGGAGACCAAAGTTAACATGAAAAGAAAACATGAAGACAGTAATGCAAGCTAGAGGGCTAAGCATCGAAGATGCCAAAGATCGTAGGCTTTGGAGGTTTGCACAGGAAGACGACAGCAGCTGTAAAAACCCAAAGATAGATACTTACTTACTTACTCACTGGCACTATCGAACCCGTAGGTTCATGGCCGTGCGGACATACGCTCTCCATACATCCCTATCCTGAGCTAATACTTTCCAATCATTCCCTGTATAATCTACTTCCCTCAAATCATAGTTAATGTTATTCTCCCACCTCATTCTTGGTCTACCAACTGGGCGTTTTCCCTCTGGCTTTCCTACAAGAACCTTCCATGCAAGTCTTTCATTCCCCATACGGGCAACATGTCCTGCCCATCGCAGTCTACGAGACTTAACTGTTCTTATTATATCTGGCTTCCTATAAAGACCATGTAGTTCATTGTTATGTAGTCTTCTCCATTCACCTGTCTGTTCATCTCTCTTTGGTCCAAAAATTTTCCTAAGTACTTTATTCTCAAATACTCGTAATCTCCTTTCCTCCCTTAAAGTAAGAGTCCATGTTTCGCACCCATATAATATAACTGGTAGAATAATAGTTTTATATATTTTCAGTTTAACGTTTTTTGAAAGGAGTTGGGATATCAAGAGTCTCTGCAATGCATAATAGCACGCATTTCCAGAATTGAGCCTATGTTTAATTTCTTTGTGCATCTCATTCCTATTTGTGATTATTGTTCCTAGGTATTTGAATTCAGCCACTTCCTCAAAATTTCCCTCATTTGTCATTAGCTGTCCATTTCCATTATATAATGAATTCCTACATGTGACCATATATTTAGTTTTATTGCTATTTACTTCCAGTCCTAATTTCTTAGTGTAACTCAATAGTGTGTGCGTGTTGTCCTTTAGTATCACCTCGCTATCGGCCAATAATACTACATCATCAGCATAAACTAACAGCTTATTAATACCATTCAGTTGTAAGCCTTCCTCATTCTCTAAAGATTTAATTGCATGCTCTAGTACAAAATTAAATAGTAGAGGAGATAGTGCATCTCCTTGCTTCAACCCATTCTGGATTTCAAAAGTGTCCAAAAACTGTTTGCCTACACGCACCCTACTCTTTGTGCCATTTAGACACATTCGTATAAGTCTAACTAACTTTTTAGGAATTCCGAACTCCAGCAGGATACTATATAACTTCTCCCTCTTAATTGAATCATATGCTTTTTTGAAGTCTACATATAGTTGATGTACAGTACCATTATATTCCCATTTCTTTTCTAAAATCTGTCTTATACTAAAAATCTGATCTGTTGTAGACCTGTTTCTTCTAAATGCACATTGATGATCTCCTAGAATGTCATCAATATAGGGAGTAAGTCTGCTTACTAATATATTTGTTAGAATTTTGTACGAAGTTGAAAGTAATGAGATGCCCCTGTAGTTGTTGCAATCAGTTTTATCTCCTTTCTTATAAATTGGTACGATAATTGATTCCTTCCATTCATCTGGAAGAGCTTCTTTTTCCCAAATCATACTAAGCAACCAGCGTATCTTGTCCATCAATTTTTCTCCCCCTGATTTTATCAGTTCTGCTGGGATCTCATCTGAACCTGATGCTTTATACATCTTCAATTTTTCTATCGCCATTTCAACCTCTAATGCACTTGGTTCTGCGACTAGCATTTCTGCTGTCTGTAAATTATCCTCCCCAATGTCCTGTTCTGTATGTACATTTAATAGCTGATTAAAGTAACTTTTCCATCTATTTAATATACTCCTGGAATCTGCAATCATATCCCCATTTTCATTCCGAATTATGTTTGTTCTAGCCTGAAACCCTTTCTTCTCTATCCTAATTCCCTGATATAATTCTCTAATGTTCCTATTTTTGGCATTCATTTCAAGATCATTAATCTTCTCTCTCAAATATTCCCTCTTTTTACTCTTTAGTAACTTGGTGGTTTCCCGTCTAATACTACCCAATTGCTCTAAATTTACCTCATTTGGCTCGTGTAACCATTTCAATTTTGCTAGCTTTCTTTTCTTCACAATGTCGGCACATTCCTCATCAAACCATTTCTTGTTTTGCCTCTTTTTTAAACAACCAATGCTTTCTGATGCTGACAATTTAATAGTATCTCTTATAGCCTCCCATTCTTTATTTATATCAGTTTCTTCTTCGTTTGCCACATTGTCAACTGAAGATCCCAGTACTTCAAATCTATTAGCAATTTTGATTTGGTATTCTTGCCGCATTTCATCATTTTTCAAGTTTTTTAATTCAAATTTTACAGAATCATCTTTAGCAATTGTTCCTCTCATAAGCGATAGCCGTTGTCTGATTTTCACTCTGACCAGATGATGATCCGAATTGCAGTCTGTCCCTCTAACTGATCTAACATCGATGATGCTGCTGTGCCAGCGTTTATCCACTAATACATGATCTATCTGGTTCCGAGTTTCTCCATCTGGGGACGTCCAGGTGTATTTATGAATATCCTTATGCTGAAATGCTGTGCTCTTAACAATGAGATTCTTTGATGTGGCAAATGTGACTAATCTAACCCCGTTGTCGTTACTATCTTCATGAAGACTGAATTTGCCTATTGTTGGTTTGAATATATCTTCCCGCCCCACTTTTGCATTAAAATCTCCTAAGACAATTTTCATATGATATCGTGAAAGGCTATCAAATAAGCATTCTAATTCTTCATAGAACTCATCCTTGATCTTGTCATCTTTATCTTCTGTGGGGGCATGTACATTTACAATTATAAAATCATGTCGTTTACCCTTTAGAATTATGTATGATATCCTATCACTAACAAACTTAATATCTCGGATAGCGGATAGGATCCTCCTTCTGACTAAAAACCCGTTCCAAATGCAGGTCTTTCTGCACCCCCGTAGTATAATGCAAAGCTTCCTGATTCCTGACTACCTTCTCCTGGCCACCTAACTTCCTGTAAAGCGACTATATCCAAGGGCGATTTATCTAAATCCCGCGTTAATATCTCTAGTGCCCCGCTATTGTATAAAGTCCTAACATTCCATGTTCCTAGGAACATGTCCCTATGTTTGAGCCTTTGGCATGGGTTCCCTGAAGTAGTCCCCGCCCGGAGAACCGAATGGGGGACTATTTGACCTCCGGAAAATTTTACCCCAGTTGAACCCATGTCCGCATTTCCTTGACGGTTGTATTTTTACGGTGAAAGATCGTCACTCTTTCGACCAAGGTACTTTTTTCGTCTGGCATATCACCTTCGACCAGTCTGGCATGGGTAACCCTATCGGCAGCAATGCTACCGTCGGCATAGCTCTCAGGATCATTTAAGCACGCAAGCCACTCCACCACGACAAGGTAAAGATACCATGGAGGGACCCAAAGATAGATTGTCATTATTATTATCATCGTCCACTTTTCATTTTTTTTTTAGTCTTATACTTTTAATTTGTTTTGTCTTCTTTTTCGTACAAGTTTTTATTTAAAATTAAATATGGCCACATCTATATTTATTTTAGGCGTTTGTTCTTAGATATCTGCTACTGATTTTCAGTAATTTGGTTATTTTATTACGTTGCATAAAATGAAATGTGTATATGTCTGTTTTGATACAATGCACACCATTTTTTTGGGGTTCAGAGCAGATAGATGGTCTTAATGTGATCTATTTTTAATTTTGCATCTATTCAGCAGACCACTTTACAGTTGATGTGTACCTGTATTGTGTGTATAGAGAAGAATCAAGTTTTTTTGAGACTGTAAACATCTTACCTCAAATTAATGTTGATTTATTCTGGAACATGTTTTGATATAATCTTCTATATATAAACATGTTCGAGAATAAATCAACATTAATTTGAGATACAATGTTTCCAGTCTTAAAAAAACTTGGTTAAAAAAAACCCAAAATATTACTTCCTAAAATAAACCAATAGAGAAGAATGTTTCAACGGTAAGTGTTTGTGTGTAGTGTAAATGTATTGTATGAGGGATGATGATGAATAGAAAGGAAAAGATGCCATGCGATGCCACCATAACCTAATCCTGTCAAAAAACACCAAGGAGCCTGCCAGGCTCAACAAATCCTAGACAAAATGCTATCAACTTAATATGTACTGCAGAGGAGTTTGGAATTAATTTAGGCAACTGGTGTGCAATGTACCCTTTAAAAATTATACTGGTATACCATCAATTCTCCTAACTTAAAATTGAAAATTTTACA
The DNA here is from genome assembly GCA_030220185.1 of Diploptera punctata. NCBI lineage: Eukaryota > Metazoa > Arthropoda > Insecta > Blattodea > Blaberidae > Diploptera > Diploptera punctata. Next base: position 4,057,259 of record JASPKZ010008364.1, on the reverse strand, counting down.
ATTAAAATTGAAAATTTTACAATTAAAATTCAAAATTTTACAATTAAAATTTCCAATCCTGCCAGATATTAAACCTACTATTCAGGAAGAGACATGTACCTGAACTAGTGCAGCAAAGTGTTAAAAAGTGGACTTACTTTTTGTTCCTTAGGCCCTTATTAATTAAGCTTTGTTACTTAGGCCCTTAATAAATGAATCTTATGAAATATATAAATAGTGTATGTTGTTTGCAGATACTTCATATGCACATAGCAAGCATAGAGAAGCTTCCGCTGACGACAACAGGATCTCCTCTTCAGATAAGATGTAAAACATTCCTGTCAGTTACATTTGTTATTCCTCGTGAACGTGAATGCCATGAAGTATTTATTACACTCCAGCAGTTATCACAGCCAGGTACTATTATTTGTTATAGTTCAATTCTTGTAGCTTTAGTCATTAAAAGGAAACATTGAAATTTTTCTAATATTATATGGAATGATAGCAATGTTTAGTTTACTTTCTTGAATTGCATTCAGCACTGAAACCATATTCTATCTCTAAGTATGTAATGCAATTTGTTTAAGTTATATTGATAATGATCCAGTGTATGCCATCTTTTATAATTATAACCAGAAATCATGGATTGTTTTGGCATTTAAAAAAAAATAATTTGTTCTCTGAAAATAAATATTTTTTCTTATTTATATTACTTATAATTGCAATATTAGACAAAATTAATTAATATATTGATAAGACTTTCATGGCTATTGTTATGTATTCTAAAAAACCTTTTCGGGATTCTTGGCCGTGTCTTGCAGTATTGTCTACTTGACGTTTCATCGCCTTCTGTGGGAGAACACCTTTTGTGTTAACAACTAGTTAGCAGTTTACTACGAAAATTTATGCAAGCAAAATCTCCTGAAGATGTTACCTACAGAAGGTGATGAAATGTCGAGTAGACAACACTGCAAGATGTGGCCAATAATCCCGAAAAGGTATTTTAGAATACAAAATTAATTAAATTCGCAACATGTGGTTTAAATATTCTATACTTGTTATTGTATAAGAAAAATAAATAAATAAATAAAAGTGAAAGAAGTAATAACTACAATAGTGAAAAAAAGAAGACCACAATTTCACGGTCATGTACAAAGAATAGAGAGGTATAGTATTGATAAACTAATAAATGAATGGGAGGTAGAATGGTAGATCAAATGAGAATATTTGGTTGAAAAGAAAAATGTTAAATACTTTAAACAAAATTTTGTTCTATCAGAAGAAGATAGGCAAATAGAAATGTTTGAAGAAATAAGTTACTGTACATTTATTGCTATAGTTAACGAAAAACACATAGAAGATGCTTTAAAACTTAAATTTGCAGAAGAAAACAATAAAATTCATACTTGAAATAGAGGTGAACAAACAGTTACCATTTTTAGATCTAAAATTACACAGAAATGAGGAGAAAAAGGAAATAGAATTCAGCATTTATAGGAAAGAAACACACACAGATAACTACATCAAATCAATAGGTTTCAACCATAATTCACACAAAATGGCAGTCTTCAACAGCCTAGTACATAGATTGGTAAATATACCTATGAACGATGAAAATTTTGAAATAGAAAAAGAACACATAATTGAGGTAGCAAAAGAAAATGGTTTTGAGGAAAAAATTATACATAAAAAATTGATAAGTACAACAGAAATTGAGAAAAGAAAGCAGTCTTCAGATAGAAAAGCCAAAGGAAAGGAGATACAAGAAATTTACATATCATCCTTGGGCACAATAAATTCCAAAAAAAATTGGAAAATTCAACATCAATTTAGCTCCAAAGAATGATTATAGTTTAAAAAAACTTATGAAATCTAACAAAAAAGACAAAAATTGAAGATAATAAAAAATCAGGAATATATCAAATACAACGTGCAGATTGTGATAAAGTATACATAGGGAAAACAAAGAGAAATTTGAACATTAGAACCAAAGAACACATAAGAAATGTAAAAAAGGGAGAAATAGAAAAATCTGCAGTAGCAGCTCATTATATTATTTTTGGTCTGGACATCTTACCTCAATATAATGAGAAAAAACACATAATCAAAGTAGCAAGAGAAAATGGGTTTGATGAAAAAATGGTACAAAAAAGGATAGAAAAGTATAAAAAACAAAAAATGATAAACAGAAGTAATCTTGAAAAAGAAGAACCACCTATGAAAAAATATAGGAAATTCACATATCACCCCTGGGTACATAATAAATTTCAAAATATATTTGAGAAGTTTAATATTAAATTAGCACCAAAAAATAACTACAGTTTAAATAAACTAATAAAAACCAACAAAAATGAAAAAAACTGATAAAAATAAAAAGTCAGGAATATATCAAATTGAATGCATGGGTTGTGAAAAGATATATATAGGGAAAACAAAAAGAAACCTAAAAATTAGAACCAAAGAACACATAAGAAATATTAAAAATGGAGAAATTGAAAAATCTGCAGTTGCTGCTCATGTTTGGTCTGAAAAACATAATATAAATTCAGACACTAAATTATTAAAACAGTTAGAAAATACAAACGAGCTGACTATTTGGGAAAAAATTTATATTCAGAAGAACAGAAACAGAGTTATGAATTTTGATATTCCGATGGAGGGTGACCTTGTTTGGAGGTTCTTTGGCCAACCACAGGATGGAGCTGACATCGACATCCAGGTGGTGCAACATAATGCAACATAAATAAAACCAGTCTGGGAAAGCTGAAGATAAAACAGAGAATTGTTTTGAAACATGTTCAAGAACAAATCAACATTAATATTGAGGTAAGATGTCCAGACCAAAAATAATATAATTAAAATAACCTCAAAATATAACTTCCTAAAATTAAATATTAGTAGCAGCTCATGTTTGGACAGAGAAACACAAAATAAATATAAATACAAAATTATTAAAACAGTTAGAAAATACCAATGAACTCACAATATGGGAAAAAATCTATGTACAGAAGAACAAGGAGAAAATTATGAACTTTGAAAATTCCCAGAGAAAGGAGCCTCATTACCAAGTTTTTTGGAACACAGATCCAGGGCCGACAACTTGAAGAAAAGAAAAAACCAGTTTGTAACAAGCTGAAGATGGAGCAATAGCTTTGAAACGATCGTCCAACAAAAATAAACATATGAGGTAAGAATGTTAAAAAATACAAACTCAAATATTATTACTGTACACTTTTCATTGTTGTGATATATATATATATATATATATATATATACGAGGGTCATACTGAAAGTCATGAGCAACATTTTTTTAAACAATCATAATATTTATTTTAGACAAACCAAGTACACCATGTTAATCTACAGACCTTTGTGCTACTTTTCAACATAGTCTCCATTTCTTTGCACACATTTTGTCCAGCATTCTACAAGCTTGAAAATTCCCTTATGATAGAAGTCCGTTCCAGCTGCTCGAAGACACTGACGCACTGCTTTCCGAATATCCTCCAGTGTCTCGTAGCATTGGCCTCTCATCTGCTCCTTCACAGAACCGAAAAGATGGTAGTCGGAGGGTGCCAAATCGGGACTATAGGGAGGATGTGGAAGAGTTTCCCACCCAAATGTCCTGATCTTCTCCACAGTGGCACGAGCAGTGTGAGGATGCGCGTTATCGTGTTGCAGAATGATCTTCCTTCCAGGGCGTTTGTCGTGCAATGCACAACGGAGCTTCACAAGTGTCTGGATATAGCGGGCAGCATTTATGGTTTGTCCAGGTTCAAGAAATTCAACCAGAATGCAACCTTGCGCATCCCAGAAGACGCTGCCCATAACTTTCCCAACAGATTGCACTGTCTTCGCTTTTTTCTTTGATGGCGAATTCAAGTGGTGCCATTCCATACTCTGGCGTTTTGTTTCAGGCTCGTAGCGATGAAACCAGCTTTCGTCACCTGTCACAATACTCGTCAAAAAAACCATCACCTTCATTTCGAAATCTCTGAAGAAGGTTATGGGTGATGGTTCTTCTCTGAAGTTTGTGGTCTTCACTCAATAAACGTGGAACCCAACGGGCACTAACTTTTCGGTAACCTAAGCTGTGAATCATTTCTTGCACTGCACTGTGTCCTACTGCAAGTTTTGTAGCGATTTCATTCACTGTGATACGCCTGTCGTCTCTAATGAGCGCATCAACTCTTTCCTTGTTGCAATCCGTGGAGGCAGAGCGTGGGCGACCGCTACGAGGCTCATCTTTGATACTCGTGTTCCCATCTTTAAAATGTTTCACCCATCTCCTAACACTGCTGGCACCCATGCAGGCATCTCCGTAAGCACATTGAAGTCTTTGGTGAATATCAACAGCAGATTGTTCCTCTTTAACAAGGAATTCAATGACAGCGCGCTGTCGAAACGAAACATTGATGTCTGTAATTTTGGAAACACTGCGTGTGGTCACATGATAGAAGCTATGACGCCACAAAACGGCAATGTTGTGGTATAAAGTCTGTAGATTATGCTCCTGCAGCTGTTTTTGTTACATTGTTGAAATTTGAATTTTAACAATGGGTTGCTCACGACTTTCAGTATGACCCTCGTATGTATATATATATAAACATGTTCTGTTAATCTATTGGTGTTTTGTTCTTATGAATCTGGGACATCCTTGAATCATTGAACTTTTGTTACATAATGTTTATTTTGTAATCATACGTAGTTAACACCTTCAGGAGTGTTCTTGGGGGTGGAATAAAAATTCATAATTGGAGGAGATCTCAGCATCATAGTAAGAAACATAAATCACATGTTTTAATTCATAGACTAAGGCCTTCATGCCCAAAAACATTACACATTAATACTCGTAAATTAATTTGTTACCTCATTAATTAATTTTCATAATGCATTATGCAGTGCACATAGAAGACTTGTACTGCTTTCACTACACTTCAAGTACTGAGGACATTCCTAAGCCAGCCGGGTGGAATTTCTTTGATCTCCAGTCAGAATATCAACGTATGAGAGTTCCAAATGACCAATGGAGCCTCACTTTACTTAATAAGGACTACGAGGTGAGAGATTAAACTATATTTTCTTTAGATTCAGTAAACAGTGAATCCCAATTATTACGAAGGTGAATCAAATATAAACGAGACTTTATTTTTCATAATTTATTGTAACAAAGTACAAGTACTAAACACATATCTTAATAATGTTTTTATTATTAATTTAAAACTTCTCACTGAAAAATAAATTATATTTGAAGAGAAAAATATACACTCAGACTGGGGTTTGAACCCAGGACCTTTGGCTTTCTATGCCAATGCTCTATCGACTGAGCTACCTGAGTACTCCAATCTAAAATATCATTTGTCTTTCAGTGAGAAGTATTAAATTAATAATAAAACTATTGAAAGAAGCCCTACTGGCTTTATAAAGTAATGTTTAAATTCCCAATAAAAGTCTTCTTAAAAAATAAGTCACCATTTGCGTGATCGAGCAAAGGTTAAATTTGGCACTTGGGAATTAACATTGTATAAGAGAAAAATTTGCCTTTAGATTGGTGTGCTCAGATAGCTCAGTTGATAGAGCATTGGCATAGAAAGTGAAAAGTCCCGGGTTCAAACCCTAGTCTGAGCATATATTTTTCTCTTCAAATACACATCTTATTTTATACATAGCTTTCAGCAACTGAAATACATTTTTGCCAATGGATAGGGAGTTTGACGATTCCATTTTCCCAAAATTAAGAGAGTGGGTGTTAAGCCATCCGCGGAAGAACTCCTCCACCTAACCATCATCATTGTGAATGCTGTTCTCCCAATGATTCTTTCAGTGTTCCAAACAGATGGTAGTCACAGGGCGACAAGTCTGGGATGTAGGGTGGAAGTTGAAAGGAGGTGTATGGTGCATTTCCTCCAATTTTACACGTATTAAGGCAGCTGTGTGAGATCAGGCACTGTCATGAAGCATGGCAACTATCTTGCTCTTACTTAGATTTTTCAGAAGGCCAGTTCATTGGAATGATTTTCTGAGCACTACATATCGTATGCCATCTGAGGAAGCAATTTCACCTACTGCCATACAACGGTCATCGTCAATAAGGTCACAAATTGCCTGATTGGTTCTCCCAGTGATGCTTGTCCTCTACTATCGTTGAGGCCTTAATTTTTGACAGCATCTCGTCCTTGCAAAAAAATTCTGTACCATTCGTAAACTTGGGTCTTTGAGATGGTGACTCACCAAACTGTGCTCAAAGTTCTTTTTTTTTCTTTTCAAAATTTCACTGAGTTATACTCCATCTCTGATTAAGATGTGTTGCGCAACAGATGTGTATAGTGCCTAATTGCTCATTAGGGTGGGCCAAAAAAACTCATTTTTTTATTTCGAAGTTGTAATAGCACGGAAAAAGTTGCGAATTATATAGCTAAAAAAGAAAGAAAAAAATGATCAAAATCGGTTGACATTTTCCAGTCGCACAAAGGCTCTGAAGTTTGGCAAAATATGAAAAAACCTTCATTTTTGCAATTATTTCTTTTTTTTTTAAATATCAAGTAGGTATTGCTGATCTTTGCTAAGCACGTTTATATCTATCTGTGGGATCTGACAATCAATACTCTGGAAGTTATTTATCAAATACCACAAATGCGTAAAAATATAACTTGTTCATTATTCTGGCAAATTTTTGGAGCTTATGCGCAACCGGAAGATATCAACTGATCTAAACTAAATTAAAACACAATGTTTTTAGACTCTATTTGACGATGTTACAAACTATTACATTACGGAAACATCTAATTAAAAAATTAATTCAAGTCTTATACGAGAATTTCCCTCGAACGTTGGAGGGAAAATTTTCTATAGGATCGTAACAGACCTTGGCCTAATACTTGGAAGGAAGAAGAAGAAGAAGAAAGAAATAATCTTCCGAGATGTCAACCGATTTTGATATATTTTTTCATTTCTTTTGTCTACATAAATTGCAACTTTTCCGTGCTATTACAACTTCAAAATAAAAAAGAGGTTTTTCGCCCCACACTATTGCTCATGGCATACTGACTACTGCCTAGTACTGGAAGGTATTGGCCAGTGAGCAGTGCTAGACTAGACATCCCCACCACTAATATCCTCAAAATCACTCAGCAGTCACATGTGAAAAAAACTTTTAAAAAAGTTACATTTATATTTGATTCACCCTCATATGAGAAAACTCTTGGATGAAGTCAATCCTGATGGAGTAGTGGTAACTCCTCTTAACTAAGAGGCCACCATATGCAAAGATAGAAGCAACGGTTTCAAAGCATTTGGCACGAGGGAATTACAATGTTCAAAGAGAAAAATTTGCGTCTAGATTGCAACTTGCCTCGATAGCTCAGTTGGTAGAGCATTTGGCCCGGAAAGCCAAAGGTCCCGGGTTCAAGTCTCAGTCTAGGCGAAAATTTTTCTCTTCAAATATAATTTATCCTTCAGTGAGAAGTGTTAAATTAATAATAAAAACATCAGTAGAAGCCCTATTGGCTTTATAAAGTAGTGTTAAATTCCCAATTAATGTCTTCTTAACTAAGAGGCCGCTATATACAAAGATAGAAGCAATGGTTTCAAAGCATTTGGCACGAGGGAATTACAACGTATAAAGAGAAAAATTTGCATCTAGATCACAACTCGTCTCGGTAGCTCAGTTGGTAGAGCATTTGGCCCGGAAAGCCAAAGGTCCCGGGTTCGAGTCTCGGTTCTAGGCAAACATTTTTCTCTTCAGATATAGTGGTAACCAGTTTATCTTTGTTCTGAGATTTGTGAGCTCATGCCTAGCCATGGTCAAAAGATTTTTTCAGAGTGTAAAAATCCTGTATATGACTTCTCTCAGAAGGAAAGTAAAGCTTGTCACAATTTTTTTCATAGCAAGTATTGTGACTTTCTGTTGTATCAAAGGAACATCAATCAACCATCTAATAAAGAGAGTTAGATTTTTATGACTCACCTCATAATTGCAGATTTCTTGAAGACTAGTTTCCATACACTACTTTCGTATCATTGTAAGTTCTATCTAACTGCTGAATTGGGAGTTGATAATCCCATACGTGTTGGCGAGTCGTTTGCATCCATATCATGCTGTTTTAATGTTATTGAATCAACTGTACGATTCATTAAGAAACCCGGACACAAAAAAAGGAATTCTATCTCTGAATTCACAGCTAAATATCAATCTGAATTGAAAGACCTTATAAAGCGGCAAAACAGAAAAAAATTACTAAGTTCTTTAAGCCCTTACCTAAACCTCACAGTAATAATTAATAGAAGTTGTTCAAAATCTCTCATTAATTGATTTAACTTTGATAATTTTTATTTTATTTCAGAACTTTGGAATGTATCCCCTATATACCCATACACATTACCATTCCATATTCACGGTTTCTATATTCATGGCGAATAAAGAGCTCTTACTGCATATTTTACCAATATATGTGTGAATTTGAATATCTTATTGTCCCAAGGGACCTGTAGGGATCACTTTTACACTCTGTATAGATGACTAGCTTGTTGCAATGTACTTGCATAAATGTGGTTGGCAGTTTTGAAAATGCTCACAATTTATGCAGATAATAAGACAAACCATTATTTTAAGCAACTGAAAGATTGAAGAATATATATACAGTATATTAAGAGTTTATTTTATATTACAGCTCTGTGACACATACCCTCGTTACTTGTATGTCCCGTCTTCAGCTTCTACAACAGTGCTGCTTGGAAGCTCCCGTTTCCGCAGCAAAGGCAGACTTCCAGTTCTATCTTACTTATATAAAAATAAGGTAATTTTTTTTATAAATGTAAGAGACTTTTGAAGATCTTGCAGCAGTCTTTGCTAGATTGAAATTTACAAGATTACAATTAAAGTGATGCCATATTGCATAGTACAGTGAAATATAATGAAACTGAATATGGGCTGAGCCACGTAGCATAGTAAAACATAGTGAAACAGAATGTTGCCTGTGTTGCATAGTGTAGTAAACCAATCTGTCCCATAGCTCTGCATGAAGGGATGTTGCCTTAGATCACTCAGCTGTGGTGCAAGGCATTTTGGCAGTCCTAAATAACTCCAATGTCAATCAAGGATCGGAGCTGTCATGGGTTCTTTGGATTTGCAATCGGGGAGATACCCCTCCATACTATAACTGGTTAGAGTGAATGATTTTTGTTTTAGAAGTCACTTGAAAACCTGTGGTTCACTTCATGTAAATTTTTACTTTTATAGGAGTAGAATTTTAATTGGAATATGTCAGAATTGTAACTCAATGAAAACTGTGTTAATTAATAATTGAGTTAGATAATTAAGATATTTGGTCTGTGTATTCTTACCTCTTATGGTTGTTTTTGTTTAACATATGTTTCAAGGCTTCTGAGCCCCATCTTCAGCGATCACAGACTGATTTTTCTCAGTTGTCGGCCCTGATTCTTGATTCCTGCTCCCTCTGCATGTGGTCCAATTAACTTGCTAATGAGGTTCCTTTCTCAGGGATTATGAATTTTGTAATTTCCGGAGAAAGGAACCTCATTAGCAAGTTCATTGGACCACAGGCAGAGGGAGCAGGAGTCAAGTATCAGGGCCGACAACTTGAGAAAAATCAGTCTGTAATCACTGAAGATGGGGTTTAGAAGCCTTGAAACATATGTTCAACAAAAACAACCATAAGAGGTAAGAATACACAGACCGATTCCGATTGAGGGTCTTTCCACTTTTCAGCGGTTGCCCTTTTACCAGCCGGCTGCTGGCCCTTCACATCCACATGTGTCAATCACAGAGGTAGATGATCAACAGCCAGTGTAGGGGTGACATGTGGTTAGCATGTCGAGTCCCCCAGCCGTTATAGCTGGTTCCTCAACCTGGAACCGCTACTTATTGTAGCTACCCAATTGCCTCACGATGCTGGGTGGGAACCGGTCCCATTCTGGCCGAAATACCATGAGAAAATTTCTTCCCTCATGGAGACTCGAACCAGCGCAAGTCCCTTAGCTCTGCGCCAAGGTTTCCTACCTTAACCGCTCGGCTACGGCGCGGGACATACACAGACCAAGTATCTTAATTATTAAATAAAACCCCTTAATGTTACTTCATATTGCATTTTTAAAATTGAGTTAGAATTTTACACCTCACCTCATAATTCTCAAAGACATGTTTCAATACTTTTGCGTATTATCTTCAGTTCCATCTATCTGTTTAATTGGTGGTTGGTGATCTTGTAGGTTGCTTCCTGCTTCCTCTGATGGCTGAATAATGAACTTCCAAATTAAATCCCTTTCTCAAATTATTAAAACATATAAGTCCAAGGAACTCACAGTTTGGGAGAAAATTCACATCTGGAAAAATAAAAGAACAATCATGGATTTTGAAATTCCCAGGAAAAATATTTAATTTGGAAGTTCATCAATCAGCCACCAGAGAGTATAAGAAGCAACCTATAGGTTTGCCAATCATCAATTCAACAGTTAGATGGAACTGAAGATAATATGCATGATTATTGAAAAATGTCTTCGAGAAAGCTACAATTATGAGATGAGGTGTTAAATTCTATCTCAATTATTAATTTAAATAAACCTCATAGTGTCACTTTCTTTAAATATTAAAAAATAAAGAAATAAAACCATTAAAATCAGTCGGAGTTTTGGCTGACGATGAACATGATTATGTTTGAAATCGCGATATCATGGAAGCATGAATCCTATGAGGTGAGTTGTTTAAACAATATGTTCTCCGATGAATTTTAATGATTATACCTCATAATGTTTACTTCCCAACATTAATTAAATATAAATAAAACCATGTTGCTCAGAACTTATTAGAAAGAAAGAATACTAATGGCTTCATTGCCAGATACAAGGCATCAGAAACATAATATATTAATTACAACTTCTTAAGTTACAAGGAAGAAACAAAACCAGAAATTGTGTTTGTGTTATAAATTACGAAAAACAAGATGGCGTCCTCCATACTCAACTTCAATAACAATTTTTTTGAAACAAAATATGAAGTCAAAAAGTTTATAAAATTAAGAGAGAAGAAATTTAAAAGATTAGCGGACATTAAATTCATCAACCAATGTCTAAAATTAGAATTGATTCCCATGTCCATTAGAAAAACCGTCAAGCATAACAATAACAGCAAACAACAAAAAATTTTGGAGAACAAATTACTAAAACTAGAAAAGAATAAACACTTTGAAATAATCAGTAATCTGGATATTGAAATTTATTTGTTACATATCAAATTGTCTAAAATATTAGGAAACATCATGTGGGAAAACCTAGAAAATAAATTTTTCACTTTTTTGAACATAACCATGAAAAAGAAAATTGAGAAACAAAAGACAAAGATAAATAATTTGTTAACTAAATCAAAGGAAAAGAAGAATACATCAAATAAAATCAAACATCAGAATAAAACCAGAAATGAAGAAAAATCAGAATCCACCAGAAATTATGTTAAAAATTTTTCAAAGGCAACCTTTAACCTAAAAGAGACAAAATTGTTACAAAATGGTCTAAAAACAGCAATAGATTATTCCAATAGAATAGAAGAATACATAGTGGACATTGAAAATTCAATAGAAGGGTTAGTTACAGAAGAAAAAATAATCATCAGAAAAAAATGTGAAGAAATTTTGAATAAAATAAAGAATACAAATAAAAACCCAGGAAAGGAAAATTTAAAAACACCCAAAGAAATAAATAACAAAGAAGATTATCAAAATAGAATGGAAGAACTTTTGAAAGAAAAAGAGTACGAAAAAATTAAGAATGACCCCCTACCAAAAACCATAAAAAAAAGTGGAAAACTGTTTTAAAAATGTTAAAATTCTATCCAAGAAAGAAAAATTTCAATTAAAAGTAAGCAACCCAAGAAACCCTAATATACTTGGACTTCCAAAAATTCACAAACTTGGAAACAAAATGAGGCCAATAATTAACAATATTGGATCACCAACCTACAAAATTTCGAAATGGCTGAATAATCAATTTAAAAGAATTAATAATTTTGATAGTCTGCAGATTGAAAATTCATTGGAATTAGTTAAGAAATTAGAAAAAGTGGAAATTGAACCCACAGATAGGTTGGTTTCGTTTGATGTAGTTTCACTATTCACAAATGTACCGAAACAAAAAACTTTGGAGATATTGAACAATTGGTTAAGAAAAAACAACATAGACAGAGAGATCAAAGAAGATTATTTGAAATTAACTGAGTTATGCATTGACCAAATGTTTTTTACATTCAATGGGAGTTTCTATAGACAAAAATCAGGGCTCTCAATGGGAAACCCATTATCACCTTTCCTGGCAAATTTATTTATGAGCGATTTTGAATGTAAAATCACGAAAGCACATCCCACAATGTTTAAATTTTGGAGTAGATATGTTGATGATATAATTTGTATTGTTAAAGAAAAACATGTAGAAGATTCCCTAAAACTAAATTTACAGAGTACAAACATTAAATTCACCAAAGAAATAGAAGACAATAAACAAATACCTTTTTTGGATCTTAAATTGGTCAGAAGAAAACGAAGAAAAAAGAAAAATTGAATTCAGGATTCATAGGAAGAAACTCATACGGAAAATTTTATAAAATCAACAGGGTTCAATCCAATTGGACATAAATAGCAGCATTTAATAGTTTAACTCATAGATTGGTAAACTTACCCTTAAACGAAGAAGATTTCAAACATGAGAAAAAACACATAATCAAAGTAGCAAGAGAAAATGGGTTTGATAAAAAAAATGGTACATAAAAGGATAGAAAAGTATAAAAACAAAAAATGATAAACACAAGTAATCTTGAAAAAGAAGAACCACCTATGAAAAATATAAGAAATTCACATATCACCCCTGGGTACATATAAATTTCAAAATATATTTGAGAAGTTTAATATTAAATTAGCACCAAAAAATAACTACAGTTTAAATAAACTAATAAAAACCAACAAAAATGAAAAAACTGATAAAAATAAAAAGTCAGGAATATATCAAATTGAATGCATGGGTTGTGAAAAGATATATATAGGGAAAACAAAAAGAAACTTAAAAATTAGAACCAAAGAACACATAAGAAATATTAAAAATGGAGAAATTGAAAAATCTGCAGTTGCTGCTCATGTTTGGTCTGAAAAACATAATATAAATTCAGACACTAAATTATTAAAACAGTTAGAAAATACAAAAGAGCTGACTATTTGGAAAAAAATTTATATTCAGAAGAACAGAAACAGAGTTATGAACTTTGATATTCCGATGGAGGGTGACCTTGTTTGGAGGTTCTTTGGCCAACCACAGGATGGAGCTGACATCGACATCCAGGTGGTGCAACATAATGCAACATAAATAAAACCAGTCTGGGAAAGCTGACAATAAAACAGAATTGTTTTGAAACATGTCCAAGAACAAATCAACATTAATATTGAGGTAAGATGTCCAGACCAAAAATAATATAATTAAAATAACCTGAAAATATAACTTCCTAAAATTAAATATTAATAATATATTTTATTTAATCAGTTTTCAACTTTGATGCATAATGATGTGCCTATCTATTATGTTTTATTTATTTAGTATAATTTACTTTTTAAAGCCTATATGATTTATCTTAAATGCCTAAATGTCTTCATTTTCAACAGGTCTTTACACTTCAATACCTGCATATCTGTAACTTTTCTACATGTAAATTGCTTCTACAGTACCCTTTTCTATTTTGATGGTAAAGAACTGTGACTGTATTTTTTAGCATAAATCAGATCCATATTCTTTTATCAGCATATCTAGTAAATATCACTGCTATACACTCATTATAGCTCATTTTTATTGTAATCACTCTGTACAATATGCAACTTACCAATCATGTCCTGTGTAAGCTGCTACAGCTCTCCCTTCTTTTTTTCTTCCCTTAAGACTGCTTATTTTAATTAATAAGGTAACTCTGGTCATCTCATCTCATAAATTATTGATGTTTCATTTGATATGTTTTGATGTGTTGTTTGTACCATCATCAGCTTGTGGACAGGCTGACGATGGTATGGACAACATATTGAAACATGTCAAATGAAACATCAAAATTTATGAGGTAAGATAACCATAATTATATTATTTTTGGTCTGGACATCTTACCTCAATATTAATGTTGATTTGTTCTTGGACATGTTTCAAAACAATTCTCTGTTTTATCTTCAGCTTTCCCAGACTGGTTTTATTTATGTTGCATTATGTTGCACCACCTGGATGTCGATGTCAGCTCCATCCTGTGGTTGGCCAAAGAACCTCCAAACAAGGTCACCCTCCATCGGAATATCAAAATTCATAACTCTGTTTCTGTTCTTCTGAATATAAATTTTTTCCCAATAGTCAGCTCGTTTGTATTTTCTAACTGTTTTAATAATTTAGTGTCTGAATTTATATTATGTTTTTCAGACCAAACATGAGCAGCAACTGCAGATTTTTCAATTTCTCCATTTTTAATATTTCTTATGTGTTCTTTGGTTCTAATTTTTAGGTTTCTTTTTGTTTTCAAAACAAAAACAAAAAGAAACCTAAAAATTAGAACCAAAGAACACATAAGAAATATTAAAAATGGAGAAATTGAAAAATCTGCAGTTGCTGCTCATGTTTGGTCTGAAAAACATAATATAATTCAGACACTAATTATTAAAACAGTTAGAAAATACAAACGAGCTGACTATTTGGGAAAAAATTTATATTCAGAAGAACAGAACAGAGTTATGAATTTTGATATTCCGATGGAGGGTGACCTTGTTTGGAGGTTCTTTGGCCAACCACAGGATGGAGCTGACATCGACATCCAGGTGGTGCAACATCATGCAACATAAATAAAACCAGTCTGGGAAAGCTGAAGATAAAACAGAGAATTGTTTTGAAACATGTCCAAGAACAAATCAACATTAATATTGAGGTAAGATGTCCAGACCAAAAATAATATAATTAAAATAACCTCAAAATATAACTTCCTAAAATTAAATATTAAGATAACCATAGATTCACTTTATTTATTAAAAAGAACCTCATAATTTACTTCCTATTGTAATTTAACTACTTGTTTTATTCTACCTGGACAATTTTCTATCTTTCTATGTGCGCAACTTAGCTTATTATCTTCTTCTTCTTCTTCCTTCCAAGTATTAGGCCAAGGCCTGTTACGATCCTATAGAAAATTTTCCTACTTTTATATATTCTTTCTTCTTTGTTTGCACATGTACCTTGATGGGGATATTTCTTGCCATCAAGTTTGAATAAGGGTCCAAAACCTTTATTTTAATTGGTTAATGCTAAACCCTTATTAGTATACCTTCTAAACTAATTTTGTTATTGGCTGAGACAATATTGTGAAGGTCAAGCCTTTGAAAATATAATTAGGTTTTACTTAATAAAGAGTGTTGTCTGTATTATTCTTACCTCATATCGTTGTTTCAATTAGACATATGTTTTCAAGCTTGTTAGCCTCATCTTCAGTAATTACAGACTGGTTTTTCTCAAGTTGTCGGCCCTGGATCTCGACTTCTGCTCCCTCTTTCTGTGGACCAAAGGCTCCTTTCCCCGGGAATTTCAAAATTCATAAATCTCTCCTTGTTCTTCTGTATGTAGATTTTTTTTGCCATATGGTGAGTTCATTTGTGTTTTCTAACTGTTTTAATAATTTTGTGTTTAAATCTGTTTTGTGGTTTTCTGACCAAACATGAGCAGCTACTGCAGATTTTCCTACTTTCCCCTTTTTTTATATTTCTTATGTATGTTCTTTGGTTCTGTTGGTTACATTTCTCGTTGTTTTTCCTATGTATATCTTATTACATTCTGCACATTTTATTTGATATATTTCTGATTTTTTTTACATCATCAATCTTCCCATTTTTATTATTATGAGTTAGTTATTTTGACTCACCTCATTTTTTTATATTCTCCAGATTATAGTTTTGTTGCATCTATATGACATTGTCGATGCATTCTAAACTGTTGTTTGTTCTCATTTTTGTTGGTTTTTATTAGTTTATTTAGGTTATAATTATTCTTTGGTGCTAATCTGACATTAAATTTTCAAAAATCTTTTGAAATATATAAATTTCCTATATTTCACTTCCTTTGGTTTATCTATTTGAAGAGTACTTTCATTCCTTAATTTTTGTTTTTTGTACTTAATTTTTTATTTATAATTTTCTCCTCAAATCCATCTTCTTTTGCCACTTGAGAAAAACCAGTCTGTAACTACTGATGATGAGGCTAACAAGCTTTGAAACATATGTCTAATAGAAATAACAATATGAGGAAGAATAATACAGACAACACTTTTTATTTTGTCAAGCAATTTTGTCGTACTTCCTTCACCCTCAGTCAGAACATGGCTGGTAATCACTAGCCTTTTTTGTGACTAAGAGCAAATAAAGAAATGCTTGTAATCAAGTGATACTTATATACCAAAGTTCTGTAAAAAACTTTAAATATTGTGAAGTGTTATTTTTAAATAAATAATTTGTTTAAATTTGTTAATTCAAATTTACTTATGTTTAAACAAAACTAGAAGTGATCTATACAAACAATTACGCTATCAAAAAATTAATATGAATACCTAGTCATATAAGCTCATATATGTTTCCTCCTGTGGTTTGTCATTAGTTTTATGGAGTTTTTAACATGGATTTTAAGATTGATGTTAATTTAATTACAGGCAGCAATTTGTCGTTGCAGTCAACCCTTGTCAGGTTTTAGTGCAAGATGTCTTGAGGATGAACAGATGTTAAACTGTGTTCTTAGGACCAATCCAAACAATAGCTTTATGTATGTTGTAGATACACGGCCAAGAGTAAGTAAAACACTCTAATTAATAGATTTTTTTATTATCAAGATTTGATAATAGTTCATTTACTTAAATGCTGATATAAATATACAAAGTTAATGTAACATTTTAGCTAATATACATAAAGGAACAGATATTGCACTATTTGCTGATGACATAATTCTATGAATACAAAATCACAATATGCAAGAAGCAGAAGTGTACCTAAACAACTCTGTACATCAGTAAATAAATTTGCATAAGAATGTAAATTAAATTATATTATTTTTGGTCTGGACATCTTACCTCAGTAAGATGTCCAGACCAAAAATAATATAATTAAAATAACCTCAAAATATAACTTCCTAAAATTAAATATTATGTAAATTAAACTTTAACCCTGATAAATTAGAAATTGCATTTGATATTTAGTTCAAAACATTGAGAGAGCTAACTTTTTGAGTTTTCTAATTAGTAAAAGGTGTTAATATTTTGTGTTCTAAATGAGATGCATTGAAACTTTGGACAATATTCCTCATCAAGTTATTTTTGAATCTGTAATATCTTACATCAATATTAATGTTTTTATTATTAATTTCATACATTTCATGATTTATCTATCAATATTAATGTTGATTTGTTCTTGAACAAGAGTCTGGCTATGATGCTGAGGATGATTAGAAGACTAATTGAAACATGTTCGAGAACAAATCAACATTAATATTGAGGTAAGATATTACAGACTCAAAATAACTTGATTAAAAGAACCTCAAAATATTACTTCCTAAAATAAAACATTAATATTCCTCAATCCAATCATTATTTCTATGTAAAATAAAATTTTCATCCAACTTGTATGTTCACTCTAAAAAGGGCATATGCAGAAGTGAAAGCAAATTACTATTATTTTAATGTATTATGTTGTCAAAAATGATGTATGTCAGAGTAATGTATTTCAAGGTACTCCATTTTCCTTCAATTCAATAAGTTTGGACGAAAGTAGTGTATTAAATTTATTCATAGTTAAATATGGGAAATAACATTATGAGGTTCTTAATTCAATGAATGAATGAGTCACTTCTTATCTTACCTCATAGTTTATGTTTTCTTAAACATGGGAACTACAGTTTTCAAGAGGACATCCCTCTCATTTTCAACCGATATTATGACTAGTGGATTTTTGTTAGAATCTCTATCTATAATGTTGCCGTCTGGTGTACATTTGATGAACTTTGAGATCAGGTCCTGTTCATCGGGAATTTTGAAAATCATGGATCTAAAAAATCAGCTATTGCAGCATATAATTTGTTGGAGAGTCATAAAATTGAAAAAGGGGCTGAACTTCTTAAAACATTTGGAAAAACCTTTATATTTGACAGTTTGGGAGAAGATATATATTCAGAAGAACGAATTTAGATCCATGAATTTTGAAATTCCCAATGAACAGGACCTGATTTTAAATTTCATTAAATCAACACCAGATGGCAACGTTATAGATGTAGATTCCAATGAAAATCCAGTAGTCATAATATCGGTTGAAAATGAGAGGGATGTTCTCTTGAAAACTGCAGTTCATGTGTTTAAGAAAACATAAACTGTGAGGTAAGATAAGAAGTGACTCATTCATTTCTAGTGTACTAAATTTTAAACCTCATTTATTTCAAATCATCATATTCAATCATATTTGAAGAGAAAAATTTTCGCCTAGACCAAGACTCGAACCTGGGACCTTTGGCTTGCCGGGCCAAATGATCTACCAACTGAGCTACTGAGGTGAGTTGCGATCTAGACGCAAATTTTTCTCTTGTATACGTTGTAATTCCCTCGCACCAAATTGCTTTGAAACCTTTGTTTCCATCTTTGCAAATGGCGGCTTCTTAGTTAAGAAGACATTTATTGGGAATTTAACATTACTTTATAAAGCCAGTAGGGCTTCTATTGATGTTTTTATTATTAATTTAACATTTCTCACTGAAGGATAAATTATATTTGAAGAGAGATCACAACTCGCCTCGGTAGCTCAGTTGGTAGAGCATTTGTACCGGCAAGCCAAAAGTCCCGGGTTCGAGTCTTGGTCCAGGCAAAAATTTTTCTCTTCAAACATAATTTATCCTTCAGTCAGAAGTGTTAAATTAATAATAAAAACATCAAACGAAGCCCTACTGGCTTTATAAAGTAATGTTAAATTCCCAATAAATGTCTTCTTTACTAAGAAGCCGCCATTTGCAAAGATAGAAACAAAGGTTTCAAAGCATTTGGCGCGAGGGAATTACAACATATATAAATGAAAAATTTGCATCTAGATCGCAACTCACCTCGGTAGTTCAGTTGGTAGAGCATTTGGCCTGGCAAGCCAAATGTCCCAGGTTCGAGTCTCGGTCTAGGCAAAAAATTTTCTCTTCAAATATAATTTATCCTTCAGTGAGAAGTGTTAAATTAATAATAAAAACATCAATATTAAATAATGTCCACCGCTGTGGTCTCGAGGTAGCGTGCTGCCTTATCATGCAGTGGGCCTGGGCGGTTTTTCTGGGTGAGGTTTTTATCAAGGTTTTATCTCACCTGTAAGACAAATGTTAGGAAAACTTTAAGGCCCAAACGGTCCCCGAAATCATATGGCCATCATCACCATAATCATCCTTGTCTTTATCATCATCATTCTTCACCGATGTGGAAAGCAACGGGAAGCTACCACACCTACAATTCCCTAGTAAAGCTGCAAGCATTAACATGAAAAATGCTATGATTGCAGTGAAGGACCTGCCCTCAGGCAGAATTACTATGGATGGATATTTAATCATACACCCTTTTTAGGGTGACATTCTCAATTGTGTTTTGATGATTTTATTTAAATTAACACTTTCTAATCCAGGTTAGATTTTTATTAAAGAAAGAGAAATTAATTCAAATTTTTCTTTCTTTATAAAAATTGTGTTTTGGTTCCAGTAACTAAATATTACCTTGCTTGTCTCTGGTTCCAAAGTTCATAGGTTTAAATCCAGCTGATATTGATACATTTTTCAGGATATAAAAATCATTAATGTGGGTTAATTTGGAAGAAAACTAAAACTATGGATATCTGTGTCATAGATTTACAGTGCATAAATGAATATCAAGCCTGAAAGAAGAAGTCTTCTGATCAAAATTTCTTGGCTCTTTCATGCCCAGATTTGAATTGCAATCCTATTGACCTCATCTTTTAAAGAGTGTTGTTAAATAAAGTAATAATGCAATAAAAAATGCTTTTAATCAGCAACTCAATTTCCTAGACTTAATAAAGCTGATGGTTATGACAACAATATGAATTTTCTTATGGGACCGAACATTTGTCTAATAACTAGAGAGAAAAATTTTCATCAAGATCTCATCTTCATGCTGGTGTTCTTTTATTGCACAACTTGGTCATTACCAAGCCTGGCTTCGTCTCTTCAAATAGCTCAATGATTGCACATAAAGTTGAAAATCTTGGGTTTTTCTCTCTAGTTATATTAACTGTAGCCAACAGATACCTATTCTGGATGCAATAATTTTAGTATTACAATTGTGACTATTGTCTTGTTTTGTTGTAGATAAATGCTATGGCAAATCGTGCAGCAGGAAAAGGATATGAAAATGAAAATTTCTATGAAAATATAAAATTTCATTTTCTAGGTATAGAAAATATACATGTAATGCGCAGCAGCTTGGCTAAGTTAATTGAAAGTAAGTAGAACTTTCTATTTAAGAAAAAAAATAATCTCACCTCACAATCTGTCTTCTCTATTAGGCTGATTTCAAAAGTAATTGGTTCCATCTTAAGTATTTTCATGACCTAGTATATCACTATGAGGTATGATTTAAAATTATGTGTATTGTAATAGTCCTTTCAGGACTTTGACATAAAAAGAAGATAAATAGGCTTAAGGTGAATCTGGTACATCTTATCTCATAAATACGAGGAGTGATAGTGATCCCTATGCTGTAGCCCTGACCCACTTAGGATTGTGGGAAAAAAATTATTCTTACCTCATGTTTCCACGTACTCCCCTAGGAGATTGATGCACTTCTCCCAGCGGTGCTCCAACATTTCTACAGCTTCCTGAAAGAAGGGTTGTCCAACCTCTGCAAACCACTGGTTTATGGACAGCATTACCTCATTATTGGATGAAAATTTTTTGCCATGTAGGTGCTCCTTGAGTTTTGGGAATAGCCTGTAGTCGCTGGGGGCCAAATCGGTGGATGGTCCAGCAATTCAAAGCCTGCTGTTGAAATCGCAGCCATTGCAACTAAGGATTTGTTACTTAGGGCATTATCTTGATGAAGAAGGACCTTTCAACTTAATTTGCCACATCGTTTCTCTTTGATAGCATCTTGCAATTTATGAATTAAATCTGCATAATAAAGGCCTGTTATTGTGGCTCCTCTCTGCAAATAGTCTACCATAATAACATGTTGGGCATCCCAAAAGACAGAGAACAGCACCTTGCCTGCTGATGGGAACACCTTGAATTTCTTTGGGGTCTGTGAACCCTTATGTTTCCATTGCATACTTTGAATTTTGGTTTCAGGGTCATAGTGGTGGACCCATGTCTCATCCATAGTCACATACCTCTCAATAAATTATTTTTTATCTGCTCTAAAATTAGTTAAATTTTGCTCACAAAGTACTGTTCTTTGTCTTTTTGATCCAGCGTCAACATTCGAGGCATCCATCTTGCAGTCAATTTTTTCATGCCCAATTCCTTTTCCAAAATATTGTGCACACTGTGGTATGAGAAGCCTGTTTCCTCTACTGTGTCTCTGATTGTGATTCGTCGATCTTGCAGTACTATATCATGCCCTTGTTGATGTTTTCTGGAGTTGTGACAGTTCTTGGATGGCAACCACCATGTTCATCTTTACAGGACGATCTTAAATTTGAGAAGGAGACATCCCCTTCTTCTGAAAGTATTTAATAACAGCTCTTTGCTCAAACGTCTCCATTCTGTACTAACACTGCACCTTATGTCTTTCAAACACCTGTTACGATTGAACACAAACATCCACATGCTTGCAACTTGGCATATTGCCAGGACGCATGTCACAGGCTTGTGTGCCAAGAAATCAATATTTTTGTTCAACTAGAAAGAGGTCAGGGCTACAGCATAGGGATCAGCATTTGCATGTGTTTCATCTGAGATGTTTTGATATTCTGCCCATATCATTGTCAGTTTGTCCAGATTGTTGATTTATATGTTATAAGCCCTGGATGTCGACTCCACTCCATCTTCTGGTTGATCGAAGAACTTGTAAATCAAATCTTTTTTTTTTCCGGGAATTTAAAAATTCCTAATCCTATTGTTATTTTTCTGGATGTAGATCTTTTCTCAAATGGTGAGCTTTTTAAGTGTTTTCTGACTGTTTTAATAATTTAGCGTTTACATCGATTTTGTGTTTTCCTGACCCAACATGAGCATCTACTGCAGATTTTTATATTTCTAATGTGTTCTTTTGTTTTAATGAAGAGAAATTTGACCTGGGGAAAAAGATTTGATTTACAAGTTCTTTGGTCAACCAGTAGATGGAGTGGGAGTCGACATCCATGCTGATAACATAAAAATCAACAGTCTGGACAAGCTGACGATAATATGTACAGTGTATCAAAACATTTCAAATGAAACACAAATTATATTTGAAGAGAAAAATTTTCGCCTAGACCGGGACTCGAACCCGGGACCCTTGGCTTTCCGGGCCAAGTGCTCTACCAACTGAGCTACCGAGGCGAGTTACGATCTAGACGCAAATTTTTCTCTTATGTACGTTGTAATTCCCTAGCGCCAAATGCTTGAAACCATAGCTTCTATCTTTGCAAATGGCGGCTTCTTAGTTAAGAAGACATTAATTGGGAATTTAACACTACTTTATAGCCAGTAGGGCTTCTATTGACGATTTTATTATTAATTTAACACTTCTCATTGAAGGATAAATTATATTTGAAGAGAAATATAGTCCCGGTCTAGGCGAAAAAAAAAAAAAAAAAAAAAAAAAAAAAAAAAAATTTTTCTCTTCAAATATAATTTATCCTTCAATGAGAAGTGTTAAATTAATAATAAAATCGTCAATAGAAGCCCTACTGGCTATAAAGTAGTGTTAAATTCCCAATTAATGTCTTCTTAACTAAGAAGCCGCCATTTGCAAAGATAGAAGCTATGGTTTCAAGCATTTGGCGCTAGGGAATTACAACGTACATAAGAGAAAAATTTGCGTCTAGATCGTAACTCGCCTCGGTAGCTCAGTTGGTTAGAGCACTTGGCCCGGAAAGCCAAGGGTCCCGGGTTCGAGTCCCGGTCTAGGCGAAAATTTTTCTCTTCAAATATAATTTATCCTTCAATGAGAAGTGTTAAATTAATAATAAAATCGTCAATAGAAGCCCTACTGGCTATAAAGTAGTGTTAAATTCCCAATTAATGTCTTCTTAACTAAGAAGCCGCCATTTGCAAAGATAGAAGCTATGGTTTCAAGCATTTGGCGCTAGGGAATTACAACGTACATAAGAGAAAAATTTGCGTCTAGATCGTAACTCGCCTCGGTAGCTCAGTTGGTAGAGCACTTGGCCCGGAAAGCCAAGGGTCCCGGGTTCGAGTCCCGGTCTAGGCGAAAATTTTTCTCTTCAAATATAATTTATCCTTCAATGAGAAGTGTTAAATTAATAATAAAATCGTGAAACACAAATATTTATGAGGTAAGATGTACCAGAGTCCCGCACCGTAACCAAGTGGGTAAGGCAAGAAGCCTTGGCGCAGAGCTATGGGACTTGCACTGGTTCGAGTCTCCATGGGGGAAGAAATTTTCTCATGGAATTTCGGCCAGTATGAGACTGCTCAATACTAATAAAATTCATATCAAATTCCGTTGAGATGAATAGTCATGAGATAAAAACTTAAAATATGTACCTTTTTGGCAGGTGCCGTCGTCCTCAACTGTGTTAAAATATTGTTTTTAATATTATTTTTTTTACATACAATATTTTAACGCAGTTGAGGACGACGGCACCTGCCAAAAAGGTACATATTTTAAGTTTTTATCTCATGGGACCGGTGCCCACCCAGCATCATGAGGCATTTGGGTAGCTACAATAAGTAGCAACTCCAGGTTGAGAAGGGCTGGGGAACCGAACATGCTGACCACATGCCACCCTACACTGGTTCGATGATCGTCTACCTCTACGATTAACACATGTGGAAGTGAGGCCAGCAGCCTGATGGTAGACCAAGGGCCTTCTAGGCTTGTCGTGCTTGGAGTAAGATGTACCAGATTCATCTTATTTATTAAAAAAGAGCCTCATAATGTTACTTTCTATTGTAATTTATTAATGAAAGGAAGATGTTTGTAATAATGGAATATAATGAAAATAGAGTTACCATGTGACCTGACTCAGATCATAGCATTTGAAACTTGTAATCCAAGCTCTAGGTTCAAGTCCAAGAGCAGTCCAACCTAATGGTTTTCCCCAGCTCTTCTATTCACTGCTTCAATCACTATACAACACAACATTTAGAGAATGAAGTAGCAGTGTAACCAATTTAATATAATGATGATAATAATAATAATAATGTTTTATTTATTCTGGCAGAGTTAAGGCCATAAGGCCTTCTCTTCCACTCAACCAGCACAAATACAAATAAATATTTGACAAATATAGATATACACTATACTAATTATAAACAGTTAAAATATACATTAAATATAACAATGTAAATTTCATATACAAACAACATTTTATACGATAATAACAATAATAATACTTACAATAATAATAATAATAATAATATAATAGTAATAATGATAATAATAATAATATAATAATAATAATAGTCTAAATATGATATATTATACGAGAAACACCAATTAATATATATACCGTACACTGAGTAACAATGAAGTCGAGGTTAGAGCAAATATAAATTTAGATTTCTTTTAAAAGATGCCAATGTCCGGTAGCCCCTTATTTCTTGGGGTAGGGAATTCCAGTTGCGAGAAGTGAAGATAGTATATGACATGGAGTGATGTGATGTCCTTATGTTGCGGTATATTAAGCAAGAGACTATGTTGTGATCTTGTGTTTAAGTTATGGTTTGAGGATAGATACTGGAAACAAGATGATAAATAATTGGGAATCGAGGTATGTAGGATCTTAAATAAGAGAATTAGACAATGTGATTTTCTTCTCTCTTTTAGATGTAGCCATGACAATTCGTGGAATAATGGAGAAATGTAATCCTATTTTCGAACATTAAATATGAATCTGATACACATATTATGGACACACTGCAGTTTGTCCAACAATCCGTCACTTATGTCAGTTAGTAGAGTGTCACAATAGTCAATAATATAATATAATAATAGAATTATTAAGTGTAACCAATCCCTGCTCATAATCCAAAAATTCCTAGTATATTTTCCACATGCC
The DNA here is from genome assembly GCA_030220185.1 of Diploptera punctata. NCBI lineage: Eukaryota > Metazoa > Arthropoda > Insecta > Blattodea > Blaberidae > Diploptera > Diploptera punctata. The sequence goes on along the minus strand of JASPKZ010008364.1, from coordinate 4,032,042 downwards.
GAACTTATGTGGTAGAGCAATATAATTTATTGAAACTAACATTTTTTTTTTTTCCAGCATGTGAATTGAAATCACCCTCAATGAGTAGTTTCCTAGGAGGTATTGAATCAAGTGGTTGGCTTCGTCATATAAAATCAGTTTTAGAAACGTCATGGTTTATAGCACATGCAGTTGATGAAAGGGGAATAAGTGTGGTGGTGCATTGTTCAGACGGTTGGGATCGAACAGCTCAAGTTTGCTCTCTTTCAACTCTCTTCCTTGACCCATATTACAGGACAATACAAGGATTTCAGGTATCACTATATATTCATAAATAGTTTGCAAGAAATAACATTTAAAAGATTGAACTGGAAATTTACAACCCACCTCATATTTTCTCACTTCTTCTTCTTCTTCTTCTTCTTCTTCTTCTCCTCCTTCTTCCTCTATGCATGAAAGCTGGCAACTTGTTGCATGTTCATTCACTATATATTCATAAATAATGCTGAGCAACAAAAAAGAAACATTTTTTGTCTCAGAAAGAAAAATATGTGATTCTGATAGTATGTTTTCTCCTGAATTCAAATATGATATCGGTTTTTCTCCATCACGCAAGGTTTCCAAAAGATTCCATCCTTTTAACCAGGAACCAAGCATTTCAGACTGGTTTTTGGATAACTTTAAATCTCGTATGAGATCTTTAAGCTCTTCTTGAGTCAATAAATGAGACTCAGATGAACAGATTTGTTCAAAAGTTCTATCACCAAAATCTGTTTCTTCTTCTTCCTTACTTCCATCAGAATCTGAGCTCTCTTCATCTAATGTCACATGTTCTGGAGGCTTTGGTATGGGCAATTCTTCGCAGTGTGGAACTGGTTACATTGCAGATTGCAAGTCAGGGTACACCACTGTATGTTTTGATTTTGACGTAATCCCTTTAATGTTTGTTTTATTAAAAGAGTAATTATTTAAATCCATTAATTTAAATTGAAATAAAAAAAAACTATGGATGATGGAGAAATTCCGAATACATATTTGAAAACACGATAAAAAACTGCATTAAGTACAACTATTGGTACTCACGAGACAAAAATCATGTTGATCAGTGTAATTTGTAAGAAATAACATTTAAAAGATTGAGCTGGAAATTTACAACCCACCTCATATTTTCTCACATGAACTCACATTATAGGAAAACTATCTACATTCAGAAGAAAGGGCTAATTAATTAATTTTTTTAATTACTGGAGAGAAGTATTTGATCATGAGGATCATCTGCCTGCTACTAGAGGGAAAGAATAAACAAGTCATTGGATAAGAATCAAATGAATCATGAGTTCTTCTTAACGCATACATATATGTTTCTTTAACACAGAACTGCAATATCGGGAAATACATCATTCCCATCTTCAGCTGTTTTCACGACTCATTTCATGATTCATTTGATTCTTATTAAGAAAACCTCATAATGTAAAAAATTCCCAAATATATTATATTAAGTCATTGGATCACCAACACAACAGTTGGAAACTGAATGGCATAATGGTAGTGCACTAGCGTTTACAGCTGGATATCTAGGGTTCAAATCCCAGTTCAGGTATTAAGTTTTTTTTTTTCAAATAATAGTTGGTATCTAAGATTAAAAAAAAAATTCTTTACACCTCACCTCATATTCAATCTTCTAATTAAATCCAGGAGAATTGCTTCTTATTCCATTTGTTGGTGGACCAATGAACTGAATCAGAAGTTCATCGGTTCACCAACAGATGGAGTAAAAAGCAGTTCTCGTAGATGACAGAACAATGGTCGTGAAATTGCTGATGATGAAACTGGTTCAATTAGAAGACTAGATATGAGGTGAGGTATGAAGAATTTTATTTTAAATCTTATATTAAACCTCATAGTTATATTTCCTACGATAGTTCAAGTTGGACATGGATGTGGTCTTTCACCAATGCTCTTCATAATATACATGAACTCAATTATTAAAAAATGGTGACTACAACCACATGGCAGTATACCACTTAATAGATTATATATAATTTAGACACCCTATTATTTGCAGATGACATTGTGTTTATAGCATATTCAGAAGATGACCTATAAGGTTCAGTCCACTCTTTTCACCAAATTGCAATAAACTACAACATGGATTTCTCAACAGAAAAGTCTAAAGTTGTGGCTTTCCTAGGAAAAGACCCAGTTTGCAGTAAAATTGTTATTAATAATAAAATTAGAACAAACTAACACATTTAACTACTTCGGATACCAAGTTACATACGAAGAGGAAAAAAAAAATAGTCAAAAAATTATAAAATTTAACAGAGTAACAGGAATTATAAATAATATTTTCAAGCCAAATACGGTAGAGCAACATACACGAACTAGAATTTATAAAACACTGGCCAGACCCATATTATGTTATGGCAGTGAGGCCTGGACAATTTGCAGTATAGATGAACAAAGACTAACTGCAGCAGAAATGAAATTTATGAGATGTACTGCAGGTTACTCAAGAACAGACCATAAAAGGAATTCTGAGATTCTCAGAGAATTACAAACAGAATCAATCATGGAATATGTACAAAAATACAGAGACAACTGGAAGTCTCATGTAAGAAAAATGAGCAGATCAAGAATACCTCGTCAAATCTTAAATTACCAGCCACCAGCCAAGAGATCTTAGGGCAAACCCTTCAAATGTTGGATTGAGACCATAACAGACCACTAGGTCTATCACATGATGAAAGGAAGAAGAAGTTCAAGTTGGAATCTAGTTGGGAATGGAGATGGTGGTCTTGAAACATGCCCAGGTGAGAAAAAATAATATGAAGTGAGGTATAAATTTCCAGTTTCGACATTTTTATTATTACAGGCTACATGTGCAGTATAATGATTTTTTTTTTCAAATAAAAAAGATAATTTAGGATGATTTGAGTTATATTTTGCAGTTCATAGTTAAATATGTTTTGCAGGCTCTTATAGAGAAGGATTGGCTAGCTTTTGGTCACAAATTCAGTGACAGATGTGGTCATGTTGCTGGAGATCCTAAAGAAGTGTCACCAGTTTTCACACAGTTCATTGATTGTACCTGGCAGCTAACACAGCAGTTTCCAGCCACTTTCCAGTTCAATGAGCGATTCCTGTTAACCCTTCATGACCATGTTCAGTCCTGCCAGTTCGGTACATTCATTGGTAACTGTGAGAAAGATCGGATTGATCTAAGGTATGTATAGAAAAATTATACACTGGTTGAAATTTTTCTGGGTTTTCGTAGGTTTTTAGGATTTTCCTAACTATAGGACTAATTATATTTGAAAAGAAAAATATAGGACAAATGCCACAAATGTTTTGAAAAAATCACTGACTTCATAACAGTTGTCAATCTTACAGCAAACTCCCGATTATCCGTGCACGTATTATCCAGTTTGCAGATTATCCATGCATGACTCTTTTTACTGTATTTTTTTTAAATACTGCATTTTGTATTGTTATGAAAAAATTCTTTATTTTTAAACATGCTACTGTGAACTGCGCTTAGAAACTAGCACAATAGAGTAACCTTCACTCACAACCCCCCTCCCCTGACACATTTAACAGTACCAACCAACATTCTGAGAATACAATACAATTTTGGAAATTTCCGTTGTGTGAGTCACTGAAAGTTTGTTGTTGCAGTTTGAAACCACGGATATGTTGTGGCAGTGGGTTTATCGCTGGTTAGTAGTGTGGTCATCAGTGGTTACTAGTGTGGACATCGGTGGTTATTAGTGTGGTTGTCACTGGTTACGACGGCCATTTTGAATAACTTGTAACCATAGTCGTCATGAGTGGAAATAGTCCCACTTTTTTTTCATATTTACGAGTAAAATAAAATAATGAAAATTACGACTCACACCTAAATACATTTAATATAACATTTTATGAATATTTGTTGCATTTAAGTAGTGTTAAAATGGGTAAATAATACATTTCTGATCAACTTCCACGGTGCCAAATAACTTAATTGGATTATCCGTGTTTTTTTATTTTCCATGCATATCTCAGTCCCATTTAACATGGATCATTGGGAGTTTGCTGTATTCATAAAAAATTGAGTAAAATAAACTGAGCTATCTAGTTAGTAACAATATAATTAGATAGTCATAGTTCCATCAAACATTGTGTTAACAGATGCTACAATTTTGGTGAGAGATGTCTCTATTCATACTCCACTAAATTTTATAGCTGCTGTACTCTTAAACTGGTTTGGGTTAGTTTACAAAATCCTGATCCCATCGGGACTTGAACCCATGATCATCCAACATATAATGTACTGTTTTTAACTGCAGCATACTCTCTATTATTTTGTGATCTTTTATGGTACTATCATGAATGCATGCTATTATTTTGAACACAGTGGTTTTTTTATCTCCTTTTCATTTCTTATGAATCTGGTCATCGATCATTAAGGAGGTTAAACTCAAACTCTAAGGGTCATTACACAAAATGAAGAAGAAGGAGAAATAAACTTCTAACATTAATATATTTCTTTTCATTCTTAATATATAGTATTAAGATTTAGTATTTAATTATTTGGGTTGTAATTTTACTATAAACACAAAAACTGAAAGAGACATAAATATGAAACTGGCAAGATATCAAATGATATGTGGAATTATACATAGAACATAAAGTTCTGAAACTAGTTTAAATTAAAATAAGAAGAAAAATATGAGGTGAGTGATTAAATTTTACCTAAATTAAGAAAGAAAAATTAATGTTTCAACCAGGATTTGAATCCTGGACCCCTAGTTCTATGTACTAGTGCGCTGTCCAATTACACCATTCAAACGATGATACAAACATCAACATTTCTTTCAACTTATACAATTTTCGTTCGTACGAAGGCTAATAGCCGTCACTACCATCATGCCAACCGACGGCTTCATTCAGAAGTATCTATATTGAGAATTTTATACACTAGTTTTAGCGGTAAAGCTTCATATTTTCAATGTTTTTACCTAAATGTTTATCCTGATTAAATAGAAGAGAAGGCCATGTGGCCTTAATTTCACCAGGCATCATCATCATCATCCTGCCAGGTATTAGTCCTAGAAGAACTGTTACGGCCTGAGAAAGCAGTTTTCGTGCCATCTTTTCATAGGTCGACCAAGTGACCATTTCCCATTTGGACAGTAGTTCATTATTGCCTTGGGGATCCTGGATCTAGCCATTCTTGAGACATGTTCCTTCCAGTTTAGCTGATATCTGGAGATGTAGTCCAGTATTGGTGACACATTAAGTTCTTGAAGGATTTCTACATTTTTCTTTCAAAATAAATAAATGCTAAATGGTGATAAATATGAAGTTGGTGATTTTTAAAACAAGTTGGTACCCAATTCCCTGGCATTTGCCTTACAGTTAAGGAAAGTCCTGAGGAATCTCAGTCAAGTATTTTAATCTGATTGGAAAATAATTGGGCAGATACCATGAGAGGCAACAGCAGTGATGTATGTGTTAGTGTGACATTCAATGAAGTAATTCTTTAAAGTTATTGTTTGGTATTTGTGCAGATTGAATGAACGTACCTTCTCCCTGTGGGGCTACATGGCAAACCACATGAATGAATACATCAATCCACTGTATTCACCAACAGCATCATCAGATGTTCTCATTCCAAATGTTTCACCACAGAGCATTAAATTCTGGCGTGGGATGTATTGTCGCTTTGAAAGTGGAGTTCATCCTCGAGAACCTTTAGGAGACTTACTTTTAGCTACCTGTGATCACAGTTCTTCACTTGAGGACCACATACGCCTCTTAACTAAGGTAATTTTTAATAATAATAATAATCTTCTTTATTAGGAATTTCTCTACAATACAGTAATTTTCCTACAACACATTGTAAATCCCTATTCTCTGCATCACTCTCTCGACACCATACTCCTAAATGGACTCCTTGAACCCACTGTTCTTTTGGTCTCCCCCTTCTTCTGTTGTTCTCTGTTTCAAAATTAATATTATCTTAGGTACCAGTATCATATCATCTGACATTCCCTTTGTGTGGCCAAACCATTTCAATCTTCTTCCTTCAATAACTCCTAGAACATCCACATTTCTCTGATTTTAGTATTTCTAATTTTGTCTCTTCTTGAATTTCTAGAAGCCCTCCTCCAGAAGTCCATCTCTGTCACCAATAGTTTATGTGCTTGCTCGCTATGTCCATATTTCTGCGCCATATAATAGTATACTGTGCACCAATGAACTATAAATAGGTTTTTTAGTTTTTTCAGAATGTTTCTAGTCTACAGTACCATTTCTACTCCACATAATAATAAAATAAGAGTACTTAATGACATCAATTATAGAATAGAAGTAATATTAATGCTTGGACATTAAGTCCCACATAATGAACTGTGAGAGTGAAGTTCTCCTACCATTACACACTTGATCCATTGCACCTGGGTATGTTATAAAGTATTGTCTGATTTAATGTATACAGTTTGTAGTTGAAGTTAATTATTTTTTAATTGCAGAGAATCAACTTGTTGAAGCAAAAATTAGCTGAATGTGGAGACAATAAGAGAAACTTTCCTGTTGTACCTATAGATGGTTCTTTTGATAGTTTGAAAGGAGTTGTCATGGATAATAAATACCTCTATGAGAAATGCGGAGAAGATGGAACCTTAGCACAATTTAAGATCAATCATGATTCTCCAAGCATTGGTAAATATAATATGGGGTATAGGATTTAATATTACATTAACTCCAATATCTCTCAACTATATATTTTACATTAGCAATAAAAATAGTTTGAGGAAAATGGGATAAAATATCCAAGTATGGTTTTTGTGGTTTCTTTAGAGCATAAATTATTTTCTACTAACTTGTCCTTTTTATCATTAACAACATAAGTGAAGTAACTGATGTAACATTTGCTACAAAGTTAAGTTCTATGTTTAATTTTTTGAAGCCTTCATTTTTTTTTCTCAAAACAATCTAGAGATTGTACAATTTTTAATTAGGGAAAGATGCAGCACTCTTTAGTATTAAATTTAAATTAATATTTTATTTTAATTACTAACATGACTTCAAAAAAGGCATAATAATCAGGGAAGAAGAATAAAATAACAATCTCTGGTGAAGTTTTTTATAATATTTGAAAATATCAAATACGTCCACCGCTGTGGTCTCGAGGTAGTGTGCTGCCTTGTCACTAACCAGGTTTGATTCCTGGTCGGGACAAACTTCCTGAGTGAGGTTTTTTCAGCGGTTTTCCTTGCCTGTAAGATAAATGTCAGGAAGCTTTGAGGCCAAACAGTCCCTGAACATCATCTGGCCATTATCATTATCATCCCACAGCAACGGGAAACTACCACACCTATAATTCCCTAGTAAAGCTGCAGAGCATAGCATGAAAATGTTATCATTGCAGTGAAAGACCTACCTAGGACAGAACACTATAGAATAGAATATCAAATACATACAATTTATTATATAGAACCAGGACTTAAAAATCCATAATTTAGATTTTGTCACACTAAAAATAGTTGTTAAAAATTAAGAAAAGAAAGATAACTGATGTAACCCTCCTGTGTGGCATATGACTTTTAAATAGAAAGAAATATCAACTTTGTTTCAGCAATCAATATTTTAAAAAAAGCTATGCTATATTTGTTATACCCACAATGCTATTTGGAAGCTGCAACTTGATTATTCTTTGTAGTTCTATATATAAATTAATAATAGAAATAATTTATTTTCAGGCACATTTTTAGATACCTTTCTGATACGTCACCAAATTGCAGTATATATTTTTATTATTATGAGTTAGGTATTTTTACTTATCTCTTTTTTTTTTATTATGAGTTAGGTATTTTGACTCACCTCATTTTTGTTAACACCTCATAGTGTTATTTCCTACAAATATTAAATATATATTTTTATATCACAAGGAAACTGTCAACCATTGCAAGCCGAAACTTACCTTGAAATGAATATGAGTCCTAAATGCTACTGCTTGAGCCAACTAGCTCGGTATCCATAAAATTGCAACTTCTTTAATTAATGGTTTATTTTAGAAAGTAATATTTTGAGGTTCTTTTTAATCAAGTTTTTTGATACTGGGAAACATCTTACCTAAAATTAATGTTGATTTATTCTCAAACATGTTTCGATATAATCTTCTATATCATCATCAGCTTGCCCAGATTGTTGCATTTTATGTTGTGAATCCTGGATGTCGATCTCTCTCCTCTGGCTGGCTGAAGAACCTCCAAACTAGGTCACGTTCAGCATGAATTTCGAAATTCTAGACTCTATTTTTGTTCTTCTGAATGTAGATTTTTTCCCAAATAGTGAGTTCTTTTGTATTTTCTACTTGTTTTAATAATTTAATGTTCTGATTTATATTATGTTTTTCGGACCAAACATGAGCAGCAACTGCAGATTTTTCTATTACCCCACTTTTAATATTCCTTATGTGTTCCTTGGTTCTAATTTTTAGAATTTTTTAGTGATTTTTCCTATAAAATTTCATTTATAATAAATGTTTAACTCTACAAGTTTCATCTTAACACTAAATACATAAGAACAATATGAGGTGAGTGATAAAAATATTCTACCTTAATTACTAAATACATTTATTCAGTAATAACTTCAACACCATAGTGCGACATGCTTAAAGGCCCTTTGCTTACTAGCTGGCTGCTGGTCTCACATCTACATATGTTAATCACAGAGGTAGATGATCATGATCATCTTGCCAGTGTAGGTGTGACGTATAGTTAACATGTTGGGTCCCCCAGCCATTATAGCTAGTTTGCTCAACCTGGAGCCCCTAATTATTGTAGCTACCCAAACGATACTGGATGGGCACCAGTCCCATACTGACCAAAATTGATAAAATTTCTTCCTCCATAGGGACTCAAACCAGTGCAATTCCCATAGCTCTACACCAAAGCACCTGCCTTAAACCACTCAGCTATGTGGGCATGTATTCAGTAATCTTCTTCTTCTTCTTTCTTCCAAGTATTAGGCCAAGGCCTGTTACGATCCTATAGAAAATTTTCCCTCCAGCGTTTTGATCCATCCGGGAAATTCTCGTATAAGACTTGAAAGCATAATAATAGTCCCTTCGATTAGTTACTGGCCAAAGGAAGGCAAGACCAGTGATGGGGCTGCCATCTTATAGCCTCTGGTCAGGCTTTTTTGGAGAAGAAAAGAAAATAAAGGAAAGAAGAAATGGAAGAAAGGAAAGACTTCCTATAATAGCGTCGGAGTCGAAAAAAACAAGAGTTAACCAAGAGAGGTTAGATAGTAAAGTTTAAAGAGTGCAAAACACAAGTAAGTGGAAGAAATGTTTTGCTCAGCTTGGGCACCTTGTGGTCGCCATCCACATATCCCCTAGATGAGGACCCCTAAGGGAATTAATATATAAAAATGCATGTTCGTTTGTTCGTATTTTATGCACTGCCATACCATTCATCCGATTATGATGGGGTTTTCTGCAAAATGTTCAACAAATCCCCGGTATGAACATAGGCTATAAGAGAGTTGTGATATTCAACTCCTACACCCTTAAAAATGTGAAAAACATGAAAAAATTCCCTTGATGCTTAAATGGCTTATTGAGTTTTTCCTCACCTGTAAGACAAATGTCAGGAAGCTTAGGGTCCACGGTCCCCAAAAATCATCCAGCCATCATTATCATCCTTCACCGGTGTGGAAAGCAATGGGAAGCTCTGCACCTATAATTCCCTAGTAAAGCTGCAAAGCACAGCATGAAAATACTATGATTGCAGTGAAAGAATTACTATGGATAGAATGTTACAAATACATATCAGTTTTATGCTATTACAGGTGGTGATGTTACAAAAATATCATCTGATGGCTTGAGTGTTGACCAATTGGCAGCTGAGCTGGCCTCAGTTGCTCTTGATTGGAAAACTTTACGTAACATACGTGAATGTGGTTGTTCTACACCCTTTGATCACTTCAGTAGGAAGGTGAGTTGTAAAATATATCATCTGAATTTGAATAAATTGTGATTAAATTAAAATGCTTCATACCTCTCCTCATATCCAGTCTTCTGAGTAGATCATGATTTCAAAGCCTTTGGGGGCTTCATCTTCAGTACTTTCTTTTCGATTGGTGCTTTCTTCATCATCATCATCTTCAAGGTATGGGCCTGTTGGCCTGTTCCACTCCCGCGCACTACATGCCGCAGGCGCAAGTCGTCCTTCCAGCGATGTTTTAGTCTTCCTACATTTCTTCGGCCTAGAGCCCTATAATGAAGCAGCTGTTTTGATAAACGATTATTTGGCATTCTTTGTATATGTTCAAACCAATTACATTTATTTGTGTGTATTTTCTCGTTTATATTATAGATCTGTAGTTCATCTCTGATATCTTGACTTCTCTTTTGATCTCTTAGAGATACACCTGCAACTGATCTGAGAAATCTCATTTCTATTGTCTCAATTTTATTTTTATCAGAGATCATTAAAGGCCAAGTCTCAGACCCATATGTTAATGTTGGAACGGCTACTGTTTTGTAAAATTTTAATTGAGTTTCCGTTGTGGTCTTATTTCTCAAATATCTTCTTATTGAACCACATATCTGTTGAAATTTCCCTAATTTCTTCTTCATGTCAAAATTTTGCTGGTACGATATCATGCATCCCAGATAATTGAAACAAGTTACTTGTTCAATTATGTTTGCTCCAATTACAATTTTTGTTCTTTTATGCTGAGTTCCAATAAATGCCATTGACTTTGTTTTCTCTGTTGATATATTTAAATTATAATTGTTTATTAGTTTCCATAATTTATAAACTGATCGTTGTAGTTGATTTTCTGAGGAAGCTACAATGATCTGGTTATCTGCGAATAAAAGACAGTTCATTTTCGTACCGTTTATCATAAAATGTTCATCTAAAGAAGTTTGCCATGTACTAATGATATCATCTAAATATATATTAAAAAGTTTTGGTGAAAGAGGTGCTTTCTTTTCGGCCAATATTATGTCAGTCTTCTCAGAAGGAAGAAGTAGTAGTTCTTCTATCATTATAACATCAGTCGAAAAGAAAGTACTGAAGATGAAGCTGCCAAGACTTTGAAATCGCGATCTGCTTAGAAGACTGGATTTGAGAAGAGGTATGAAGCATTTTAATTTAATCATAAATTAAAACTTATAGTGAGTGATTTATTCTTATGAAAGTTCAATTGAATCAATTGATTTATTTTTGTGGCATCAACTCCATTGAGAGATGTGAAGACAAATGGGAGCCTTGACCATCCTGTATTGAGTTCAGCATGAAAAGTTGCGTAGAATTAGCTTTTTCTGTTCTTGTAGTGGGAAATAAGTTTTTAATTTTTGTCATGTTACAGTATCACTGTTGGAAATGTGGTGAAGTGTTTTGTACGCGATGTATAGATAAACATACACCACTACCTGGGCACCTATCACAGCGAGCTGTGCCTGTTTGCCGACCATGCTATCGCGTGATTCATCATTGTGGATCCATCGAGTCTCCTTGAGTTCCAGCCTTACACCCATCATGCAATATCTCCAGGTAAACTAATGTTTTCATAATCCCAGAGCAATGTGTAACAATTTCTATATATAATCCAATGTCCTAGGTGCAAAAATTTTCCCAAATTAAAAAGAAATAAAATATTTATTTAGAAAGTACAGTATTAGCTCACTTTTACATTCCTGCATTTAATGTTTTCCTGTCATTTACTGCCTTCTTTAAAAGCCCTTTCTCCTAACTCTATGACACGAGAGGCATAGAAGGCCCTTGGCCTACCAGCTGCTGCTGGCCTCACATCCATATGTGTTAATCACATAGGTAGACGATCATCTAGCCAGTGTAGGGGTGACATGTGGTCAGCATGTCAGGTCCCCTCTGCCATTATAGCTGGTCTTCTCAACCTGGAGCCCTACTTATTGTAGCTACCCAGATTCCTCATGATGCTGGATTGGCCATGAACCCACGACCCTCGGAACCAGAGGCAAGGAGGATAACCACTAGTCCACCACGGCCAGCAGTTGACTTGATATTGGTAATTTTGTCCACTGCCTGCCTTATTTATACTGTTAATCACATTGTGTTTTCTGCATGGTCCTTCTGTTGCAAGTTGTATCAGCCTTCAGAAAACACAATGCGGTTAACAATATATGCAGGCAGTTGACAAAATTGCCAGTTCTCAAGTTAATCCTTGAGGATGCCAGATGCAGTCTCTGGCAAAACGTTGGGGAATTTCAAGCCTCAAGACCACGACCAACAGGCTGAAAATGTTCTAAAAGGTCATAATACAAACTCAGGTCGTGGAAGCCTAAGTCAATATATTAATTCAAAATTATTTTTATTAACTATTCAAAGGCTGTAGTCATGCAATATTTGAAGAAAAATAGCAACATTATTGTTTGTTTATGTAAAATCAAATGTTTCCTACCTCTCCTCACATTAATCTCCTAAGTAGATCGCGATTTTGGGTTCATGGCAAACCCATCCTCAGTTCTATTTTGCCGACTGATGTTATGCCGATCGGAAGAACTGCTTCTTCTTCTTCCCTCTGTTTGGTGGACCGATGAACCTCTGGACCAGGTCAAAATTCGCGGGAATTTCAAAGTTCATAATTTTTTTCGTAAATTAATGAGTCATTTTAACTATGAATTCATAAGTTTTTCTTTGTTTTTTTTTTAATGTGGATTTTTTCCCAAATCGTGAGTTCCTTTTGTTTATCTATTCGTTTAATTAGACTAGCTTTTGATTCAATTAGATGTTTTTCGGTCCACCAACAGAGGGAAGAAGAAGAAGAAGTGGTTCTTCTGATCGACATAACATCAGTAGGCAAAATAGTATTGAGGATGGGTTTGTCACGAACCCGAAATCACTATCTACTTAGAGATTAATATGAGGAGAGGTAGTAAACATTTGATTTTACATAAATCAAACCTCATAGTGATTTATTCCTATAAAAGTTCAAAACGTTATTGTTGTTTGATTACATTAGATTCATGTGGACTGTACTTTTAAATACATCTAAACTTTATTTAGAGAAAGAGAAAAGAGATGTAAACTAATAATGCAACTATAAATTCTTATTGCTTCTTATGTAACTTAATGGTATTTGGATAACCATGGTATCGAATGTGTTTAAAGCATGGAGAAATTAACAGGACTATTTAACTCATGCCCCAGATGGGAGTCAATGACCAATCATGTTTCAATGAATTTTGTTTTACAACCAATCACAGTCGTGTTTCACCTCAATATTTATCAATTAAGTTTATCATATTAAAGAAAGCTCTTCCTTTTTAATATTCTGAACGGGTCATAGCATTATTTTGTAGTGACTGACTCTCTAAGAAATACGTCGAATATAGCAATTTATATATTAAGATGTAAGAATTGTGAAATGCATGTAGCTCCCAGATTTCATATACAGTGCACGAATGTAACCATTGCTTGCGAGATATAATAGAAAAAAAATTGTAGCAATTGATTATACCACAATAAAAAGAAATCACCGTTTACACTTTCTTAAACATATTATTTCCCAGGTATTTACATTCCAGAAAAATATAATTGACATATTTACATCATAGAACATCAGAAATTAATTAGTAACCTATAATGTTGGTTATAAACAGTTTGATGTGTTTAATTTTTGCTCCACTAGGGTGCATTCTTACAATATTGTGATGCTATTTGGCAATAAATAATATGATCTAATTGCAGTGATGAACAAATGAAACATAACAAACATTTCTCATTTGTTTTCAAACATTGCCGTTTACATTAAATATATAAATATTTTAAAATAACTATATTTAAATAATGATTTGTAAGTAAAGAGCTTAATTTTATTCATTAAATAGTCCTAACAAATGCCACTCTTGATTTCCAAATTTTCTTCTTCTTCCTTCCAAGTATTAGGCCAAGGCCTGTTACGATCCTATAGAAAATTTTCCCTCCATCGTTTCATAGGATGGTCCAGAGATCTTCGTCCTCTTGGTATATAATTATAAACAGCTTTGGGGATCCGATTTGAACTCATTCTTCCAAGATGGTGTTTCCAATTTAGTTGGTACTGTTTAATATATTCCAAAATTGGCATAGTCTTCAATTCTTTTAAGATATCGGTGTTCCTTTTCCGATCCCATCTGGTGTAACCCGCTGTTCTGCGCATGAATCTCATTTCACAAGCCATTATTCTACTTTCATGTTGTCTTTTTTGTGTCCATGCTTCACTACCATAGGTCAACATTGGTCTAGCCAAAGTGTTATATAAACGTAATCTGGTTTTTTTTGTACACGGGATGGTTTCATAACTTGATTAATAATTCCCAAACTTTTATTATAACTAGTAATTTTTTCAGGGATATCCTTTTCATCCCAGATAGAGAGATAATATCCAAGATATTTAAATTGATTAGATCTCTCTCAAATTTTATTCTGGAGACAGATTTTACTTTGTGTGGGGTCCTTCCCATGAAATGCCATAATTTTAGTTTTGTTAATTGATATTTCCATATTAAATTTGGCAGCTATTTTTTGTAAATTGTAAATTGATCGTTGCAAATCATTTTCAGAAAGTGCCAGAAGCGCTAAATCGTCTGCAAAAAGAAGAGCATCAAGTTTGAGATTCCTATTGATGGGTATATATCCCCGTTGTGTTTTCCTCCATTCGTTTATTATTCTATTTATATATACATAATGAAAAGCATTGGTGAAAGTCCACATCCCTGTCTTACTCCAGTGTTGATCTTTTTCAAAGAAGATAGTTTGCCATCTTGTTTAACAGAGATTTCATTATCCATTTCCAAATTCTCTAGATAAATTGGAAATCACTCACGGCATTATTATGAGAATAACTCTATTCTATAGCATCTGAAGTTTTTTTTCCTTGAACTAATTATTGTGTGGCACTTTTATTTGTAGTAATGGAAACAAGAACTAGAAGAATGTACCACACCTCATTAAATGATAATTCTAACAAACAAAACATATATAAAAATAAATGTGAGTCTTTAACATCTTACCTCATAATTGTTGTGTTCTTGAGAACATGTTTCAATATGCATGCATTCAGAGCATTCAGACTGTTGAATTTTTGGTTGTCGGCCCAGGATATCGCAGCCTCTTCCATCTTTTTGTTGACTGAAGAACGTAAATCAAATCATTTTCCCCGGAATTTCAAAATTCATTAAGTTTCTGGAGAAAAAGGATTTTATTTGTAATCATGAATATGATGATCCATCCATCCATAGTAATTCTGCCCGAGGGCAGGTACTTCACTGCAATCATAGCATTTTCATGCTATGCTTGCAGCTTTACTAGGGAATTGTAGGTGTGGTAGCTTCCTGTTGCTTTCCACACCGGTGAAGAATGATGATGGCCATATGATTTCGGGGACCGTTTGGGCCTTAAAGTTTTCCTGACATTTGCCTTACAGGTGAGGAAAAACCCCGATAAAAACCTCACCCAGAAAAACTGCACTGACCAGGGATCAAACCAGGGCCTGCTACGTGACAAGGCAGCACGCTACCTCAAGACCACAGCGGTGGACAAAATGATGATAATTGATGGTAAAGGGAGTTTATTTTACACTAGTGCCATTTGTGAGTTAAATGAAAAACTTGCACACTTACTGCTACTGTTATTTTCTCCATGTTCAAATTTTCTAAAGAAGGCAATGATGATCATTTATGGAAAAATCAAATATTTCCTACCCCTCCTCATACAAGTCCACCAACAGAGGGAAGAAGAAGAGTTTATTTTGATCGACATAACATCAGTCGCCAAAATAGTACTGAAGATGAGACCGTTATGGTCTCGAAATCGCGATCTACTTACAAGACTTGTATGAGGAGAGGTAGGAAACATTTGATTTTACCATAAATTAAACCTCATAGTGATTAATTCCTGTAAAAGTTAAATAAATGATGATCATTATTTTAATTTGTCAATTTTATCTTTCTTTAGTAGACCATATGTAATTTTCCTTTCACGTCTGTTGTTGCAATCCAATGTTATGATTTGTTTGTGACAGGTTGCCTTGATGAGAAACTCAACTCCAAGATAGTAGGGTGATGGTTATGTTACCTGCCAGTAGCTTGCACCAATGATAATATTTTTGGCTAATTTAAGATAATCACTCTGTTAAAACATATGTTCAGCATATAATTTTATAGATTTGTAAAACATCTTTCAAATTGTGTTATTTATTTTTTTTAATCAAGTGAGTTTATTATGTGATTAACATCAAGTTAACAAAACACATGTCTCAAACTGTTATAATTACCAGATAATTTTAATTAATTTGTATTTGTGTTCACGTTTACAAATGCTTAAGCATTTCTTGTAAAATACATACCTTTTTTTTTTTAAATACAATAGGAAGTAACATCATGAGGTTTTACTTAATAGTAAGTTTTGTCTAAAAATCACATGAATCGTGAATTCTTCTTACCTCATACATCTATGTTTTTTTAAACACAGAACTGTAGTATCGAAAAAAACATCTTTTCCAATACTGCAGTTCTGTATTAAAAAAATAGATATATGAGGTAACAAGAATTCACGATTCATTTGATTCTTATTAAGAAAACCTCATAATGTAAAAAATTCCCAAATTTATTATATTAAGTTTTGTCTGTTGAATTCTTACCTCATATAGTTGTGTCTGTTAGACATACGTTTCAAGGCCCTGGATTCAGAGCCCACAACTTGGAAAAACCAGTCTTTAACTACTGAAGATGAAGCTAACAAGCCTTGAAACATATGTCTAACAAAAACAACAATGTGAGGTAAGAATTCAACAGACAAAACTTATTATTACACACATTTATCTCAATTCTTCCTCTTTTAAGTCTCCCATTTTGATTCCATCCATAATTCCAATTATAGAGATGACTGCTCTTCCTGATATATCCAATCTAAAATTTGTTTCATCATTGCAATATGCCCATACTATGTCATATATTCTAAAATAAAACCTTGATATCCAGTCTCTTAATTTATCACCTTGTCTTCCTTGTACACTAAGTTCCAATAATGCCATCATGTCGGAGCATTGTGTTTACAGTCAGTTTTCCTGTTGAGGGTGATACAATTACCTACATCTTCTGATCTCCTGTGCATCTTGTTAGTTTTTTCTACCAGTGATGGTTAGTGTTATGCAATGTGTGCCAACATTTCAGAAATGGATTGAGGTAAAATTATTGGGATATGGGAGTACAGTAGAATTCCTTAAGATATTACTAGGGTAATACTGTACTCAATTCACATTATTCAATGATGGATTGCAGCCTAGCAGAATAAGGAGCAGACAGACTTCAAGACCATAGAAAAAAAATAATAGATATCCCAAGATAACCACCCGTGAAGAATTTATATCTTTGGACGATACCTCTAGCTTCATCGCCATGATAAGTAAATTTAATTAGTGCATACACTCCCATTCACCATGGGCAGGTGTTGAGTATATTTTCAACCCATTTGGATAATCTTTCCATTAAGCGCAGTGAGAATTTTTTCTAAGTCCCAGGCAGACACCATGCACATGCACCAACAAATGCAAAGCGGTTTACTCTATGGAATATCGCGATGCAGCCAACATTATACATGCTATTTAATAAACCTAAAAGCTAACCTAATGCAATCTAAGTACTCTAACCTATAAAAGACGAACCTAAAAGCTAACCTAATGCAATTTAAGTACTCTAACCTGTGAAAGAATGCAACCCCCAAAAATAAATAGTAAGTTCTCAAATTCTGAAGTACATAACCTATGTTGGCTGCAATGTCGTTATCTTATGTATAAAAATTAATATATTTGTTTGTTTGTTCGTACTTTATGCACAGCCATACCGTTGATGCGATTATGATGGGGTTTTTTGCAAAATGTTCAGGAGATTCCCGGGGATGAACATAGGCTATAAGAGAGTTGTGATACTCAACTCCTACACCCTTAAAAATCGCCCTTTGTAGTGGAAAACGTGAAAAAAGTAGCTCTTTGGACGCTTAAATGGCTTACGCTGCCTAAACCATAAGAAATACACAAAATTAATGTACACAGAATTGAATATCTCAAAAAGCTCTACAAAAAAGTCTGCGACAGCATATGTTTATCTCTTACGGATAACTCACAAAAACCATTTTTGTCTTTCATTGATACCAATAATCCCTTATCTCTTACGGATAACTCACAATAACCATTTTTGTCTTTCATTGATACCAAGAGTCTTGCGCCGTAGCCAAGTGGTTAAGGAAAGAAGTCTTGGCGCAGAACTACGGGACTTACGTTGGTTCGAGTCTCTATGGGGGAAGAAATTTTTCTCATGGAATGTCGGCCAGTATGGGACCGGTGCACAGTGGGTCAGAAATGAAATCTAGCTGGGGAAAAAAAAAGAAGCTGTTTTGACTCACTCTCATCAATTTATCTTTTTTTTTTTTTTTTTCCACTCTAATATAATTGTTATGTGACGGTTCTTAACTTATCTGCAAAGGAGGGTACAATTCTAATGTTCATGACTGTGTGACGTCATCATTCACACTTCTTGAGCCGCAACAGAAGGCTGTAAGAGGTTTTCTTGCGAACTTATTTAATAATATCTAATTATGTCCTAATTGCTGAATTTTATGGTAAAAAAGTAACATATTTTTATCATCTGCCCATGACATGAGAATTGAACGTTCAGGCAGGACAACGTCTGCCGGGTATGCTAGTATAGAATATTCTTTAAAATCAATATGGCTGCAACGTCTTCATGTTAAGTATATAGTTAAATATCATAGAAAAATATGTTCAAATAATCATTAAGAAAATGTAAAATTTGTTGTAAATGGTGGGAAATAATTTGAAAATAAAACCCTGTTGGTACATGTGCGTGGTGTCTGCCTCGGACATAGAAAAATTTCTCACTGCGCTTTTTAAACCCTATCTAGGTAGGTTCTTCAGGCAGTGCTCTAATTTTGTTCTAAAAATAATTGCAATCAATTTCATGTAAAAGATTAATATATTTTTGGAACAGACTGTAATAAATGATTTAATACATATAAGTGATTACTCTTTGCTGTTTATAAATTTAACTACACTTTATTATGAATAATAATAAAAACTTCACTAATCACACAATACTATTAATTTATATTAGTTGCACTTAATAATAAAACTTAATTTTGAAATAGTTTAATGCCACTGTTTGGCGGACTGAGTCCAACAGCTTGCTATGTGCATGATGTTTGATCCAGAATGCTGCAGTTATGGCCACGCCAATTTAACAAGCTTCCAACAAAACAATATGCCTTAGAGGGATGAAGCAATGAAGGAAGCTTCTAGAAGGCTTTGAATTTGGCCATACTGGCTATAGTCTTTGGTAAAGCCAAAGAGGCTCCCAACCAATAGCAATACTTTCTAAATATTAATTATAAACCGAATATACATAACAAATGTACAATTTAGCAACTTCTGAAATAAAGGAACAGCGCTATGAATTTATAGAATGTAGTCACATCAACAAACTAATTATGACATAAGCAACAGGTCTGAACTTGTCTTGACATATTATTTAATGCAAAAAATTGATTAAATGACCCAACTTATAAATACAAATAATAATTATGAATTATACAAGATAAAATTGCAAATAAAAAATGAAAAAGAGACGATAAAAAATATGCAATCATATAATTAAAAATTTATATATTAAATTTGGGAATTTTTAACATTATGAGGTTCAATTAATGAGAGTTAAATGAATCATGATTTCTTCTTACCTCATACTTATATATGTTTTTTTTAAACACAGCACTGCAGTATCGGCGACCCATTGTCACCATCGTCAGCTGTTTTCACGACTGTCAATTTTTTCTTTTGCCGGTAATTATCCAAACTGCCATCTGGTGTTCTTTTGAATGAATCATTTTCTAAACTTCCATCAGTTGTATTTTTTAAGAACTTTGTAATCAAGCTCGGTTCTTTCAGAATCTCGAAGTTCATGGTTCTAGTATGGTTTTTTTTGAATATATATTTTTTCCCAAACTGTTAAATCCAAAGGTTTAGATAGATGTTTCAAAAGTTTTGCTTCTTTTTCAATCCTATGATGCTCTAATAAACTATGTGCTGCTATAGCTGATTTTTCAATTTCTCCATTCTTTATGTTTCTGAAGTGTTCTTTTTTACGAGTTTCCAAGTTCCTTTTTGTTTTTCTTATATATATCCTGTTGCAATCTTTGCAGTCAATTTGATAAATTCCAGATTTTTTGTTGTCTGGGGTGTTACATTTATTATTAGTTAACAGAAGATTACCCAGGCTGAATTTGTTAATTGGAGCCAATGTTATATTAAATTTTCTGAAAATTTTTTGAAACTTATTATGAACTTCAGGATGGTAAGTAAATTTCTTGAATTTTACATCATCCTTAGAATCATGTTGTAAGGTGATGTATTCCTGTAACCTTTTCTGTTGTTTAAATTTCTTTAATTTATTCTTTATTATGTCTTCATCAAAACCATTTATTTTAGCAACATGTACAATATGATTATATTCCTTGTACTTGATTGTATTGTATTGTAAGCCTATGTTTTCCCTTTACAGAGATTTAGGCACTCTTCCCCTACAGGGAAGAATTTGAACCATACTAATTTAGTTACACTTGTTTTCGTATAGATGTCATTTTGAGTGGTCCGTGGTCAGCGTTCTGCCTCATACTGACATCTAGGAAACCAAGGTAGTACTAGGACGGGAAAATTCGGTAAATTTTGCTTACAGGCCTTTTCATTCAGGCTTAAGGATTTTTTACGAGCCTGAAAATCTTCAGACTCGGGACCCATGGCTTGAAGTCCCTCCCGGAGGACTTGCTCCTTGGATTTTTCTGTCCTAAAAAATCCATTGATCCCGGCCGGGTTTGAACCTGCGACCCTCGGGACCAGAGGCAAGGAGTATAACCACTAGTCCACTGCGGCACTCTAAACTCAAAATTTAAAAAATGCCTGAGGAAGGATGATTTTTATAAGATCTTGTATACCACGAATAGGTAATCAGTACACTGTGATTAAGGAGCATATTCCATCCATAGTAATTCTGCCCGAAGGCAGGTCCTTCACTGCAATAATAGCATTTTCATGCTATGCTTGCAGCTTTACTAGGGAATTGTGTAGGTGTGGTAGCTTCCCGTTGCTTTCCACGAGGAGCATATTGCCAGCTTGAATTAATACAATTTGAAGAGGAGTTAATTGTTCTGAATCAACCTCAATATTATTATTTTCATGTATGTAGAATAGAAAATAAAATATTTATGTTTACAAAATATAAAACATAGGGTTATTTACTATAAAAATATATCAATTAGGAATTGAAATAACTAGTGTTAGATACTTTGTACAGTATGGTGCTGAATGCCTAGAGTTTTTATTACATTCCATGTTTTTTTTTCTTTTCTTAATTTCCATCAAATAGCAAGAAATCAGAGAGAAAATGAAGAAAAAATAATTTTTGCTTTATTAATAAAAAATGGTTGGTGGTTGGTATCTAATGTCGAGCACTTGATAATGAAATCATTCGCTCTCTTGCATTCCAATATTCAGCAGAAAGGCTGGTGTCTTCTACAAAAGCTGGACAACAGAGGAGATGGTTTCTTTCCATATCTTCATTTAAATTGCAAAAAGGGCATTTAGGTGAATCTGTTATGCCAAGTCTGTGTAGGTGTTTATTCAGGCAGTCATGTCCCATTAGCAGCCTGAATATTGCTACTGCAGATTTTCTTTGTAATGTAGTAATGTCATAAGCTTGTAGATTTTCCCATTCCTTTCCAGATGTTTTGGTGGTGTATTCTTCTCTAAGTTTATTGATATATTTATTTGAGATAATTCTTTTGATAGAGTGAAAGGAAACTGGAGTAGAAGTTTGGTTTGAAACAATGTTGCTACCCTTCTTGGCCAGAAAATCAGCTATTTCATTGCCTGTCACTCCACAATGGGCCGGAATCCATTGAAGTACAACTTTTTTATGTAGACAGGATAACTGTTTTATCATTTTATGACATTCGATAATTTTGATGCTTTTGGGTGTTGTGTCTCGTGTTATAGCAAGAATGGCTGCCTTGGAGTCACATAGAATTACAACTTTTGTAAATTTTTGGATGTGGTATAAAAGATTTTGTAAACTTAAAATGGCTAGAATTTTGCCATCAAAGTTTGTTAAATTTGTGTTTAGTTTACGATAAAAGGAAAAAAGTGCACCAGCACCAGTGCTACCGTCATTTGGTAGGCTAGAGCCATCTGTAAAAATATGTATCCATTCAGGAGCAGGGTATTTTAGATTTATTATTTCCAGTAACATTTGTTTTAAAATATATGTGGGAGTTTTAGATTTCTTGATGTCTTCTGTTGAATGAAAGTTATATTCAATTTCCAAAAATGCTAGAATGTATCATTTCATCAACAGTTTAGCAATAGTTATTTGCCAGAATAAAAACATTTGGATATATCAAATCTGAAGAGAAAAATATACACCTAAATTGGGATTTGAACCCAATGCCTCCTGTTCATTGGGTTCAAATACTGATTTAGGTATATATTTTTCTCTTCAAATTTAATTTGTCATTCAGTGAAAAGCGATAAATTTGATATTAAACATTGTACTTCTAACTCATTAAATAAAACATGATATAAACATATTGGTTAATTTACCAGTAAACTGAAAACAAAATTTTTACTACAGGAATGTATCATCCGATGTATTGGAATTCTAGAATGCAGTTACTGTATGTTATTTTGTTTTAATTCTTGGCATTATTGGGGATTTAATTTTAGTTCATTGGATTTTCTATCAAAAAGTATGTGAAGTTTCAAGATAAGTTTTATGATTGCTTTTAATTTTACATGTTTAATGTTGTTTTCCAACGGGCTCTCTTCACAGATTTTACATATTTTATCTTTAAATGCAGGATCAGTTCAATTTATATTGTGTTGTTTAGTAATATACAGCGTAAGTTCTAATTATTCTGTGGCTTCTTTCTGATCTTTGTGTTTTATAATTGAGTGCAATTGTATTTTTTGCAATTTTAGCTAACGTTCTGCATGTTAATTAACAATTAATGAACCAGGTTTTACACCTCACCTCTTTGAAACATCTTTTTATAAAACATGTTGGTTGTGGTTGGTCAGCGATTATGTTCTCCTTGCCTCTAGTCCTGAGGATCAAAAATCCAAGGGACTTTAACACATTCAGTACCAGGCACTGAGCAGGGAATTTAAATCCACAGGCCAGCCATTTAAATACCCCAGCTACCCTTTTCATGGCAGTTCAGAAAATGGACCATTATTCACAAACTATTAGTCCTAGAAAATTCAAATTTTGTACATACCTAAAGGAGATATCCTAGTAGGATTTGATGGCGAAATAACTTGGGTGATTGACATTCACATGGTATCGGCGTATCAATTTCAGGAAGTGGAAGTTCATCTTCACTTTCACTTTGTGAATCTTCTACTTCAGGAATCAGTTCATCACCTGAATCATCATTATACAAAATTTTCACTACTTCTTCTTCAGTGAGATATTTTTCTTTCGCCATGGTTTCACTCATGCACAAATAACAGCGTGATAATGAGAAACATATACGATTGCATTGGAGTCTGGAGGGAAGTTTGGGTGAACGAATTCCATGTGTTGTTTGTTTTAAAAATAAAAGGGGATTCACCAGGTTAAACATGTCAAACGGGAATAGAAAATGTACATTTACATGCCATCTATGATCTCCAAGACATACTAAGCCAACACAATATTTAGGCACCGAATATAAATGCAGTTTGTTTGTGCCTGCTCTAAAACGAGTTAACTGACCGACGGCCGCATACATGATAGTCTCTTTAAACACCTTAACTGGTTTACGGTACTGAATGTGTTAACCCATGAATCATGAGTCTGAAGATTTTCAGGCTTGTAAAAGAACCTCAATCCTGAATAAAAATGCCTCTGAGCAAAATTGAACCAATTTTCCTCCATCCAAGTAATACCATAGTTTCCTACTAGATGTCTCCTCGATGCGATATACCAACAACATGTAATTTGCTGACATCTATTTGTCTGGTTAAAATACTTCCCACTAGGGGAAGCAACCATGTCTCGAGCCGGACAATCGATCAATCAGTCAAATAAAATAAAATCTTATAGTGTTACTTTCTAAAATATCAACTCTGTTATGTTTATTTTTTTTACATACATTATGGTTTGTTTTAACCTTTATTTTACTTTATCTGGTGTGAATCTTAATTCTTGTTTTGGTTTATGGTATGGTATCCACTGAATATCTATTTTTTATTCATGTTTAATTACTTGTTTGTCCTTATTACTTTTTTGGTTGTAATAATGTTTATCACTTACCATATTTTACAGACTATAAGACGTGCCCTAATTTTTAAGCAATTTTTTTAAAAATAACAGTTTTACCATTTTTATTATTAGATTGCAAAGACAGACTAAAAAAAAATTGTAGTTTATAAAACCGTTCTGATCTTTAAAATCCCTGAAAATCATCTGAAATTTCTTCTTCTTCTTCCTCTTCATTGTCATCATTGTCCTCTTCACAAGATGTTCACTGCCATCACGAGTGTCTCACTTACGCTGCACTTCTTGAAAGAATTAACAATTATGTCTTCTTTCACTCTACACCATGGCTTTTTTTTATCCACTGACACACTTGTTTGTATATCATTTTAAAGCTCCCTTCGGCATGAATTCATGTTGGGTTTCACCCCTCATCCATTTGTTCAAGTTCACTGGCATTGTAGATTGCATTGACGCATCATAGGCTAGACAGTGTTCTGGGTTTGTGATGGTGGGGCAGGAGGGAGCCATCTTGTGAATCCCCGCAACTCATCGGTGCACTGCTGCT
Organism: Diploptera punctata; assembly: GCA_030220185.1. Classification (NCBI taxonomy): domain Eukaryota; kingdom Metazoa; phylum Arthropoda; class Insecta; order Blattodea; family Blaberidae; genus Diploptera; species Diploptera punctata. The sequence goes on along the minus strand of JASPKZ010008364.1, from coordinate 4,007,167 downwards.
GCCAGTTGAATCCAATGTTGCCAGATAGAGATATGTTTCCCACGGCATTGAATATATGGCCATTTTTAAGACTGGCAGGAATTTTAAATCAAACACTGGACACTTTTATATTAATTTTGAGTATAAGACGCACCTGAATTTTGGAGGCAATTTTTCGAAGAATAAAGTGCATCTTATAGTTTGTAAAATACGATAGTTTTATTTGATGCTCACAAGTATTTTTGAATTGTACATAAACACTTGGTCATCATACATAATTTACAATTTTTTTAAAAACATGCTTACATAAATAAGATTAAGCTTTATGGCTAGCATGTGGGGCTTAAATAAGGTTTTGACTTACATTTTAATTGTTACATTGAAGCTTAAAATTCACAATCTTATTAATATTTCACCAAAGCAAGGAGAGAGACAACTGGAGGAGGTCAGTGAAGGAGGCAAAGGTCCACATTGGATTGTAGTGCCGCTTAAGAAGAATTAATATTTCATCATAATAATATTGACTGGTGATCATTCAATGAACAATTGCCATTCTAAGTCAAACCTAAAGTTGATCACTAAGCATAACTTTCTTTATTTATTTTTATTAATGAGAATTTGCCTCAATACAGAGGTTTGTCTTCAGTTGAAAAATATCAAAATATAAAATAGGTTACAATATTGACATCTAAAATACACAAAGTTAGATATAATTTTTTAGAACTCTACACTGTTTATAATGTTAAGCCATTTGTCTCTATCTGGAACATCATCCTCCACTATATCAAACCTTCTTCTTCTTCCTTCCAAGTATTAGGCCAACGCCTGCTTCGATCCTATAGAAAATTTTCCCTCCAACGTTTCACAGCATGGCCCAGAGATCTTTGTCCTCTTGGTATATAATAATAAACAGCTTTGGGGATCCGATTTGAACTCTCGTATAAGACTTGAAAGCATAATAATAGTCCCTTCGATTGGTTGATGGCCCTGGGGTCGACTCAGCCCCTAACGGAAATGAGTACCAGATGCCTGTTCTGGGGGTAAAGGCGGCCGTCACGCAGGGCTGACAACCCGGCTGACATCAAGTGCCGATTGTCTAGAAAAAGTGAGAGCCTTAACCTCCTACTAGCCCAAGGGTCTCCTGAGGCCTGTTGTGGGATCACTTTACTTTACTTCGATTGGTTGCTGGCCAAAGGAAGGCAAGACCAGTGATGGGGCTGCCATTTTGTAGCCTCTTTTCAGGCTTTTCTGGAGAAGGAAAGAAGAAATGGAAGAAAGGAAAGGCTCTCTAGCCCTCAGATGCCCTAATAGCATTAGGGTCTAAAAAAACAAGAGTTAACCAAAAGAGGTTAGATAGTTAAGTTAAAAGAGTCTGGTATAAGTAAGTGGAAGAAAGGAAGAAATAACAGATTGGTTAAAGATAAAAGTAGGGAGCAAAACACAAGTAAGTGGAAGCAATGTTTTGCTCAGCTTGGGCACCTTATGGTCGCCATCCACATATCCCCTAGATGGGGACCCCTGAGTATACCAAATCCTTGCATTGACATATGCACATTCTGTATTCAGGTAGTGGCAGGCTGTCCTCTTCCTCCTCTCCTCGTAATTTCCCATTCTTTTATAATGCTGGTTATTCTTCCTTTTCCCATTCTACATGTCTGTACCATTAAAGTTGTTTTCTTTCAGTTGTGACAAATATTGTTTTGTCATAGTTACTCTTTAGGCACCGTTTTTGGTATTCCATATAACTTTATTTTTGTAATTCATTATTTATTATTATTGAACAGGGTTGCAATGTATAAACATCTTCCTGTTGAAAGTTATAGCATTTAATTTTTTTTCCCCCTTCATTCATTCCTATCTTCCCAATCTCCTTTTCTTTAATCCATTCTTCTCCATTGATCTCCTAATCTCATGTTCCACCCCTCACTTTTTTTTTTTTTTTTTTTTTTTTTTGCTGGGGAGACCAATCAAACACTTTTTCTAATTATTTATGTCTAATGAAGTCTAATATAGAATATATTTTGGACCTTCGCATACTCCCTGATTACAGTGTTCCTTTTTTTTTTCCAATCTGGAATGCCTGCCTAGCTGATTTCCTTAAATGGTTAATTTTCGTTGACAGTAATTTCAATCTAGTATTTTGATTTAGTTCTCAAATCTTAGCTCCATTAAAACATCATTATTTATTGATGTTACTACTGCACAAATTGTAAATGTGCATTTTTACCATGTAGGGTAATTGGAAAAATACTTGTGGCCATGAAATGGAGATAATAAGTAAACATTATTAGAACAGTGTGATTGATATAGCTGCAAGCAGTTATAAATTGATTTTTTTTAATTATCTGGTTATTATAAACATTAACTTATTTATAAACTAAGTATCCTTGCAATATATCATATTATAAAAACAGAAAATTGTTATTATGTGAATAACTTTTAAAAATATAATAAATCATCTGATTTCACCCCAGACAATGTATATCTATAATATAATTAGAAACTGGCCATAAAATAGCTTTTGTTCTTTTGCTAGGAATACAGAATGTGAAATAAAATATTTTTTTCTCATTGAAAATTGTGACAAATAATTTATATACTGTGTATGTAAAGCACATATCCCATTTTTTTAAAAATTAAATACTACCTTATATTTTTTATGTTTTTATTTTAAATTTATCACACATTAAAGGACAAATCAATAATTGTGGAGAGAAATTTATCCCTAAACTGGGATTTGAACCCAATATCTCTGGTTCTAAGCACCAGGACATGTAATTTTAAACGGAATTTTTTTTTCTCTTATACAATCCCACATGTGTAAGCAATGAACCTTCATTCTACACACCATCTGGCTGCTTCTTATTCAAGAAGACTTTAATGGGATTTTAGGGCCGCATGCAAATACATTAGTCTCTTTCTACTCAAATTACTTCCAATCACTGGTGAACTGACTCATCGTGAGCAAGTGCAAAGATCGAATTTGCTACCCACTAACTGGCCATGCATGAAAGTCGTCGTTTTCGTAATATTGGCAAGAAATTACCCAGAATTCTCAGCGATGAAACCACTTCCGTTATTTTCGTCTGCTATAGAGGAACGCATTTACGCTTGCGTCCCGCAAATAATACCGTATACAACGACGTCTGCGTCGCGCAATATTACGCCGATTCTCCTGTTCTTCCATTTGAATTTATTTGGTAGACTCTATCAAATTCCTCTTCTCCGCATATACCCTCATGGTTATGAAGTAATTCAGCATAAGGTTATGAATAAATTGCTTAGAGCATGCATGTTGGCCCGGCTAGGAGTGGGATGCACGGTACTATTTTAGTGAATGAAACTTATATTTTTCATGTTTTTATTTTCAATCTTTCACTCACACTGAAAGACAAATTAATATTTAAAAAGAAACATTTACACCTAAACTGAGATTTGAATCCAAGCTCTCTGGTTCTACACATCAGCACACTAAACCACTGTGCTACTTAGGCATCTCACTTCAGAGATCTTGGGTTCAAATCCCAGTTTAGGCATACATTTTTCTCCTTAAATATGAATTTATCTTTCAGTGTGAGTGATAAATTTAAAATAAAAACAAAAAAATACAAGCTTTACTGGCTGTAAAGCAGTGTTCAAATCCTATTAAAAGTCTTGAAAAGAAGCAGTCAGATGACGTGTAGAATGAAGCTTCATTGTCTCGTGTGCATGGAATTGCATAAGAGAGAGAAAATGTTTTGTTTGAAGTAAGATGTCTAGGTAGCAATGTGGTTTAGTGTACTGATCCGTAGAGCCAGAGACCTTGGATCCAAATCCCAGTTTAGGCGTAATTTTTTCTCTTCCAATACAGGGAATCCATTTTAAGTGGAAACCTTTTTTACAGCGTTGCAGCTGCTCTCACTTTGCCCGCTATTGTGCTTGCACCGGCAGGGAGTGTGTTCCGTTACTGCCGGCAAAGGAAGACAGAAGCTACAAAATACAAATAACTCAACTAATTTAGATTATTATAAAAAAATAGGCCTACTCATAGTTGCTTATTACTCACCATTTATTTGAGATACTGTTGAAAATGACCCCCATCCGCAGTAAGACATGCCTCATATCGTTTAAACAAATTATCTGCCACTTTCTGTAATCCCGCTTCGGTAATAGACTGCATTGCACTTGTGATTTCGACCTAAGTTCTTCTAAGGTGTGAGGATTATTTCGACTATTTAACTCATGCCCCAAATGGGAGTCAATGACCAATCACGTTTCAATGATTTCTGTTTTACAACCAATCACAGTCGTGTTTCACGAAATATTTATCAATGTTAAATTTACCATATTAAAGAAAGCTCCTCCTTTTTAATATTCGGAACAGGTCTGACCAGTATTTTGCAGTGACTGATCCCGCAAGAAATACGGCTATCAGATTGTATATATATAGTGCATAGATGTCAACACATAGCGCTTGCAGAAGTTAATATAAAAATATTTGTAGCAATTTATTATACCACCAAAAAAAGAAACCACTGTTTGCACTTTCTTAAATGTATTTTTTCCCAGGTAATAATCCAGAAAAACATAATTGTCATATTTACATCATACGACATCAGAAATGAATTAATATACAGTTAGATGTGTTTCATTTTTTCTCCACTAGAGAACATTCTTACAATATTGCGTTCCTTTGGCAATAAATAGTATGATCTGGTTGCAGTGATAAACAAAATGAGCAGATGAAGTGTACCAATCGTTTCTCATTTGTTTTCAAACATCGCCGTTTACATTAAATATATAAATATTTTAAAATAACTATAGTTAAATAATGATATGTGAGTAAACAGCTTAATTTCATTCGTTAAATAGTCCTAACAAATGCTACTCTTGATTTCCAAATTATCTAGATAAATTCACTCCTCACTTCGTGAGTCGTGAATTTATCGATAATTTGGAAATCACTCGTGGCATTACTTATGATAAACTTTTCCCTTTAGGTATCCCCTAAGATAATACCAGTAAGTTAGGTCCGCTGATATAGGGGGCCATAAACATATGCTAATTATCCTGTCCTCAAAAACTTCACGTAAAATTTGTATAGTAGTGGCGCTGTGGCGCCATCCTGTTGAAAATATCCATAATCCTTTTCTTCCTGTGTTAATTCATAAAGAAATGAACACAACATTGTTGTCACATTAACAGCTGAGTTTACACGGTTTTCAAAAAAATATATGCCCAATTATCTGACGTGCGCTTACCGCACACCAAACCCCTATTCTAATGGGATACAAAGGCACTTCCCTCATAATATGTGGGTTCTCAGTACTCCACATTTGCACATTTTGGGAATTTACATGTCCCGTAAGATGGAACTATGCCTCGTCAGACATAAACATAGCTGTGAGTACAAAATTCCATTATACACACTTCCAAGAAACCAATTTATTACAGAACCTTATTCTTGCGGCGAAATCTGCCTGTTTAAGTTCCTGCACAAATCTTTGTTTATAAGGTCGAAATTTCAGCTGTCTGGTCGCTTTGTGGGCTGGCTCCTTGGATATGTTAGTTTCCTGTGCCAAACGTTTTAGTGATTTTATAGGACTTACTTCTAATTGCACCCGAATATCCTCAAGTTTCTCCACTGTTAAAATGTGCCTTTCACGCTTCTTCGGTATGTCACAAACTGAACCTGTTGTATGCCACTTTTTCATCAACTTCGTAAGGCACGATTTTGTAGGAATCGTACAGTTAGGATATTTTTGAGAAAATCTCCGAAGACACTTTCTATGGTTATTTTTCAATAAGTAACATTCCACCAAATAAATTCGCTGTTCAATCGTATACTTCATTTTCGATTATTTTCTTATTTAATACACGACAACAAGCGACATACGTCCCACTACAAACACTCTGAAGCAACTAACCGCTGGGATGTTGTGTACAACATGTCTCCCATGCTGCGATCGTACTGGTCACAGCGGCGGCGGCAAAATGATGCGAGGTTTCCTCTTAAAATGGATTCCCAGTATTAATACTACCTTATATCATTAATTTTAATAAATTTATTATTCAATTACTATCCATATCTGACGATTGGATGCACTAGAGACAGTAAGGAATTTTTGTGAGGCATTGCATTACAGTACTTCAATGTGGGCATCGTGTTTAATATGAACCAACATCGATGTGGTAGTCCAACTCTTGCCAGATTCTGAACAACATACAGATGTGACTAGCCACAGCTATTTCGATCCCTATTTGAAATTCATACAAGTCGCATGAGAGATGTAAACACTGTCGTTTATATAGTCCCACAGAAAAAAAAAAATCACAAGGAATTAAATCTGGGATTTAGGGAGGTTATTTCATAAGAGTGTTCTCATGAAGTCCTCTTCACCATAACCCAATGTTTAAGATACGAGGGTCGTTTGATAAGTTCTCGGAACGAGGTAAAAAAAATACATACCTCATTTAAACTATTTTTGATATAGTCTTCCTGTACACTAATGCACTTGGTCTAGCGATGTCCCAATGCCTTGATCACATCTCAACAATTAGATTCCTCCAGCTTGGAAAATACTCCTCAACTACCAGTTTTTCGGTTGAAGATAATCTCCATCCTCCAAGGAAGATTTTCAGCTTAGGGAACAGATAAAAGTCTGATGGAGCCATATCAGGTGAATAAGCCGGGTGTGGCAACAATTCGTACTTTATTTCTTGCATTTTTGTTTTGGCAACGACGCACGTGTGAGGTCGCGCATTATCCTGATGGAACAAGAATTCCTTGCTAAACCTGGCCTTTTTGTGCGTATCTTTTGCTATGGTTGGTCTACGAGATTAGCGTACTATTGTCCCATAATTGCTTAACCAGTTTGGAAGATAATCGATCAAAAGAATCCCTTTCGCTTCCCAGAAAACTGATGCCATAACCTTCCAGCCGACTGTATTCCTTTGCTTTCTTTGGTGGCGGAGAATCAGCATGTTTCCACTACTTTGACTGCTTTTTTTTCTTTGGGGTATAGTAGTGGATCAATGTTTAATCTGTTGTCACAAATCGGCACAAAAAAATCTTGTTTGTTTCTGTGAAAACAGGCCAAACATTTTCACTCTGGTGCGTTTTTGATCCGGTGTTAACAGCCGCGGCACCCATCTAGCAGATAATTTTTTTCATACCAAATTCCTAACTTAAAAAATGTAATGTGCTCATTCAGATGACATCCCTGCAGCTTCAGCTATCTCTCGCAATTTTAGTTGGCGATTTTCCAATATAATTTTGTGCACTTTTGCAATTATTCTGGAGAAGTGGCACATTTTGGACGACCACTACGGGGATCTTCGTCTAAGCTATCCCGATCATATTTAAACTCAGTTGTCCACTTGGCAACTGTTGAATATCAAGCGCAGAATCCCCCAATGTGTTCTGAAAAATCTGTGTGAATTTCTTTTGCCTTCATGCCTATTTTTTACAAAGTATTTTATTACCGCTCTAATCTCAGCTTTTTTCCATCTTCTCAAATTAGTACAAGGGAACGACAATCAACACACGTCGACACAACAGCTCTCCACCAGGAGCACAATGCGCCACGTGTTTACTGCTAAAGGAAGACTCATCATTATGCGGGAACCTGGTTGCGCTAGCGCTGACCTATGTTGGTGATTCCGAGAACTTATGAAACGACCCTCATAGTAGCAAACCTGATAGGATAGAGAAGCAGTGCTCCATCTTGCTGGAACAGATAAATCATCTGAATCCTCATTAACCAAAGTTTGAGTATATCAAGGTAAGATATGTCATCGATAGTTTCAGTAATAAAGAAAAATGGGCCATACAGCCTCGATGTGACATGATGCAGAAAACATTCAATTTGGGGTATATTTCGTTTATATTCAATGAATATGAAAATGTGATAAAAGATGTGAAAAAAGACATCTGCTGTATTATGAAATAAAAAAAAGACATACAGCACAAACAATAAATGTTCCAGTTAAAAAAGTTATTTCTTCAAAAAGTCCATAAGTGTTTTCTGTTTAACGGAACTCACTCGCTTCTTTGCTGCTGTTTCACGCAATCGTCGTAGCAGTAGAAGGTCTGTTGACGTTGTTTCTGACTTGCTCAAAGAGTAGGTACTCGATAATCTTTCCGCGGCACTTTATCCAAACATTTTTACCGCGTAAAATGGGTTTTTTTTTACTACCTCGCTTAACCCGGAACTCCGTTGGTCGGGTTCGGATAACCGCGGTCCTGCTGTGGTGTGTGTGTGTATATATATATATTAATAGGTAGACATATAAGATGTATTACATTTTATGTGATTTTTATTTTTAGTACAGTTCACCATTGTTGTAATCCATTTAGTACGGTGCGGTCTATAGAACATACATGTTGGCACATTACTTTGTCTCCAGGAACAAAGAATTCGGAAAGGAAATTTAAGGTCTCTGATTATCTTAGTGCTACATTATTACTCATCACCCACCAAATCTTTAAAACGTAATTTTGCCTTCTAGGAACCCCAATTTCAGAAGTGGGTTATAATTCCACCATTGCCAGGAAAGAATCCCAAAATGACGTAAAACAACAACCTGATGATATTGGGGAAAAAAAAAAAAAAAAAAAAAAAAACTTTGGGAGTATGAAATGTAAAAGACAATTTAATTTAAGATATTTTATGATAATAAAATTAGTTTCTAACCTGTGGCTTGTATCTTGCATACTATGCTAAAATAGAAATACATTATACTTTAAATTCATTAATATTCATGTATTTGCTAACTCGTTGACTCTATAACATAAGTTCTCCATACATCCCTATCCTAAGCTAGTGCTTTCCAGTCATCCCCTGTGTAATCTACTTCCCTCAAATCATCAATAATGTTATTCTCCCACCTCGTTCTAGGTCTACCAACTGGGCGTTTTCCCTCTGGTTTTCCTATAAGAAGCTTTCATGCACCTCTTTCATACCCCTTACATGTCACATGTCCTGCCCATCGTAGTCTACGAGACTTAACTATTATTTTTATACTATCTGGCTTCCTATACCATATCATGAAGCTCACTGTTATGTAGTTTTCTCCATTCATCTGTCTGTTCGTCTCTTTTTTGGCCCAAGAATTCATGTATTTGCTACCAATATATATTTATTAGTAATTTAATTGAGCTAACTTTGATGATTTAATGTATTTTAGAGAATGTAAGGATTAAAGACACCACTTCCACCTTCCGATAACGTTGCATCTGCACTTAAATGCTGCTGTTTATTATACAGCGTGTCGCGCCCGACGTGACGCGAATTCGCGTTTCGCTCGGCGTGATGCTGGTTTCGCATGGAGCGCATACGCTACAGCGCATATGTTTATGGAATTGTCGCCAGATGGCATGACATATATGGAAAATCAAAATGACCAACGTTCATAATAAATTTCCAAATGTGTTTACAAAAACTAATGTATACAAACCTGTTCCTGCATAACCTAATAAAATAAATTATATACATACTATTTAGTAAACTATAAACTAATCTGATGTACACTAAACTGACCCATCGGAATCTAACAAAATGAAGTGAGTTAACATTTATTTCTTAAAATATGGTTTGGAATTAAATGCAAATGTTGGTCATTCATACACATGTCCTGCCATCTGGAGGATTTAATTTTATGAGCGTTCACGTATGCCAACTTCAATTCTAATAAAGAACTTTGAAAATAAATTGAGAGGAAAAGTAATAATTTGTGTATATAGATAAACATATTAAAATTCTTTACAAAAAAGTTTTAAGAATCGTTGCAAAACGTTTAAAATAGTACGAAATATTATCAAAGACAGAAAAAGTACCTAGAGCAACAGCATCATATGAATGTAGTATGGAAAATTATAGAATAAAGTATTCTTTAGTTCTTACATAAACATATGGTTGATGAAAATACCAAATTTTATAATACTTCAGATTTTCGCCTGAGTAGTTTTATCAGGTTTTGAATTTAATAGAAGACGAAATGTATGTACATCCATAATATCCCCAAGTTACAATACAATATTTACAGCTTTTATTTATCTCTTGACTAAGTTCAAGCCACAATAACTTTTTTCTGTACATCTCTGTACTCCTTCATGCTCATATTGTATAGAACTCGATGATTTGCAACAAAACTATCTAACTTTCGTCGTTAAAATTGGAAAGTTATAAAACAAGTACTGTATTTCCGACAATTTGTTATAAACTCTTAGTTTGTTTTTAGCAATTACACCAATGAGTACGGGTAATATCTTCTATATTCTTTGTTTGCGCTGGCAAATTGCGTCCTGGTTTCAAGAGATTCCAAAACACGACGCGACATATCAGCGCAAATTTTTTTGCGCCAGCAATTTGCGTTGTAGATAAATCTCATCCATTTAAATACATGGGAAGTAATTTTTACGCTGGCACGTTGCGTCGTAGATAAACCACAGCGAAAGAGTGCTTTCTAGGCCAGAGCCTACCATCATCAACACATAACACATATATATCCCTATATTTGACTTCGATTCTCTAAGGTGCACTTCGCTGCGGAACCCCATAGAGAACGGTCACCACGTGGTCTTCAGTGGCTGCTGCAAACAAAGAAGACGAAGTGCTTGTGGCAGTATATTTAAAGTGTTGTTCAGTGTGCTTACGTGATTACAAATTACGCCCCAAAAGTGTGGGCCCAAAAGGGCCAAGTGAAAAAGACACCGTTCCCGTGTATTCGGTGTTAAATTTTAGCTGGTATACGTACAAATTCAAATCAGTGATAGTGTGCTGTGAAATTACACGCTGGTAAGTCGTGTACTTGCCTATAGTATATAAGTGTCTGAACTAAGTCTTGCAATGGCAAGCAACATTCCAAGAATGAGTAATTTGCATGAGGAAAATATGGATATTGACGAGGGCCGCCAGAAAGTAGATGAAATCTGGGGAGATGTTCTGAGAGATTTTGAATGTTTAATAGACAATAAAGGCTTGCATCCTAAATCAAAATACCTCAAAACAGCCACTGAAATTAGAGGTCTTCTAATACTCATTATGAACTTCCTAGACATCTATCCAGATTTTGCTATTTCGCAACTGGCTGAAGATCTTGCCTATCAATGTAGAAACCAAATTGATGAATTAAACGTTGCAACTAGAGATCTAGATTATTATCTAGAAACCGTAGAAAACATAGTGAAAGATACACATCTAGAAATTCAAAATGAATGTATGTCAAAACGACGCAAAAAATGTACCTACGAAAATAACAAAGAAATTCCAAAACCCACGGCAATTCAAATCAACTCAAATGTCGACAAGGAATTCCCTGAATTAACTAATAATTCCAAACCAAAAAAAAACATCATTAAACGTAAAAATAAAGACTATCCTAAAGACCCAAAAGTGCCAAGGCAAACTTCAGCCAGTGCTGATACCTCACCGCTTGAGCTGTACAATAAATTCTCTATATTATCAAGCGATGAGGAAATTTCTGGGCCCTCCATGCACATTATACCAAGCGAGGAGAAAAAATACACAAAGAAAACAAATATTGGTGGCTCTAACAACAAAAAAGAGAAACCAACCACAGGTAAGGATGTAACACAAGTATCATCAGCTACAGAAACACACGAGGAAAATGGCCTCTCACATAGAGAGAAACCATCCTCACACACCACAACAACAGATAACACACGTGAAGAGCCACCAAGATCTGAACCTTCTAGTGTAAAAATCAACAATAATATCCCAAAGAAAGAAACCAGGCCACCGCCTGTAACACTCATAGGTCACACTGACCTAGTCAAAATTTACAGGGCACTAAAAATGTTAGTGAAAAAAGACCTTAAAGTTGTTAGTACATATGAAGGTCTAAGATATTACACTAGCACACAGGAAGACCACAGTGTAGTAATAAAGTACTTTGACTCGATTGGAAGGCAATACTACACCTTCCAATTGAAAAAAGACCTTCCCCTAAGGGTCATGCTCAAACGGCTGCCCTCGAATGTACACTGGTGTCCAAAAGTTTAGGATAATTTGTAAAACGGAAAATCAAAATGCTTAAAGAGGAGCAAGGAGTAAAAATTATTTATCAAAACGTTTCTCAGTACATTTAGTTTAGTTTACATACTAAATTATAATCTCTCTTCAACAATGAAAAAATTAATAGCAATTATAAATGAAAATTGCATTGTTGCAGTTAAGCCCTGTTCCATAAATCTTCATTTTTAAAGAGAGTTATGATATAATCAGATGTAGTGTAAGAACAGATTGCAGTAAAATGGCACAAAGACAACATCTGGACCCTCTGCTTCGGGGTAGAATTATTGGGCGGCTAGAAACAGGACAGACACAAACTGAGGTCTCCATAGCACTTAATGTGCCACAAAATGTTATATCTAGGTTATGGCGACGGTTCCAAGAGACCGGAGACGTTAGGCGAAGACCAGTGGGAGGTCGTCCATGAGTTACAAATCCTCAGCAGGATCGATATCTTGCGTTAACTGCAAGAAGAAACCGAAAAATGTCTGCCAGACAACTGAGTTCAGAACTTGCGGCCGCCTCAGGTATCAGAGTATCCAGACAAACTGTCTATAGAAGACTCAGAGCTGCTGGTCTGTATGCTAGACGGCCTGTAGTGTGCGTCCCACTCACCCTTGATAACAAGAGAGCACGTTTACGGTGGAGTCAGGAACATCGCGACTGGACTCTAAATCAGTGGAGCAGCGTGCTATTTACAGACGAGTCCAGATTCAGCTTGAACTGTGATTCGCATCGCGTGACTATCTGGAGGGAGCAAGGAACTCGTTACAACCCCATGAACATCATGGAAAGACATCCATTTGGTGGCGGTGGTCTCCTGGTATGGGGAGGTATAATGATGAATGCACGCACAGAGCTTCACATCTTCGCAGGTGGCACTGTTAATGCTCAGCGGTATAGAGAAGAGATCCTGGAACCTCATGTAAGACTTTTCAGGGGAGCTGTGGGTCCAGAATTCATATTCATGCACGACAATGCCCGACCTCACAGGTCACAACTGGTGGATGAGTTTCTTCAGGAGGAAGATATCCAGCGTATGGAGTGGCCAGCGAGGTCTCCGGATATGAATCCTATAGAGCATGCATGGGATGCCTTAGGGAGACAAATTGCATCTCGTCAGCCTCCTCCGAGGACACTTCAAGACCTTCACATTGCTCTTCATGAGGAGTGGAATTTGCTGAGCATCGAACTCCTGAACAACCTCATCACTAGCATGCCACGTCGATGTGAGTCTTGTGTAGCTGTCAGGGGTAATCACACCCCATACTAATCATTTGAACCATTGTTGTTCAACTTTTATGTTCGAATTCTGAAATGCAGTTTTCGTTTGTTGTGAAAATGACAAGTGAATGACGTATTCATGTCATTGTTTCTTTCGTGCCATGTTTCTAATTATCTGTGACATACCCTTACCAAATTTTGTATTATTCTGACAAATGCTTTATAATAAGTCGGCAAATGAACTACTTATCCTTAACTTTTGGACACAAGTGTAGATACAGAGGATATAAAAACCGAATTAACTGAATTGGACTTTGAAGTTAAAGGCATCAAGCAAGTGACAAAAAAACTAGAGGACGGGTCCATATATAAGTACCCATTGTACATTGTTGAACTTACCAACAATGAAAGATCCAAAGAGATCTATCATCTGGAAAAACTTTACTGCACTGTGGTCTCATTTGAACCATATAGACCACGCTCTGGCCTGAAGCAATGCTTTAAATGCCAGAGATTTAACCATACCTTTGCAGGGTGCAACCTGACTCCTAGATGCGTTATATGCGCCAAGGACCATAGTCACAAACAATGCCCAGTTCGTGAGGAAGCACGAATCGACACTAGCAAACTCAAATGTGCAAATTGCGGAGAATCAGGACACCCTGCATCCTTCAGGAAATGTCCTAAATTTGAAGAGGCTCAACAGGCCTACCTCAGAAATAGGGAACCAAAACAAAATAAGACAGTAACTGCACGCACTTTTACTAGTAAGAAAATCAACCCCCAAACCTCCTTCAGTGCTGCAGTAAACTCTGGCAAAAATCAAGCCCCGAAAAACCAGCATACAGAACGCATTGCTTCAGTTCAGGCACCAGCGGTCACTCCTAATTTACAAAGCTTGGTACAAAGCGTCACACCCATGCTAAGTACTATTAAAAATCCCATGGAACGAATGATGTTCCTCAGCCAAATGTGGTCGATATGTTTTAACGATGTATAGACACGCTCAGGGACAATTTCTTAATGTCATGGCATTTAATGCCAATGGTATTGCCTCACAGGTCCATGAATTGGAAATTGTACTTCATACACACAACATAGACATACTTTTAATCAGCGAGACGCATCTGAAACCAAAGGATAAATTCCGACTCGCTGATTACTACACTTATCGCACAGATCGCCTAAATGCCCCCCTTGGTGGCACTGCAATCTGCATCCGAAAATCCATATCCCACAGACACATTTCTGTCCCAGGGCTTCACTTCATAGAAGCCACTGGCATTATACTTCCAATCACACAACACATGAATATATTCATAGCTTCCATATATAAATCTCCACTTAGGCCCCTCACTCGACATGACATGCGCATACTTGCATCGATCTCGCCCCGGTACCTACTGGCAGGCGATTTCAATGCAAAGCATCGCGCATGGAACTGTAGAGTACCCAATGCTTCAGGTGTGGTATTACAACACTTCTGTAATACCCACAACATCGAAATCTCAGCACCAAGGGAACACACCTTCTTTAGAAACACTCAACAAGGCTTATGCTCCGACATTCTAGATATCGCACTTTTGAAAAACATTACCATCTCCCCTCACATAGATACACTGCCTGGTGAGCTAAACTCAGACCACGTCCCTATCATGTTTAAGCTCACTACTAGATTCATACTTCAGCCCCCGTTCCGATCTCACACAATGAATACAGACTGGAATCGTTATTCAAGACTCCTTTCACAGTGGATTAATCCTCGATTAAGAGTAAACTCCACTGAAGAACTTGAGACTTCTATAAATGACTTCCAGGCTTCTATTCAAACAGCCCTCGACATAACTACAACAAGAAACAACACTACACGTCCAAATCAAACAGATCAAACACTTCTTGACTACCTAGAGCATAAGCGACGAGCCCTCAAACAGTACAGACTCTATGGACACCCACAAATGAAACAGGAGTACAATTACTATGCTCGACTGGTCAAAGAAAGACTGCGAGATCACAAAATTACGCAATGGGAAAATTCCCTATCCAATTTCAATGCTCAAAAAACTCCGCCTTGGGAGATTATAAAAAGAATTAAATTAAACCGCGGACCTTCTAAACCGACTGCAATTGAGAACAATGGAATTTGGGCTTATCATCCTTATGATCAAGCACAAGTTCTCGCGGAAAATTTCGCAAATCGATTCAGACCACAAGAGTTAACGTCGCCAGTTCATGAAGCTGAAGTCAATAATAGAGTAGACACCTTCCTAGCTGCTCCCTACACAAATGAAAGACCTGACATCCACCTCGCTGACCTACGCATTCACGTCCAGGCCCTTCGCACTTCAAGTGCACCTGGACATGATCGTATAAGTAACCTAGCCTTAAAGCATCTCCCGCGCAAAGCGCTACTTCGACTCCTTACTATCCTTAAATACTGTATCCAATTTAATCACTTCCCTGCAACTTGGAAGATGGCTAAAGTTATTGTGCTACCGAAACCAGGAAAAAATCCAAGTAATCCAGACAATTTGCGTCCAATAAGCCTTCTACCAGTTCTGGGAAAAATCCTAGAAAAACTACTTTTGGCCAAACTAAAAATTGAAGTCTCAAACAAAGAACTATTACCCAACCATCAATTTGGATTTCGAAATTCACACAGCACACCGCTGCAACTGGCGAGGCTTATAGACCAAATAGTCACTGGTTTCAACGCCAAGCGTAGTACAATAGCAGTCTTCCTCGACATTGAGAAAGCTTTTGACACAACTTGGATAAACGGATTGATATATAAGCTGATACAATTCCAAATTAATCCAAATTTAGTCAAAATAATCTCCACTTATCTGAGAAATAGAACCTTCTATGTCTCTGTGAGTGGAAATAAATCTGATACGAAGCCCATACGGGCAGGAGTTCCACAAGGAGCTGTCCTTTCATCCTTATTGTACTCCCTATATGTCTCTGACCTACCTTCACCTCCATCACTCCAAATAGCTTCCTTTGCTGATGACACTTGTCTATTCATGCAATCCAAACTTAAATCCATTCCTCACAGACTTGCAACATTCCAGCGAGCAATAACCATAATACTGTATATTAATGGTTTTGCTCCTGGAACATTAAACTAAATGCTGGGAAAACGCAAGTCGTCCTGTTTTCCAAATCGAACTTTCCATGTCCAATCCAGCTCACTATGGGTGTACAACCTCTGCCAGTAGAAACTTCTGTCAGATATTTAGGCCTAATATTGGATAAAAGGCTTACATTTAGAGCCCATGTTGATCATATAATAACCAGAGCCCATCAAGGCATAGCGATATTATATCCGTTTTTCAAGTCGCCGTCACTGTCCCGTAGGATCAAGCTCACATTATATGTGGCTGTGATCCGTAGTATGCTATTGTACGGCTGTGAATCTCTGAGTATCCTTGCGAAATGCCACAAGAAGAAACTACAGATACTGCAAAACAAGTGTCTAAAAATCATACTTTCGGCCCCGCGTTACACAAGGATAACAGAGATGCACGAGGCCACGAAGGTGCCATATATTGATACTATCATATCAGAAAGGGTCACCACCATGTTTCAAAACATAAATGATCATGAAAACCCAATAGTACGCAATATAGGACACCTTCCACAATGGCGTACTACACATAGAAACATATTCGACCAAATAAATAATCCATAGTACTTAGCATGTAGCAACCAAGGTCAGAATGATGAGCGCAGAGTGGTGTGGCTCATTCCGGTCCTGAATCGAGCCAAGCTCTTCAGCGACACGGTTTCCGATGCCCCAATCTATTCGCCTTGGCAACAATATCCATATAAATCTCACACTACTCAAACAATAAAATAAATCCCCATAAAATCGCCGTGTAGGCTAGGGTATACCAGCTGAACCCAATACAGAATACACACGCGAATTCGCCGACAAGGGACAAACACAAGTCCCAGGAAAGGCACACTGGACAGCGCCAATAGCTGTCACAAAGTGATGATGATGATGATGATGATTCTCTAAGTTAATTTTTTTTCGTTCTCTATGGCTGCGGTCTTCGCTCTTTGGTTCTCTATGTTGATTATGGCTACAGTTATACTTTTGTAGGCTATTTTTCCACAAGAATTTATCGTTTAAAATGATTTCATAGTTTCAAATTATCATTATTTCTGACACAGCCATTTGTTTATATATATTATCCTCCGTACGATATAGTGGATTAATCTGTCATGTTTCGAACACGGTTGTCAGACTTCAGTAGTAAGTATAGATTTGAGGTTAGTATTTTGTAATTTTGCATTTGTTTAGCAAAATTCTTATGACATTTGGGCATTTACGCATACGTTGCATATGTTTCGTTTTGGGTAATTACTTAGGAAATCTTAATTAAACTTACAGTGGAATTAATGGGTCTTCGACTTCTGACACAATTTGAATCTAGAAGAGGGCTACAATGTCACTATTCATACATGGAGTTATGGTGAAGGGAGCATCAGCTCACCAGAATTTGAAATTGAGATGTAACATTTCACCATAAACAGTAAAAGTAGCATAATCACAATAATTATAACAGAGGTACTCATTAATTAACTGAATACAAATATTTGTAATAAAAATTAAAAACAAACAACAAAATCTGAATTATATCCAGTGGTTGTATTTTGAAGAATTCACACCACTTTTAAATATTTTGCAGGGATGTTTGAGTTTGTAGGCAGGAGGGTAAGGGGTGATCATGGAATGATTGGCTGTTGAGAGGTTGAATATGTTATTATGGCAACACAGATCCACAATTGTCAAATGCTGAACTGTCAGAATCCAACGACTTGTCAATTCCTTAGGAAAAAACTAACAAAAGTAATGCACTCTAACTTTGAACTTTGCAGCGACTGCTAAGATTAAGAGTTGGTGTTAGATTTAAAAAAAGCTTACAACTTAACAGTAACTTTACTGTTTCTATTATTCATTTCATACATCTCAATGATGGATAAATCATATTTGAAGAGAAAAATTATACACTCAGACTGGGACTTGAACCCAGAGAACGCAAAGCCGTCTTCTCGGCTAGGCTCGAGGAGCCTGTGGACCAACTGTGGGGTCGTCAGGGGTGAGTGACCTGACATACTATATAGCTCACCATTCTTACTCAAATGGTCACTCCAAAGGTCTCCTGGAGTGTTGGTTTCAAGCCTGAGAACTTGGAGTGGTCGCACAGTAGATGAGGGAGAAAAAGAATAAGGGAGATTAAAGTTCTTAGGACAATTTTTTTAATAAAGATAGATGGATAGACAGGTGAACTGAATAACAATGTGCTACATGATCTTTAAGGGAAGATCATATGTAATAAGAACAATTAAGTCTTGAGGACTGCAATGGACAGGACTTTTGGCATAAACAGAGAATAAAAGGACATGGAAATTCCTTGTAGGAAAACCAGAGGGAAAGAACCTAGTAGGTAAGCAAAGAATAAAGTGGGAGAATAACATTAATTATAACTTGATGGAGGTAAATTAGACAGGGGATGATTGGAAAACATTAGTTCAGGATAGGGATGTATGGAGAGCTTATGTCCATTGTCCATGTAATTATGAATCAATAGGTTCAACAATGTCAATGAGTTAGTTAGGTACTTGTTATTTAAAGATTGACATCTTTATGTATGCATGTGTGTGTGCATATTTATTTATATTTATTTTTAACTCTCGAATCATTTTTTGCATTGAAATAAAAATAAAAATATCTCTTAATTACTTTTTGCCCTTGTAAGTAAAATACAATAGGGTATTCATTGTCATTTTATGTATTGTCGAGATAGTGATTGGCTGTTATTTCAATATGACCAGTACTAGAATCGGATTCTGATCATTGCAAACATAAGAAGCTAACAAAAATGATTCATCCTTACCTTGAAATTATTACTGACTTATTTTAAAATATAATAGAAGTCTTAATTATGTACTGAGTTCTTTGTAATTAATTCCAGTAAATGGAATATTTCAGGGTTAGGATGAGTTATTTATTGCTTTTAATAACTCAGTACTTTTCAACCTTTTTTTTTTTTTCACATTCATATACCTCATTAGGTAACACAGAGCCAACAGCACAGAGCACAATATATAGCTGCCAGTCACAGCCATGGGGCCAATAATTCACAGTATTTTCATTACATTATTTTATAATTACGTATTCGCTTTGGCAATACACTAAATTTTTAAGGGTTAATGGACTCAGTCTTCGTCCCTTGTCAGGCTCTCGCGAGGCTGACAGGTAACACAGTAGCGGCAATACCAGCTGCATTCTGTGTTGTCCATCTTGTTTTCTTTAAACTTTTAAGATTTTTGTAAGTTGTAAGCTAGAAATGACCTTAGGGCTATCACTGGTTTCCTAAGTAATTACCAAATTGGGTAGAAGCCAAAATTACGTAATTTAGCTTTTAGAACCTAAAACAACTTTGTTCCATTAATAGCACCTGTCCATATGTTATGTTTTTAAATGAAATATTCCAATATAAACCCGGACCGGCCTCACGGGGTTTCACCCATCAGGCAGCGCTCTCTCCTCATCCGCATTTCACTCTGCCAGCCGCTCGTCCTTGAACTAGTCAGTTTACTATCGTTCGACAAGATGAGACGTCAGCTGACATTAGAACAGTGCATTTATGTGTGTAAATGTTATTATAAATACGAATCAGCTCGTCGCGTTCGCGAGGAATTTATTCGGAACTTCCCTGGACAATTACCTCCTTCCAGATCGACAATCCACGATCTTGTGACTAAATTTGAGACCACTGGTTCAGTACAAAATAAGAAACACACGCGAAGGTGTACGGTTCTCACCGAACAAAAATTAGACGAAATTGGGGAAAATTTGGAATGTTCACCACAAAAATCATTACCGAAATTAGCACAAGTTGGGATTTCAGTATCTTCTGCACATACAGCAACAAAATTGTTAAAACTCAAACCTTACAAGTGTACATGTGTTCATTGTCTAAACCAAGGTGATCCCATAGCACGTGTGCGTTATTGTGAGTGGTTTTTTTCATCAGTGACTGAAGGGTTAATCGACCCTCAGCTTTTGTTCTTTACAGACGAATCATGGTTCCACCTAAATGGTCGTGTGAACACTCACAATACTCGCTATTGGTGTTCTGAAAACCCAAATCGAATACAGGAAATGCCTCTTCGTGATCAGAAAATTGGAGTTTGATGTGCGATTAGCGCAAAGCACATAATCGGTCCGATTTTCTACGAGAAGACTGTAACTGCAGAGAGGTATCGAAATGACATTTTGACCCCATTTTTTCTTGAACTGACTGAAGAAGAGAAATCATATGGGTGGTTTCAACAAGATTCTGCTACTGCTCATACAGCAGAGGAGTCCATGAATAAAATTAGGGAAGTGTTTGAAGATAGAGTGATTAGTGCTGGTGTATGGCCTCCTCGCTCCCCAGATGTAACAGTGTGTGATTTTTATTTGTGGGGTAGCCTGAAAGACAAAGTGTACAAAACAAATCCGCACACATTGGAAGAACTGAAGAACAACATAAGAAATGAAATCAGAAACTTGACAGTGCCCGAACTACAGCGTGTCAATCTAAATGTGTTTACTTGGTATAATGCCTGTTTAACTGCAGGAGGACAACATTTCCAGCATTTTCTATAAGGTAAGAAACAGTTCAAGGACGGGTGGCAGGCAGGGTGAATTGCAGGAGGAAGAGACAGCACTGCATGCCGAGCGAAACTCCGTGAGGCCAGTCTGGTTTTATATTGGAAGCCCGGTATATATATATATATATATATATATATATATATAGTATATGTATGTATTACTTTTTACAATTTTTGTAATCGTCATTCATAGCAATATATTTTGTACCATACCTCCACATAAAAGATAATTTTGATAATAGAATATAATTTTTAAATGAGTGATTTGCTGTTTATAACAAAGAGCAATATATTAAGCATAATTGCATTTGTAATGTGACCATTGTTATATTAGAATTTTTTAAGTAGAAGCAGAACATAACATGAGCATATATTTCGTGCTTTTATTTTTTTACAAAAATCTTTAAAACTCCTAAAAGAGATATAACTAACTCATTGCCACTATCGAACCCGCAGGTTCATAACCATGCAGACATAAGCTCTCCATACATCCCTATACTGAGCTAATATTTTCCAATCATTCCCTGTATAATCCACTTCCCTCAAATCCTGGACAATGTTATTCTCCCACCTCATTTTGGTCTACAAACTGGACTTTTCCCTCTGGTTTTCCTACAAAAAGCTTCCATGCACATCTTTCATTCTCCATTTGTGCCATATGTCTTGCCCAAATGTTAGGAAGTGAAAAGCACGAAATTTATGAGGTGAGTTTTTAAAAAAAATTTCTTTGATGAATTTTAAATTTCCTAAATGAGAGTTTTAAGGATCTATAACAACCTAAAATATAGATTAAAAAACCCAGATTTTAATTTTTTAGATTCTAAATATCTTTGCCTTGGTAATTGGCATATTTCATTTAGTTAATTTAATTTGATTACAGTTTAGAAGAAATAAACATATATTACCAGAAGATGTGAAAAAGCGCCTTCCAGAAGAAGTCAGAGAAAAGTTTGCTAATGGTCCAGGACTCGAGGACTTCCTGTCTAACAGTGAAGTCAGTTGGGAGGATTATGAAGGGAAATTGAAACGCGAGAAGGGAGAATCTGAAAGGTTAAGATTGCCACCGTGGTTAAAAACTAATATTCCTACGGGTAATAATTTTACTCGCATTAGAGATGAACTCAGGAAACTTAATTTGCATACAGTATGTGAAGAAGCACGGTGCCCTAACATAGGAGAATGTTGGGGTGGAGGCCAACATGGAACTGCAACTGCTACAATTATGGTAATAATTATTGTTAAATTGTAATTGATATGTATTATTTGTATTATATATATACATACATACATATATATGAAAAGGCAAGTGCAGTAATGTTGTGTGAGGGATGATGAAAAGAGAAGGAAAAGCTGATATGTAGCCCACTCTTGTTGTAAGTATCAAGGATGCTATCAGGCTTTTCGTTCCCATGCAATGGGGAAATTACCATGAACCTTCTTGTCCTTTTTTTTATTATTATTATTATTATTATTTTAAGTTTTGTTGAATCATAATCGTAACTTATGTTCCCAGAAAGAAAGCTAGTTTTGCAGATAAAAAGTTATTTCAAATTTATCATAGTCGTATGCAACTTTGACTTGTATCATTGAGTTATATTGCTGCATCTTGTATCATGCTCAGAAATTTCTTACTTTGTGATAAGTATTGAACTACCGTATTTACTTGAATATTTAACCCCCTCGTGTAATTTTCCCATATGCTTATTATATATATATATACAGGGCTTCCAATATAAAACTGGACATGCCTCACGGGGTTTCACCCGTCAGGCTGCGCTCTCTCCTCGTCCGCATTTCACTCTGCCAGCCGCAGAGTGTCCGGTTTTATACTGGAAACCCTATATATATATATATATTTAAATCAACCTCTGATACAATGTGCATTACCTAGGGCAAAAATTTAGTTAAAACTTTGGACACTCTTATGAAAATTTCAAATACAGCACAAAGGAATTAATGAAAAAACCCAAGGTCGAATCCATCCCCTTCTACTAAGACCTAATGCTACCTGCAGTCTCTGTCACAAGCGCATCTTTTGTCGTCAGTCTGAATACAGTTAGGTATCATTGTGCTTTGATAACAGTGTTATTCCATCACAGTGTCAGTGTCGTTAAACTCAACTACGGGAAGAAAGTATAACAGCTACACTGCAAATTTTAAGTTACAAGTGATAAATTTTGCCAAGGAAAATGGAGTGAAACATGCAGGTATAGCAGGATTTTAATATCATAATAAATATGAAAGTTAAAGTAATAATCTTATACTTTAAAATTCTTTTAATATTTATATATAACTTAAATCAAGAAAAACATCTAAATAATTCATTGTTGAATAAAAATGTCTCAGTAACAATTAAAGAAATAAATAATAAAAGTAGAATTGCGCACAAATGTGCATTAAAATACTCTCTTGCTGTAAGCGTTTAAGCTTTTTGTCCTTTTCGTACACAGTTCTAAATGGTATTGGCTGCATTTACATCCACACAAAGAAATTGTATTATATAACTGTCTTTCTAAATAATGCTTTTAAAATTATGTTTTAAGTCATTGTTGTCAGCTTTCTGTTATAACTGTAATAAGAACACCTGCTTAACTTAATATTTTTAAATAAAAGTATACTAAATTCTGATTGGATGTTAAAACAATTAACTTTTTGATTTAACAAATGAAATTTAAACATTATATTAACCAATAGAATTTAAAATATAACATCATGTGATGTAATAATGTTCTTTAAAATTATATATAATTACACTGGTCATTCTGCATACAACTTTCAACAAACATAGAAGCAATAAGAGTTCTCCTGTTAAAATGTGATATTTAATACAAGAAGAATAGTTGACTCAAGAAAAGAAAATAATTTATTTTAATTGGCAGTGAAGAATAATACCACTTAAATTTACTTAATCTGCTGGGAACCTACAAAATGGATAAATTTATAACTATTTCTACAAGAATCAGTTATTAGTGATTTTTAAAGTGTTTTCCTATCCTGTGTACGTACTTCCGACCTTGAGAAGGGATTCCAGCTCTACCGAAAATCAAACCCAACCTGAACCAGTAATTCTTTTTGGGACACTAATCCTTCAAAATGTTACTACAACATCGGGCATGAAGAGAGTTAGCTGCTTCAAAACATCACCACAACGTGGGAAAAGAATTACTTCTTCACAGGAAGGAAATTTGATGTAGAACCGAGATTAGTGTGGTATTGGATGTATCAAAAAGAACAACTAGAAAAAGCAAAATCGATGTGTCATTCGTTTCGTGGGCCCAAAATGTGGCATCTCTTGGCAGGGTATTCTTTTATTAACATTTATGAATAACAGAGTAATGTGTTTTGGCCTTCACCTTCATTGAGATTCATTGTACCATTATCTTTTGTACAGTTTGAGTGAAAATAGAGAAATGTTCAATACACCATAACTCTTTTCATTTGTCAAAATTGAAACAATTTGTCAAAATGTCTCTGAGAGTAAAATTCAATGACCATGATGGAATTACCATATATGTCTAATTGATAGTGTTCTACATTGTGAAAACATATTGATATTTTCATAGGCATCACATAATTTCCCCCCTTGAATATTGACTCCTAAATTTTCGAAAAAAAGGGGGAAATTACTCGAGTAAATACGGTATTATAGGAAATATCACTATGATTCATAAATTAATGAGTCATTTTTTCATCTTACCTCTTATTTTATGTTTGCTTAAACATGGGGACTAGTTTTCAAGAGATCCTTCTCTTGAAAACCGACATTATGAAAATGAGAGAGATCCTTCTCTTGAAAAACTAGTTCTCGTGTTTAAAGAAACATAAAATATGAGGTAAGATGTAAAAAATGATTCCTTAATTTATGAATTAAGAACCTCATAATGTTATTTCCCATATTTAACTATGAATATCACTATGATGTTTAATTTAAAATAAAATTATTTTTACCTCGCCTCATACCCTGTCTTCTTATTAGATTGGTTTCGTAACCTTACATGACTGATGTTCTGTCGTCCAAGAGCACTGCTTCTTGCTCCATATGTTGATGAACCGATGAACTTCCCAATCAAATCAGCTTCCCTGAGAATTTCAAAATTCATTAATTTTTCTTTCTTAATTTTTTTAATGTGGATTTTTTTAACTTTCCCAGGAATTTCAAAGTTAATTTTTTTTTTCTTTCTTAGTTTCAATTTATATAAATTTGTCAAGTTTTGGAATCAACAATTCTTGATTACTAATGTCTTCTGCACAGATTTTCCTTTACAACATGCTCAAGTTTTACAGGATCTAGATTATGACATTATGCAAACCCATGTTGAACTGATATTGTAAATCTTACAACAGTTTAAAATTATTATTCCTTGACTCACATGATTAAACATACTTCTCGAGATAAAATGAGTTATATATGTACTACAAATGTCATAATTGTAGCTTTTTGAAGACTCTGAATTTCTTTCTAGAAAGAATTGACAATGATGCCTAAGGCATCGAAACTCAAGAGTCTTCAAAAAAGCTACAATTATGAGGTGTGTAGTACATATCTAACTTATGTTATTTAAAATAAATCTCGTAGTGTTACTTCCTTGAAATATTAAAATACTTCTAGAGTTCAAGGATAAACATTCCTCAACAAGCTGATAAAGTTTTGTCAGCAAATTTTTCATCTGAAGCGAACAGGAGTGACCAAAACATGAGTGTGTGACAAGGCATGAAAACATGCCAATGTCAACCAACAACTATTGGATTCTTCTTGGGATAATATTGCGACGAAACCAGGGAAAGGGTTAATTTCTAGTACATGAAACTCCATTCTCTAAAAATGACTTAAATAGCTACAAAATAGCTACAATCCTAATAGTTTTAATACAGTAGAACATCACATCAATTTATGAATGAGTTGGAGAAAATGTTTTTTTTTTATATCTTATCTCATAAAATTGTGTGATTTCATGACACCAGTTTCAAAAGTGGATTTTATTTCCATCTTCAGTCAAACTCCAACTGAATGATTGTTGGATGATTGTTGAATGATTGTTAATTGATCTATTGAGTGATTGATGAAAGATTATTGAATGACCTCATAAAGTTGCATGTTTTCATGATACCAGTTACAAAAGTAAATTTTACTTCCATCTTCAGTCAAACATTATATAAAAAACATTTTCTCCAACTCATTTATAAATTGTAAATACCTTATAGTGCTACCTCCCACTTTGATTTTGATAAAATCACATCAATTATCCAAACAAAATAGGACCAGTTGTAGCTTGGATAACTTGACATGACTAAAAATGATACAATGCATGCAGTATATGCCTCATAGTGTATACACACAGCACGATCTACAAATTACTATCATTTTAAGCATAGAACTCAACCTAACTAGATTCCTCAAGTAGAAGATGAACAAGTTTATGGATGTCATGTGTAAAGATAAAGACTACATACTGTTAGTACAACAGCATTCCAATTAAAATAGTTCTTAAACCATTTACAGATAAAAGAGTGTTTAAGACATATTAAAGGAAGTTGTTTGATAGTTTCAGTGATTCAAGAAGGCCTTTGTAAGATGAACAAGTTTTTCATTAATCATCATAGTGCTGTAATTACTGTCAACTATGATCTTGCTTAGTATGTGTTAGAGGAAAATGAATATCTGCTGTTATCTATATTGTAAAAAAAATTAAAATTATTCAAACTATGAAAATATGATTATTATGAGTTAAGGATTTAAACTCACCTCATATTTTTTAAATTTTCTTGCAGACCATGGTTTATTAACATGTGTGTGATATTGTCAATGATACCTAACTGTTGCTTTTGCGGTTGTCGATCCTGTGGGGTTGGTTTCCGCTCCCTCTATTGGCTGAACGATGAACTTCCAAATCAATTTTTTTTTTCTTTTTCCCTGGGAATTTCAAAATTCATAGTTTTCTCCTTATTCTTAACTTACTCATAATAATTAAAAGAAACCTCATAGTGTTACATCCTTCAAGTATTATGTATGAAACTATGATAATTAAATAAAATAAAACTGTTAAAGTTTTATATGATTTTCATATTTATTAAAATACAAATTTGTTACGGCTGTTTCAGTACTTTGTACCTTCTTCAGGCAAATACATGTAATCTTGGTATTCGTCTGAAGAAGGTACAAAGTACTGAAACAGCTGTAACGAATTTGTATTTTAATAAATATGAAAATCATATAAAACTTTAACAGTTTTATTTTTATAATGATCTTGAAGAAGATTTCCGGGCTGTAGGCCGTGGTCTTGAGGCTTGAAGTTCCCCAACATTTCGCCAGAGACTGCGTCTGGCATCCTCAAGGGTTGTCTTGAGACTGACAATTTTGTCCACTGTCTGTCCTATTTATACTGTTCACCACGACGTGTTTTCTGCTTGGTCCGT
The DNA here is from genome assembly GCA_030220185.1 of Diploptera punctata. Classification (NCBI taxonomy): domain Eukaryota; kingdom Metazoa; phylum Arthropoda; class Insecta; order Blattodea; family Blaberidae; genus Diploptera; species Diploptera punctata. Next base: position 3,979,862 of record JASPKZ010008364.1, on the reverse strand, counting down.
TCCTTCGTAAGTTATATCTGCCTTCTGATTGGTCAGCCGTAGGGACTTCCATTGCTCCAATGAAGTTGCTGTTTGATGGTTTAGTAGATTGTTCATGCAGAATGCAAACCTCTACAAGAACAATCTACTAAACCATCAAACAGCAACCTCATTGGAGCAATGGAAGTTCCTACCACTAACAAATCAGAAGGCAGATATAACTTACGAAGGAATGGACCGTGCAGAAAACACATCGTGGTAAATGGTATAAATAGGACAGACAATGGACAAAATTGCCAGTCTCAAGACAACCTTTGAGGATGCTGGATGCAGTCTCTGGCGAAACGTCGAGGAACTTCAAGCCTCAAGACCATGGCCTACAGCCCGCAAATTTTCTTCGAGATCATCATAGCAACTCCGGCCGTGAAAGCTTAAGTTAATACATTAGTTTTATTTCTATTTAATTAACATAAAAATGGATTTTCATGAAGTATATGCTAAATCAATTGATTATGAAAATATGAGTTTGATATGTAATGTTTTGTAAATCCATATTCCACTGTAATTACTGATGATTTTCAATTTAATATTTGCATAAAGATTATATAATGCGCACTAATATTACTTGTTTTCTAGCTTCTTGGTGACACTTGCACTAGAGGTTGTCGATTTTGTTCTGTGAAAACAGCTAGACTGCCCCCTCCACCTGATCCTAATGAGCCTCTAAATACAGCATCTGCCATTGCATCTTGGGGATTGGACTATGTTGTTCTGACATCAGTAGACAGAGATGGTAAAAATTACTTTCTTTATTTATGCTTAATAACAAAGAAGTTGTGGGTGTAACTCGAAATTTAACAGACTCAAGGCTTGACGATTTTTATTATTAATTTAACACTTCTCATAGAAGGATAAATTATATTTGAAGAGAAAAATTTTCGCCTAGACCAGGACTCGAACCCAGGACCCTTGGCTTTCCGGGCCAAGTGCTCTACCAACTGAGCTACCGAGGCGAGTTACGATCTAGATGCAAATTTTTCTCTTATGTACGTTGTAATTCCCTCGCGCCAAATGCTTGAAACCATAGCTTCTATCTTTGCAAATGGCGGCTTCTTAGTTAAGAAGACATTTATTGGGAATTTAACACTACTTTATAGCCAGTAGGGCTTCTATTGACGATTTTTATTATTAATTTAACACTTCTCATAGAAGGATAAATTATATTTGAAGAGAAAAATTTTCGCCTAGACCGGGACTCGAACCCGGGACCCTTGGCTTTCCGGGCCAAGTGCTCTACCAACTGAGCTACCGAGGCGAGTTACGATCTAGACGCAAATTTTTTCTCTTATGTACGTTGTAATTCCCTCGCGCCAAATGCTTGAAACCATAGCTTCTATCTTTGCAAATGGCGGCTTCTTAGTTAAGAAGACATTTATTGGGAATTTAACACTACTTTATAGCCAGTAAGGCTTCTATTGACGATTTTTATTATTAATTTAACACTTCTCATAGAAGGATAAATTATATTTGAAGAGAAAAATTTTTGCCTAGACCGGGACTCGAACCCGGGACCCTTGGCTTTCCGGGCCAAGTGCTCTACCAACTGAGCTACCGAGGCGAGTTACGATCTAGACGCAAATTTTTCTCTTATGTACGTTGTAATAAAGAGGGAATTACAACCCAAGTGCTCTACCAACTGAGCTACCGAGGCGAGTTACGATCTAGACGCAAATTTTTCTCTTATGTACGTTGTAATAAAGAGGGAATTACAACATACATAAGAGAAAAATTTGCGTCTAGATCATAACTCGCCTCGGTAGCTCAGTTGGTAGAGCACTTGGCCCGGAAAGCCAAGGGTCCCGGGTTCGAGTCCCGGTCTAGGCGAAAATTTTTCTCTTCAAATATAAGACTCAAGGCTGTTCAACTCTTCTTACTCAGAAGTTACTTGTATCATACATACTTAAATTTATAGTAATATCATAAGAAAAATCTTTACTTATTTCCATAAAACCAAAATTAGAACTTGTTTGTAAGTAGGATCCATGTGAAAGAAGAAACTGTATTATAAGATTTAAATTAAATTTCATAGTGATTTTTCCTATAAAAGTTAAAACTGCATTATGTCTATCAATATCATATTCTGGCACCAACTTTGTAATAATATTCTTAGATTAAAAAAAAAACTGCATATCTAAATAACAGTGTTATATTATTTAATCAAAATCAAAGTAGGAAGTAACACTATGAGGTATTTACAATTTATGAATGAGTTGGAGAAAATGTTTTTTATATCTCACCTCATAAAGTTGTGTTTTTTCATGATACAAGTTTCAAGAGTAAATTTTATTTCCATCTTCAGTCAAACTCCAACTGTCGAAATTTTGCCGTTAACTTCATCTTTTGTACTGCCATCTGGTGTCGACTTTATGAACTTGGAGATCAAATTATTCTTGTTGGGAATTTCAAAATTCATGGCTCTATATTTATTCTTCTGAATGTATATCTTTTCCCAAACTGTTAATTCCAAAGGCTTCTCTGAATGATTTAAAAGTTTAGTTTCTCTTCCGATTTTGTTTCTTCGCCCTATTGGTGATGTCTGGTATTGTAAAGGGTGCAAAAAAATTAAAGTGGTTCTTTCCTGAAGAAACAGCTTCAACATACACTAATAAATTAATGAGTCATTTTAACATCTTATCTCATATTTCATGTTTTATCAAACACGGTAACTATAGTTTTCAAATGATCTTGTCATTCATTTTCAACCGCCATTATGACTACCGGATATTCGTTGGAAGCTCTCGCGCTAACGGTTGCCATCGGGTGGGGGATTGGACGAACTGCGAGAGAGCGGGGCCATCGGGGGTTGAGGCGATGAACTTCGAGATGAGGTCACGTTCATCCGGACTCATTAATTTATTAATTAAGAACCTCATAATGTGTTTCCCAATTTTAACTTTGAATTCAACATACACATTTGACCATGGTACTCACTATGGTTGAACTAATCCTCCATATTCTTCAATCTTTTCATCCATTGAATCCTTGACTAATTCTTCTGCTATAATATTAAAATATGACAAACTTGTAATTAAATTGAATTAGAAGGAATTTCGTTACCAGAAACAACAATAACTTCATTGGAACAAAATAACTTACTTTTTTTATATTGCCTTGCAGATGATATGTAAAAATTTCATTCGTTCTTCATTATATATTTCCAGCCGTAGCTGATGACATGAATCCATTTTATAGTTACATTATTTGAAGATTTGATTGGTGATTTTTCCTATGTAAACTATATACAAGCTCTGTGATAGTCCATAGCTTAGGTGTGGATAAGATGAATTGAAATGTTTCACCCAAGGCTTGAGGTAGTAGTGACTTTAGAGTATTTCTAAGATAATTTATAGATGTACAGTTCAGCAGAATATGTTATAAATCCTCCTCTTCAGCTTGGCACAGTGGGCACATAGGTGAGTCATTTAGATATCTATATAAATAAGTATTGGTCACTTTGTGACCAATTCTTGCTCTTGATGCAAATGTCTGCACATGCCGTGGAGTGTTGTCATACAGTTTTAAGTCATTTGTTTTCTTCATAACTTTTTTAACGTTTTTCCATTTTCAGATGTTAACCACTTGCTTGTCCAATATTTTGTGAAGTGTGTATTTATAGATGCTATTGCTTTATTTAGAGATATCAGTTTTCTAGGTTGTGCAAATAATTTTGTGGCAGTTTTTGCAATTTTGTCTGCCATTTCATTACCAAATATGCCACAATGGCTGGGAATCCATTGAAATGTTATTTTTTTCCCCTGATTATTTAACTTGAGCCATTTTTTCTGTATTGGTATTATTCTATGTGCATATGTCGTTGAGGTATATTGAATGATACTATATATTGCTGCTAAGGAATCAGTGAAGATACAGATTAATAGAGAAGGGCACTGTGATGCATACTGTAGCTGCTTCTATTGCTATCAATTCTGAGTCCAAGCTAGAGCAGGAAGAGCATGGGATATAATAGCTTTCCTTGGTTTGCAAAATATAATATCCAGCTCCTGCGTTATCCATGTCGATATTCAAAGAACCATCGGTATAGATATGTAAGAAACCATCATATTTCTCTGAGATTAACTCCAAGGAACTGGTTTGAAGTAAGGATTTAAAAATTTCTTATAGGATAATTTTTTTACTTTTAAATTTATGCAGTATTCAGAATCATAAACAAATTTATTTAATTAGTTATTGTAAAAAAATAGTGCATAATACATTCTTGGAAATTAAAAAAAAAAAGCAAATTATTTCCTTGATTTTGTTATAATAGAGTTACACACTTGTAATGAAATATACTATGTTATTTATGTTACATATTGAATTCACATGAGTTTAATATATATTATCTGTTGTTATACAAGTCTTCAATTTCTTGAAAATTACTTACCGAGGGAGGTAAGATAATTGGCATTCGACAACCTATAATAATGATGTGTAATTCATAATTTCCCATAATATCTTACAGTAAATATATATAATAATGGTGTATAATTCATAATTTACCATAATATCTTACAGTAAATGTTTGCAAAGACTGAGCATATATTAATGTTAGCCTTTGGATAGGATTATAAGTAATTTATCAGAAAGCATCTAGCTCACGTAATTATTCTTTATAACTAATTAACAGAACTTTTCCTATTCAATTCAGCTATATGCTCATTTTAATATTGTTATAGGTTATTGGCTTAGTTTTATTCAAGTAAAAAATGTCATAAGTGCAGTCTCGGATACTCTTAACTTAAAAGTCATAACACATGTGAAAGTATTACATAAAATTCACATTGGCTATATGGAAAGGCTAAACAAAATAATCATCAATTTAATTAATATTTTTAATACCTCACCTCATATCCTTTATTCTTCTAGACTGCAGTTTCGGAGCTATGTCCACCGCTGTGGTCTCGAGGTAGCATGCTGCCTTGTCATGCAGCGGGCCCAGGTTCGATCCCCAGTTGGGGCAGTTTTTCTGGGTGAGGTTTTTATCGGGGTTTTTCCTCACCTGTAAGACAAATGTCAGGAAAACTTTAAGGCCCAAACGGTCCCCGAAATCATATGGCCATCATCATCACCATCGTCATCATCATCATCCTTCACCGGTGTGAAAAACAACGGGAAGATATCACACCTACAATTCCCTAGTAGAGCTGCAAGCATAGCATGAAAATGCTATGATTGCAGTGAAGGACCTGCCTTCGGGCAGAATTATTATGGATGGATGGATCTCCATCATCAATAGCATTTCATCGATGATAGAGATATAGCTCTGAAACTGCAGAATTACTAGAAGAATAAAGGATATGAGGTGAGGAATTAAAAATATTAATTTAATTCTTAAATTAAATCTCATAGTGATCTTTTCCATGTGAAAGTTAAGTAAAGTAATCATCTTTGAAATAAAAGGTACTGTAAATGAATATTTTATTGAACTGATCTAAAAGAGCAAACTAGTTAAAATTAACAATTGAACTACATGTTTTCTGGAGAATTATCAAGTTTTAGCTTTAGTTATGATAATTAATTATAAAATTGTGATAGTGCATTAGGCATGGTCGGCTGGCACCCTTGCCACTTAACAGACCTATATAAATACAGGGATTTCATCCCATCTCTTGACTCAAACCTGAATTAGACATGAGTTGATATTATTATTATAATTATAAAACCTAATTACAAGGTATAATTTCAATTCCTGTTAATTGAAACAGTAAAGCATATTTTAATATTCAGAGTCAGTCTAACTTAGTACAAAACCTGAGTGTAAATTTATTTTAATTCTTTATTTTAAAGACTTGCCTGATGGGGGATCTCTCCATTTTGCTGAAACAGTTAGAGAAATAAAACGGCAGTAAGTATCAGAATTTAACGTACATTTATTTAAATGGCTATTGTCCAAAAAATATTCTTGTGTTAAATGGACAGTCTTAAAAGTAAATTGACATATTTATTGAATTGAATTGTTTACATATTGCTGAGTACACAGCCGTGCTTCAGTTGCAACAATAACAAAAATTGTTTGCTTCTGATAAATTACAACTATATGAAGACTATAAAGGAAAAATCAAGTCCACTTTTCACAAAAAAAAGATTATTTTATTTAAAATAATAATTATTATAAAATAATTCTTACAAAATTAACAAAAAATAAATCAAGTTATATTGAATTGCACAATAAAATTCTCAATTGAGTTTTGGGAATATTATCATTCGTGGCATAGAGTACTACTATTTTAAATGTCAATACATGGAAATATATTCATAGTCCACGTAAAATTGGCTTCAAAATAAAGTATACAATGGAAGATCAATCAAAGTCCCACAATTGTATGTTAAATCAATCAGAGTCCACCCTGAATTTTAATATTGAAAGAGACAACAATGTGTTAATTTGTACAAGATGCCCATCCCGGTAACAAGACAAATATAACGACTTACCGATTGAGGGTCTTTCCACTTTTCAGCGGTTGCCCTTTTACCAGCCGGCTGCTGGCCCTTCACATCCACATGTGTCAATCACAGAGGTAGATGATCAACAGCCAATGTAGGGGTGACATGTGGTTAGCATGTCGAGTCCCCCAGCCGTTATAGCTGGTTCCTCAACCTGGAGCCGCTACTTATTGTAGCTACCAATTGCCTCACGATGCTGGGTGGGCACCGGTCCCATACTGGCCGAAATACCATGAGAAAATTTCTTCCCCCATGGAGACTCGAACCAGCGCAAGTCCCGTAGCTCTGCGCCAAGGCTTCCTACCTTAACCGCTCGGCTACGGCGCAGGACTTACAAGAACTGAAAAAGTTCTGCTCTCATACAGCCCAAGACTTATTCTCAAATTTAAAGTATGAAACTTAACATTTCTGGCCTATTTGCATTGAAACAGTAGCACATTTTTCTATGTGTGTTTTCTTAACTGTCACTGTTCATTACTATTCCCAATTTTGCAATTTAAAGAAGAAAATGATATGAACTTTGATTATTCTTTCATACAAAAATGTACTGACAGTGTTTTCATTGTTGACTACTCTTCATAAGACGACACAAATATCAATTCCAATATAATAATAACTTGTTTTACAAACAGTGTTTGTACAATTTCATATTCATAAAACTTTTATTGTAAGAGCATTTTTAATTTTTGTTTCAGATTTACTCAGAATGAGAAATATGTGATGACTTTGATTGTTTTTTTTTGTAGTCTTCGTATGTATAAATTTTATATAGAGTGACAAAACATGAAAATAGTATTGTTATATGTGAATGTTGATTCAAATCATAATAAGTGCAACAAAGCAAATTTTACAGGATACATAAAAATCTTTTCATGGCTATGATAATGAGAAAAAAGTTAACTTGTTATTCTCTAATAAGAATAAGATGAATCGTGAATTCTTCTTATCTCATACATCTATATTTTTTAACACAGAACTGCAGTATCGAGAAATGCATCATTCCCATCTTCAGTTGTTTTCATGACTGTCAATTTTTTATTATGGTGGTAATTTTCTAAACTACCATCTGATGTACTTTTGAACAACTTTGTAATCAAACTTGCTTCATCTGGAACCTCAAAGTTCATGGTTCTAGTATGGTTTTTTTGAATGTATATCTTTTCCCAAACTGTTAATTCCAAAGGTTTAGATAGATGTTTCAAAAGTTTTGTTTCTTTTTCAATTCTATGATTCTCTAATAAACTATGTGCTGCTTTAGCTGATTTTTCAATTTCACCATTTTTTATCTTTCTAACGTGTTCTTTTTTGCGAGTGTCTAAGTTCCTTTTGTTTTTCCTACATATACTTTATTGCAATCTTTGCAATTAATTTGATAAATTCCAGATTGTTTATTGTCTGGGGTGTTAACTTTTTTATTAGTTAACAGAAGATTACCCAGGCTGAATTTGTTAATTGGAACCAATGTTATATTACATTTTTTGAAAATCTTTTTTCAAGAAAATCATACTAGAACCATGAATTTCGAGGTTCCAGACGAACCAAGTTTGATTACAAAGTTCTTCAAAGGTACACCAGATGGCAGTTTAGAAAATTACTGGCATAATAAAAAATTGACAGTTGTGAAAACAGCTGATGATGGGAATGATGTATTTCCTGATACTGCAGTTCTGTGTTAAAAAAACATAAATATATGAGATAAGAAGAATTCACAATTCATTTGATTCTTATTAAGAAAACCTCATAATGTAAAAATTCCCAAATTTATTATGTTAATTGTTCATGTCATTTTATATTAGAAAGAAAAATTAATATTCAAACTCTGATCTCTGACTCTACGCTTCAATATGATATCAGTTAAACCATTCGAGCACTGATACAAATGTCAACAATTCTTTCATCCGAAGGCCAATAGCCATCGCTACGGAAATACCATCTGACCACTTTTATTCAGTAGTATTTTTTATTGAGAATGTATACATTACTTTTAAGTGGTAAAGCTTCATATTTTGATGTTATATTTAAATTAACACTTTTAAAAAAATGTTAAAGAAAACTTGTAAACACTGTGTAACTGTACTGAATGTAATAATAATCAATTTTTATAGTTTATTCTTATAGAATATATTGTCAATTAACATTTGTACTTAATAAATTTTGTGCCGTCACAATGTATTTAATACATTTTGCACCAATTTTGTGATGTAATACATTTTGAATCTCTAAATCACACTCAATTTTGTTTTACTCCTTCACAAATTTGTGTGGTATTTTTATTGTACTATACTATGCAGGATGATACAGTTACAATTTTTATTGGGAATGGATGATAAGAAGCTGTGGTATTCGTATCAGCAACTCTTCAGTCATGAATGGGTGGAATTGTAAAAACTACTTCATTTAGAAAAGTAAAGATGTTGCACAAGAAGAAACTTTGACAGCTCCCTTCCCCATCTGTGTTTCATTCCATGGAAAGTAAGCATTCTCAGAGACCAATAATTTAGGTTTAATTGAGTAATGAACGAAAATGCTGTCCTTCTTTACATTTACAGGGAATATGAATTCCATTAAATCTGGATCTTTATCTATGTATCTAAATGAAAAAGATTGCAATAAGTTTCTTATATATCCTCTCTTATTCATATGATACACATTTGCATTGATTTTTAGGTTATATTCAACAATATAATAAATTTGAGAATTTTTAACATTATGAAGTTTTATTAATAAGATGGTCGCTGATACTGCAGTGCTGTGTTTAAAAAAACATAAAAGTATGAGGTAAGAAGAATTCACGATTCATTTTATTCTTATTATATTCAACAAGTTGATTAGTCATATTTTAAGAGGCAAATTATATGCTCAGACTGGGACTCGAACTCAGGACCAAGTGCTCTACCAACTGAGCTATCTGAGCGAGTTCCAATCTAAACGCAAATTTTTCTCTTATAAGATGTTAATTCCCGCGCACCAAATGCTATGAAACCTTTGCTTCTGTTTTGCAAATGGCAGTTTCTTTAATCAGACATTTTTTTGGGAATTTTACATTTCGTATTTAGAGTGATTTTACTCACCTATTATTTATTTCTTGCTTCCATTTTGTATTACTACTTTTTCTACTCTATTGCCAACAGATTTATCACTAAGCACAAGATTGTCCATGATATACTAACAATGCTAACAGCGATAACAGCTATTGACAATTTACAAAAACCAGCATGAAACATTTTCAAACAGGAAAATGCAACAGAGTCGCCTTTTAACTGATGGGAGTTGTACATAATACAATATGATCCAACACAACATGGAAGCTGTATGTAATATGATTTGATCTGACATACCATTTTCATAATTGAAATAAAGTGGGGGGGGGAACTATTTGAACCAATATGCTCTTGTAGTCTTAAAGAATCTGTCTCGGGTATAAAAATAACTTAAATTTTGACCATTGGAGGATTTAATACAATTTGAATGGACACTCCACATAAATATTATAAAACAATAACAAAAACTGTTTGTGACTATTTAACTAAAATGCTAGTCAATGACCAATCATGTTTCAATGAATGTTGTTTTACAACCAATGACAGTCTTGTTTCACCTTGCTCTTTATCAATTTCTCTTTATCAGCTCCTGCTTTTGTGATAAAGAAAGCTCCTCCTTTTTAATGTTCTGAATAGGTCAAAGCATTATTTTTCTCCAACAAATACATTGAATATAGCAAATAATGAAAATATTCCTTGATTTTACTGAGTTATTTAAAGTAAAGTAAAGTGATCCCACAACAGGCCTGGAGGCCCTTGGGGTAGTAGGAAGTTAAGGCTCCCACTTTTTCTAGACAATCGGCACTTTATGTCAGCCAGGTTGTCAGCCCTGCATGACGGCCGCCTTTACCCCCAGAACAAGCGTCTGGTACTCATTTCCGTTAGAGGCTGAGTCGACCCCAGGACCATAGTGCTGCCAGAGGGTTTGGGTGAGTTTATAAATCCTGACCCTAACGGGACTTGAACCCTCGACCCTCCGGCTTGTAGCTCAGTGCCTTAACCACTACGCTACGGCGTGCCCCACTGAGTTGTTTACTAAAAAAATAAATGAATAACCCGTAATGTTGATTATGATATATTGTTTGATGTGTTTCATTATTTCTCCACTTGGGTGCACTCTTACAATATTGCTATCTTATTTGGCAATAAATAATATGATCAAGCAGCAGTGAATGAACATAACCTCATATTTCTGATTTGTATTCAAACATCGCCGTTTACATTAAATATATAAATATTTTAAAATAACTATAGTTAAACAATGATTTGTGAGTAAATAGCTTAATTTTAGTCGTTAAATAGTCCTAACAAAAAGCCACTCTTGATTTCCAAATTCTCTAGATAAATTAGAAATCACTCATGGCATTACTTATGATAAATTATGGGTACAATATGATATAAATTGACATAAAATTATAACATCAAAACAATGTTGTTATATATCTGGATTGGAAGAAATCTTTCCCATGTGGGAAAAACTTATTAAGGAAGCAGTCTTTTCCATGCTGACTCATTATTTTAAAAACCGACAGTAAATATTTCACTACATTAATTTGAGTTGTATTTTTGACTCCTCATATTTTTTTTATTTTTATGCAGACCTAGGTTTTGTCACTATACTTCATGATATTCTCGTTGCCACACAACTGCTGTCTTATGGTTGTCCCTCCTGCAAATTGATTTCTGCACTCTCTGTTGACTGACCAATGAACTTCCAAATCAAACCCCTCTCCTTTTCACCAGGAATTTCAAAATTCATGGTTTTGTTTATATTCTTGCATATGTAAATTTTCTCCCAAGGAACTCGCAATTTGGGAGGAAATTTACAAGTAAAATAAATTAATGATAATTACGACTCACACCTAAATACATTTAATATAACATCTTATGAATATTTGTTGTATTTATTTATTTTTTTCCCCCTCTGCCAATATTTGTTCACTCTGTTTATAATAAATTCATATAATTATCAGCCCAATAACAATTTTACAATTGTTTTTGCATTATATGTTGTCATATACAGCAATGCAAGATTGAACAATGTGGCTCCTCTAGCTATTTAATAGTTTTAATAGTGTTAAAATGGGTAAATAAATTTATGGTCAACTTTCACAGTGCCGAATAACTTAAGGATTATCCGTGCTTTTCGATTTTCCATGCATATTTTGGTCCCAATTAACACGGATAATCAGGAGTTTGCCATATAACAATTTGTTAAACCTTAACATTTGTTGGTGAAACAGGATATCAATCTAAGTTTGATAACAGCAAAATGATTAATCATTGTTAAATAAAAATTAACACTATTTTTCTCTTCAAATATAATTTATCCTTCTATGAGAAGTGTTAAATTAATAATAAAATCGTCAAAAATTAACACTATTAAATAACTAGAGGAGCCACATTGTTCAATCTTGCATTGTAGTATATGACAACATATAATGCAAAAACAATTTTAAAATTGTTATTCGGCTGATAATTATATGAATTTATTATATACAGAGTGAACAAATATTGGCAGAGGGGGAAAAACTATGGCAAAGAAGTTCATCAAGTATTCTCTACAAAAAATGTGTAATTTTTTAAAGAAAAATTGTATGTGATAATTAAAATATTATCAAATAGATGACCCACACAGGTAGTTATGTCCAGTGGAAGAGAAAAAAAGAAGATATGGTACTATTAGCAGTACACTTTTCTCAAAATGATAGTACTTCCAATTATAAACAATATCCTTGCTATTTAGTCACTTAACCAAATTAATGTTGAGTTGTTTTTGACTCGCCTCATACTTCTTAACTCCCTTGCAGACCCGGGTTTCTTCACTGCATTTGTGACATTCTCAATGCTGTATCACGTTCACAACTGATGTCCAACGGCCTCCTCTCCTGCAAACTGACGTCTGCGCCATCTGATGGCTGACTGACGAACTTCCAAATCAATCCCCCTCTCCTTATCACCGGGTATTTCAAAATTCATAGTTATGTTTTTATTCTTGCATATGTAAATTTTTTCCCAGATTATGAGTTCCTTCGGTTTTTCCAATTGTTTAAGTAATTTTGAAACCAAAACAGACTGGAAAAGCTGACAATAAAACAGAATTGATTTGAAACATGTTCAAGGACAAATCAACATTAATATTGAGGTAAGATGTCCAGACAAAAAATAATATAATTAAAAATAACCTCAAAATATAACTTCCTTAAATTAAATATTAATTAAAGAAACCTCATAGTGTTATTTCCTACCTACATAACTTAATTTAACCAAATTCCTACATTTCTCATGATATGTATCATCATATTCAATTGTATGATGTAGCCAATTAAACCTATACTTACTAACATAGAAATCTTCACAGATAAAATAATTATATAATTTATTATAGATCATCTCATGATAGAATGAAAGTGAGTTTTTTTTTCACTCTGGTATCAGAAGATTCCAGACTATAGGGCCATGGTCCATAACTGATGTTTCTCCCTTGACTATGGAGGGCATCTTCAGTGGCGAGTTCTAGGCGGTATCCCTGATTGGAAGCTCAGCTGTGTACAAGCAGTAGACTGCTGGAACCCTGTATTTATACTTGTGCTGGTCCCCAAATGGCTGGATGAAGTCAAAGCTGATTGGATAGTCGTCAATCTAGCATCTGATTGATTTGGTTCTGTATCTTCGTTATTAAGTAGGCTCATATATCTGTTATATTATTTTTGGTCTGATCATCTTACCTCAATATTAATGTTGATTTGTTCTTGAACATGTTTCAAAACAATTCTGTTTTTAATAATTAAATGAATCGTGATTTTTTCTTACCTCATACATCTATGTTTCTTTAAACACAGCACTGCAGTATCGGCGACACTTTGTCGTCATCGTCAGCTGTTTTCACGACTGTCAATTTTTTCTCCTTTTTGCCGGTAATTATCTAGACTGCCATCTGGTGTTCTTTTGAAGGAATTCTGTTTTATCGTCAGCTTGTCCAGACTGGTTTTATTTATGTTGCATTATGTTGCACAACCTGGATGTCGATGTCAGCTCCATCCTGTGGTTGGCCAAAGAACCTTCAAACAAGGTCACGCTCCATCGGTATATCAAAATTCATAACTCTGTTTTTGTTCTTCTGAATATAATTTTTTTCCCAAATAGTCAGCTCTTTTGCATTTTCTAACTGTTTTAATAATTTAGTGTCTGAATTTATATTATGTTTTTCAGACCAAACATGAGCAGCAACTGCAGATTTTTCTATTTCCCCATTTTTAATATTTCTTATGTGTTCTTTGGTTCTAATTTTTAGGTTTCTTTTTGTTTTTCCTATATATATATCTTTTCACAACCCATGCATTCAATTTGATATATTCCTGACTTTTTATTTTTATCAGTTTTTACATTTTTGTTGGTTTTTATTAGTTTATTTAAACTGTAGTTATTTTTCGGTGCTAATTTAATATTGAACTTCTCAAATATCTTTTGGAATTTATTATGTACCCAAGGGTGATATGTGAATTTCCTATATTTTTTCATAGGTGGTTCTTCTTTTTCAAGAGTACTTCTGTTTATCATTTTTTTGTTTTTTTTATACCTTTCTATCCTTTTATGTACCATTTTTTCATCAAACTCGTTTTCTCTTGCTACTTTGATTATGTGTTTTTTCTCATGTTTGAAATCTTCTTCGTTTAAGGGTAAGTTTACCAATCTATGAGTTAAACTATTGAAGGCTGCTAATTTATGTCCAATTGGATTGAACCCTGTTGATTTAATAAAATTTCCGTATGGGTTTCTTTCCTATGAATTCCAAATTCAATTTTTCTTTTTCCTTCGTTTCTGACCAATTTAAGATCCGAAAAAGATATTTGTTTATTTTCTTCTATTTCTTTGGTAAATTTGGCCAACCACAGGATGGAGCTGACATCGACATCCAGGTTGTGCAACATAAATAAAACCAGTCTGGACAAGCTGATGATAAAACAGAATTGTTTTGAAACATGTTCAAGAACAAATCAACATTAATATTGAGGTAAGATGATCAGACCAAAAATAATATAATTAAAATAACCTCAAAATATCACTTTCTAAAATTAAATATTATATGTCTGTTATTTAACATGTGATACCAATCTGGAATCTTCTAATACCCCATGACTACCGGCCATGAAAGCCTGCTACTATTTCTTCGCTCTGTTTATAAAAAGGAGTTAGATATAATTTAACATTCTTAATTGTTGAGAGAGCATTGATATGAAATATGTAATTTGTACAGGAATTCAAATATCCTGGTGGAATGTCTTGTACCAGATTTTCGTGGGGATGGCAGTGCAGTGAAGACTATAGTAGATTCTGGATTGGATGTGTTTGCTCATAACATTGAAACTGTTGAACTATTGACACCATATGTCAGAGATCGCAGGGCCCATTACAGGTATGTATACTGTGCATGTAATACTTTTTTATTACCCTTTTTATTTGTTTATTTCAATTTTATTTCCTTGATATGTCCAAATGAAGTTCTTATGAAATTTGAAACATTTTTATATTATAACTTAGAGAAGAAAAAATAAAAGAAAACTTGGTGGCATTGGAGAGAAAAAAATAATAGTGGGGTCTATGAAATTGGTATGTAAATTGAAAATAAATCTGGTGAACAAATTGCTATCAACAGACTAAAAATTTCATAATATAGTTCTTACTACTATAGGGATAACTATATAGTGTACCCTCCCTATATTTTAACCACATTCCTTTTCAACAATTGCACTTTGGAGAGGTTTGAAATTTAATCTAGGCATCTTTTACATAATCTTGTGATGATACCTCTTCCAAGCTAAGTTTCAGTTGTAATGTAAACAAACCAGATATATGGACTGCATTTTCTTAAGCATGTAAGAAAATGTAGTTTGCTTTTTAACACTCAAAATAAATGTAATAAAAATATATATTATCTAGCACATGTCTATATAAGTTGGGAGAATTTTAAAATAAATAATTACAATTTTAATAGATTAAATAAATGATTGTTTAATTCTTATGCATGTGCAATGCAGAATTCTTTAGAATTTCAGTTTTTTCAAATGGCTGATTTTCTTATACAATTTTTGAAGCATAAAAAATTTTGAATGTTTTCAAACAGTTTAATGAAAAATATCCATTAGAATTGAGGATGTGAAAATAACAGCAGAATACACAAATAATTTAAGTAAAATATTGGTCTTGTAAACCAAAAATAAGGTAATCTTTTAGAACTTCAAAGAGGAAATATATCTCTTCATAAGTCTCCAAAACTTATATTTTAAATAAACTACTCCTTGAAATAATTAAATTAATTGTCATAGAGCACACATTCTGCTCTTAGACCTAATGAAATTGCAAATAAAGGATATCTATCGACATCGTGGAAAAGCGTAAACATCTGATTACATAGGCTCATATATAATTTTTTGTCATAAATAAATAAGAAATGGAAATTACTAATTATTGGTACCATCTTATCTTCTTGTATTCAGTCTTATTTCCCATAAAATACGATATTGCCTAAGAAAAATGTTTCTATCATTTAGACTTTCACACTCTTATGGCAGGTAAAAGTAACACCATGGTTCCCCCAATAGATGGAGTCGATGGAGTAATACATTATGAAAGTTCATTTACAGTATAACTGGTTAGCTTGGATACAGTATAGAAATTGTATTTGAAGAGAAAAATTATACACTCAGACCGGGACCTGAACCCAGGACCCTTGGTTCTCTAGACCAAGTGCTCTACCACCTGAGCTACCTGAGCAAGTACCGATATAAATGCAAATTTTTCTCTATATACGTTGTAATTCCCACCCACCAAATGCTATGAAGCCTTTGCTTCTCTCTTTGCAAATGGCGGATCCTTTATTAATTTTATTAATATTTGGGAATTATACATTGCATTATAAATGCCAGAATGGCTTTTTTCGATGTTTTCATTATTTCATTCATCTCAATGATGGATAAATTATATTTGAAGAGAAAAATTATACGCTCAGACTGGGACTTGAACCTGGGACCCTTGGTTCTCTAGACCAAGTGCTCTACCACCTGAGCTACCTGAGCAAATACCGATCTAAATGCAAAATTTTCTCTATATACATTGTAATTCCCGCCTACCAAATGCTATGAAGCCTTTGCTTCTATCTTTGCAAATGGTGGCACCTTTATTAAGAAGACATTTGGGAATTATACATTACATTATAAATGTCAGTTCGGCTTTTTTCAATGTTTTTATTATTAATTTCATTCACTTGGTCTAGAGAACCAAGGGTCCCGGGTTCAGGTCCCAGTCTGAGTGTATAATTTTTCTCTTCAAATATGATTTATCCATCATTGAGATTAATGAAATTAATAATAAAAACATAGGAATTGTAATTTATCACCCCTTGAATTTTAAATTTGCAGTAAATAAGCTCTTCTAAGTTCATCTACACATCACCTGATTTTAGAGGCTCAATTCAAATGTTTGGAATCTTGGTCCTAGTGTGATGATTTGTTTTATGTGAAGAGGTTTACATTTTTCCATTATATTTTTGTTATCAACTATATATAGCATGCATTGTGTATGTTTTTTTCCAATGTCATCTAATTATATTTTTCTCCAATGTCACCTAATTATATTTTTCATGGTTCGGATTCTGCACTAAATGGATAGATGATTTTAATTTGGGCTATTTTCATTTATGTAGTAGTTTATCTTTCAGTGAGAAATGTTAAATCAATAATAACAAAAAAAATCAGTAGTTCAGTGGATTACATTACATAAGTAATACGTACTTCTATTTTTACAAATTTGTATGCAATCTCATTCCTTTGTTTATTTAATATTTGTAGGAAATAACACTATGAGTCAAAATACATAACTCATAATAATCATTATCTTGTGTTAGAATGTATTGGAATATAATACAGGGTGTCCCATTCAAACCTCCTGCATTTTAATTAATCATAACTAACCAAGTATGCAGAATTATGAAATGAGGCCAGTATTAAACGAAACCAGAAACTCAAAGAATTTTCATTGCCACACACTAAAACACCTCTATCCTGTTCTAATTTCTTCAATATTTCCTTCTGAAACACGTGTACGATCACCTCCTGATTCTTTTTTAATGCTTCCTGTCTTCCCATCAAGTGCATTTCCTCCATATTCTCTCCGGTAATTTCTTTACACCGTAATTATTGATTTTGTATCTGTATACCAGAAAACGGTTTGTGCTTGTTGCTGAGGAGTCGCCATTTTGTTTTATGTCATTATTGTCCAACATGAGACAAATGATTTAACTGCACCAATGAAAACAAAAATTCTTTGAGTTTCTCTTTTTTTTAATACCAACCTCATTTCATAATTCAGCATACTTTGAGAGTTATAATTAATGAAAATGTGGGAGGTTTGAATGGGACACGGTATATCTGTTGAGATTGTAATGGGTTTTAATGATTTTGCTATTTCTTGCAATCATTTATTCAGAGATGGTAAAGCTATAAACTGGATTGGTGCCTGTGAATCTGATAAAAAATAATTTTAAGGTACATTTTTGTGTCAATATATATCTAAATGTTGAACTTTTATAGGAGAAATCAGTATGAGATGTAATTTAAATCTTACATTACATTTCTAATTTATTAGAAGACTAGATATGAGGTGAGGTATAAAGAATTTTAATTTAAATCTTATATATAAATGTATTTTGTTTGTTACAGGCAGTCCTTAAAAGTTCTTGAAAGTGCGAAAGAAAAAAATCTGAATCTCCTTACTAAATCTTCTATAATGTTAGGTCTTGGTGAGACAGATGAGCAGATACAGCAGACTCTGAATGGTAAGTGCAATCAGTCAACACCATGAGGAGAATGTTATTCCCACAGCAGAGATTTATCTACACTTTCATTCCAACTTTAAACTCAGTTTTACAAACTGGAAATATAATATCATGTTGATTTTTTCTTTATATTTGAAAACTGAAAATGAACAAAATATTACAATTATTATTTTGAAAAAAAAAATGCCTGAACCGGGATTTGAACTCAATACCTCTTGCCTTTGCATGTTAGTATGTTATCCATTATACTATCCAAAGGCATCCGATACAACTGTTACCTTTTCTTTCTTTATATACAATTTTCTTATTGTCTGAGGTAGATAGCCATGACAAGAAGGATAAAAGTCAAGCATTATTCTTCTGTTGGTCAGGATTTGCGGGAATTTCGAAGTTCATAAGTTTTTCTGAATGTGGATTTTTTCCCAAAATGTGAGTTCCTTTTGTGTATCTATTTGTCTAATTAGACTGGCTTTTGAATTAATTAGATTTTGTTTTGTACCAAGCATGAGCAGGTACTGTTGACTTTTCCACTTCTCCATTTTTGACATTTCTAAGATGTTCTTTCACCCTTGTTTTCAAATTTCTTTTTGTTTTTCCTGTATAAATTTTGTCACAATCCCTGCATTTGATCCAATAAATTCCTGATTTGTTTTCTTCTTCAATTTTTTCATTTTTATTGGTTTTAATTATCCTATTAAGGCTGTATTCATTCTTTGGTGCCAATCTTATATTAAACTTTTTGAAAATTTTTTGAAATTTGTAGTGCTTCAATGGATGGTAAGTGAATTTCTTAAATTTTATTTTTTCTTCTGTTTGTTTTATTAGTGTGCCTTCATTGATTAAACAAATAGAAAAACCAAAAGAACTCATGGCTTGGGAAAAAATCCACATTAAAAAAAACAAGAAAGAAAAAACTTATGAACTTCAAAATTCTCGCGGATTCTGACTGGATCTGGAGGTTTATCGGTCCACCAACAGAGGAAAGAAGTAGTAGTACTTATGATTAACATTACATCAGTAGACAAGAAAGTACCGAAGGTGAAGCCGCTAAGGCTTTGAAATTGCGATCTACTTATAAGGCTGGTTATGAGGAGAGGTATGAAGCATTTTAATTTAATCATAAATTAAATCTTATAGTGATTTATTCCTATATAAGTTCAATGTAGTTTATATTATTGTTTTTTTTTTTAGATTTACATACAGCTGGTGTAGATTGCATAACTCTGGGCCAGTATATGCAGCCAACAAAACGCCACTTAAAAGTGGTAGAATATGTAACACCCGCAAAATTCAAACATTGGGAAGAAGTTGGTAACTCAATGGGCTTTTTGTATACAGCAAGTGGACCTCTGGTTCGCAGTTCTTATAAAGCTGGCGAATTCTTCATTTCAAGTATATTAAAGAAGAGGAAAGCTAAGGTTGAGTAAAAAGATTGTATGGGATTATTTATTTCACAGAAATATTTTTATTGTTAATGTAGATTTGACAACATATATTTACTATATGTATATTGTTGTAAATAAATTGTAAGATTAATATTAAGTAAGCCAAACTTGATTCTCTTATAGCTAATCTGTAAAAGTCATTTACCATTAGATGTAAATGTGAAAACCCACATTGGTGTTCCATGTTTTTGGGAGTACCCTTCCAAAACATGTGAATGCAGTCTTCATTATTTATAAAACTTGGGGATTAGAGAGACAAGACTATGAGCCATGTCTGAGATATGCACCTCAAGAGCTTAATTTTTAGAATGCCAATGCTGAATAACATTTTAAATTCTAGCTCAGATGCAACCAGGCTAAATAAATCTAAATCAAAAAAGAAAAAAAAATTATATGAAATTCAACATCATCATTCACCTTTTC
Source organism: Diploptera punctata (assembly GCA_030220185.1). NCBI lineage: Eukaryota > Metazoa > Arthropoda > Insecta > Blattodea > Blaberidae > Diploptera > Diploptera punctata. The sequence goes on along the minus strand of JASPKZ010008364.1, from coordinate 3,959,637 downwards.
CTTAATCTCCTGCAGGAGCATAGGGCTTCTACAAATTGTTTCCAATGTTCTATTCTCATCATCTTCTTTAAAACCATGTTTAAAATTGTCAATTCTCAACCTAATATCCATCCAGCTCTTTGCTTCAATTTGACTACAGTGCAATTAATCATTCTTCATTACGTGTATCCAGCTGTAGCTGACGACATGAGTCCATTGTATACTTATGCTATAAGTTGCAATGGGGCTGCATTTGAACATCTGCTTATGTGGGCATTCAAGGTGAGTGCCCACGAGGTTAAAAGAAAGAGAGATAGGAAAGACAGAAATTAACCCTTCTGCCTCGAATACTCTAATACCATCAGGGTTGAACAAAACAAGGAGGTCAAACAAGAGAGATTGGATAGGAAAGTAAAAAAGAGAGTTCTGGTACTAGAAAAGGAAGAAATACCAGATCGGTTAAAAGATAAAAGTAAGGAGCAAAACACAAGTAAATGGAAGCAATGTTTTGCTCAGTTTGGGCACCTTGTGGTCGCCATCCACATATCCCCTAGATGGGGATCCCTGAGGGTACATTGCAATTAATGATTGTTCAGAATTTGAGAACTATGGATCTGTGTTGCCATAGAAATACATTCAATCTTGACAAATAGCCAATTACTGTTCGATCACCCTTTACTATCCTCCCAACATATTCAAACATTCCTTATAAATTTATAAAATTACAGTAGGAAGTAACATTATGGCTATGGTGTTGCATCTTACCTCATAAAAGTTGAGTCCTTCTAGGACATATTTCAAAGCAAGCTGTCTGGACAAGCTGAAGATAAAACAGAATTGTTTAGAAAATGTCCTAGAAGAATTAAACTTTTATGAGATAAGATGCAACAGACTCACCTTAATTATCAAACATTCCTGCAAAATATTTTGAAATGTTGCAAGTTCTCCAAAATATAATCACATGGTTTTAGTTCTTGTTTTGTTCATTGTATCTGGTTTTGATTTTTATTGATATTAGTAGTAGTATTCAAATGTTCTGAAGCTCTTGATTTGTCATCATTCGCTTGATTAATAATTGTAAATATTAGTATTCATTTAATTAGTTAAGTTCTCTGTAATAATTATTAATAGTTATGCCTATTTTTACAATTGATGTTGAAATGTTACAATGTCACAATTAGAAATTCTGGCGAGTTGGTGCTCCTTCCACAATCCGTGCCATCACTCCATTTATGAGGAGCAACATTGTACCCCTCCTCTAAAATCCAGTTGTAACTATCAGAAATCCACAGATCCATTAATTCCACAGTAATACAAATTATTTAAGACAATTTGGTTATCAGCCATTCTGCAATTCAGTCCTGAGTCTGGGGATGGAGATGCCATCTAAATTGCTAAATTAATTGATTTTTGTCAAGATTATCTTCTGTAGCTTTTGTGAATCCTTCACACTGGAAGGTAATGGTACACTAAGAATGGATGGGGATGCCTCTTATGCTGTTGCTATTGTGTTCATGGACTGTTACCAAATTTACCTTTGAGGTATTCACAGTATACTTGGCAAGAAGCCTTCACATTGTACTCTCAGTTGAAGCCAAATAAACCCACATTTTTTAAACAAAGTTTTTACTCCTCCTCACTCTTTGAAACCTGGCTTAGGACAGACTTTGACAGTTTTTCTTAAGATATGTTAGTTACACCATTTTCTTTCCTGTTTTACTGTTGTTTGTCATTATTTTCTCTAACAGCTCTTTTATAAACAAGTAATAATACAATAGAAAACTCATGCACAACATATGTCCAAGAACAGAATCCCAAAAGCCATGTTTCTCTACTTCTACATGAAAAAAGATCTTTGGGCTATCTGAGAAAGATGTGATTTTTAAATTCCATCCTCATACTTGTTCAGAAGAAGATGATGATAAAAGAAATTAAGTTAATTAACTATGGTAAAGCTTATATTTGAAGAGAAAAATATATTGACGATTTTTATTATTAATTTAACACTTCTCATAGAAGGATAAATTATATTTGAAGAGAAAAATTTTTGCCTAGACCGGGACTCGAACCCGGGACCCTTGGCTTTCCGGGCCAAGTGCTCTACCAACTGAGCTACCGAGGCGAGTTACGATCTAGACGCAAATTTTTCTCTTATGTGTGTTGTAATTCCCTCGCGCCAAATGCTTGAAACCATAGCTTCTATCTTTGCAAATGGCGGCTTCTTAGTTAAGAAGACATTTATTGGGAATTTAACACTACTTTATAGCCAGTAGGGCTTCTATTGACGATTTTTATTATTAATTTAACACTTCTCATAGAAGGATAAATTATATTTGAAGAGAAAAATTTTTTACAACACACATAAGAGAAAAATTTGCGTCTAGATCGTAACTCGCCTCGGTAGCTCAGTTGGTAGAGCACTTGGCCCGGAAAGCCAAGGGTCCCGGGTTCGAGTCCCGGTCTAGGCAAAAATTTTTCTCTTCAAATATAATTTATCCTTCTATGAGAAGTGTTAAATTAATAATAAAAATCGTCAATAGAAGCCCTACTGGCTATAAAGTAGTGTTAAATTCCCAATAAATGTCTTCTTAACTAAGAAGCCGCCATTTGCAAAGATAGAAGCTATGGTTTCAAGAATTTGGCGCGAGGGAATTACAACACACATAAGAGAAAAATTTGCGTCTAGATTGTAACTCGCCTCGGTAGCTCAGTTGGTAGAGCACTAGGCCCGGAAAGCCAAGGGTCCCGGGTTCGAGTCCCGGTCTAGGCAAAAAAATTTTTCTCTTCAAATAGAAAAATATATGTTCACATTGGGGTTTGAACCCAGGACCTTTTGCTCTCTGTGCGAATGCTCTACCAACTGAGCTACCTGAAAAACTTCAATCTAAATGCAAATAGATTGGAGTTTCTCAGATAGCTCAGTTGGTAGAGCATTCACATAAAGAGCGAAAGATCCTGGGTTCAAACCCCGGTCTGAGCGTATATTTTTCTCTTCAAATATAATTTATCCATCATTGAAATGTATGAAATGAATAATAAAAACATATGGCAAAGCTATTTAACAACCATAAAGTATATATTTGATGTAGCCTAAAGTAAAATGTAAATAAATTAAAATGTGCTAATTGAAGAGAAAAATTATATGCTCAGACCGTGGTACGAACCCAAGAACTTTGACTTTCTACCACTGAGCTATCTGAGCACTCAGTGAGAAGTATTAAATTAATAATAAAAACATTAAAATATACTTACTTTTTCCATATCTCCCCAGTTTGATGATCTCAATTTATTCTTGTGAATACTCATTTCTTACATGATTAATCATTAGTTGGTGTTGTTTTCTTGCTGTTACAAACTGCGCAAAATATGCTCTGACGTCATGATGATGATGAATATATGACATATTTCATATAAGGATTGTATTGTAATCCAGCTCCTATACAACGGTTATTAGATCTATATATGACTTATACAATGTATAACTAAACAACTGATGAAAACCTGTGTAAGTGATTTTTATTAATATGACTGTAACTCGATTAATAACATATAATTCTGTCAAAAATTATAATCTGAAGCAGAAATTAAAGTGGTTTACTCTTTCTATAATTTTGTAATCTATACAAATGTTATTAGTAGCAGGGTCTTTGCCACAAAAAGCCATTATTTTTTATTTTTTGAGCTGGTATTTCCATAAAATATTTTTCTACTCTAGCAAAATATTGTTACGATTTGGTAAATCCATCTGAGGTTTATAAGATAACAAGCTTTACATTAGAGTAAAACACAGGAGATATTAAACAATTGGACATCCATACATTCCATGCCCTTCAGTGCGAATGATTTCATTATCAAGTGCTCGACATTAGATACCAACCAACCAACCAACATTCCATGCCTGATACAACAGACTAGAGGAAATTTCCATGGGCATACTGGCACATTTTCTGTCAACCCTAACCCCTTTCATCCATCGAACAATTAGCTTCCTACCTCTATAGTAGACAACCGTGTGTACAGAACAAACCTGTGAGTTATAATAATAACTCGTTAAACCTTCCTTTAGCTCTCCACGATTTCTCGATTTACGTAACTATCATATCTCATTGAGTTTTTGACATAACATAAAAGACTTAGAATAATCCCCTTATATTTTACTTAAGCCTTATAGTAGCTGGCATTTATAACATCTGCTATTGATTTTAAATTATTTAATTTATTCAAAAGTGCAGCTAAACATGGATATTATTAATAGTGAGTGGAGAACATATTTTTAACGACTCACCTCATATAATTTCAAATTTCTTTGATACTGGCGGTTTGAGACAATATCTTGTGGAAGCCATGACTGAAGAGGGACAAGATATTGTCTGAAACCGCCGGTATCAAAGATATTTGAAATTATATGAGGCGAGTCGTAAAAAATATGTTCTCCACTCACTATTAATGATATAACCTCATAATGTTTACTTCCCAATATTAATTTAATTAAACATAGATATATTTAATTTTAGGAAGTTATATTTTGAGGTTATTTTAATTATATTATTTTTGGTCTGGACATCTTACCTCAATATTAATGTTGATTTGTTCTTGAACATGTTTCAAAACAATTCTGTTTTATCTTCAGCTTTCCCAGACTGGTTTTATTTATGTTGCATTATGTTGCACCACCTGGATGTCGATGTCAGCTCCATCCTGTGGTTGGCCAAATAACCTCCAAACAAGGTCACCCTCCATCGGAATATCAAAATTCATAACTCTGTTTCTGTTCTTCTGAATATAAATTTTTTCCAATAGTCAGAATTTTTCCCAAATAGTCAGCTCGTTTGTATTTTCTAACTGTTTTAATAATTTAGTGTCTGAATTGATATTATGTTTTTCAGACCAAACATGAGCAGCAACTGCAGATTTTTCAATTTCTCCATTTTTAATATTTCTTATGTGTTCTTTGGTTCTAATTTTTAGGTTTCTTTTTGTTTTCCCTATATATATCTTTTCACAACCCATGCATTCAATTTGATATATTCCTGACTTTTTATTTTTATCAGTTTTTTCATTTTTGTTGGTTTTTATTAGTTTATTTAAACTGTAGTTATTTTTTGGTGCTAATTTAATATTAAACTTCTCAAATATATTTTGAAATTTATTATGTACCCAGGGGTGATATGTGAATTTCCTATATTTTTTCATAGGTGGTTCTTCTTTTTCAAGATTACTTCTGTTTATCATTTTTTGTTTTTTTATACTTTTCTATCCTTTTATGTACCATTTTTCATCAAACCCATTTTCTCTTGCTACTTTGATTATGTGTTTTTTCTCATGTTTGAAATCTTCTTCGTTTAAGGGTAAGTTTACCAATCTATGAGTTAAACTATTAAATGCTGCTAATTTATGTCCAATTGGATTGAACCCTGTTGATTTTATAAAATTTTCCGTATGAGTTTCTTTCCTATGAATCCTGAATTCAATTTTTCTTTTTCTTTTTCTTCGTTTCTGACCAATTTAAGATCCAAAAAAGGTATTTGTTTATTGTCTTCTATTTCTTTGGTGATTTTAATGTTTGTGCTCTGTAAATTTAATAGTTTTAGGGAATCTTCTACATGTTTTTCTTTAACAATACAAATTATATCATCAACATATCTACTACTACCAAAATTTAAACATTGTGGGATGTGCTTTAGTGATTTTACATTCAAAATCGCTCATAAATAAATTTGCCAGGAAAGGTGATAATGGGTTTCCCATTGAGAGCCCTGATTTTTGTCTATAGAAACTCCCATTGAATGTAAAAAACATTTGATCAATGCATAACGCAGTTAATTTCAAATAATCTTCTTTGATCTCTCTGTCTATGTTGTTTTTTCTTAACCAATTGTTCAATATCTCCAAAGTTTTTGTTTCGGTACATTTGTGAATAGTGAAACTACATCAAACGAAACCAACCTATCTGTGGGTTCAATTTCCACTTTTTCTAATTTCTTAACTAATTCCAATGAATTTTCAATCTGCAGACTTTCAAAATTATTAATTCTTTTAAATTGATTATTCAGTCACTTCGAAATTTTGTAGGTTGGTGATCCAATATTGTTAATTATTGGCCTCATTTTGTTTCCCGGTTTGTGAATTTTTGGAAGTCCATGTATATTAGGGTTTCTTGGGTTGCTTACTTTTAATTGAAATTTTTCTTTCTTGGATAGAATTTTAACATTTTTAAAACAGTTTTCCACTTTTTTTATGGTTTTTGGTAGGGGGTCATTCTTAATTTTTTCATACTCTTTTTCTTTCAAAAGTTCTTCCATTCTATTTTGATAATCTTCTTTGTCCAGAATTATAATTTGGTTACCCTTATCTGATTTTGTATATACAACATTTTTGTGGGAAAACCTAGAAAATAAATTTTTCACTTTTTTGAACATAACCATGAAAAAGAAAATTGAGAAACAAAAGAAAAAGATAAATAATTTGTTAACTAAATCAAAGGGAAAGGAGAATACATCAAATAAAATCAAATATCAGAATAAAACCAGAAATGAAGAAAAATCAGAATCCACCAGAAATTATGTTAAAAATTTTTCAAAGGCAACCTTTAACCTAAAAGAGACAAAATTGTTAGAAAACGGTCTAAAAACAGCAATAGATTATTCCAATAGAATAGAAGAATACATAGTGGACATTGAAAATTCAATAGAAGGTTAGTTACAGAAGAAAAAATAATCATCAGAAAAAAATGTGAAGAAATTTTGAATAAAATAAAGAATACAAATAAAAACCCAGTTTGTAAGGAGAATTTAAAAACACTCAAAGAAATAAATAACAAAAATGTTGTATATACAAAATCAGATAAGGGTAACCAAATTATAATTCTGGACAAAGAAGATTATCAAAATAGAATGGAAGAACTTTTGAAAGAAAAAGAGTATGAAAAAATTAAGAATGACCCCCTACCAAAAACCATAAAAAAAGTGGAAAACTGTTTTAAAAATGTTAAAATTCTATCCAAGAAAGAAAAATTTCAATTAAAAGTAAGCAACCCAAGAAACCCTAATATACATGGACTTCCAAAAATTCACAAACCGGGAAACAAAATGAGGCCAATAATTAACAATATTGGATCACCAACCTACAAAATTTCGAAGTGGCTGAATAATCAATTTAAAAGAATTAATAATTTTGAAAGTCTGCAGATTGAAAATTCATTGGAATTAGTTAAGAAATTAGAAAAAGTGGAAATTGAACCCACAGATAGGTTGGTTTCGTTTGATGTAGTTTCACTATTCACAAATGTACCGAAACAAAAAACTTTGGAGATATTGAACAATTGGTTAAGAAAAAACACATAGACAGAGAGATCAAAGAAGATTATTTGAAATTAACTGCGTTATGCATTGATCAAATGTTTTTTACATTCAATGGGAGTTTCTATAGACAAAAATCAGGGCTCTCAATGGGAAACCCATTATCACCTTTCCTGGCAAATTTATTTATGAGCGATTTTGAATGTAAAATCACTAAAGCACATCCCACAATGTTTAAATTTTGGAGTAGATATGTTGATGATATAATTTGTATTGTTAAAGAAAAACATGTAGAAGATTCCCTAAAACTATTAAATTTACAGAGCACAAACATTAAATTCACCAAAGAAATAGAAGACAATAAACAAATACCTTTTTTGGATCTTAAATTGGTCAGAAACGAAGAAAAAAGAAAAATTGAATTCAGGATTCATAGGAAGAAACTCATACGGAAAATTTTATAAAATCAACAGGGTTCAATCCAATTGGACATAAATTAGCAGCATTAATAGTTTAACTCATAGATTGGTAAACTTACCCTTAAACGAAGAAGATTTCAAACATGAGAAAAAACACATAATCAAAGTAGCAAGAGAAAATGGGTTTGATGAAAAAATGGTACATAAAAGGATAGAAAAGTATAAAAAACAAAAAATGATAAACAGAAGTAATCTTGAAAAAGAAGAACCACCTATGAAAAAATATAGGAAATTCACATATCACCCCTGGGTACATAATAAATTTCAAAATATATTTGAGAAGTTTAATATTAAATTAGCACCAAAAAATAACTACAGTTTAAATAAACTAATAAAAACCAACAAAAATGAAAAAACTGATAAAAATAAAAAGTCAGGAATATATCAAATTGAATGCATGGGTTGTGAAAAGATATATATAGGGAAAACAAAAAGAAACCTAAAAATTAGAACCAAAGAACACATAAGAAATATTAAAAATGGAGAAATTGAAAAATCTGCAGTTGCTGCTCATGTTTGGTCTGAAAAACATAATATCAATTCAGACACTAAATTATGGTTGGTTGGTTGGTATCTAATGTCGAGCACTTGATAATGAAATCATTCGCTCTCTTGCACTCCAATATTTAGCAGAAAGGCTGGTCTCTTCTACAAAAGCTGGACAACGGAGGAGATGGTTTCTTTCCATATCTTCATTTAAATTGCAAAAGGGGCATTTAGGTGAATCTGTTATGCCAATTCTGTGTAGGTGTTTATTCAAGCAGTCATGTCCCGTTAGCAGTCTGAATGTTGCTACTGCAGATTTTCTTTGTAATGTAGTAATGTCATAAGCTTGTAGATTTTCCCATTCCTTTCCAGATGTTTTGGTGGTGTATTCTTCTCTAAGTTTATTGATGTATTTATTTGAGATAATTCTTTTAAATTATTAAAACAGTTAGAAAATACAAACGAGCTGACTATTTGGGAAAAAATTTATATTCAGAAGAACAGAAACAGAGTTATGAATTTTGATATTCCGATGGAGGGTGACCTTGTTTGGAGGTTATTTGGCCAACCACAGGATGGAGCTGACATCGACATCCAGGTGGTGCAACATAATGCAACATAAATAAAACCAGTCTGGGAAAGCTGAAGATAAAACAGAATTGTTTTGAAACATGTTCAAGAACAAATCAACATTAATATTGAGGTAAGATGTCCAGACCAAAAATAATATAATTTAAACATAGATATGTTTATATGTTTTAGTTCTGTTGTGTTCCTACTGTTATGTTGAATTTGTTTTCTTGTATTTTAAGTGTAATTAAATGTATAAGATACTTTTCCCAACTAAATACTGCTTAAAATACAGCAAAAAATATATATACATATTTAAAAAATGTATAAGACCATAGAAATGTTATTTGAATACAAGTCTCAGAGGTAGTTTTAATGAACTTAGGTAACTTATATTTATTTTTTATTTATATATAATTTTATCACTCACCTCATATTTTTCTTCTTATTAGACTAGTTTCGGCACCTTGTTTGGTACCATCGTCAGTATTTCCATGATTGTTGTTTTGTCATCCTGGAGAGCCATCTTTTGCTCCCTCTGTTGGTAGACTGAAAAACCTCTAAATCAAGTCATTTTCCACGGGGATTTCAAAGTTAAACTTTGAAATTCCCATGGAAAATGACTTGATTTCAATTTTGAAATTGACTTGAACTTGGCTACCAACAGAGGGAGTGAAAGACAGCTCTTCAGGATGACAAAACAACGGTTGTGGAAATACTGATGATGGTACTGAACAAGGTGCCAAAACTAGTCTAATAAAAAGAAAAATATGAGGTGAGTGATAAAATTATACATAAATAAATAAATAATAATACCTCATAGTAATAAATTAATGAGTCATTTTTACATCTTACCTCATATTTCATGTTTAATTAAACACGGTAACTATAGTTTTCAAATGATCTTGTCATTCATTTTCAACTGCCATTATGACGCCAATATTCCCAATTTTAACTTTGAATACCTCATAGTGTTAATTCCTTTAAAAAAAACTAACTGATATTTCTGTTATAAAAATACTGTTTAATTAGATCACATAATGTTTTATCCTTCTATAGTAATAATTTAAATAAATAAAAAATTACTTTCATCCGAGGCTTGATCCGTGGGACTGCAAGCAATGTATAAGATACACCTTGAAGTGGGTTGCTAGCCAATTTTTCATGGCGGGTTTATTATTCTGGGTTTCTTCCCTAGGCCGATTGCCTTCACCCAGCTCCAGAGCTCAGCCTGCCCCGTTTTATTTCGGAGTTGTCTCTCCTAGATGGGTTGTCTTGCAGGACTAACGAACCCCATCCGCCCGTTTGTCAATCTACAAGACAGTAGATGTAGAGTTACCTCTACCGTCAGGTATACCATACCGAAGGACTCCTTCTCTGCTGTATCTGCCATTGAGGTCTTCATCGTAACCCTGGCAAAGGGGCCCTCACAAGGTACTATAAGCTGGGCAAGCTGAACCAAGGTTTTTTTACGAGGTGTTACTCCTCCCCCTCACCCTTTTTCAACCTGGCTTGGGACAGGCTATGGCACCTCCAATACGTCTTCCTCCGAGGAGTGATTTTGGAAATAAACAGGATGAAAATCCTACAAATTAAGTTTAAGAAGAAGAAGAAAAATTACTGTATAAGATAATATATATATATATATATATATACACACACACACACACACACACATATACATTCCATAAATGTTACATAAGGCTTTCAAACTGTTAACATTCTATTAAATTCACTTCTTACATCTAACAAATATAGAATTGTACAGTGGAAATGTTAATTGATCTAATTGCCAAACTACCACATTTGTGCAAATGTAAGAAATTTCCTAATTTTGGAGACACTTTTTAAGAATTTTTTATATACACCTTGTCCACAAATATAGTATCATACTTTACTAATACATCGCTTTGGATAATCATATCTAAATGAAATTAGTGACAATCAAAAGAGAAACTCAGAAAGTTTTTGCTATACCTCATAGACATTGAATGTGGCCCCCATGAGTGATGGTGCAGACTTTCACTCACATTTAACCTGTCTGCTAAATATCCAACAATGAACCCGTATCGACCACAAAATAATTATTAAAATTAGTTTCTTTCTTTCTTCTTCCTTCCAAGTATTAGGCCAAGGCCTGTTACGATCCTATAGAAAATTTTCCCTCCAGCGTTTCATAGGACGGCCCAGTGATCTTCGTCCTCTTGGTATATAATTATAAACAGCTTTGGGGATCCGATTTGAACTCATTCTTTCAAGACGGTGTTTCTAATTTAGTTGGTACTGTTTAATATATTCCAAAATTGGCCTAGTCTTCAATTCTTTTAAGATATCGGTGTTCCTTTTCCGATCCCATCTGCTGTAACCCGCTGTTCTGCGCATGAATCTCATTTCACAAGCCGTTATTCTGCTTTCATGTTGTTTTTTTAGTGTCCATGCTTCACTACCATAGGTCAACACTGGTCTAGCCAAAGTGTTATATAAACGTAATCTGGTGTTTTTTTGTACAAGGGATGGTTTCATAACTTGATTAATAATTCCTAAATTTTTATTATAACTAGTAACTTTTTCAGGGATATCTTTTTCATCCCAGATAGAGAGATAATATCCAAGATATTTAAATTGATTAGATCTCTCTAAAATTTTATTCTGGAGACAGATTTTACTTTGTATGGGGTCCTTCCCATGAAATGCCATAATTTTAGTTTTGTTAATTGATATTTCCATATTAAATTTGGCACCTATTTTTTGTAAATTATAAATTGATCGTTGCAAATCATTTTCGGAAAGTGCCAGAAGAGCTAAATCGTCTGCAAAAAGAATAGCATCGAGTTTGAGGTTCCTATTGATGGGTATATATCCTCGTTGTGTTTTCCTCCATTCATTTATTAATTTATTCATGTATATAATGAAAAACACCAGTGAAAGTCCACATCCCTGTCTTACTCCAGTGTTGATCTTTTCCCAAGAAGATAATTTGCCATCTTGTTTAACAGAGATTTCATTATCTTTATAGATGTTGAAGATATTAGTAATATATTGTTGTGGAACGTTATCATCAGCTAAAATTTGTAGTAATATATAAAATTAGTTTAGTTTCTGTATTGTTGTCCATTGTTAACATGCACAACATTTTTTTTGAGTTTCTCTTTTGATTGTCACCAATTTCATTTAGATACGATTATCCAAAACGACATAGTAGTTTAAAGTATGAGATATATTTGTGGACATGGTGTATATCAATACTATTCCATGTTATCACTGTCTTCACCATCATTTTGTTCTTCATCATCACTGCTATCTTCATCATCACTGCTGCCTTCACTCGTTTTGTTTTCTTCCTATGAATTCTCTAGCTACAGGTTATCCATAGGATTGGATATACATCACTTCATGCATCCTTTTACATTAGTTTCTCTAGGAATCCTCTGGCAAGAAGCAAGTATCCATTTCCCCAGCGGAACTTTTGAAAGTTTGTTCAGATTCCCAGTTGGAGTGAGGGAATGATTTCTATCAAGAAGCTACTTGTGCTACTGATGAATATTGTCTTTGAAGGTTGAGTTTTGAAATTTATAATACCTTTTTTTTGAATCTTTGGCCAGAGTGGCCAAAGCTGAAGATGATACAGAAGATATATCGAAACATGTTCGAGAACAAATCAACATTAAATTGAGGTAAGATGATTCCAGATTTAAAAAAAAAAACTTGATTAAAAGAACCTCAAAATATAACTTCCTAAAATAAACCATTATAATACCTTGTTTTCTCAAATACCACATGCCCGAACATTTCAGAGTTAAAAATGGTTGGTTGCTCTTGGAATTGGAGGATCTCCATTTTCAGAGTTAAAAATAAAAATATGAAAATACAAAATTAATTCATTCCATGTATGAATAATATATAAGAATTAAATGAATCGTGATTTCTTCTTACCTCATACTTATATTTTTTTTTTAAACACAGCACTGCAGTATCGGTGACCCATTGTCGTCATCGTCAGCTGTTTTCACGACTGTCAATTCTTTCTTTTGCTGGTAATTATCCAAACTGCCATTTGCTGTTCTTTTGATGGAATTACTCTCCAAACTGCCATCTGGTGTTCTTTTGAATGAATCATTTTCTAAACTGCCATCTGTTGTATTTTTGAAGAACTTTGTAATCAGGCTCGGTTCTTCAAAAATACAACAGATGGCAGTTTAGAAAATGATTCATTCAATAGAACACCAGATGGCAGTTTGGAGAGTAACTCCATCAAAAGAACACCAAATGGCAGTTTGGATAATTACCGGCAAAAGAAAGAATTGACAGTCGTGAAAACAGCTGCCGATGATGACAATGGGTCGCTGATACTGCAGTGCTGTGTTTAAAAAAACATAGAAATATGAGGTTAGAAAAAATCACGATTCATTTAATTCTTATTAATTGAACCTCATAATGTTAAGAATTCCCAAATTTAATATATAAAATGAATAATATATTGATAATATTACACATCAGTTTATTTTTATGCTCACTGTAAAAGAATGTAATTTCAATTCCTTTCTAGATATAATAAAACCTTCAAGTTATGCAGTACAAACAACAAAAGGAAGCAATGAACTGATATCTGACTGGATTTGTTAATGGTTAGGTAGTGGTTATATTACAGGCCTTAGGAAGTTTCTTGGGATAGTAGGAGGTTAAGGTTCTCACCTTTTTAGACAGTCAGCCCATGATGTCAGCAAGTTCTCAGGCCTGCATGACTACTGCCTTTACCCCTAGAATATAAATATGATGCTCGTTTCAGTTAGAAGCTGAGTTGTTCCTAGAGGCCATGGTTCTACCAGAAATTATGGACCAGTTTAAAAGACTTGATTGGATTGGGTCTTGTACTCATGATCTTCAGGCTTGTAGAGTATTGCCTTAACTAAGCATGCCCCCGTTTATTAATGGTTAAAAGTAAAAAAAATTGCAGGGTGATGGATAACAACAGATCAAGCATAAAGGATAGCATTAATAAATTATCAACAGTAATCTAACAAGAGGTTTTGTTTTTCTGAAAAAATTACGAGCGACAAAGTTAAGAGTGATTTTGTCTAATGAAAAACTCAACCTCGCGTTGGATTTGGAGTGACTATTTAGCGAGTAATACAACATCAAAAGCTAAAAATAATTATAATGTTTAATATTTACCAAATGTGAGGTTATATACTCTGATCTTACTTCCAGGTGATTTCTAAGCCAGCTGTATAGTTATAAATAGCATATCTTTACTGTTAAATCTCTTTTGTTTGGAAAAAATCAATAACAGATGATTGTATGAGAAATAACTATTAACAATAATGCAGATTCAATATACAACATTTATTAAATTTTTTAGAGCAACAGAACTAACCTTTTATTTTTTTTTTGGTAATTTTTGAAGTTATTTTCTTTTGGAATTTCTTGCTGTACCATATCGATAGTACATTATTGAATCAATACCCTTGTCAAAGAAGTTAATTTGCAGATATATATCTCATTATGAACAGGAAGAGGCAATTTTATCAATTTTTTTGTTGTGAAAACAGCTGAAGATGCGAATAATGTATTTTACGGTACTGCAGTTCTATGTTAAAAAAAAAACATAGATATATGAGGTAAGAAGAATTCACGATTCATTTGATTCTTATTAAAATTTATTTAATACTGAACTAATACAAAGATCATTCTGATAACAAAACAAATATGTTACAGTAAGATCTATTAGAGTTCCCACTGTACAATTTAAATTGAACAGCATTGCATAATTAAAATTCATCGGAGAACATATTGTTTAAACAACTCACCTCATAGGATTCATGCTTCCATGATATCGCGATTTCAAACATAGTCATGTTCATCGTCAGCCATAACTCCGACTGATGAAATTCTTCGGCCGTCAACTATTCTATTGTCGCCATCTTCAGTGCTGCCATCTATGGTTGAATTTATGAACTTCAAAATCAATTCTATTGTCGCCATCTTCAGTGCTGCCATCTATGGTTGAATTTATGAACTTCGAAATCAATTCTATTGTCGCCATCTTCAGTGCTGCCATCTATGGTTGAATTTATGAACTTCAAAATCAATTCTATTGTCGCCATCTTCAGTGCTGCCATCTATGGTTGAATTTATGAACTTCAAAATCAATTCTATTGTCGCCATCTTCAGTGCTGCCATCTATGGTTGAATTTATGAACTTCGAAATCAATTGATTTCGAAGTTCATAAATTCAACCATAGATGGCAGCACTGAAGATGGCGACAATAGAATAGTTGACGGCCGAAGAATTTCATCAGTCGGAGTTATGGCTGACGATGAACATGACTATGTTTGAAATCGCGATATCATGGAAGCATGAATCCTATGAGGTGAGTTGTTTAAACAATATGTTCTCCGATGAATTTTAATGATTATACCTCATAATGTTTACTTTCCAACATTAATTAAATAGCATTGCATGAATTTTACCAAAGATTTAGTTATTTAATGGTTGCTGGTCCTACTCTAGTAGTATGTGGGCCTGTCCATGGCTTTACGTTCTGCAGGTGTGTGATGGCTGATTTCTCAAGTAGCCCAAGCTTCAGCCTAACAAAGAGCCTCAAGGTGAAGTAGTAGAGTACCTCAACACCACTGATTAAACTGCAGCCCAGGAAAAGACTGAAGATTCCTCCCAGAGATGCTGCAATATCAAAATAATCATCACTATATGTTCTTATTATTTATTTAACCCTTTAGGTGTCATGAGGTGATTAGATCGGCTCTGATGCATCTGGCCATTACCTGCCAGACAATATACTTAAACTACTTGCAAAGCCGATCACATCGGCGGATGCGATTTAAATCTCCGACACAAGAGATTTTACCAGTGGCATGCAGAGGGTTAATACATCTCAATGAAGGATAAATTATATTTGAAGAGAAAAATACACTCTCAGACTGGGGTTTGAATCCAGGACCTTTTGCTTTCTATGCAAATGCTCTACCAACCTAGCTACCTGAGTACTTCAATCTAAATGCAAATTTTTCGAGCAATGGTTCGTAGCATTTGGCACTTGGAAATTAACAGTGTATGCAAGAGAAAAAATTGCGTTTAGATTGAGTGCTCAGGTAGCTCAGTTGGTAGAGCATTCACATAGAAAGTGAAAGGTCCTGGGTTCAAACCCCATTTTGTACGTATATTTTCCTCTTTAAATGTAATTTATCCTTCATTGAGATGTATTAAATGAATAATAAAAACACTGAAGGAGGCCGTATTGGCTTTATAATGAAATATAACATTTCCATTAAAGATCTTCTGAATAAAAGAATCCACCATTTGCATGATCAAACAATGGTTTGTAGCATTGGCACTCAGGAATTAACAGTGTATATAAGAGAAAAAATTGCATTTAGGTTGGAGTGCTTAGGTAGCTCAGTCGGCAGAGCATTCACATAGAAAGCGAAATGTCTTGGGTTCAAACCCCAGTCTGAGCGTATATTTTTCTCTTCAAATATAATTACTATATGTGTTTGTGTCCAATGTCAACCCACTTGCAGTTTCATGCTTTGGGTTTTGCACTCAGCAGATAGACACCATTAATGTGACTTATATTCAAGTTATTCACCAGTTCAGCAGATCTTATTGCATAGCTGATGTTTTCATGGTGTGTTGGTCCTGGGGAACTAGTACTTACCATTTTCGTCTCTTCTTCCAAGCTGCTGATTAAAATCTGACCTGGGTCAATGGAATTTTCATGACTTAAAAATCTTCAGTATGGGTTTCTTTTGGCTCAGTTATAGAAATGCATGCTATTATGCATTATAGGTACTCTTGTTGTCCCAACTTCTCTCAAAAAATGTTAGGAAACTAAAATTATATAAAACTGTTATTCTCCCAATTATATTATATTGATGCAAAACATGGACTCTTACTTTAAGAGAGGAGAAGAGATTGTGTATTTTACAAAAAAAAATTAAAATATATACTTGTTGGCAGGTGCTGTCATCTCTAACTGTCTTAAAATATAGTATTAAAATATTTCCATCATCAGCAGGATGAGTGTCTGCTACTAGTTGTTGTTTACGACCTTGTAGATTTAAAGTGTTGTTCGTATAACTGAAGTCAGTCAGTAATGACACTTAAGTCTGTAACATCGTATACAAAAATAACTATTGTCTGTCCAACAGATCTGTGTCCCCATAATATATGCGAACTAAAGCTTACTTCTTTTCTGTCTCAGCAAATCATTTCTGTCCTTGCATTCATATCTCTTCTTTCTATCTCTCTCTTACACTTGCACTCCAATGTTGTCAACTCAACTCCAACCTTGCATTATTCAATATTCAAGAGCCATGACATTGGGGGAAGTTTGGCAACATCCCTATTCGGTGAGTTACTGTGGCTGTCATTTGACGTAGTGGGAGGGGAGTGCGGTGAAATGGTGCGAGTATAAACGTGTACTCTAAGAACGATGTCAGTGCTGTAGTGGGGCACTGATCTGTTGGTCTGAGTATTGTAGCAGACACTCATCTTGCTGATGAATGAAGTTAACTTCCAAAAGGCCTCCAAATAACATTTTAATACAATATTTTAACACAGTTGAGGAGGATATATGTTTTAATTTTTATCTTATGACTATTCACCTCAACGGAATTTTATATGAATTTTGTTAGTATTGACAATAAAGTTCTTAGGAAAATTTTTGGACCAAACAGAGATGAACAGACAGGTGAATGGAGAAGACTGAACAGTGAGTTTCATGATATTTATAGGAAATGAGATATAATAAAAACAGTTAAGTTTCATAGACTGTGTTTGGCAAGACATGTGGCACAAATGGAGAATGAAAGGAGAACATGGAAGCAAGTATCCATTTTACATCTCAGTCTGTAATTTCCATTGGCCCAGTTTCAAAAGTCATCTTAATCTTCAGCTCCATTATCACCAGCAGTTTTCCAACTGCCATCTGATGCAGATTTGACAAGCATTTTATTTAACTGCTTTGAGATAAAATAAATAAGGTGAATCTGGTATTAGTAATTCAAAATATCTCTGCAGGCAGACGCAACGCGAAGCACTGCTTGTTGCTATACATGACGTAATATAAGGCAGTGTACAGTGGGCAAAGAATCACAATTGCCTTTTAATAGCACTTGTAACCACATTGATTGCTCTTGAACAGTGATTTCTTGTTGATACAACAATTTGTATTATAGAGCTACGTTTGTATTGTATAAGTATGGAGATGCCTAAAAGTCTCCAAGAAAAGTGATTAATTCACAAGGCAGAAAGATAATTTATATATTACAATGTGCACCGCTAATAAACTTTCTACTAGACCTGCACTGTCAGCATCCCATTCCCCTCTGTACTTCATAGTTAGTAGTGTCACGTGTTCTATTCCTGCATAAACACGACTGCAGTGCCCTCTGTCAACAACTGTGCTTACTCCTTAAATGGGTAATATCTTAATTCATAAATATTTGTGTTTAATTTGACATGTTTCAATATGCTGTCCATACCTATTCCAGTTCAAATTCTACCCCTTTAAAATAAAATTTTACAAGTACAGTACAAGTCTATGGACCCACTATACATTTTATAAACTTCTTCCTTCCAAGTATTAGGCCAAGGCCTGTTACGATCCTATAGAAAATTTTCCCACCAGTGTTTCATAGGACGGCCAAGAGACCTTCGTCCTCTTGCACTATAACAAAGGAATATTTATAAATTGTCCCCTCTCTATAGTCAGCAACCCTTAATGCAGTCAATTGAGGGATGCTTGTCCAGACTCACATGTTTTGATATGCTGCCCATACCATTGTCAGCTTATCCAGAATGTTGAATTTTATGTTGTTGGCTCCGAATGTTGACTGCCACTCCATCTGGTTGACCAAACAACTTGTAAATCAAATATTTTCCCTGAGAATTTCAAAATTCATAATCCTATTATTTGAGATCAAATCTTACTTGCTGTTATGCCTACACTAGAGCCTAACTGCCATAATAATAAAAAACTATAAAATACCGATAAAGGATATACATATAGACTTGTTTTTATATCAGAAAATAGAAAATAAATAACCACATTGAAATACAATTTAATCTTTTCTCAAAGGACTTTTAAATATAAAAAAGCGAGTAAAAATCTATAATGTTTTATATCCTGGATCAAAACCATGTCACAAGATTCCAGGATTATTTAGTAAGAAAGATCAGAGAAGACCACATTAGATAAGGGTGAATGTGAGTTGCAAGAAGTGAAAGTGGAACAAAGTTTTCCATTTTGACATAGATGAAGGTTTCGAACTAGATCATGTACTTTCCACCCAAATTTCCCCCGATTAGAAACTTAAAATTTATCATATGAATATTCGCGATTTCTTTAACGAAGTCAGAACGGTGGAGGGGACGGAAGGCGGTCCCCCTGCGGACGGGAGCAGCTCTACATGGGTAATATGAATATTTTATCTTTTTATTATCATTCTTTTAAATGGTCATTCTTCATACATAGATTTAATTAAAGGACCAAATGGTCCAAAGAACTTAGAATAATGAACAAAGTTGATTCTTTTAAATGATGTTTTCTCTCTCTGAATTTTATCAGTTTTAGTATTTTTGACGCTGGTCAATATGGCGATTTTAGCTGATTTTAATAAGTGTTTTGCATGTTTTGGTTTTAATATTTCTCTATGTTTGGTTTTATTCTAATAAATAATGTTATTTTATGGTTTACTGTGTTTTGTAACTCCAAAGCCAAGGCCAACCGCTCGGGCCAAAGATCACTTAAACTATAGAGATCTTTTACGCTACATTACGGCGGGGCTTAACTGTCCCCGCGTAACACTTGCCGGGAATTTCAAAGTTCATGGATCTATATTTGTTCTTCTGAATATATATCTTCTCCCAAACTGTCAATCCCATAGGCTTCTAGCTGAGGATGGATGGGATGCCTTTTGAAATCAGTCCAGTGGAAATCACAGATTTTTATGAAGTGAGATGTAAAAATTATATCATATCCATTTTTTATAAATTGTATTACCTCATAGTGTTTTTGTAATTTTTATTAGAATTATATACTTGATCTCAGGATTAAATTATAAATCCCTACACGGTACATATTAAGAAAGCAGTTGGTACTTTTGATGACCATTCATCAAATGGAGACATTCAACCTGCTGGTCCTTTTGGTGCTTATCTACAAGAATAGGTTATATACCAGCACTAGGTTTTACTTTCTCCCTTATTGTCATTATCATCATCATCATAATCACCATCATCATCCCTCAAACAATACAAATGCTCTAAATAAGTACTTAAACATACACTAATGCAGCTATGTGGTGCAAGTGGTTAGTTACTTGCCCTCCATCTATAGGCACACGGTTCAAGTCTTAGTCACACCATATTGATTAATTAGAGCCAAGGCAGGTTTTTCTTGGGGTTTCTCCCATTTTCTCCAGGCAAAAACTTATTGCACCACTTCTCCATTCATTCTGTTTAATTTCATCTGCCCCTGTGATAGCGTGACACACTACACCAGACACAAGTAGAGGGTTTCATCACACTTCTCATGCACTCCTTACTGTCCACAATACAAGTACAATCAAAATGATATAACGAGGCCATGCATATTTTAAAAATAGATCACATAAATGTTATCTGTCTGTTGAATGTGGAACCCAAGGTATTAAACTGCAATGTGGATTGACTTTGGACACGTACACACTACAGAAATTTGTCAATAACTATACTGTCTGAGGAACAACTTGAGACAGTTTCCTGCTTCATTTGCCTGGAGTTGGGGGTAGGATTTGTCATTTGTCAATGCCATCGACCCCGTAAAGCAGCCCCTGTGCGAAAGATAAGGTGAATACCTGTTGCTGTTTGTTTCTAAAATCCTGTCTCAGGTTGTTCCTTGACTATAATTTATTTTATTAAGTCAGAAATCAGTGTTTAATTTCTTTTGAATCATGAATTGGATTACTTACATAGCAAATCATTCCATGAGTTGATAATATCACGACGTGTTCTTATGGACACATGGCTACCATAGTAGAAGTGAAACAATGTTTGACCAGTCACGTTTGTGATATTATTGCTACAAAAACAAAGCAAATATCCCATTTAAAATTTATTAATAAAAGTATACTTCTTAAAGAGAAAGAAGGAAACATAAAATTTGAGAAATTCACATATCATCCATTGAAGCACCATAAGATAAAAATTTAAAAAAAAGTCAACATACAATTGGCACAGAAAAATGACTTTAGCATTATTAGATTAATTAGATCCAACAAAAATAAATAAAGAAGAAGGAAAATGTGGGATTTATCAGATTAAATGTGGTGAATGTGATACAGCCTAAATAAGGAAGACAAATTTAAAAACCAGAGTGAAAGAACAGTTCAGGAATGTCAAAAATGGGGAGGTAGATAAATCTGCAGTAGCTGTTCGCGCATGGTCAGAAAAACATCAAATCATAAGAAAGGCTAAATTAATTAAATAAACCGAAAACCTTAAGAGCTCACAGTTTGGGAAAAAAAATCTACATTCAAAAAATGAAAAGGAGAAATGAATGAATTTTGAAATTCCCAGGGAAAGTGATTTGAGTTCATCATTTTACTCGTACCAACAGAGTGAGTAGGAGATGGCTCTTCAATACAACATAACAATGGTCGTGAAAGTACCGAGGGTGAAACCTAATAAGGTCGCAAAACTGGTCTAATTAGAAGAAGGATATGAGGTGAGGTGATACAATTTTTTTTTAAATATATGGATGTTTTGATCAGAAGAATGGAGAATTTGTTTTTTTCTTTCTCTTTTTTTAATTCATAATCGAAAAGTTAATGTTACTGGGCAAATAAAATTTCTGATATCAAGACACTTGAGTCATACTACAACTGAATGAGTCAAATTTTACAGGAGAGGGAAAAAACTGATTCAGTTTGTCCAGGATGAAGCTATGAATCTGAAATTTCTGTAAACTGTTAAAAAACTGTAAACTGATCCCACAACAGGCCCGGAGGCCCTTGGGGTAGTAGGAGGTTAAGGCTCCCACTTTTTCTAGACAATCGACACTTTATATCAGCCGGGTTGTCAGCCCTGCGTGACGGCCGCCTTTACCCCCAGAACAAGCGTCTGTTACTCATGTCAGTTAGAGGCTGAGTCGACCCCAGGGTCATAGTGCCGCCAGAGGGTTTGGGTCAGTTTAAAAATCCTGACCCCAACGGGACTTGAACCCTCGACCCTCCGGCTTGTAGCTCAGTGCCTTAACCACTAACGCTACGGCGTGCCTCCGAAAAGTAAAGTGATCCCACAACAGGCCCGGAGGCCCTTGGGGTAGTAGGAGGTTAAGGCTCCCACATTTTCTAGACAATCGGCACTTTATGTCAGCCGGGTTGTCATTTCTACTGAATAATTTTCATGCCCATTCACGTTTACTTACCGATTTACATGACTTTCTTGATTATGGTTTTCCCAAAAAACTAATTACAATTTTCCGGAGATGATCCCTTTTCGAAATGAACGAAGAAACGTTTACAAAATTAAACACATTTCTTTGAAGAAAAATATTATTGCGAAATCACTACATACGTGGAATAATACGGTATACATATTATTACATTTCATCATTTGGAAGTGACTATAAAAAAAAAGTACATCCGAAAAATTTCATCATTGAACATCTTCGGGCGTTCTCTACTACTTCAGCTGCATAGGCGATTTGAATAAATCATCATAAAATGTCGATGGATATCAGGAATGTACTGATGAAGTTTCTTTACATCATCCATTTTTTTTGTGATTGATTTGTACTTTCCTGATGTAGGCAGGGTGTGTTTTCACATCTGGTATTTGCAGTATTTCTGGGGGCTTTGGTTTGAGCAAGTTGAACTCTTGTTCCCCGAAAATTGTGTCAATGAATTTCCGGCCTATTACGGTTCGAGGCTTGTCCCTATTACAACTCAAATTCGTATAAACAGGTGATTTATTGCATAAACATATGTTTTTGTTCTTTGGAAAGCACCTTCCCCAATACGCTGTATACGGAGTGCCTTGAATGAATCTTAAATAACATAATACATGAATATAACGATAATGTAGCACGCGTTTTAATATTGTTTAGCTCTGATAACACAGGACAAGGCAACGAGTGATAAGAGTGACAGAGCTGAGTACATGCAAGATCACCTTCGTGCGTCACAAGTCCGTTCGAAAAGGGAACAACTCGGCGAGTTGATACCTTGTTTCGAAGATGGAGACTACATGAAACGGTAAAGTCAGGGGGAATGTCCGGTTAAATAATTGTGTATGGGATTCATTTCTCACGCGGAATCGATGTGATGTGAGACGCATGTAAGCATGGAATAACGAAACAAGTGAATTTCACAAAAAACCGTAGATGACCCCTTTTCGAAATGACTGATTCATACTAGAGTCTTTGTGGATGTACCAATAGCTATGTATGTCTATTTTATGTATTCAAGTTCATCTTGTGAAAATGCAACTGATGTTGAATTTAATGAATTATGAAATGACTATAAAGATCACTGATTTAATTTTCTTCTTCTTATTCTTCTTCCTTCCAAGTATTAGGCCAAGACATGTGGATCCCCTCCTATAGAAAATTGATCCTTCTGGAAAATTCTCGTATAAGACTTGAAAGCATAATAATAGTCCCTTCGATTGGTTGCTGGCCAAAGGAAGGCAAGACCAGTGAGGGGGCTGCCATCTTATAGCCTCTGGTCAGGCTTTTCTGGAGAAGAAAAGAAAATAAAGGAAAGAAGAAATACAAGAAAGGAAAGACTCCCTAGCACTCGGATGCCCTAATAGCGTCGGGGTCGAAAAAACAAGAGTTAACCGAGAGAGGTTAGATAGTAAAGTTAAAAGAGTGCAAAACACAAGTAAGTGGAAGAAATGTTTTGCTCAGCTTGGGCACCTTGTGGTCGCCATTCACATATCCCCTAGATGAGGACCCCTGAGGATTGATTTTAATTACGCGAAATGGTGATTATCATGAAATGGGTCCTGGTAATGAAGTTCCGAGGAAGAAACTGGAATGGGGAAGACATAAATTGAGAATGGAGCAGGAAATAACAGCAAGATAGTTTTTTTTAACGGAAACCTGAAAAAAAGAAGAAAGATGATAGAAATTAAGATGGTTGGATAAGGGTTGAAGAAGATATAAGATAATTTAAAATTAAAAAGTGGTAACAGAAGGCTGTGAATGGAGAAGAATGGACAGTTGTTATTAGAAGACCAAGGTACGCAACCAAAGGAAGAAGAGAATAGTGGGCACTTATTATAAAGGAGGGCAAGGTTCTTAGAGGATTATGGAGCCAAAGGGAGAAGAGAAGAATGGGCAGTTGTTATAAAAGAGGCCAAATATCTTAGAGTACTATAGAGCCAAAGGAAGATTAGAAGAATGAGCAGTTATAAAGGAGTGTAAGGTATCTAGAAGACTATAGAACCAAAGGAAGAAGGAAGAATAAATTTCCAACCTAGCTTTGCCTTGACAACTGAGGAAAATCGTGAAAAAAATCATATTAATCAGTTAACAGAATTTGTACTTGGGCCTCCCAATTTCTATTTTCAAAAACTAGTACAATTTACGTTAAAGAGAAAAATATGTCTGAGAAGCTAGTCTTACCAATTCATTCTGTTTTATGAATTCTGAATGAATGATACTATTGCAGTTGTTCTCATGAAAATATTTTTGAAAATTTTTACAGATCTTCATTTATCCGATCTAAAGACACCAAAAATGATCATG
This sequence comes from Diploptera punctata, assembly GCA_030220185.1. NCBI lineage: Eukaryota > Metazoa > Arthropoda > Insecta > Blattodea > Blaberidae > Diploptera > Diploptera punctata. The sequence continues at coordinate 3,935,067 of JASPKZ010008364.1, read as the reverse complement.
GAAAAAATTACATGTATGTGTATGTGTGTGTGTGTGTGTCTGTATCTACTGATGCTTTAGCAGCTACAATTTTTGTTTTATTTTTTTTGGAACCAAAATCGGCATATAGAAATAAACTTAAAAGAAAAATAAGGCTAAGTTCTTTAACCAACAAAAGAACCCTTAAGAGTAGGAGTTCACTTGAAACAAAAATTTAGCGGATACAATTTTTGATTTTTCACAACAAAACTCACTATATGCTATTGAAATAAAATGAGTAATTTGTTCTATAAAAATCAGGAAAATTCGACCATTAAATGTGAGGGATTACCTCAAACCTGCAATTTTTAAAAAGTTGGTCTTTCAGCTGCCATATTTGCTTCATCGGAGTGTATCTGTATACCATACAATTTAATTAAACTTTAAATTGGCAATGTATCCTACAAGATATATTAGTTTATTTTATTCAATAGTTTTATTAAACAAATGAAAAAATTAATCAGAAATTATTTAAATTTGTATCAAATTATATGATTACGCAATAGCTAATACCTTATGGTTATGCATGGTTTGTAGACACCAAATTTTACACATTTAAATAAGTTGGCATAAGAAATTGAGTTTCTTCAATTTAAGTTTAACAAAATAAAGATATATTCTGTAAACCAGCAGAATTGGACCATAATTTCGACTTGCTGAAGAATTAATATATTTTTTAATCGTAGTATAAACTACGAAAACAACACAATTAAAATGGTTTGGACATATAAAATAGATAATGAAAACAGGTTACTGAAGATATTTGTATGGAATCCAACAGAAAGAAGAAAGAGAGCAAGACCAAAACTAACATGGACACAAGTAGTTAAAGCAATGGAAGAACGAGGCTTGGAAAAATAGAGAGGAATTGAGATTGTCTATAGAATCTTGAAATAGGCACAGGAAGATGTCAATTTTATATTTAACTTTACTAGTGTTCGCTAAGTGGTCAAAATCCGGCCGTAATCATTATTATGCAGTCTTCTCCATTCACCTGTCTATTCGTCTCTCTTTGGCAAAAAAAAAGTTAATAACACTGAAGCTCGTCAATAGCTACTAAACAACAAATAAATAAAGATCATGTAGCTCACTATTATGCAGTCTTCTCCATTCACCTGTCTATTCGTCTCTCTTTGGCCAAAAAAATGTTTATTGATAACACTACAGTCACGTCAATAGCTACTAAAAAAACAAACAAAAGAAAATCTGTTGATAAACACAAGAGAAAAAGGCACTGAACTGTTTTGTCTTTACCGGTTTATCTATATATTAAAAAGAGACAAAATATCGTAAGATATAATAGCAAAGAAGAAATTAAATTGAATTATCTACTTACAAGAATGGTGTGACTTGATACTGTTTAGCTTGGAAGTTTCCAGAAGAGTATTGGACATCGTAATTCACAATGTTACATAGAGGTGGACATTCACATTTCATGTTCGTTTTTCCAAACTCAAATGTGCGCATAGCATCTATAAGAATATAAAAATGTATTATTACAGCTCCACAGTGTTGTTCAGTGTATGATCATCAGACACATGCTTTACTTACAGTAATATTTCCTCAGACATGGAATGTCAGCAAGTTCACAAAGTCGAATTTTTCCTATAACACATTAATACACTATCATTACACGCTTTATATTAGCTTGACCTGTATCTGTATATGTAACGGAATCTTTCAACACGATTTTCACTCACTTAAAAACATTGGATCGACTTGAAACTTTGTATACTTGTAAATTGCCAATTACAATACAATAATTTCATAATTCTGTTCTAAGATCCTGGCCACGATCATAAGGAAATAAAAAAAAGACTGGTATAATAGGTTGCGAACTTATCGACTTTTTAGTCCATCGTTTTAAGAAATTAATATTGTATCCTCTGGTAGCTCAGTTGGTAGAACGGTAGACTGTAGTGGTATGTAATTTCAGTAATCCATAGGTCGCTGGTTCAAATCCGGCCCAGAGGATTTTTAAGAAGAGTATTACTTTTAGCTCATACTACAATAGTATCGAATTTAAAGATATTTACATTTTTATCTTATTCTGTAAAATATTAATGACAATTTTGTAAACTTACCACATTGTAATTTATCCAAGAAATATGAGAAGGATACGATTAACTGTAACTATTTATCTATATTAAAATATTCAAAAATATTATAATAATGTCAGATAATAATAATTTAAAAAAATATATAATTATATTCGAACCTAGACACTAAAAATATCGTAAGCAATTACATTTTCATGGGATTCCGGTTTGTGACACACAAACTAAAAATAAAAAAAAATAAATAATAGTTTAAAAACTAAAAAACATGCTTTATGAGAAAACCAAACTAAAAAATAAAAAACAAATAGTTTAAAAAACTAAAACAACACGCTTTATTAGAAAACCGAACAAAAAATTAAAAATAAGTTTAATTTTCAACACGCTTAGGATAAAATTAAAGGGCCAACAAAAAAAAATCATCTCCAACACATCTAGAATAAAACTAGAGTTATTAAAAAAAAATACCATCAAAAGCGTGGGGTGCTTTTTATAGTTTTTACCTTTTCTTCTTAGAGACTCTACTTTTACCAATATCTGATTATTATCAAATATATTAACTGATATAGAGCACCCCATGCTTTTGATGGTAAAATTATTTTTTTGTAGATAACTCTGGTTTTATTCTAGATGTGTTGGAGATGAATTTTTTGTTGACCACTTTAATTTTATCCCAAGCGTGTTGGAAATTAAAATTATTTTTCTTTTTTTAGTTCGGTTTTCTAATAAAGCATGTTGTTTTAGTTTTTTAAAAGTATTATTTATTTTTAATAAAAAGTTCTGATGGGAAGTAACACTACAAGGCTCATATTACTTCAGAGGAGCTGACCACTATGCGTGATGATTCAGAATACTTAATACAGACTTTTAGGGATTCTAGATGGAATTTGTTGATAAGTTTTCAAGGAACTTATATTCAGAAATGTGTTATGATCCTACACTGATAACAATTAAAATTTCAAAACTCCAACCCATATTGCCTGATATCTAATATATAAAAATGAATGTTTATTTGTTCGTTGTTTTTATAGGACGTTGTTCCCGTTGCTTTCCACACCGGTGAAGGATGATGATAATGATGGCCGGATGATTTTCGGGGACAGTTGGCCCCTAAGCTTCCTGACATTTGTCTTGCAGGTGAGGAAAAACCCCGACAAAAACCTCACCCAGGAAACTGTCCCGACCGGGGATCGAACCCGGGGCCGCTGCGTGACAAGGCAGCACGCAATCTCTAGACCACAGCGGTGGACTATATATATATATAATTTTTCTGTACGTGTGTTTGTCACTGAACTTCTCCTAAACGACTGAATCGATTTTGATGACATTTTTTTTGTGTGTCTGATTGGATCCCTCGATGATTTAGATTTACAATTGGATCTTCTAAAACCATTAGGTGTAGGAGTTCACCTGAAGTGAAAATTTAAAAGTCTCTTTAGCGGTCACATTTTTCGATGTTTCACAAGGATATTCAGTATATCATATTAAAATCAACGTAGGTATTATCCAAAAATGAGCGAAATCTAACAGTTGGAAGTGGAGGTTGACTTGAAACCCCAGTCAAAAAAAATAATACATTCAAGTCGACGTTTCAATCTCCTTGTGTGAGATCTTTTGTTTCGCTTATTTTATGTTGAACTGGGTGTCCTGAGTGGACATTTATATATCTTTCAGAAAATGTTGGTTTTCTATACCAATTTGTCAACAATTTTCCATTACTCAAATGTATCACTGTGACGTGAAGGAAACTCACACAAGGAGATTGAAACGTCAACTTGAATAAATTAGTATTTTTTGGCTGAGATAACGATTAATTATTATTATTATTATTATTATTATTATTATTATTATTATTATTATTTATTATTATTATTATTATTATTATTCACAATTCCATTGTAGTATTCTTAATGATGGTGCATCCTGAGAAGGACATTTTGAAGAACGTTTTGAATTGCATCCAGTCGTCATTTTTATCTGCGTTGTACCATTATTAATTACAGCTTCATTGAATGGTTCTCGTCCAATGTTTGTTTATCCAGCAAGTGATAGCTATGCTACTTCTGGTCTTGAAACTGCCCAAACGACTGGACCGATTTTGATGAAATTTTTTGTGTGTCATTGAGTGGGTCCTGAATGGTTTAGATAGACAATTGGACTCGGTAGGTGGCGTTGCGATCGGGTTATATGAATTTCTTTTACGTCATGTGTAGTCATCTGCATTATCGACATATTCCGCGCGACAACAATGTGACGTAATCATGCACGCTTAACATTGCAGTGAGGCGCTTTCTTGCGGACCTATTTAATACGTCTTAATTCGTGAATTTTATGTTAAAAAAGTAATTATATTTTTATCGTCCGGTCATGACACGAGAATTGAACGTTTGGGCAGGACAACGTCTGCTGGGTCCGCTAGTTTAATATAGGCCTATATACCCAGAGTACTTGTGTTTGGCAATAGGAAAGATAGTAAACCTACTGTGTTAGGCACACAAACTGGACATAGACAATCAGTTCAAACCCTCTGCTTGAGGAGATTATACTGGGCAGAGTATAACATACAGAAAATAAGTAGGGAGTTGTAAATTGGAAGAAGATGAGCTGAATAAAAAATTATTAAATTAATATTAAGAAGTTAAAAGTATTACTGTGATTGAAATAAGTAATTTATCGCACAGAACTAAACTATTGTATTCAATGGTAAAGAGAAAAATGTTTGCCTGAACCGGGAATTGAACCTCGAACCTTCAACTTTACGTGCTGGTGCTCTGATCACTGAGCTAATTCAGGCTACATTCCCGTCCAATTTTTTTTCTCTTTACCATTGATTAAAAAAAGGAACTTGCCTGTGTCATGATAGTAGGTCCGCTAGTTTAATATAGGCCTATATACCCAGAGTACTTGTGTTTGGCAATAGGAAAGATAGTAAACCTACTGTGTTAGGCACACAAACTGGACATAGACAATCAGTTCAAACCCTCTGCTTGAGGAGATTATACTGGGCAGAGTATAACATACAGAAAATAAGTAGGGAGTTGTAAATTGGAAGAAGATGAGCTGAATAAAAAATTATTAAATTAATATTAAGAAGTTAAAAGTATTACTGTGATTGAAATAAGTAATTTATCGCACAGAACTAAACTATTGTATTCAATGGTAAAGAGAAAAATGTTTGCCTGAACCGGGAATTGAACCTCGAACCTTCAACTTTACGTGCTGGTGCTCTGATCACTGAGCTAATTCAGGCTACATTCCCGTCCAATTTTTTTTCTCTTTACCATTGATTAAAAAAAGGAACTTGCCTGTGTCATGATAGTAGGTCCGCTAGTTTAATATAGGCCTATATACCCAGAGTACTTGTGTTTGGCAATAGGAAAGATAGTAAACCTACTGTGTTAGGCACACAAACAGGACATAGACAATCAGTTCAAACCCTCTGCTTGAGGAGATTATACTGGGCAGAGTATAACATACAGAAAATAAGTAGGGAGTTGTAAATTGGAAGAAGATGAGCTGAATAAAAAATTATTAAATTAATATTAAGAAGTTAAAAGTATTACTGTGATTGAAATAAGTAATTTATCGCACAGAACTAAACTATTGTATTCAATGGTAAAGAGAAAAATGTTTGCCTGAACCGGGAATTGAACCTCGAACCTTCAACTTTACGTGCTGGTGCTCTGATCACTGAGCTAATTCAGGCTACATTCCCGTCCAATTTTTTTTCTCTTTACCATTGATTAAAAAAAGGAACTTGCCTGTGTCATGATAGTAGAAGTGACTACAGTTGCAAAATTGTATCGTGTAATCCATGCGACATTCTGCAATGCAATTTATCTCGCTATAAATAGGGAAATAGTGTAACTTGCGCTCTGATTCAAACACACACTCTCTTACTTCTGGTGACACATCTTGAACAGAGTCAGTACAATAGCCTGATGTTGGAGTCACACGTAATAGAAGTTCACGTCCCACTGGTAGAATTTTTTCTGTCGCTGTATCATCTGGGAAATCATCTGCACCATGCACAAGCATCTGTACACAAACAATTAACTTATTAAAAAACTCTATTAGCTTATTTTGATATTATATTTTAAATTAAAACTTTCCAGAATTGGATATAGTTTTATTTTAGAAAAAAATTAACGTTAGGACCGGGAATCGAACCCCGGATCTCTAACTCTGCGCATTAATATGATACCGATTACACCATCTGAACTAGGATATAAACTTCAGCAGTAAGTAGAAAGAATTGTTGACATTTGTATCGGAGTTCGAATGGTGTAATCAGTATCATACCAACTTAATTAAAAAACTCTAATAGCGTTTTTTATTGATGTTATATATTAAATTAACACTTCCCAAAATTTGACATAGTTTTATTTTAGAAAGAAAAATTAATGTTAGGACCCGGACTCGAACCCCGGATCTCTAACTCTGCGCATTAATATGATACCGATTATACCATCCGAACTCCGATACACAAGTAAATAATAAATAGAAATAATTATTTTAAAAAAAAATCTATTAGCTTTTTTTTAAGTATTTGCAAAAACTCCAGCCAGACTATCTCACATATGTTATTTGAGTGTCCCGCATTTGATTCCAAAAGACATGAATTTATTAAAAAATTAGGTTATTGCCATAATAGATTTCAACTGCCTTTGTCAAATATTTTATGTAAGAAGTGTTGCTATAGAAAGCTGTGTGTCTTTATCCATCATATTTTAAGATACTACACCATCTTGAAAGAATGAGTTCAAATCGGATCCCCAAAGCTGTTTATAATTATATACCAAGAGGACGAAGATCACTGGGCCGTCCTATGAAACGCTGGAGGGAAAATTTTCTATAGGATCGTAACAGGCCTTGGCCTAATACTTGGAAGGAAGAAGAAGATTTTAAGATATTTTGAGTTAGTTTTTTCTTGGGTTTGTTAATTAATTAATTTATTTGTTCATATTACGTTATTATGTAACGCTAGAAATGAACCATACTCTAAATTACTGTAAATAATTAATTGTATTGTAACTAAAACCCTAACATACCGGATGGTGAAATAGGGTTCGTATTATTGGAGATTCAATAATGATAATATTAGCTTTTTATTACAATAATATCAAATGATGTGTGGCACTATAAGAAGAACCCTCCGAAAGACTTGAAGAGAAACTCAGCTCAAGTTTTATAAAATTATGGCTGTTCCTGTTCTTTTATATGGATCTGAATCTTGGGTACTTACAAAAAAATATATCTCACACATTCAAGCCACTGAAATGAAATTTTTAAGATCCGTAAAAGGATGTACACGCATGGATAGATTACACAATGAATCAATAAGAAATGAACTGGAGATATTTTCAATACTCGATAAACTAGACGAGCACAAATACCAATGGAAAGAACATTTAGACAGAATGGACAATACAAGATTACCCAAAAAGATCAACGCCTACAAACCACATGGAAAAAGATCTTTGGGACGGCCAAGGAAACGATGGACTTGAGACCGGGACAGGTCGCTTTTTTGTCATTTTAAATTAACACTTTCCAGAATTAGACATATTTTTATTTTAGAAACAAATTAACTTTAGGATCGGGACTCGAACCCCGGATCTTTAACTCTGCGGTATCATATGGGTTATACCATCTGAACTCCGATACAAACGTCAACAACAAGTGGAAAGATTTGTTGAGATTCGTATCGGCGTTTGGATAGTATAATCGGTAGGCCTATTATACTAACACGCAGAATTAAGAGAACCGAGGCTCGAGTACCGGGCCGAACGTTAATTTTTCTTCCTAAAATATAACTTTATTAGCTATTGTTAGAGCATTTAAGCACTATACATGTTAGAATGTACACATATAACGTACTATACGGGAACACGTTGGAAACTATATTGAATGCTATCAATTTATTTTCATCTACCTGTCTGATTACATTCTTGGAACCAATATTTCTTTTCTTCTATTGGAACTTCTAACATACAGCTCGAGTCCAAGCTCTGTGTGTTTGCGGTGGGGAAGTGTGGGGAGTGGGAGGAGGTACACTTCTTTGCTTCTCATAGTACTAACAGCTGAGACAGCAAATTCCTTTCAGACACACGGAGCTGGGTCACGAGCTATATTTTACATACTAAATGCTGCACATAATTTTTTGTATTACAACAATTAACAGTGCTTTTTATATAACAATTAGTCATCAGCATTACATGACTGTGAGAAGCATTTTACATGATAGGACTTAATAAATAAGGTGAATCTGGAGTCATCGTACCCTAACTCTAACTCAGTGGCACTATCGAACCCGTAGGTTCATGGCCGCGCGGACATAAGCTCTCCATATATTCCTATCCTGAGCCAATGTTTTCCAATCATCCCCTGTATAATCTCCTTCCTTCAAATCATAGTTAATGTTATTCTCCCACCTCATTCTTGGTCTACCAACTGGGCGTTTTCCTTCTGGTTTTCCTACAAGAAGCTTCTATGCACGTCTTTCGTTCCCCATTCGTGCCACATGTACTGCCCATCGCAGTCTACGAGACTTAACTGTTCTCATTATATCTGGCTTCCTATAAATACCATGTAATTCACTGTTATGCAGTCTTCTCCATTCACCTGTCTGTTCATCTCTCTTTGGTCCAAAAATTTTCCTAAGATTTTTATTCCCAGGAGTCATCATACCTCATAAATTATTGTGTTCTATTTGAACATGTTTTAATATGTCATGCATACGATCATCAGCTTTTACAGATTATTGAATTTTATGTTGCCGACCTTGGATGTCAACTCCCACTCCATCTTTTGGCCGGCCGAATAACTTGTAAATCAAATCTTTTTCTCCGGGAACTTCAAAATTCATAATCCTACTTGTGTTCTTCTGGATGTAGATCTTCTCCGGATTCACCTTATATATTAAGAAGAACGGCATAATGTTACTTCTATTAATAACCAATAAGGAGATGAACACCCCCAGATAATAAAAAAAATCTGGAATTTATCAAATTAGTTGTAAAGACTGCAATAAAGTATATGTAAGAAAAAAACAAAACGCTACTTAGACACTCGATCAAAGGAACACATTAGAAATACTAAAAATAGTGAACTTGAAAAATCAGGTATTGCAGCTCATAGTTTGTTGGAGAGTAGTAAAACTGAAAAAGAGATAAACTTTTAAAACATTTGGAAAAATCTTTGAAATTGACAGTTTGGGAATATATATAGGCCCCTATATATTCAGAAGAACAATTTTAGATCATTGAATTTTGAAATTTCCGGTGTACAGGATTCGATCTCAAGGTTCATCAAATCAACATCAGATGGCAACGTTATAGATGAAGATTCCAAAGAAAATCCGGTAGTCATGGTTTTGGCTGAAGATAAGAGAGACACCTCTTGAAAACTGCAGTTCCCGTGTCAAAAAACATGAAGTATGAGGGGTAAGATAAGAATTGATTCATTAATTCAAGAACCTCGTAATGTTATTTCCCATAATTAACTTATGAACTTACGAACATTGGAGTAGGTTAGATTAGGAACATTAGATTAACTATATTTAATTTACATCGCGAAATTTATCTCATATTCTTTCAGATGCTCCGGAACATTGCAATGCTCTATCCCGGTGATCGTTCTCTATTGGTGATAACTGAGTGATGCAACATGATAGTCTCTAATGCGAATATTCTTGTACATTGGCAATTGTGACTTCTTTGCAGGATCTATATTGTTTATATCACAATTTTTAGGTTATTTTTATGTCCAATTCTAATTATTTTTCTTTACTATTTTTCCTACTTTTTTTCTCACCAAGAACTAACTATCTCGCCAAATAGTGTCACACATAATTGAGTAATGAGATTCCCTCTGTCCCTATCTACTATAATATTTCTCAAGTTGCTAGTTACATTCAGCAATAGTATATAATGGAAATGGACAGCTAATGACAAATGAGGGAGATTTTGAGGAAGTGGCTGAAATCAAATACCTAGGAACAATAATCACAAATAGGAATGAGATGCACAAAGAAATTAAACATAGGCTCAATTCTGGAAATGCGTGCTATTATGCATTGCAGAGACTCTTGATATCCCAACTCCTTTAAAAAAACGTTAAACTGAAAATATATAAAACTATTATTCTACCAGTTATAGTATATGGGTGCGAAACATGGATTCTTACTTTAAGGGAGGAAAATAGATTACAAGTATTTGAGAATAAAGTTCTTAGGAAAATGTTTGGACCAAAGAGAGATGAACAGACAGGTGAATGGAGAAGACTACATAACAATGAACTACATGGTCTTTATGGGAAGCCAGATATAATAACAACAGTTAAGTCTCGTAGACTGCGATGGGCAGGACATGTGGCACGTATAGGGAATAAAAGACTTGCCTGGAAGCTTCTTGTAGGAAAGCCAGAGGGAAAACGCCCAGTTGGTAGACCAAGAATGAGGTGGGAGAATAACATTAACTATGATTTGAGGGAAGTAGATTATACAGGGAATGATTGGAAAGCATTAGCTCAGGATAGGGATGTATGAAGAGCTTATGTCCGCGCGGTCATAAACCTACGGGTTCGATAGTGCCAGTGAGTAAGTAAGTATAGTAATTTGTCTGTTTTTGTTTTTTTGATTATGGTAATATATCATTTCCATTACGAATTTTTTTTTTTGATTATGGTAATATATCATTTCCATTATGAATGTGTCTAAATGACACAAAGAGTAGGGTGCGTGTAGGCAAACAGTTTTCGGACACTTTTGAAATCCAGAATGGGTTGAAGCAAGGAGATGCACTATCTCCTCTACTATTTAATTTTGTACTAGAGCATGCCATTAAATCTTTAGAGAATGAGGAAGGCTTACAACTGAATGGTATTAATAAGCTGTTAGTTTATGCTGATGATGTTGTATTATTGGCAGATAGCGAGGAGATACTAAAGGACAACACGCACACACTATTGAGTAACACTAAGAAATTAGGACTGGAAGTAAATATCAATAAAACTAAATATATGGTCACACGTAGAAATGCATTAAATAATGGAAGTGGACAGCTAATGACAAATGAGGGAAATTTTGAGGAAGTGGCTGAATTCAAATACCTAGGAACAATGATCACAAATAGGAATGAGATGCACAAAGAAATTAAACATAGGCTCAATTCTGGAAATGCATGCTATTATTCACTGCAGAGGCTCTTGATTTCCCAACTCCTTTCAAAAAACGTTAAACTGAAAAATAACTCAAGGCCTCCTGAGCCTGTTGGTGGGATCACTTTACTTTTACTTTATTATTCTACCAGTTATATTAATTGGGTGCGAAACATGGACTCTTAACTTTAGGGAGGAAAGGAGATTACACGTAATTTGAGAATAAAGTTACTTAGGAAAATTTTTGGACCAAAGAGAGCATGAACAGGACAGGTGAATGGAGAAGAACTACATAACAATGAACTACATGGTCTTTATAGGAAGTCTGCTATAATAAGAACAGTTAAGTCTTGTAGACTGCGTTGGGCAGGACATGTTGCACGTATGGGAAATGAAAGACTTGTATGGAAGCTTCTTGTAGGAAAGCCAGAGGGAAAACGCCCAGTTGGTAGACCAAGAATGAGGTGGGAGAATAACATTAACTATGATTTGAGGGAAGTAGATTATACAGGGAATGATTGGAAAGCATTAGCTCAGGATAGGGATGTATGGAGAGCTTATGTCCGTGCGGCCATGAACCTACGGGTTCGATAGTGCCAGTGAGTAAGTAAGTAAGTATCATTTCCATAACTATCCTCAATCCATTTAGCATTCCAATAAGTTCATTTACACAAATGACTAAAGTATTAAACAATAATTAAGTACAGTAACATCTCCTTATTCGCGTTTTTATTATTCACGGGTTAAAAAATTGCGACGCAGTTCCTGTATTCGCGACTAAATATTTCTTTATTCGCGGATCCAGTATGTTTTATTGGAAGGATTAGTATCCTTTATTAACACACCGAGAACTTTCTCTTGCTGCATGCACGAGCCAAGGCGGCTTTTACAAAGAGTGTTTCAAACTGAATGGACAAATTAATATCAAACGTTATTGTCACAAAGCCTAAAGTTCGTTGTTAAAAGCCACCGACGCCGTATTTCACGTGTCGCTATGTCCGTTGATTAATGCCGCCCTCGTCACGATCGGTGTTTTTTTGTACAATATCTACCTCGGTTTATTTTAATAGCATATACTTAGTTCCGTTGTCAAAAATCGAAAATTGTGACATCTAGAGCGAATTTTTAATTTTCGTTTGAGGTGAACTCCTACACCTAATGATTTTAGAGAATAATATATGACAATTAAACACTCCCCTGTATGTACAAATTTTCATAAAATATCTGTTGCATGGTTCAGAAGTCTATAAATCACAAACATACACACAACCGATTTTTACATAAAGAACTAGCTAATACCCGGCGTGTGCTGGTACGCCTAAATAAATTAAATGCATTTTTATGTTTAGTTGAATAAGTGAAAAAAAAAGACAAATTTATACCGTGCTGATTACCGGCGTTGCCCAGGAATATATTTATCTCCATCTTCTTAGCATTAATGAGCTGAAAGACAAAATGGTTATTATGGCTTATCCGTAAAAGATAGACATATGCTTTCGGAGACTTTGTCCTGGGTACATTAATTTGGTCCCGGGGGTCAGGATTTTTAAACTGACCCAATCCTTCTGGCGGCACTATGATCCTGGGATCGACTCAGCCTCTAACGGAAATGAGTACCAGACGCTTGTTCTGGGGATAAAAACGGCTGTTACGCAGGGCTGACAACCCGGCTAACGTCAAGTGCCGATTGTCCAGAAAAAAGTGGGAGCCTTAACCTCCCACTACCCCAAGGGCCTCCTGAGGCGTGTACTGTGGATCCTTTACCTTTTTTTACATTCATTTGGTGTGTTTGTTATGGTTTAAGCACCGTAAGCCATTTAAGTTTCCAAAAAGTGAATTTTTTTAATGTATCGATAAAACTTTTTTTTTTAAGCTCCGGTCATGTAGTTTATTTTTTACTCAATGCCCTAGGTCGTTATTTCGACATTTCTGGTGTTCTCTCCTAGCGTTGGCGTAATTGTAACCAGCTTCAAAAGGTTGGGGCACCTGGAAGTCGGGGTTAAGGTTCCCCGATGGTATGATGGGTGATGACAGTGGTGCGCCAAGAGAGTCCTTAATTCTAAACTTAATATAAGGCGAATGTGAATGGTGATGATTATAGTGGCCAGATGGTGTTCGGGGACCGTTTAGGCCATAAAATTTCCTGGAATTTGTCTTACAGGCGAGAAAAAAATATCGAAAAAACGTCACCAAGGAAACTTGTCTCGACCGGGGATCGAACCCGGGCCCGCTGCATGACAAGACAACACTCTATCTCGAGACTACAGCGGTGGACCCGGCCCCATGGTACATTTGATAATATGTTATAGGCCTATTAATATAAAAAATCTCTAAATGATGGTAAAAACTTCATTAAAATCGGTGGAGTACTTTTTGAGTCCATAAAGGAAACACCGACTCACAGACACTGATTTTTATATATAAGATTTAAAAAAAAGTATGTTATATTATTGTTTTATTGTGTATTTAGGTTTTTATTAAATTATATTGCGAGACAATGTTATCGTTGTATATGTTATGAAGGGATCGCTTATCTTTTCTAAACGTTTCACAAGCTTCTCCGTTTGTGTTCTGTTGATGTGCAACACAGTTGAGTTTTAAGATGGCATACGTAGTATAAAACCCGTGCGTGCCGTGTGCAAAAATTAATAAACAAAGTTTGTAATAATTGTGATAGTTGTTTAAGCGTGTGTACAGTATTTTAGTAATGTTTTACGCGTGTTTTGATGCGAGTGAAATGGAAGCAGGAGCTGGGGTTGTCTTGAATTCTGCACAAGGTTTCTATATTTATATTATGACTAGCTAATACCCGCCGTGCGCTGCTTGGCCTAAATAAATGAAAATTAATGTGCTTTTATGTTTAGTTGAATAAGTAGAAGGAAAAAATAATAATTATAAATTTATATTTTTTAGATACCCCGTGCTGATTACCCGGCATTACCCGGGAATCTACTCATCCCGATCTTCTTGACATAAATGAGCTGAAATACGAAAATTAATGTGTTTTATGTTTACTTAAAGTAATGGGAAAATTTTATATCGTAATTATTTTTAGATACCCCGTGCTGTTTACCCGGCGTTGTTCGGGAATATATTTATCTCGATCTTCTTGGCATAAATGAGCTAAAAGACAAAATTCGTTATAGTGAGTTATCCGTAAAATAATACCCGCCACGTGCTGCTATGCAAGCACAGGAATCTACGAGTATGTTCTTATCTCGATCTTCTTGGCATCAACGAAAGACAAAAATGGTTATTGTGAGTTATCCGTAAGAGATAAACATATGCTGTTGCGGACTTTTTTGTAGAGCTTTTTGAGATATTCAATTCTGTGTACATTAATTTTGCGTATTTGTTATGGTTTAGGCAGCGTAAGCCATTTAACCGTCCAAAGAGCTACTTTTTTCACGTTTGCCACTACAAAGGGTGATTTTTAAGGGTGTAGGAGTTGTGTATCACAACTTTCTTATAGCTTATGTTCATCCTGGGAATCTCCTGAACATTTTGCAAAAAGCCCCATCACAATCGGATCAACGGCATGGCCGCGCATAAAGTACGAACAAACAAAGAAACAAACATTCATTTTTATATATTAGATTAGGGTAAGGATTTTGGTGCATTTGCATTTTTTTTCTATGAGAACTATACAATGTTCAGTTAGATATAAATGTTTTTTTGGTGGAAAAGGATCTTAAATAGGCAAATTTGTGGTTGCATTATTTGCATGTTTTGTCAATTTATTGACACATTGCATTTTTTGTGGATTTTCTAGCATATTAGTGCTTATTTCAACCACTCGTACATACTTTTTGGCAGTTTTGTGCGTTTTTACGAAGAAATGTGCATTTTTAAACAAAATGGTTATTGTGCGTTATTCGTAAAAGATAAACATATGCTGTCGCGGACTTTTTTGTAGAAGTTTTTGAGATATTCAATTCTACGTGCAATAATTTTATGTATTTGTTATGGTTTAGGCAGCGTAAGCCATTTAAGCTTCCAAAAAACAACTTTTTTCACGTTTTTAAAGGTGTAGGAGTTCAGCATCACAACTCTCTTATAGTCTATGCTCATCCCGGGAATCTCCTGAACATTTTGCAAAAAGCCTATCATAATCGAATGAACGGTATGGCAGCGCATAGAATACGATCAAACAAACAAACAAACATTCATTTTTATATATTAGATTTCATACTAGATCTCATTTCAATACTACATGATTATACAGAAAGGAAGAAAGTGGACCATTACAGTACTGTATTATTGACAAAAAACAGATACAAGTTTCGTCAAAGATGAATAAAGCATGGCAAACTTAATCATTTTATAAGTAGAAAAGCAAAAGTAATTAATATAAATCATGTGAACATAAGTAATAAATTTATATCTTCAATACTTATTTCATTATAAGGATACATGAAGAAATCATTTTGTCGCTTTGCTGAAATATATATTTAATAGTTGTTGATTCCTGTTTATTTAGTCCAGAAAACCAACTAAACAGGAATCAAGACACTGGCCATGAAAGCATACAATCTTAATAGTTGTGTTACATTTCGATGTATTAAATTTAATTTTAACATTTGCAATAATAAAATCACATTTAATTTAATGCATCAAAATATAATACTTAACTACTATAAAAGTTTGTGTAAATTCTCATTAAAAAGTCTTCTTGAATTAGAAGCCTCCAGGTGGCAGTGTTAGCGACGTCTATCTGTTATAAAGAGAATTGTATATGAAGAAGAAGAAGAAGAAGAAGAATTAACGTTTGCATCGGAAGCCTGAAATAGTGTAATAGTTTGTAAAGTAGCATACAGAGCTAGAGGTCGGGCTCAAATCCTGGTTTAGGCATTCCTTTTTCTTTTCAAAATAAGACAGTAACGTGAATAATGCGGAAATCTGTCCAATGTGAAAAAAATTATTGGTTCCGACAAAATAATAGTACTATTACGTGTATTTATTTTGTATAAAACGGAATCTGTCCAACGCGGAAACTGAAGAATATTTCTACACAATTCATGAAAAAGGATGTTTATAAGGCGGAAAGACTGAGAGAAAAATACATTTCAAACGAAGAGGAAAGCAACACAAATAATTAATAAAATAAATGAAAAAATCTAGGAAGTAGTGTGGGAGCTTTTACAAGTGCACGATAAAAGAAAAAAAATCTCCAAATTTCGGGACGGATGCTCGAAAGTCAAGCTCTGTTGCTATATCCCTAGATAATAACGATTTGAAGACATCTTCAGGTTGGCTGGACAGTTTTAAAAGACGACACAATGTAGTGTGGAATGACATTTGCGGGAAATCAAGGATGTGGGCGAAGTGTAGTTAGTGAGCGGAAACCGATACTGCATACTTTAATTTCAGGATACGCGCCTAAGAGACATTTTTAACGCTGATGAAACGGATTGTTTTTTACGCGTTACCGTCAAAATCGCTCGTACATGCTACTCCACTTATTAACAGCAGCGGAACTATAATTAACCCAAGGTACGTAAAAAGATATACGGTACTCTATAATCTAAGATTGGTTAATAATTTTTTGTTTTTTATAATGCGGAATTTTGTCTAATGTGGAAACAAAAAATTGGTCCCATGCGATTTCGCTTTGAACAAGTTTTACTGTAGTTGTGTTACAATTTTGATTTAATTGTGTCAATTGGCAGTGTATCGAATTTAATGATTTCATTTGTTTCATTGCTACAAGTCATCATCATCATTTGCTTTATGGATTAAACCTCATAAGACTTGTTCCAGTCTCAACACTGTTGAGCCCATCTTGTCTTCGATCCTCCAATGTTTCATTTACCCTTTGAATTGTAGTTCATAATAAGTTTGTACAAGTCATAATACAAATGGTTGATTACACATTTTTAACGACTCTAAGTTCATGCAATGATTTTATTTTTGTTGGCATATATTTTGTATATATAACATTTATTCATATTTTATCTTGGAATTGATCTACAAATTTCAACATTTCATAGAAGCAAGTAGATACACCGAGAACATGTTTTGGGGTTATCACATTATATCAGTTGAATAGATATGTAAAGTAAATTGATCCCACTACAGGCCTCAGGAGGTGCTTGGGGTAGTAGGAGGTTAAGGCTCCCACTTTTCTGGACAATCGGCACTTGATGTCAGCCGGGTTGTCAGCCCTGCGTGACGGCCGCCTTTACCCCCAGAACAAGCGCCTGGTACTCATTTCGGTTAGAGGCTGAGTCGACCCCAGGGCCATGGTTTGAGTCAGTTTAAAAATCCTGACCCCACCGGGACTCGAACCCTCGACCTTCCGGCTTATGTACAGTTCATAAATTGTTTATTTATTAAACATAGTGAAATTTGTCTAACTAACTAGCTAATTAACTCGTTGGTACTATCGACCCCATAGGTTCATGGCCGTGCACACAATTCTCCATACATCCCTATCCTGAGCTAATGTTTTCTAATCATCCCCTGTATAATCTACTTCCCTCAAATCATGGTTAATGTTATTCTCCCACTTCATTCTTGGTCTATCAACTGGTTTTCCCTCTGGTTTCCCTACAATTTTCCCTCTGGTTTCCCTACAATAAGTTTCCATGCCCCTCTTGCATTCCCCATTCGTGCACATGTCCTGCCATTGCCGTTTACGAGACTTAACTGTTCTTATTATATATGGTTTCTTATAGAGATCATGTAGTTCACTGTTATGTAGTCTTCTCTATTCGCCTGACTATTCATCTCTCTTTGGTCCAAAACATTTCCTAAGAACTTTATTTTCAAATGCTGGTAATATTTTCTTCTCCCTTAAAGTAAGAGTCCATATAGGCCTAATATAACTGGGATGAAATTTGACATAATATGTAATATAAATATGTGTATTGCAAGAATTGAAAATCTTTTAAGAATTATTTCAGAATTCTGACTTCAGCTATATTTCAGCCGTAAATAACTTAATCCATCTGTAAAATCTAATTTTAAATCATTATAATGTAAATAACTTTTATTTTATTTTAGTAAATTAATTGAGTATCTATGTCTATGATTGGTAATAGCTTTCAAAATAACACGTCTTGGTACTGGATTCTAGAGTTCGACTTATGAAAAATCTGTGCTTTTCTTTGAAAATACTTACTCTAACGCCTGTAGAGAACATAGTCGATACAAAGTAATCATTCATGTTTGGATTCAGTAGGACTGAGAGTCCCATGCGATGGCTATAATAACGTGTATAGTTGACTTTCCTCTTGGCAGCAGTCAACATTTTCTTACCATCACTAAAGTAAAAATAAGTTAAACTTAGTTTATTAATTTATTTTCATATTTTTATCAATACAATTCAGAGTGATTCAAAATTATTGTCCTGATTTGGAGATTTAAAAAGTGTAACTTATCATGAATGATACAACAGTAGTAGGCCTAAGTATTAAAACATTGTGTGAAATTGAGGGAATATGCTAGAAGTAGGAATGTCGCGGATTCGAGTCCCGATGGGGTCAGAATTTTTAAAATGATCTAAACCTTCTGGTAGGACTATCGTTCTGGGGTCGACTCAGCCTCTAACGGAAATGAGCACGACATGTTCTAGAGTAAAGGTGGCTGTCACACAAGACTGACAACCTGGCTGGTGTCTTCTGCTAATTGCCTAGAAAGGTTGGAGCTTTGACCTCCTACTATCCTATGACCTATAGTTAGGTCATCTTACATTTACATTCTATGATATTAAGATTCACCATATCTTGATGTGCCAACATTTCTGAGGATCCCACGAGGAGCCATCAAGATGCAACAACATGATGCATTATCCAAGAACCTTATGTCACATATAGGGAAGTTCGGGTAATGCGGGCCCTACTGTCTGAGTGGACCCTGTTAATATCTTCTTTAATTAGTGCTGCCCTCGAACAGAAAATATTTTAACTTTTTCTCCTCATCAATTTTGAAGGGATCAAGGCCAGTTTCTTTTATTCTTTCTGCGAATAAGTATTTATTTGTGATATTTATGAAAATGGCCACTAAAGTTTTTCAAGCTAAGAATCAATTCTTAATTTCTGCTATTGAATATTACAAATGTTGAAAAAACTCCTAAATATATTATATTATGTAGATGCTGTTTTAATATACTGACGGGTTTGGGTTAATATTATGTGACATGGTGGCTGTATAAAATAATTAAACATAACAAAGGAATTCGGTTAATGTGGAACCTCTACGAGGACCTGGGTCCATTTTACACGAATACGTATATTTTATCAATGAGGATGCTATCTGTAAAGAACCATTCCCTTAATTAATTTTATTTAATATCCTTGTAATTTTACGAAACCCAAAGACCGTCGCTTTCTGCAGTTCAATGACGTGTGAATGTTATAAAATTATAATCAACAATAATTTTTCAAAACTTTAAATAAATATCAATGCTTTTTAATTGTGATCAGTCATGAATATTTTCAGATTAATCTGTGCCTGTCTGTATAAATTAATAGAATAAATAAACTTAAAAATAGGCTAAAAGCTAAGGTGAACTCTGGGGTTCACTTTATCCGAATATGGAGGTTAAAGTGGACATTTGTTGTAATGTAAAAAAGTTTATAAATTATGAATATCTTTCCATATTTGAATAAAATAATAATGCTATTTCATAATTACAACACTAATGATCATCACTGCAATTAAACAAAATTCAAATATTTGAATTAAAGGAAGAAAAACAACAAATTCAAAACAGGGTCCAAATTACCCGAAGTTCCTCTAATGGACTGGCATGAAAACCTTAGTTCAACAACGTTGTTTGAAAGTTGTATTTACGATCACATGTATAATTATTTTGAATATTGGTATTGATTTAAATATTAAGATTATTGGCATTTATTCTTCAGAATAAAATCGTAATTAACATTTTATAAAATTATTCAAAACTTTGAATCTGATTAGAGTACTGATACAGGATGGAATAGTTGAATAAGACCGTATGATCTTGAAAAAAAACTGGATACTTAGAGCATATCAAGGTAGGCATTTAAATATGCAATGCTGCCTCGACTGAGATCCCAGGTACGAATCCTGGCGGATGCTGAGGGGTATTGGTGGTGGGCTATACCGGGATTTTTCGGGGTTCTCCCGCTTCTCGAATTTCAACCCACCAAACGCTCCCCAATCCCTCTTCCTTCTGCTTCATGTCATTTCATTTAACATTCATTGATTTCGCATTAGCCTTCCTCGCATGTTAAGAAAAAGTAGTTTGGTTGGTACAATCCACAGGTGTTGAAATATGTTGCGAATCCCCTCAAACCCATTGAACTAAATCAATACCAATGTATAGGATGGCTGATAGTAGATTAGTATTACTCCACCAAGTAGTCTGCGCAGGCGGAAAATATGTTAACTAACATGTTTTCTGTCTCTTACTCTCCCTTACTATGTTGCCACTTCCTGTCCTCTGTATATGTTCTTTGTCTGGCAGGTAGAGAGTTAACAAATACTGTGGATTTTAATGGTCCGTCCTTCTAGGCGGTCATTGGCAAAATGATTAATTTGACAACCCTGTTACTATTGGGGTTACATGTAGGAATGGGCTGTCACTTCTCATTAAATGTTGACACTTGTGATTTATTGTGAAGCTATAACAGTAACGGAGAGACGATAAATACTGTGATTTTAAATGATCCGACCACTTGAGCGTTCAGTGCTTAATTGACTAATTTGACACTTAAAATTGAATCATTTCAGTATGTGATCTGATGTACAGTGTTCTCCTACAATCCCTTCCACAGATTCAGTAATTCGACGACACTAGCGCTAAAACTCTTCCCCACCGCCTGTGCGATGTTAACTTGGTGGTGTAATAATCATAATCACTGTAGCTCCTCAAAGGTTGTAGGGATCTAATGGGTCTAAATAGGTAAAACGGAGCCTATATAACGGATCCAAATATAGCTGCTAGTCTTCAGCCATGGTGGCCAATGATTGCATTAATAGCTACCATACTTAATCATTAATGTATATATATATATATATATATATAGTGGTATTTGAGTATTCTCTTCAAATAGAAAACACTTATTGGCTACACTGTTGAGATTAGAATGTATTGTACTTTCACTGTACTTTTTTTTTCATCAAATTATACTTGCTTCGGTAGTATATATAGGCCTACATTAAAGTAAATTCAACAAAAACTTAGAACAAAAACTATTGTCG
Organism: Diploptera punctata; assembly: GCA_030220185.1. Lineage (NCBI taxonomy): Eukaryota > Metazoa > Arthropoda > Insecta > Blattodea > Blaberidae > Diploptera > Diploptera punctata. The sequence goes on along the minus strand of JASPKZ010008364.1, from coordinate 3,913,645 downwards.
ATGAAAATGGATTTCTTGAGGAGAGCAGCAAGATGTTCAAAATTAGAAAAAATAAGAAATACTGTCATATGAAAAAAAAAAATTAGATATCCAATAGTTGATTATAGGATATATAAGCAATTAAATTGGTATGGGCATGTACAACGAATTCAAGAAGAAAGGTTACCCAGGAAAATATTGGAATAGTGTCCACCTGGAAGAAGAAGGAAAGGAAGACCTCGAAACTCGTGGAAGCAAGAAATAAGAACGGGAATGGGAACAAGAGGAGCGGAGGACATGGAGTGGATGGACAGAGATGAGTGGAGAAGAAAAATAAAACTTTAGGAACAGAAAAATGTGTAAAAATTAACAATCTGTATATAAATAAATAAATATTATAGTAGGCCCTATATAATATATATTATATTATTACTCCAGGCGCGACAGGCCTAGAAAGCCTTTAGCCTACCATCCGGCTGCTAGCCTCACATCCACATGTGTCAATCACAGAGGTAGATGATCATGCAGCCAGTGTAGGGGTGACATGTGGTCAGCATGTCGAGTCCCCCAGCCGTTATAGCTAGTTTTCTCAACCTGGAACCGCTACTTATTGTAGCTACCCAAATGCCTCACGATGCTGGGTGGGCACCGATCCCATAGTGGCCGAAATACAATGATAAAATTTCTTCCACCATGGAGACTCGAACCAGCGCAAGTTCCGTAGCTCTGCACCAAGGCTTCCTGCCCTAACCACTCGGCTATGGTGCGGGACGTATATAGTTTACATAGGCTATAGGCCTATATTATATTTTGGGGTTAATAGACTCTGCCTTTGTCCCCTTGTTAGCTTTTCCTGAAGCTGGCAAGTAACACAGTAGCCGCAAAACCAGTCAGCATTCTGTGTTGTCCATCTTGTTTCGCTTTTGACTTTTGTTCTAGTGAATTGGTCACCAGGGTGCTGCCTCGTGACTTCGAGAATGAACAATAAAACATTGTAGAAGGAAGGGTTTGAAGTCCCATCTCGTGGGCAGAGACTCAGCCCAAACATGGCGGTAGGGGTCATGAGAGTGGTTTTGGTGTGTTGGACCTAGAAGACGACCTACAATTTGCAAAACACCGAAGAGCTAGTATTTCATTACACTCATCTCCATTACTGGGATAGTGCAATAGATATTTTAGGAGGCTGGGGTGTCTGTCCTCCCAGTCTGAATGAAGAGCCAAATTTAGAATACAGGGATGATATCAATATTGTACTCCCAGAGAAAGAAAATCCTAAGAAGGAATGACGATGAGCATGATACAGCCACGTGAATCTAGATTGTTTTTTACACTTCCAAAACATTATTTGGCAATGCGCTGTCAGCATACTTAAAAACTAATGTAACATTTAAAACCAACATTTAATAAATATACAAATAAATAAATAAATAAATACATAAATAAATAAATAAATATATATAATATATATATATATATATATATATATATACATTTAATCGAATGTCCCAGGTTTCCCATTTCCACATTTTCTCCTGGCATTGGCGTAATTGTAACCCACTTTTGAGATTGAGGCTCCTGGAAGACGGGGTTACGCTACCCCAATGATATGATGTGTGATGATGAGCGCCAGGAGAGTCCTTAATCCTAAAATTAATCCTAAACTCTAAACTTAATCTAAGTCGAATATAAATTATGATGATTATTATGGCCATATGATGTTCGGGGACCGTTTGGCCTTGGAGTTTCTTGACATTTGTCTTACAGATGAGGAAAAAAACCCAGAAAAATCTCATCCAGGAAACTCGTCCCGACCGGGGATCGAACCCGGACAATATTTAATATAATCGCTAATTATTAACAGATTAATAAAACCAATATATGTAGTAGGTTGATCTACTAATTAGTTATGGGTAGTATAATGTACAACATTCACTACGTCATGTCTAGCCAATGGTATTTGAGTAATCCACCTGCATGTACTGAACACCCTCCGAGCTGCACTAGACCGTTACCTCTTCGTACGGACATTCTTTTTCTGAGAGTACAGTAGATCGGCCGAAATGCAGATGGGAGGAACACGTTATATTGTAAGAAGAATAATAGATTGGAGGAGAGGGAAATGTGGAATGTTAGTTGGAGGCTTTATCCGATATTCCTCGAAAGGGGACGTGAGAAAAGATGAAGACAGACATAAAAGTTATTCAACTTACATTACTACTTCAATGACACCACGGTAATTGAAAGAACAACAGAAACCATCGTAAGATTTTCTTTCTTCAAAGAGGTAATTACAATCTTCTATAATGCCTTCCCATGAACAACGTACCAGCATCTCACTGCAGCTCTGCCCAAGCTGAAATTATGTTCCGAATGTGTCAAATGATGTTACATTATATGCAAAGTATCAAGAAAAAAAATTGTTCAATGCTTGAGGTTGTCACTTCGACATTTCTGGTATTCTCTCCTGGCATCGCCGTAATTGTAACCCACTTCTGAAGTTGGGCTCCTGGAAAGCGGGGTTACGGCTATCTCGATGATATGATGGATGATGATAGTGGTGCGCAAGGAGAGCCCTTAATCCTGAATTTAATCTAAGGCGAATATGAATGATGATGATTATGATGGTCATATGATGCTCGGGTACCTTTGTCCTTAAAATTTCCTGACATTTATCTTACAAGTGAGAAAAAACCGAAAAGAAAACTTCACCCAGCAAACTTGTCCCGACCGGGGATCGATGTATAGAGCATGAAAAGTTTTGGTTGCCATTACAAACTTGGCTGTAACCTCCTCGCAGCGGCAAGTAAAACCACTGCCCTTTATGTATAGCTACTACATACAATGTGTATACAAAAATATATCCAAAAGGTAGTGTTATACATTATACGAAACAAATCACAACATTTCAAATGAGCTGAACTTTATTTGAAACAATATAAAACAATAAATACGTATTAAGTTATGTAGATAGGAAATAACACTATGAGGTTCTTTAATATTGTTTGTTTTTTATTATTTCACTCACCTCATACTTCATATGAAGTATGAGGTGAGTGAAATAATAAAAAATAAACAATAATAAATACGTAGCCTACTTACCGCCATTTTATTACTGATTGGTGTCACAGCCTGCTGTTGCCGCGACGAGGTTACGACCAAGTTTGCAATAAATGGCAACCAAAACTTTTCAAGCTTTATACATCGATTTCTGCGAACTGGATTATAATTTATTTTAATAACAAGTGAATAAAATTATTTCGAATAATTAAATTAATTATATATATATAATTAAACATACTGGCAAAAATGTATTCAGTCATTCACAATTTTATGAAAAAAAAATAGATTTTGTTCATACACTCGATGAACGTAGTAATCTTGCAGCCCGATCTTGGACTATATGTATATTTCTTTGATTAAATTGGAGAAATGCAATTTCTGATGCCAACATATTTAAAAGCGTAGGACTGCAGTGAAACGAATCATGCATAACCGTAAGAGCATTTACAAATTGTTGTATGTATAATTTTACACATATTTTAATGGTATCCATTTATTCATTTTTCCATTACTTTATTAAAAAAATAACGATTATTTTTCAATCATCACAGGGCTAGTGTATTCAATGCTAATTTCTAAACTTTAGCTATTTAAATCAATAAAATTATATAATTATTACAATAAATCATATTAAAAATAAATAGTTTTTCAGTGCTGTAATCTCGAGGTAGCGTACTGGATTGTCACGCAGCGGGCCCGAGTTCGATCCTCGGTCGGGACAAGTTTCCCGAGTGAGGGATTTTCTGGGTGTTTTCTTTTCTATAAGACATTTGTCAGGACACTTCAAGGCCCAAACGTTCCCCGAACATCATCTGGCCTTCATCATATTCATCTGATTATATTATGTTTAGAATTGAGGCCTCTCCTGGTGCATCATTACCATCATCATCACCTATCATACATAATCGAGGCAGCGTAACTCCGTCTTTCAGGCGCCCCAACCTTAGGAGTGGGTTACAATAACGCCAACGTCAGGAGAGAATACCAGAATGTCGAAATGACAACATCGTGGCATTGAATATAAACAAAAAATATTATGTTGTCATCGCTGATTAATTGGACGATTTTATGCAACAACCGGCTAAGTGCCAATATTAAAAAAAATATTTTGATGCCATCTCTTGCACTGGCTCATGAAGTAAGTATACGCACAATTTTAGTGCCAAATCTTTAAATATCCATCCATCCATCCATAGTAATTCTGCCCGAAAGCAGGTCCTTCACTGCAATCATAACATTTTCATGTTATGCTTGCAGCTTTACTAGGGAATTGTAGGTGTGGTAGCTTCGCGTTGCTTTCCACATCGGTGAAGGATGATGATGATGGCCATATGATTTCGGGGACCGTTTGGGCCTTAAAGTTTTTCTGACATTTGTCTTACAGGTGAGGAAAAACCCCGATAAAAACCTCACCCAGAAAAACTGTCCCGACCGGGGATAGAACCCGGGCCCGCTGCGTGACAAGGCAGCACGCTACCTGGAGACCACAGCGGTGGACTTCTTTAAATATAGCCTTATTATTGAATAAAAATGTAAACACCATCAGTCCTATCAGAGATTCTATGTTTTGCAACAAACGGGTATGAAACCAGATTTTCATAAATGCTAATCTAAGTTTTGCATCAAGGAGTTAAGCGCCAAAGTCCCCACTCTTAGATTGTTGATACGTAACTGTCAAACAAGAAAAATAACTTGCAATATCGAGTATTGTTAGTTTGGCGCTACAATAAATAGTGAAGAATGACAAATTTTAAACCTATTTTCCCCCAAACTCGCATTATGGCGCATAGCCGGTTGATGCATAAATCCGTCCCAATTTTGCCTACATATAGAAGTAAATTATAAAAATCCTTGTCCTCTAAAATATTAATTTCAATCCCATCAATATATATATATAACACGATAAGAAAAATAAGTGCCTGAACGGGATTTGAACTCGGACCTCTGGGTTGGTACCCCAGCGTGCTATCCATTACACCACCAGGCAAATCCAATTCATACATCTATTTTTCTTATATATATTCTCCATTATTACTAGATTTGCGAGAATTCGGTCTTCACTGCCATCTAGTAGCTGACTATAACAAGTAAGCAAATTAAAGATAATATTTTCACCTTATAGCAGTGACGCTTTATCGATGTTATAATTAAATTCTTGACATTGAGCAATGCAAGCTTAATATGACATAAGGAAAATAAATACCTGAATGGGGATTTGAACCCGGACATCTGGGTTGGTACCCCAGCGTGCTATCCATTACACCACCAGGCAAATCCAATTCAAACATCTAATATTTCTTATGTATATATATATATATATATATATATATATATAATATATATATATATATATTATATTCTCCATTATTACTAGATTCGCGAGAACTCGGTCCTCACTGCCATCTAGTAGCTGACTATAACAAGTAAGTAAATTAAAGAGCATATTTTTACTTTATAGCAGTGACGCTTTATTGATGTAATAATTAAATTTTTTACATTGAGCAATGCAGGCTTAATATGACATGATAAGCAAAATAAATATATGACCGGGATTTAAATCCGGACCTCTGGGTTGATACCCTAGCGTGCTATCCATTACACCACCAGGCAAATCCAATTCAAACATCTAATCTTTCTTATATATATATATATATGTCCACCGCTGTGGTCTCGAGGTAGCGTGCTGCCTCGTCACGCAGCAGGCCCGGGTTCGATCCCCGGTCGGGGCAGTTTTTCTGGGTGAGGTTTTTATCGGGGCTTTCCCTCACCTGTAAGAAAATGTCAGGAAAACTTTAAGGACCAAACGGTCCCGAAATCATATGGCCATCATCATCATCCTTCACCGATGTGGAAAGCAACGCGAAGCTACCACACCTACAATTCCCTAGTAAAGCTGCAAGAATAGCATGAAAATGCTATGATTGCAGTGAAGGACCTCCCTTCGGGCAGAATTACTATGGATGGATGGATATATATATATATTCTCCATTATTATTAGATTTGCGAGAACTCGGTCTTCACTGCCGTCTAGTAGCTGACTATAACAAGTAAGCAAATTAAAGAGAATATTTTACTTTATAACAGTGACGCTTCATCGATGTTATAATTCAAATTTTGACATTGAGCAATGCAACCTTAATATGACATGATAAGAAAAATAAATACCCGAACGGGATTTGAAACCAGACCCCACTGGTACCCCAGTGTGCTATACATTACCGCGCGTGTGTGTGTGTGTATATATATATATATATATATAACAAGAAAATTAAATGACTCGACGGGATTTGAACCCGGACCTCTGAGTTGATATCTGAGTGCGCTACCACTTACGCCAGGCGAATCCAGAACAAACATTTATTTTTTTATACATATTCTCTATTATTACCAGATGTAGCGGGAACTCGGTCTCCACTGCCATCTACAGGGCTTCCAATATAAAACCGGACACGCCTCACGGGGTTTCACCCGTCAGGCAGCGCTCTCTCCTCGTCCGCATTTCACTCTGCCAGCCGCAGAGTGTCCGGTTTTATACTGGAAACCCTATAGTAGCTACTATAACAAGTAAGCAAATTAAAGAGAATATTTTTAATTTATAGCAGTGACGCTTTTTCGAGTCATAATTAAACCTTTTTGACATTGAGCAATCATCATCATCATCATCACTCCAGGGATTAGGCAATTGCCGGTTCCGACTTCATAATGCATCAGCCCAACGTCTTCTAGGTCTTCCAACATCACGCCTTCCTCTTGCTTGATAATTTCTTGCTAACAATGGATATCTCTCCTTACTCAATCCATCCATGTAATCAATCCATTTCTGTCTGTAATTCGTGACTTTATCCAATAAAGGCTGTACTTTCAATTCTTCTCTTATATCCTCATTTCTTATTCTATCAAGTCTTGTACATTAATATTTAATTTTAGGAAGTTATATTTTGAGGTTATTTTAATTATATTATTTTTGGTCTGGACATCTTACCTCAATATTAATGTTGATTTGTTCTTGAACATGTTTCAAAACAATTCTCTGTTTTATCTTCAGCTTTCCCAGACTGGTTTTATTTATGTTGCATTATGTTGCACCACCTGGATGTCGATGTCAGCTCCATCCTGTGGTTGGCCAAAGAACCTCCAAACAAGGTCACCCTCCATCGGAATATCAAAATTCATAACTCTGTTTCTGTTCTTCTGAATATAAATTTTTTCCCAAATAGTCAGCTCGTTTGTACATAATAAATTTCAAAATATATTTGAGAAGTTTAATATTAAATTAGCACCAAAAAATAACTACAGTTTAAATAAACTAATAAAAACCAACAAAAATGAAAAAACTGATAAAAATAAAAAGTCAGGAATATATCAAATTGAATGCATGGGTTGTGAAAAGATATATATAGGGAAAACAAAAAGAACCTAAAAATTAGAACCAAGAACACATAAGAAATATTAAAAATGGAGAAATTGAAAAATCTGCAGTTGCTGCTCATGTTTGGTCTGAAAAACATAAATATTAATTCAGACACTAAATTATTAAAACAGTTAGAAAATACAAACGAGCTGACTATTTGGGAAAAAATTTATATTCAGAAGAACAGAAACAGAGTTATGAATTTGATATTCCGATGGAGGGTGACCTTGTTTGGAGGTTCTTTGGCCAACCACAGGATGGAGCTGACATCGACATCCAGGTGGTGCAACATAATGCAACATAAATAAAACCAGTCTGGGAAAGCTGAAGATAAAACAGAGAATTGTTTTGAAACATGTTCAAGAACAAATCAACATTAATATTGAGGTAAGATGTCCAGACCAAAAATAATATAATTAAGTCTTGTACATCCTTTAACTTGTCTTAGGAACCGCATCTCTGCCGTCTGTATTCTATCCTTCTGTCTTTTCACTGGAGCCCAAGTTTCACATCCATACAATATTGTGGGAACCGCCATAACATTATACATTTTTATCTTGGTTTCTTTTCTAATTTTATTTTTGAATGTTCTCTGTATTGTTCCACACACCGTCTGAAATTTATTTATTTTGGAGTCAATATCTCTTTCCACATTGTAGCCAACATCACAGCCCAAATATTTGAAACTAGACACCTGTTCTATACTTTGATTTTCTAAAATAATTTTGGATCTCACTGGATCTCTTCCTCTAAAAGCCATGGTCTTCGTTTTCCTTACAGAAATCTTTAGATCGTATAATTTACATATTTCATTTAATGCATGCATTGATTTCTGTAAGTCGTCTTAATTTTTCTGTATTATGATTACATCGTCAGCAAATAGAAGATTATTTATGCACACTTTATTATCCATTCTTATTCCTGGATTTACTAAAACTTTCCATTTATTTAAAATATCGTCTATATATATATTAAACAAAGTGGGTGATAAACTACATCCTTGTCGTAATCCAGTATTTGTTTTGATTGTATCTGTTCTTTTGAATCCGGTATCTATAATTATATTTGTGTCTTCATATAATTTCTTTATTGTTTCAACAAGGCACAGCGGGTATCCTTTCATTCGTAATATTTCCCATAATTTTTGTCTGTTTACTCGATCGAAGGCCTTATCCAAATCTATAAATCCTATGTGAGTTTCTAAGTTATGTTCTCTTCTCTTTTTATGAGTTGTTTCAGTGTAAAGACATTGTCTATACATGACCTTCCCTTTCTGAATCCACTTTGATTTTCACTTATTATTACTTCTGTTATGTTTCTCAATCTATTATTTATTATTTTCGTATATATCTTGTAGCCAGTATTCATTAAGCTAATCCCTCTGTAATTCTCGCAATTTCTCCGGTCTCCTCTTTTGAATATATTCTTCACAATTGCTGTTTTCCAAGTGGTTGGAATCCCATAGGTCTGCCAACATATATTAATTAGATGAAGTATTCGTAGTTTACACAATATTCCACTATATTTGACTAACTCCATATTTATATTATCTAATCCTGTTGCTTTCCTATTCTTAGTGGTTTTCAAAGCCATTTCTAATTCATTTATGTCTATTACATCAATATTTCCACTTTTATTTCTTCCTCATTGTTCTCTTTTCCTTCAATTTCCTCCTTTTTCCAAAGTTTTTCATAATGTTGGATCCATTCTTGTTCTGGGATTATATTCAATCTGGCAGAATCTTTCTCAGTCTGATTTAGATGTTTCACTAATTTATAACCTATTTCTTGTCTTCCATACATATCATGTTCTACTGAGCTTATAAATTTATCCCATGACTCCTGATGGGCTTTCTTATAATGCTTTTAGCAATTCTCCTTTTCATTGTATATTCTTCATAAGATTCTTCTGTTTTCAGTCGTAAGTATGTATGATATGTTTTTGTTTTTCATTCACTGCATTTTGTATATTCGCATTCCAAGTTCTCAAGCCCTTCCTATTTATCATTTCATTGAGCAATGCAAGCTTAATATGACAAGATAAGACAAATAAATGCCTGGACGGGATTGAACCCAGACCTCTGAGTTGATATCTGAGTGCGCTACCACTTACGCTACCAGGCGAATCCAAAACAAACATTTATTTTTCTTATACATATTCTCTGGACTTTCACCGGTGCTTTTCATTATATACATGAATAAATTAATAAATGAATGGAGGAAAACACAACGAGGATATATACCCATCAATAGGAACCTCAAACTCGATGCTATTCTTTTTGCAGACGATTTAGCTCTCCTGGCACTTTCCGAAAATGATTTGCAACGATCAATTTATAATTTACAAAAAATAGGTGCCAAATTTAATATGGAAATATCAATTAACAAAACTAAAATTATGGCATTTCATGGGAAGGACCCCATACAAAGTAAAATCTGTCTCCAGAATAAAATTTTAGAGAGATCTAATCAATTTAAATATCTTGGATATTATCTCTCTATCTGGGATGAAAAGGATATCCCTGAAAAAGTTACTAGTTATAATAAAAGTTTAGGAATTATTAATCAAGTTATGAAACCATCCCTTGTACAAAAAAACACCAGATTACGTTTATATAACACTTTGGCTAGACCAGTGTTGACCTATGGTAGTGAAGCATGGACACTAAAAAAACAACATGAAAGCAGAATAACGGCTTGTGAAATGAGATTCATGCGCAGAACAGCGGGTTACACCAGATGGGATCTGAAAAGGAACACCGATATCTTAAAAGAATTGAAGACTACGCCAATTTTGGAATATATTAAACAGTACCAACTAAATTGGAAACACCATCTTGAAAGAATGAGTTCAAATCGGATCCCCAAAGCTGTTTATAATTATATACCAAGAGGACGAAGATCACTGGGCCGTCCTATTAAACGCTGGAGGGAAAATTTTCTATAGGATCGTAACAGGCCTTGGCCTAATACTTGGAAGGAAGAAGATACATATTCTCTATTATTACCAGATGTAGCGGGAACTCGGTCTCCACTGCCATATAGTAGCTACTATAACAAGTAAGCAAATTAAAGAGAATATTTTTAATTTATAGCAGTGACGCTTTTTCGAGTTATGATTAAACCTTTTTGACATTGAGCAATGCAAGCTTAATATGACAAGATAAGAAAAATAAATGCCTGGACGGGATTGAACCCAGACCTCTGAGTTGATATCTCAGTGCGCTACCACTTACGCTACCAGGCGAATCCAAAACAAACATTTATTTTTCTTATACATATTCTCTATTATTACCAGATGTAGCGGAAACTCGGTCTCCACTGCCATCTAGTGTATATATATATATATATATATACATATTATACATGCACAGACACACACACGTTACAACCTTCATAAAGAAAAGGAAATCATGTGTGAAAACAAGATAAAAAATTGACAATTGACCTCTGCCTGGAGTAATTATTTTATTATTAATAGGCCTGTATATCTCATTTGTCAGATATGTATGGCAGTAAATGGAGATAATTTTAGCATCAGATGGAAATATTTCAAGTACAAATATTTCAACTCACACGCCAAGAATTGAAAATGATGTCTCGCGCGCCGAAACTTAGGTAAGCGTTCCCACAGTCCGAAATTCATCAATATGAAAAGTCCCTGCATTACTCTGATAAATGCCAACCTAAACAACACATTATTACCCAATATTGTTACTTACCTCTTTCATGAGTTTACGCACTGTATAGTTGTGAGCTGTAAGCAAGTCTTGGAATTCCATTACTTGCTCGAAGGAAAATGGTTCTGATTTAGCAGGACTCGGATCTATGAGGTCTCCTAGTAGAGCCAAACGATTCATTGCGTTCTCTCGGGTCATATCTTCTGGCAATTGCCTGTAAAAGTAACATATTACACGTAGAGTAGTCGGAAAATAAATTTTACCAATTGATTTTCTGGAAGATGCTAAGACACAAATCGATGTGGATAGAAAATAGCATTAGTCATCTAGTTTTAAATATAGTACCCACCGATATTATGCATTTATCCATCTCTTCACGATCTTCAAGAACTCGTATTGGTAAATGTTCGTGTCCTGGATAATATGGACATATCCTATGGCTGAGCTGCAATATCGTCATTTACGATGAAACTGTGCCCTTATAATGTCCTCTTGAACGTAAAGGAAAACAGAATTCGCTACAATCGAGCCGTTCTTATATCCGGCGTGGCCACCCCTTCCTGATTTATGTCGCGACGGCTGAAAGTGGTTTACATGACAAAGTGGCGTTGTCAAGTCAGTACGGACATGTGTGACGGACGAAGCAGTTGGAGTAGTATAAAAGTGTGGTCTTATCTGTGAATTTAAGCGTCATAATGTCGTGGAGGAGTCGGAAGACTATCCATTCGCAAACCAGAGAAACATTCTTAACGTTACAGATTTACAGATTATTTCGAAAAATAGCGTGAGGACAATACTAGTTAATTGCCTTTTACGGTCCCGTAGTACAAGGGTAGACTTGACATGCAATAATATCATCCAATAGTGTGACGTGTATTTGTGACACGTAACCTTGACGACAGTCACTGATAGTGAAACAGCTTGGTGTGATTTGCTGCCGAATATAAGAGCGGCAGTACTGTAAATAATAGAACGGGATTGTATGGGGCGTGGTTGAGGCACTTCCAACTGATGATGGCTGTATGGTTGACTATTTCTTCTGCCGTGTGGGTTTTCCTCGCATTGACTGTAAGAAGGCTACAGTTGTCCCAGAGAAAGAAAGACTTCGCAAGGAGAGGGCGACTAGTGCGGCGAGAGGTTGTTCAGTTTTTGTGCAGGTGACTTTCTCGAATATCATTAGCTTGTGATGACATGGCGAATGTTGTAGTATTGTATTGAACCGTGATGACGTAAATTATGGCTGCAGTGACGTAATTACAGTAGACTCTGTGCCGTTCTTATTATCTGTTCTCTACCTCTCTTTGTTTTATCCACTCCTAGTTCCCCCTTTTCCTGATTACGTATAATGCGCTGAAATGATGCGCGATGCGTAATGTCCATGTCACGAAGCCTTGAAGGTTTAACAGTAGAAGCTACGCTTTGGTTCCCTGAATACGGGAAGGGATCGAAGATGAGATTCATTGCCCGCAACTAACTTTGTTGAATATAGCTGTTTAAGAAGGAGTATATTTTTGTTTTGGAATGTATGGATATTCTGGTATGGATAAGTAAAATTATATTGTTGTTTAAGTAATTTTCTTTCCGACTGTCCACATTTCATTTTTATGTTCATACTTATGTTCAATATATGTATTATGTAAAACCAACAGCTAAATATTGTATTATTTTAACTTCTGACTACCTTAATTATATTTCTTTCAGCTAAACTTAAATGCTTTGAATTGGTAGATTGCTTAGCTATTACACCCAAATCTCTAACCTAAGTTTAGTTCAGTGTAAAATATTGGAGTTTCCATTTCCTCTCATGTTCGCCGTAAGACATACTAATATCCAGTGATGATCTTGAAGAAGATTTCCGGGCTGTAGGTCGTGGTCTCGAGGCTTCAAGTTCCCCGACGTTTCGCCAGAGACTGCCCTTGAGGATGCCAGAGGCAGTCTCTGGCGAAACGTCGGGCAACTTCAAGCATCGAGACCACGGCTTACAGCCCGGAAATCTTCTTCAAGATCATGATAGCAACTGCCGTGAAAGCCTAAGTCAATACACTAATATACAGACTTACAAATATGTTTAGATTCAATACTTATTATGAATAAAAAAACACTAGAGATGTGTTCTTTTTCAGGAAAGATTAATTAAATCTATGTTTGGGCCCGGCTATGGACTGCGCGTTTGCTTGTGTGTTCCACAAGTTTCCATTAGGAGTAGTGTTAGGTTCTATGTATATTACGTGGATAGTTATTCTTATTGGAATTCGTATTCTATTACTTATAAAGAGAATTGTTTAACCGACAATAATAAAAACCTTGGAGGTGCAATTTTACTAATAGCAAATAAGATCAGTCCATATATATATTGCCAAATGTCAAAAATATATTTATAATATCTATCTATATATATATATATATATATATATATATATGGTATAATAAGAAAAATAAATGCTTGGACGCGTTCGAATCCCGTTCAGGCATTTATTTTTCTTATTATACCATATTAAGCTTGCATTGCTCAATGTTAAACATTTAATTTTAACATATATATGTTTGTGCTATCAGTATCGAGCAAGTTTTATCGATATGTAACATATTGCATACATGATTAATTTGAGTAAATATGTCCCGTGTAAGGAAAAAAGGAATAAAACTATACACAATGAGGGTCGTGAAATCATCGTTAGTATTATTACGATTTGCGATGAAGAATCAAAGCAGAAACAGGTTACTTTTCCAGTCACAAATGCAACAGAGCGAGCTGCAGGTGTATCCACATCTACAATTAAATTAATCCGAAAACAGATTAAAGACAGAGACTCTGCAGAGTTCTAATCACCTCTTCGAACTCCGAGAAAACGCCGTCAAAGATCGAATCACAAAAAAAACATTTGATTCGTGTGCCATCTGCCGACTGTGCTAGAATTTTATAATCAGAAAATGTATATATAAAATATATCTATTAGTTGTATTAATTGTATTAATTTAATAATAATTAGTCTTCTTCTTCTTCTGCATTTCATGGATTAGGCATTAGTTGCCTGTTTATTCTTCACAATAGATCTAAGACCATCTCTTCCGAGGACGTCCGACATCTCTTCTTCCTCTCGGAAAATAATGTAAGATTTAATTTGGTAATCTACTTTCTACCATTCTTTCTACATGTTCTTTCCACTGAATCTTGTTGTTAAATATCTTTTCTTTTAAGGAGTAGATCTGCAGTTCTTCACGGATATGTTCGTTTCTTATCTGGTCCATTCTAGTGCATCCTTTTACTCTTCTTGAGAATTTCATTTCCGCTGCTTGGATTTTACTTTACTTTATGATGCGTTTTATATTCAATATCTTTATAATACCCATAGCTGATATCACATCCTAAATATTTAAAGTAGGATACTTGTTCAATAATTTCGTCTCTAATTATTATTTTTGTACGCAGAGTGCTTCTTTCACAAAATACCATTACTTTTGTTTGACTTACTGAAATTTTAAAATTATAATCGCTACATATTGTATTTAGTTTATAAGCAGCCAATTATAACAGATCATCATTGTGTAGTAAGACTAAAACATCGGCGAAAATTAAGTTTTTGGTCGATGTAACTAATTTCTTATACTTACCAATATTGTTGTTACTGGAAGTAAGTCAACGTTCCCACATCTAACCTGGTTGCTACGCAAACAAAACAAATCGCAATGCTGATATGGACTCAAAAAGCACACGTTCGGTAAGTAAAATAAAACATTTCTTGAATGTTTTGTACACTAACTCGTACCTTTCTTTACACTTTTCCGGAATTAATGCAGAACATCTCACTCTCCAGGCTTCTTCAATTTCTCTATCATCTACCATGACTCCTTCCATAATAAAATTATCAAACAGTTTCTAATCACGGTACTACATATAAAAATGTCTCCACAGCTAACAATGCTTGCTTATAATAAAACAAATTAAAGGCTACATAGCAACGATCACCAAATGTTTCTTTCTCATAGAAGTCATTTACATCCAACCAATATTGTAATTCATTTATTACTATATTTAATAAAAATTAGTCACATCGACCAAAATGTAGTGTGCAATACACATGAGGTAAGCACGTAACAGATCTCGAAAATTGAAAAAACTCGGCGCAAGCGCCTCGTTTTTTTCAAACTTTTTCTCGATCAGTAACAAGTGCTTACCTCACTTGTATCGCAATATACTATGTTAATACTTGTGTTTATTGTTCAATCTAAGGCCTTTGCCTGTTATAATTTTCCATTGCATCATAATGTTGTCAATATATATATATATATATATATATATATATATTAAAAAGAGTGGGCGATAGACTACATCCTTGTCTTGATAATAATTAGTAGCGAATATTATTATTTATTTTATTCGTGTGATCTATAAAATATTTATTAGTCGTATTAAGTTGATGGGGGGCACGCCGAAGCGTAGTGGTTAAGGCACTGAGCTACAAGCCGGAGGGTCGAGGGTTCAAGTCCCGTTAGGGTCAGGATTTTTAAACTGACCCAAACCCTCTGGCGGCACTATGGCCCTGGGGTTGACTCAGCCTCTAACGGAAATGAGTACCAGACGCTTGTTCTGGGGGTAAAGGCGGCCGTCACGCAGGGCTGACAACCCGGCTGACATAAAGTGCCGATTGTCTAGAAAAAGTGGGAGCCTTAACCTCCTACTACCCGAAGGGCCTCCGGGCCTGTTGTGGGATCACTTTATTAAGTTGATAATAATTATTTTGTTTACGTGATATATAAAACAAGCTACTTAGACATGTTAATGTGTTAATCTGATAATAAGTAGCAATTAATAGTAAATGTTATATTAGTTTTGAATTAAGCCAAACTAGCACTGAGCTACAAGCCGGAGGGTCGAGGGTTCGAGTCCCGGTGGGGTCAGGATTTTTAAACTGACCCAAACCTTCTGGCGGCACTATGGCCCTGGGGTCGACTCAGCCTCTAACTGAAATGAGTACCAGACGCTTGTTCTGGGGTAAAGGCGGCCGTCACGCAGGGCTGACACCCCGGCTGACATCAAGTGCCGATTGTCAAGAAAAAGTGGGAGCCCTAACCTCCTACTACCCCAAGGGTCTCCTGAGGCCTGTAGTGGGATCACTTTACCTTACCTTTTACCTTTTACGTTTCCGAAGTGTACAACACAACCTATACCCTGTTCGCTCTTAAAGTGATCCTCATCAAAACAAATCCATGTGACCTACTCGCTTTTCATTGGCCATGGACACCGACGTACATTGTAGAAGTAATAAGTACGCGAAAAAGTAGTTCCCTTCATTAAATTATAAAAAAAAATATGTGCTCTGAATATACTTGTTATTCTTCGTGAATGAAAATAATATTCAAAACATACAAAATATTCTAAAATATACCTAATCAATAATTACAACTTAAAATAGTTTATTTCATATAGGTGATGCATTTGATTCATGCTTCAGTCGATTCTCATGAAACAAAATGGCGGTAAGTATCGAGTCTTCTGTTGCTGTGTCGTCATCTCCCTGTCCAAAGTGACAATAATTGTGGCGCGAATGGCGGAAGGATATTGCTTCTACAACGTACGTCGGTGTTCATAACCAATGAAAAGCGAGCAGGTCACATGATTTTGTTTTGACGAGGATCACTTTAAGAGCGAACGGGGTATAGACTCGCGTGATCTTCGAATGTCACGTGGTCACTCGCATTTCTTTTTCGTCTTTTCTTTCTCTGGGACTACCGCAAAGTCTTTTCCGTCAAATTACATTTTTAGTCGTGTTAGTGTCTCGAAGTAACATTTGGCGCTAATGGATCTCCTGTTATTGTCCCCGTTCTCTCTAAAACTCCATCAACGTAATTATTTCGGTATCCCTAAACACAGTCGAAACCATTTAGTCTGCTGAGAGCTTTTCTTGAACTACTTCCGTTTATAGTTCGTATATTTATAAAATAATAATATTTTATCGTTTATGCAAAGAAACAGCACATTATATAATATGTTTATAGTCTTTTAAAACAACATAAATTAAAGATAGTAAACACATTTTTCGATCATAAGGATATCCATAAATTTACTTGGGAACGACCTAGTCTTAATCAGAAATCAATAATAGACTACATAATTGTAAAGCAAAATACTTCCTTATTTATTAAGGACTCAAGGGTTAAAAGAGGAGCAAATTGTGGTTCCGACCACTATCTACTCACAGCACAGATCATCCCCAAATTCCCTACAAGGAAAAAAGTGCATGATGAAGCAAGGGAATCAACAATGCAACTGAAGCAGGAAGAAAAATTTAAATTGTATTTATTTAATCAGGATAGTATCAAAAACCTATATCAAGAAAGACTGAGGATTAAAATTGAGAATTTGGATTACAAGGATTACAAGGAAGACATAGAAGAAGAATAATCAATTAAAGGAAATAATACATTCGGCAGCAAAAGAAGCATTAGGCACCATAAATAAAAAACAAAATACACAAGATTGGTGGAATGAAGATATCGAAGAATTAACCAAAAAGAAGAATAAATGCTACTTAGAATGGTTGGCAAATAAAACAACAGAGAATTGGAATGAATTCAAGAGAACAAACGCCAAAGTTAAAAGGAAAGTGATAGAAGAAAAAAACAAATTATGGAAAGCAAATGCCAAGAAATAGAAAGTTATATAGGAGGATCACAATCATCGGAAGTATGGAGATTTCTAAAAACACTAAAACCAACCAAGGATCCAGTAAGATAAATTTGTTAACAAAATTTGACGCAGAAAAACATTACAAAGCTTTACTGTCAGAAACTAGAAATGAGTTTATGGAAACAATAGAAAATCCAACTATAGAAATGAACGTCCTGGAATTTGATACAATAGATATAGAATTAGAAATTCAAACCCTAAAGAATAAAAAGGCACCAGGGCCGGGAAACATACCCAATGAGTTAATTAAATATGGCCCAAAAAATTTAATAGGTAAATTGAAGGACTTGTTTAATAAGTACATTGCAATACAGAAGATTCCTGATGAATGGAAAATAAGCTACATTGTACCAATATACAAGAAGGGTGATAGAAGAGACACAAAAAACTACAGAGGACTAAGTATAAATAACACATTATATAGAATATTTACGAAGTTATTAAAAACAAAGTTACAAAAAGATATTAAAGACAAATTAGGAGAAGATCAAAATGGATTCAGACCAGGAAGGTCATGTGTTGACAATATATTTGCAATACAACAGTTAATTGAAAAACGGACTGCAGTTGGAAAAGAAACCCATTTGACAATGATAGATTTAGAGAAAGCTTATGACTCAATTCCCGAGGAACAAATTATGGGAAGTATTTGGAGAAATACAATATTGATAGAAACCTAATAGAAATTATTAAACAAATCTATAAAGATAACTCCGCTTGTTAAAATTGGAAATATAATGTCTAATCCTATAAAAACCACAAAGGGATTGAAACAAGGGTGCAGTCTTTCACCAATTTTATTTAATATTTATGTAGAATCCATCCTTCCGACATTATCTAAAGCCCTGGAACATATTGTACATAAGCAAATGACTGAATATCTCCAAGAAAATCACCTCCTTGATCCTTATCAATCCGGCTTTAGATATGGTCATAGCACAACCACAGCTTTGCTAAAAATTACTGAAGATATTCGTGAAGCCGTGGACAGACGTCAATTGACTCCTTTAACCTTACTTGACTTCAGCAAAGCTTTTGACACAGTAGACCACGACTTACTTATGATAAAGCTCAAGCACCTACACTTGTCTGACAGCGCTGTATCCTGGTTCGACTCATACCTGCACGGTCGTCAACAATACGTTTCATTAAACTCTAGATCTTCGTCTTGGCGCAACGTGCCGGCTGGAGTCCCCCAGGGCAGTGTTCTCGGACCTCTTCTTTTCTCAATCTACATAAATGACTTGCCAACTGTACTAAAGCACTGCCGTTATCACCTCTACGCTGATGATCTCCAAATTTACCTACATTCACCTCCTCATTCTCTCTATAACAGCTTGACAAAAATGAATGACGATCTCATATCCATCTTTAATTGGTCTTCAAGTATCGGTCTAAATCTAAATCCTAACAAGTCACAAGTAATTCTAATGGGACAACAAAGACTGCTTACAACCTTTGACATATCTACACTACCAAACATTACTATAAATATTATAATTATCCCTTATTCTTCTTCAGTAATAGATCTTGGACTACATCTAGACGCAAATTTAACCTGGCAAATACAAGTGAAACACATATGTAAAAGACTTTCTCCATCTTACATTATCTTAGACGTTTAAAGAATTTTCTCCCAGTTTCGTTAAAACAAATCCTTGTGCAGAATCTTGTGTTACCCACTTCGATTATTGTGACATTATATATAATGATCTAAACTATGACTTGTCGCAGAGACTGCAGCGTGTTCATAATGCTTGCGTTCGATTCATTTTCAATATCCGCCGTTATGACCATATTTCCGAACACTTTAATAACCTCTCTTGGCTCCGTCTTACTGACAGACGTAAATTGCACTCTCTTTCACTACTTTTCAAGCTTCTGAATTCCTACATCCCTACTTATAGGCGTCTAGATTTGAGAAGTTATCCTCTTACCACAATATTGACACTAGATCACAAGATAGCAGTCTGCTAACAATTCCTCTTCATAGCACTTCCTCCTATTCTACTTCCTTCACAGTAGCCTCTGCCCGCTCCTGGAATCTCCTTCCTCAAGATATCAGGGGTTGCCGCACACTTGGTACCTTTAAGTCACGCTTATACAGTTACCTGTTGTCTAATAATTAATTTTTCTCTATTTATTTAATTTTATACTATGTCATTAATCTTTTCCTGTTTTTTTATATATATTGTACATATTATATATTTAATTCGTTAAATTTAGAGTAAATCAAAATACATTATAAATATTAATTGTATTGTATTCATAACTTGTAATCGTTTATATATATATATATATATATATATGTTGTAATTTAGATTTAAGACTATTTTTTTGTTTGTATTTTTTTTAAACCTGGTTGAGTGGTAGACAAGGCCTTAAGGCCTTAACTCTGCCAGGTAAAATTAAGCTATTATTATTATTATTATTATTATTATTATTATTATTATTATATTAATGAAATGGAAACAAAGCTGCAAAGGTATGGGGATCCCAATAGGTAACATATTTTTGCTGACATTACAATTTGCCGATGATCAACTGGTTTTAGCGCAAGACAAATTTGATATGGAATTCATGATAAAAAGGTTGAAAAACACATATGAATCATGGGGTCTCACAGTAAATTTACAAAAAAACAGAATATCTGGCAATAAATAGCAATGAACGAGAAAATTTAATATTGGAAGAAGGAATCCAAATAAAGCAAGTGAAACAAACTAAATATTTGGGAATAATTATGGATAACATTGAAGGTATAGGCAAAGAGAACATAAAACATAGAATTGAATTGAGTAGCAAAATAATATCATCGTTAAATTCCATATGGTGGGATAAGCATATTTGGAAAGACACAAAAAAATATATTGGTAAAACATTGGTGGAATCTGTTGCAATGTATGGAAGTGAGGTATGGACAATCAATAAGTACTACAAGAATAGACTAATAGCTCTAGAAATGGATTATTTACGGAGAAGTGCCAGAAAGTCTAGATTAGAACATGTCACAAATAAGGAAATTAGAAAACATAATGGAAGCAGAAGAAAGCATAATTGAAAGAATTGAGGAGAAGGAATTAAAGTGGTTAGGACATGTCTTAAGAATGGAAGATGAGCGATGGCCGAAGCAACTATATGAATGGCATCCGAACAGAAAGAAGAAAAGAGGGAGACCAAGGTTAACATGGAAGGAAAACATGAAGACAGTAATGCAAGCTAGAGGGCTAAGCATCGAAGATGCCCAAGACCGTAGGCTTTGGAGATTTGGCACGGGAAGACGGCAGCAGCTGTAAAAACCCGAAGATAGATAGATATTGTCTTTTCCTCATTTTTAAAAGTGTGAAGCCTGATAAGTATGATTAATTTATATTTATAAATTTTGAACTTCGGGAACATGGCTGGAGACTGCTCTATATTACTCAGAACATTTTTTCTAAAATTAAAGAAGTCATAAAATAAGTTAAAATATACCTTCTCAGGTAAGATCCCCAACTTATAAAATATGTATTCTTTATGTCTGTAGGCCTTTCAGATCACCCGTTCTATCGTCAGCAGGTCTTTCTTCGCTACATTATCTGATATGATGGTCGATGCTGCTGGTTCTAATGTGGTGTTGTCGTGACTAAAGCTTCTTCCTGACTATATATTCCTTCACAAAAAATGATCCTCTCTGCATGGTACACCCTGTGTATATATATATATACACATACATAGTAATTCTGCCCGAGGGCAGGTCTTTCACTGCAATCATAGCATTTTCATACTATGCTTTGCAGCTTTACTAGGGAATTATATGTGTGGTAGCTTCCCGTTGCTTTCCACACCGGTGAAGGATGATGATGATAATGATTAGGATGATGATAATGATGGCCGGATGATTTTCGAGGACCGTTGGGCCCTAAGCTTCCTGACATTTGTCTTACAGGTGAGGAAAATCTCCGAAAAAACCCTCACCCAGGAGCCTGTCCCGACCAGGAATCGAACCAGGGCCCGCTGTGTGACAAGGCAGCACGCTACCCCACAGCGGTGGACTATATATGTATACATATTTGAGTAAGCTTCCTGACATTTGTCTTACAGGTGAGGAAAAGCCCCGAAAAATACTTCATCCAGGAGCCTGTCCCGACCGGGAATCGAACCCGGGCCCGGTGCGTGACAAGGCAGCACGCTACCTCGAGACCACAGCGGTGGACTATACATGTATACATATTTGAGTCATTTAAAGGTCCTCAATTATTAGCCTATAAACTTCTTTCTTCACGGAATGTGAAAGCAGTTGATGGTTGCAAAACTTTCCTCCAGATGGTACTGATTTTTTTATTACAAGAGATACGAAATTCCTATGGAACCAAAGTAGCCCCGTTTGAAGGGTAATAGAAAATGAAATAGTACATTGTAATGTTAGCCATATTATGGTTTGAATTTCTTTCTAGTTAGAATTTCAAATACTTACAGTTTTGCAACTAAATTTTCAGCCTTGGATCTAAAAATTTTATTAGAATTGCAAAGAGTGACAGCTGGGAAAGGCACTCTCCATGTAGGGTAGTGATTAGTCTCAACGCTTGCTCTGGTTGGTGTGGTGGTGTAGCGGTTCCAGAAACTACTGACCATGAATCCTGCTCCCATCACGCCGAGCAGGACTACTATCACCCACAAAAGTCTGTAACATAGTTATTACATAACCTGTTATCACCACACATCTGCATCCCCGCAATTTTCCCTCAAGTAGCATTTTTTATTTTCATTTGGGAATTACCAATCTTCTTAACCTAACTCACTGGCACTATTGAACCTGTAAGTTCATGGCCGCGCGGAAATAAGCTCTCACATCCCTATCCTGAGCTCATATTTTCCAATCCCCATGTATAATCTACTTCCTTCAAATCATGGTTAATATTATTCTCCCACCTCATTCTTCCTCTACAAACCAGACTTTTCCCTCTGGTTTTCCTTCAAGAAAATTCTATGCACCTCTTTCATTCCCTATTCCTGCCACATATACTGTCCATCGCGGTCTACGGTACTTAACTGTCATTATATCTGGCTTCCTATAAAGACCATGTAGCTCACTGTTATGTAGTTTCCTCCATTCACTGTGTAGCGATTAATATGATAGGAGACATATAAACTAAGTTACAACTCAAATATGCATGGATCTGAAACTAAAATGTTCCGAAATATATTAAATTGTTATTAAAATTAAATAAATCTATAAATAATGAAAATATAATATATTACTAATATCGCTATAAAATATGTATGTAGAAATATATCCAGGTAAAAATTCCACCTACATTTGTCTAGAATAAAATACTGTAAAACGCTACCTGACCATACAAATAACAAATAATAGAATAAAGAGGTATTGTCAGAATTCTACCTGCTGCACAAGTTACAAATAATATAGGAACACAAAAAGGGTATTGTCAAAAGAATATAACTAATTCCAATTAGCAGTCTATACAACTAATAAGAAATATGCATTCTTTAAGAAAACATAACATTAGTTATCTATTAAAAATATTAAAAATCTATTGACCCAATTCTTAGAAACCAATAACGTTACTAAGCAATTCCAAGAAACGAGGATAAAGAATTACTACCTGGCTAGTATAGACAACAAAAGACATTCATTCACCTCTAGAAAAGATAATCTCTTAATATTGACAGTTTACGAAGAAATTGAAAAACATTTATCTATTAAATATCAAAGAACCAATTTACCCAGTTCTTAGAAACGTTATACATACTAGTAAATAAGATTATTGTAACATAAATATATATTCAATTGTAAGGAGTGGATTCGAGAAAAGTGGGAGGAGCCACCGCCTTTATAAGCGAGAACTTATATCAAAATATGCTCACTCTCAGTGACTCTGTGTTCAGTGTTGGAACATCGTAGACCTGCAGACCGCGATCTCCGATTCAGTTTAAATATTAGATTCGTCCGAGAAATAGTTAAATTTAAAGTTATAGTCCGTTAAGCATTTGGACTTTGAAAATTTTTGATTCGAGCACGTGGACCTCTAAGTATGTCATCGACTCCACTCATAGATTAAACTTTGTAACTGTATTAACAAAAGTGTATTTCTCCGTAAATAAACAGTTTCTTGGATTCGTTAAAATGAGTGTACATTTGTACGTTGTTCTTTTGCTTATAAAGAGTTCATAACCCTGAGATCTCTTGCCTACCACCGAGCCCGCAACAACTGTTTGTTCAGCTACCGAAGTAAAAAATAGTCCTTTGGGGCTTCCGGGACAACAGCGAAAGAAAAACGGCCTCATCATTAACATGAACACTGTAATCTTAAAACTTATAATGTACAGATCATATGTAATGCCATATATTAAACAAAATTTTATTTGGAATTTTCTGACAAGAAATTTAACTTCTTTTCAAAGTAGAGACCATAAGATTCTATGGTATCGAGTCATCTTTCAGCGGGGTTTATTATCCCGCTACGGTACCAGTCTTTGGTTTCTGATGCGAAGAATTCTATGAGATCCACTTCCACAGCTCCAATTTTTTTTTAATTTTACGCAAGAAATGGGCGAAATGGTCCATGGATCGAAACATATGGTAATCTGAAGGCGCAAGATCAGAACTATATGATGGGTGTGGTAGCAGTTCTATTCGTCCCAATTCCTGAATTTTTGTCATGGGTTTTTGTGTAGTATTAGGTCCTGTAGGGTTTGAACCTGGGGCTCTCAAATTTCATCAACTCGTTCTAGTTGATAATGAAGATCAGCATTGACTGCGTGTCCGTTTAAAACAAACTCCCATGAATTACATTT
The DNA here is from genome assembly GCA_030220185.1 of Diploptera punctata. Classification (NCBI taxonomy): domain Eukaryota; kingdom Metazoa; phylum Arthropoda; class Insecta; order Blattodea; family Blaberidae; genus Diploptera; species Diploptera punctata. Next base: position 3,889,030 of record JASPKZ010008364.1, on the reverse strand, counting down.
TTAGAATTCCACCAGAAAAAATATATACCAATGATCACCCCCTGGAAGAAACGAACGTGGCAGACCAAGGTGGAAATGGAAAATCTACGTCAGAACTATAATGGATGATAGGAATTTGGAAGAAGGAGATCGGAATGATAGAAATAAACGGAAGCTGAAGACGGCAAACCTATAAGTGAGGCAACGCCGAAGAAGAAGGAGAAGATTTCCACCAGACACACAACATTAAATTATAACAGACATTACTTATGAGACAACAATACCGTACTATGTATTGACGTCTTAGATAGGTCAATAAAAGTAGCTAAGAATACTTTTTTGAAACTGGGAAAAACACCATTAAATATTATTATTATTGATTTCGTACATCCCAATGATGGATAAATCATATTTGAAGAGAAAAGTTATACGCCCAGCCAATACGGCTTTTTCCATGGAAAAATGTATAATTCCCAAATATGTCTTCTTAATAAAGGAGCCGCCATTTGCAAGATAGAAGCATGGCTTCATAGCATTTGGTGGACGGGAATTACAATGTATATAGAGAAAGATTTGCGTTTGGTTCGGTACTTGCTCAGGTAGCTCAGTTGGTAGAGCACTTGGTCTAGAGAACCAAGGGTCCCGGGTTCAAGTCCCGGTCTGAGCGTATAATTTTTCTCTTCAAATACCATTAAATATAATTAGTCTAAAAATTATTAAGGGAAACAAAATATATGAAAGTTGACAAATAAACCAAGTAATATATATATTATTCCAAGTGATAAATAAAAGTTTGAAAAGTTGAAGTCATTTAAAATGTTGGTACAGTAATCATGTCATTACTATATGCTTACTTCTTCAGTAGATGTGTTGCACATTCGCCACATGTAGAATCACATTTTATGTTTAAACTACCACTTTACATTCAGAGTTCGCTGGTGGAAAAAGTAGGTCGGAAATAAACCTTGGCAGGAAGTGACCAGGTGCAAGTGCATAATTGTAAATGGAAGTTGTGATAATACACTGCAATTACTGGGACTATTTAACTCATGCCCCAAATGGGAGTCAATGACCAATCACATTTCAATGATTTTTTATTCACAACCAATCACAGTCGTGTTTCGCCTAAAATTTACCAACTAAAGTTTATCATAATAAAGAAAGCACCTCCTTTTCAACATTCTGAATAGGTCATAGCATTATTTTGCAGTGACTGACTCTCTAATAAATACGGCTACCAGATTGTATATATATAGTGCATGAATGTCAACACGTAGCGCATACGAGAGATAATATAAAAACATTTGTAACAATTGATTATACCACAAAAAAAGAAAAAAGAAAAAGAAACCACTGTTTGCACTTTCTTAAACGAAGTATTTTCCAGGAAATGACGCAGAAAAATATAATTGGCATATTTCATAGGACATCATAAATCAATTAATATCTATATCGTTGGTTATAAATTTCTCCATTAGGGTGCATTATTACAACATTGCGATCTTTTGACAATAAATAATATTATGATCTGGTTGCAGTGATGAACAAAAGAAGCAAATGAAGCGTATCAATCGTTTCTCATTTGTTTTCAAACATCGCCATTTACATTAAATATACCGATTTCCGATCCGATTGAGGGTCTTTCCACTTTTCAGCGGTTGCCCTTTTACCAGCCGGCTGCTGGCCCTTCACATCCACATGTGTCAATCACAGAGGTAGATGATCAACAGCCAGTGTAGGGGTGACATGTGGTTAGCATGTCGAGTCCCCCAGCCGTTATAGCTGGTTCCTCAACCTGGAGCCGCTACTTATTGTAGCTACCCAATTGCCTCACGATGCTGGGTGGGCACCGGTCCCATACTGGCCGAAATACCATGAGAAAATTTCTTCCCCCATGGAGACTCGAACCAGCGCAAGTCCCGTAGTTCTGCGCCAAGGCTTCCTACCTTAACCGCTCGGCTACAAATATTTTAAAATAACTATAGTTAAATAATTATTTGTGAGTATACAGCTTAATTTTATTCGTTAAATAGTCCTAACAAATGCCACTCTTGATTTCCAAATTCTGACTCACTTCGTGAGCCGTGAATTTATCGATAATTTGGAAATCACTCGTGGCATTACTTATGAACATCACAACAAGCTGCCCCTATAAAGCAATGAACCTGCGGGACATATTGCTGATTCCAGCGCACCGTCACGTGACTCACGCACCAATTTATTTTAGTGGTATGTGAATAATTACCTGAGAAAAATATATATGTACATTTAAAAAATGCTGGAAATGCCTTAAAACTGAGAGGTAGAAATGATTTTAACCTGAATTAGCTATATTTACAATTTTAAACGTATTAGACACTGTTGAAACAATAGCTAACTTATCTTATGTGCCAGATTATCCAGTAAACTGTAAACTAATCTGATACCAATTTTCTCACCTATCGTAATAAAATTAATATAAATATTATGTGGTAAAATAACAGTTAAGTCTCGTAGACTGCGATGGGCAGGACATGTTGCGCGTATGGGAAATGAAAGACGTGCATGGAAGCTTCTTGTAGGAAAGCCAGAGGGGAAAATGCCCAGTTGGTAGACCAAGAATGAGGTGGGAGAACAACATTAACTATGATTTGAGGGAAGTAGATTATACAGGGAATGATTGGAAAACATTAGCTTAGGATAGGGATGTATGGAGAGCTTTTGTCCGTGTGGCCATGAACCTACGGGTTCAATAGTGCCAGTGTGTAAGAGTAAGTATTATGTGGTAAAATGACTTAGTAATGAGTGAATAAATATAAGAACCGCAATCTATTAGCAGAAATTAGTATTAACGTTGGCTGACATGACGCTAGCAGCCATTTGTTGTCCATTGGAACATTCTAAGTGGAATCCTAGCATACAATTACTTTTTTAATACTTTTGAACCATATACTGTATAAAAATCTCTAAATTGTAGCCTACATAACTAACTTAAGTCTGCCGCCGTGGCGTAGTCGGTCCACTCCAGCAACCCGGGTTCGATTCCCGGCGGGGTGGGGATTTAAAAAAAATCTCCACTTTGGGTCTGGATGTGTGTGCTGTCCCTAATGCTCAACTGAGTGCACATTTCCTATTTAAAAAAAATAACTAACTTAACGTAACTCCATGGCGTGACAGGCCCAGAAGGCCCTTGCCTAACCAGCCGGCTGTTGGTCTCACACTCATATGTCTTTATCACTAAGTTGAGCGATCATCCAGCCAGTATAGGGGTAACATGTGGCCGGCATGTCGGGGCTTCTAGCCGTTACAGCTGATTTTCTCAACCTGAACCGCTAATTATTAAGGTACCCAAATTACTCACGATGACTGGAAGTAAATATCAATAAAACTAAATATATGGTCACACGTAGAAATACGTTATATAATGGAAATGGACAGCTAATGACAAATTAGGGAAATTTTGAGGAATGCCTGAATTCAAATACCTAGGAATAATAATCACAAATAGGAATGAGATGCACAAATAAATTAAACATAGGCTCAATTCTGGAAATGCATGCTATTATGCATTGCAGAGACTCTTGATGTCCCAACTCCTTTCAAAAAACGTTAAACTGAAAATATATAAAACTATTATTCTACCAGTTATATTATATGGATGCGAAACATGGACTCTTACTTTAAGGGAGGAACGGAGATTACAAGTATTTGAGAATAAAGTACTTAGGAACATTTTTGGACCAAAGAGAGATGAACAGACAGGCGAATGGAGAAGACTACATAACAATGAATTGCATGGTCTTTATAGCAAGCCAGATATAATAAGAACAGTTAAGTCTCGTAGACTGCGATGGGCAGGACATGTTGCACGTATAGGGAATAAAATACTTGCACGGAAGCTTCTTGTAGGAAAGCCAGAGGGAAAACGCCCAGTTGGTAGACCAAGAATGAGGTGGGAGAATAACATTAACTATGATTTGAGGGAAGTAGATTATACAGGGAATGATTGGAAAGCATTAGCTCAGGATCGGGATGTATGGAGAGCTTATGTCCGCGCAGCCATGAACCTACGGGTTCGATGGTGCCAGTGAGTAAGTAAGTAAGTACTGGGTGACCATGGTTCCCATACTGGCCTAAATTCTAAAAGTGTACCTTGCTGAGATTATAACGATACAAACACACAACACATTTATAATACTTCGTTTCAGAAATTATCAAATTTGTTCGCTTTAGCAGCTTCATCATGGCGACTTTACTCGGGAAACTGAATGTTAGAACAACCAATTATTAGCACACACTTATAATGTGAGAGTTAGTACGTTCCAGCGAGAGATCGCTAAAATAATTGCATTATATAGGGTAAATTCGGGTAAACATGTGATAAAGGTAAATTCATGATAATTTCATATACATATCACATAACATAGTTGATTATCGCCGAATATTCTTCTAAGAATGGTTTGCGATGGCCTTTACATTTTTACTAACAAAAATGGGAAAATATCAGGAATTTATCCATATCACCTGAGTTTGCCTTAAAGATAATATTGATACTTTAACAAAGCGCATCACTTCCTTTGTCTTAAAATACATTTCTAAGCAATTCTTTATGCGTTGATTCTGACAACAACTGGTCACAAATTCTCCAAAAAAGACTTGTCTTTCATAAATCTTAAATAAATTTCATAATCGGAATGTTTATTATTTTCAGAAATTGCAGCTTGTTTTTCAATCTTTTAATGCAGATAAGGAACTAATGGTGCTTAAATCTTTATCTTTCCATATGACATCGAGAAATAGGATTTTTGACATTTTTTGTTTCAGTAATTTAACATTGATGGAAGGTCTACAGAAGTCTTGATTTTTTTCACGCCTGACATTTTTTATCCGAAATATACGCTTAAAGTAACCAACTCACTGTAACTATCGAATCAGAAGATTCACGGCCGCGCGGATACATGTTCTCCATGAGTCCCTGAGCTAATGTTTTCCAATCATTCACTGTATACGTTACCTCTCTCAAATCATAGTTAATGCTATATTAATATGCAGGATCTTCTTGGCAATGATAATAATTGTTACATTTATTATCATCATCATCATAGTACATTCACGAATTTAGGCCATTTGTTGACCTGTTTCGGCCTCAAGAGAAACACCATCCAGAAGTCTTTTGGGTGGACACCCTGGTCTTCTTCTTCCTGCAGGTTGATATCTTAACATTTGTTTGGGTATCCTGTTATCTTACATTCGATGAACATGTTGCATCCATCTTGACTTATAATAAAAAAAATTGTTTTCTAAAGGTTCCATGTGTAATTCTTCTAAGATGTCTTCATTTTCTTTGTGATCTAGTAGTGTGTATCCTGCAGTCCTCCGAAGGTATCTCATTTCAGCAGATCTAAGTCTCTGTATATCCTTCTGTTTCAACATTTATATTATCACTAAAACACATTTATATGTAGATAGTGATGCTATTTTCCCACCTAATTCTTGGCCTATCTGTTGGGGCTTTCCCTCTGGTTTTCCTTCAAGAAATTTCCAAGCCCCTGTTTCATTATTTATTCGTTTCACATGTCCTGTCCATCCCATCTTAGTCTACGAGACTTAGCGGTTTGTACTACATTTAGTGGGGCATAGCGTAGTGGTTAAGGCAGTGCGCTACAAACCGGAAGGTCGAGGGTTCGAGTCCCGGTGGGTCAAGATTTTTAAACTGACCCAAACTTTCTCGTGGCACCATGACCCTGGGGTCGACTCACCCTCCAACGGAAATTAGTACCAGATGCTTTTTCTGAGGGTAAAGGCGGTCGTCACGCAGGGCTGACATAAAGTGCCTATTGTCTAGAAAAAAGTGGGAGCCTTAACATCCTACTACCCCAAGGCTCTCCTAAGGCCTGTAGTGGGATCACTTTACTTTATTACATTTGGTTTCCCATACAGATCTTCTAGCTCATTATTAAGTAAGTTTTCTCCATTCACCTGTCTCTTCGTCTATCTTTGGGCTAAAAATGTTTCTAACAAGTGTTCTATCAGCCATTGCATGCCGAAAACTACCTTCAAAACGTTGTGGTGTACAAAAACCGTGTCCAATATATTATCTGCCGTTTTTAACTGCATGGTAATAAAATCCAGCACCAAATCTCTCATTTAAACTAGAGAGAAGTAATACGACACTTGAATTGGTAGATTGGATAACTCTCACAGTCTGTCGTCCGCGCCGCGTCCTGCCTCATCTACATTCTGGTGTTACTCATGCAGAGAGCCCATCTTCTCCGTACAGTGGGTTGACATTGCTGGATTGTGGCTTGGATTTATGTACCTTGCAGTTAAAAACGGCATACTATATTTTTTGGAAACGGCCTTGGTACATCACAACGCTTCTGTGGGAGAAATTTCAAGTAGGTTTCCACATACACAGAGACTGCCAAACTTTGACATCTTTCAGAAACCAAATTATTTTTTATTAACTAATTAACAGAAACATCTCACTAATATTTTTAAACAATTAATAATTTACTTCATTTTATATGTGTGTGTGTATCAATAATTCTACCTAATGTCTTATATTGGTCAGTATATAAAAGATAGATTAACTCATTATAGTTTGTTACTTTCTTTGTATTTTTTTTATCTATAGTAGATTCGATCTGTTCTTCCATTGTGTATGTATATATATATATATATATGATATGAAAAGAAAAATGAATGCTTGAGTCGGGATTTGAACCCGAGTCTCTAAACTCTGTACGCTTAGCGCTCTAACTACCCGAGCAACCCAACTATTCCAATTCAAACATACATTTTTCTTATATATATATATATATATATAGTATTCTCAATTCACACAAGAGGTAGCGGAAATTCGTTCCGACTGACATCTAGTGGCTAACATGACAGTTAAGCAAATTTTTAAAGAGAATATTTAGTTTATAGCAGTAACGCTTGTATATTTATATATATATATATATATATATATATATATATATATATATATATAAGATCAGACTCTTAGCTGCAGTGAAAGCCACTGATCTATGGTGGACTCCAGAAAAAAGGTCTCTGGTCCTCCGGGTTGGGGGTTGATGCTATGAGCCAGCTCCTCATACATTGTAAAAATAAAAACTTAATGCTAAAAAACCAAAATATATAGCCTCGGATATGAAACACATACAACGGCAATTAGTCACAGAAATTGACTTTTTAAGAAGATCGGCAAGAATATCAAAATTAGACAAATTAAAAGATAATATAATAAGTTAAATTATGAATGTAGAAAAATATATTGTCCAAGAGATAACTACCCGTAACATGGTATGGGCATATAATGAGAAGAAGAGACACCGAAACAAACAACGAAGTATTGAAATGGATACCTCCTGGAAAAGGGGAACGTGGTAGACCAATCCCAACGTGGATAAGGGGAATTCAAGACAACATGAAGAAGAGAAGTATGGCAGAGGCAGACACGCAAGACCGGGAAGTGTGGAAGAAAAATATTGTATATTTTGGTTGAGAATACCTGTGTGTATAACAGAAACAATTCGAAAATAAATAAATTATATATATATATATATATATATATATATATATATATAATATATATATCCATCCATAGTAATTCTGCCCGAAGGCAGGTCCTTCACTGCAATCATAGCATTTCCATGCTATGTTTTGCAGCTTTACTAGGGAATTGTGTAGGTGTGGTAGCTTCCCGTTGCTTTCCACACCAGTGAAGGATGATGGTGATGATGATAATGGTAAGAATGATGATGATGATGATGATGATGATGGCCATGTGATTTCGGGGACCTTTTGGGCCTTAAAGTTTTCCTGACATTTGTCTTACAGGTGAGGAAAAACCCCGATAAAAACCTCACCCAGAAAAACTGCCCCGACCGGGGGTCGAACCCGGGCCCGCTGCGTGACAAGGCAGCACGCTACCTCGAGACCACAGCGGTGGACATATATATACATATTCTTTTATTTGTTTTAATTTTAATTTTCATTAACTTTATTGCATTATTGGAATTTATTTTATTATTGTTCAGTTAATCATTTAGTATCTACTATTATTATGATTTTTGTATTTGAATATAACATATGTGTATCCTGGTGAGTGAAAGAGAAAGTCACATGGCCTTAATTCCACCTGGCTAAATAAATAAAACAATATATAATATTTATATATAATATATTTAAAGTGACTCGAAGCGTGAAAAGTACAGTGGATGGCATTAGAACACATACATGTTTAATGTTATTCGCTGTTAACACTTAGATTAATAATTATAATTGTATTTTCCCTTTAATATGTCTAAATGTTGGTATTTAAGCGCTGATATCTAATATATAAAAATTAATGTTTGTTTGTTCGTACTTTATGCGCGGCCATATCGTTGATCCGATTGTGAATGGGGCTTTTTGAAAAATGATCAGGTAATTCCCGGGATGAACATAGGCTATAAGAGAGTTGTGATACTCAACTCCTACATCCTTAAAAATCGATCTTTGTAGTGAAAAACGTGAAAAAGTAGCTCTTTGGACGCTTAAATGGCTTACGCTGCCTAAACCATAACAAATACACAAAGTTGAAGTACACAGAATTGAATATCTCAAAAAGCTCTACAAAAAAGACCGCGACAGCATGTTTATCTCTTACGGATAACTCAGAATAGCCATTTTTGTCTTTCATTGATGCCAAGAAGATCGAGACAAGTAGGCTACGTAGATTCCTGTGCAAGCATAGCAGCACATGGCGGGTATTCTTTTACGAATTTTGTCTTTTAGCTCATTTATGCCAAGAAGATCGAGATAAGTAGATTCCCGGGCAACAACGGGTAATCAGCAAGGGGAATCTTAAAATAATAACGATGTACATTTATAATTATTTTTCATTTTACTTATTCAACTAATCATAAGAAGTACATTAATTTTTGCCTTTCAGCTCATTTATGCCAAAAAAGATCGGGATAAGTAGATTCCCGGGCAACGCCTGGCAATCAGCACGGGGTATCTAAAAAATATAAATTTATAATTATTTCTCCTTTTACTTATTCATCTAAACATAAAAACACATTACTGTTCATTTATTTAGGTGTAGCTGCGCACGCCGGGTATTAGCTAGTTCTGTATGAAAATGTTCAACCAAAATAAATGAGAATAATGAATAATAAGAGAAAATGCTTTAAATGGTGACTTCATACCTCGTCGTGTGTAAAGAGGAGCATTGTTAATAACTTATAACTAATATTGTAGTTTAGTGTTTTAACAACTAGCTAACTGGTTACACTGTAAAGTTTTGTTTGTTTATACCGGTATAACGAATTAATTATAATTTTAACGCGGCCACTGGATCCCATAATTTTTTACCTTTCTATTAATCGACGCCCAGTCTCTGCTACATATTGGAGACCATGAATGCCGGTATTAGTAAAGAATTCCTGAGTAACACATTTAAGAGCAGCGCCCAACCTATCACGTTGCATGTCTAGGTACTCACTGGATTAGATTAGCTCCGGATATATCAATCAAACAACTGACACACTCTTATTGATATATCTTTTTCATGTCAGCAGCACATTTCCTCTCTAATTCGATTTCTACTAAAACAACAGGATACGTGAAACAAATACTTAATTATTCAAGTAATTAGCTTTTATGTGTGTACAAAATATGAATTCGCATGTTATAATGTTTTCGCAAGGGAGTGTTCTTGTTCCTGTATTATTTTTAGCATTCTACGTAGGCCTATTATTGTCACATTAATGAAGTTAACACTGGGCTTGATAAACGTGTGTATTCTGCCTTTGTATTGTTCACCGCCAACAAACACAGCTGTCAATCATAAACAGTGCATAGTTTAAATAATAATCAGTATTAATACTCATCCCTGGGAAAAACCAAGTAAGTACAAAACTGGCACAAACAAGATAGGTTAATATATTATTTTTTTATTTAAATTAACTTCCTCCCATTAGACTTACCCAAAACAAAAATTGTCTATTTTAGCTAATATAATGAAGAATTTACTTATTTTGTTTCTATCATATGAAGCGGCACAAATAACATTATCCATTAAGAAAATTAAAAAAAAAATGAAAAACATAGCCTATTGACTTATTTCGTTTTTTCCGGGGAAGAGTATTTAAAACCTTTAACTTGGAAATGAGAAAGCGCTGTTGCCACGTGCTAATAAATTATTATTTTGTTTGATTGTTTGATAAAATGTGCCATCTTGGTACATGCGTGGCTAGCGTGCGCGACTGCCCCGACTGAGATCCCAGGTTCGAATCATGGCCATAACGGAATTTTTCAGTTTTTCTCGGGGTTCTCTCGTTTACCGAATTTCATCCCACCAATACTCTCTATTCTGTCTTCCCTCCCCTTCATGTTATTTCACTTCTCATTCATTAAATTTTTATCACCGTCACCTCATCTCATGTTAGGAAAAGTAGTATAGTTGACACCCACGGTTGTTGAAAATATGCGATTGCGCATATCTAAAGGGTGCCCATGAGGGGCTGGCTCATGACTCCGAGCCCTAGCAAAAAAAAAGGACAGAAGGAGCCAACTGAAAGGTTGTCGTCCCTCCTCGCGACCATGGATCCACCCAAAATTGATAGTAAGTCATGAGAGAAGAACCTGGTTTGCCGGTCCTGGAAGGTGACCTACAACTTACATAACACCGTAGTGTATACTTTTATTCTATTCATCATAATATCCTGGGACAGCGCAATAAATCTTTCAAGTCGCTGTGCTCAGAATAGTCTGCTCTCCCAGTCGGAACAAAGAACTATTAAAAATGTTCAATAGGACGATATTTATATTAGTTATCGGCATCTCTTGAATACACGACTGCTTAGAAGTTGCAATACCGAACTTTGTGCACGAGGAGTCCTCATGATTCCAAGCAACAGTCAGGTCAAATAACTTACACATATAATAATGTTAATGAAATGTTCAGAATATTTACCGACTGGCACTTTCCGAAAATGATTTGCAACGATAAATTTATAATTTACAAAAATAGGTGCCAATTTTATATGGAAATATCAATTAACAAAACTAAAATTATGGCATTTCATGGGAAGGACCCCACACAAAGTAAAATCTGTCTCCAGAATAAAATTTTACAGATATCTAATCAATTTAAATATCTTGGATATTATCTCTCTATCTGGAATGAAAAGGATATCCCTGAAAAAATTACTAGTTATAATACAAGTTTGGGAATTATTAATCAAGTTATGATACCATCCCTTGTACAAAACAACACCAGATTACGTTTATATAACACTTTGGCTAGACCAGTGTTAACCTATGGTAGTGAAGCATGGACACTAAAAAGACAACATGAAAGCAGAATAACGGCTTGTGAAATGAGATTCATGTACAGAACAGCGGGTTACACCAGATGGGATCGGAAAAGGAACACCGATACCTTAAAAGAATTGAAGACTACGCCAATTTTGGAATATATTAAACAGTACCAACTAAATTGGAAACACCATCTAGAAATAATGAGTTCAAATCGGATCCCCAAAGCTGTTTATAATTATATACCAAGAGGACGAAGATCACTGGGCCGTCCTATGAAACGCTGGAGGGAAATTTTTCTATAGGATCGTAACAGGCCTTGGCCTAATACTTGGAAGGAAGAAGAAGAAGAAGATATTCACCGACGTTAATCTAATGACCAGAATAATTATAAGATATACTGGGTGATTCTGTAAAGGCATGCAAAAATTAGACAGACTATTTGAGATAGGGAACCTAGTGTCCGAGAAGCCAGCTTGAGGAGATATGGGAGAAAACTAGTCTTTCACATGACTGTGTAGTCTTTTTATTTGCATTATTTATCAATTAACTGCAAGTACCACCATTGACTCAATTAACGTATCGTTTCTCATAATAGTTACTCAAACTGACGGCAATCAACTTCAATACAAGCATGAAATCGGCGTCCAAGATTCTGCCGCACCCTGGCAAATATCCGTGGTGTGTTTCGAATCATATCACAGGCAGCTACAATCCTAGAAACTAATTCCAAGTCCCTTTTTTACTGGAGCCTCAAACATAAGTGACTTTAGATATCCTCATAGGAAATTATGAAGGGAAGTCAAGTTACATTCATGAGATTCTTCCTTGCAGGGACTAAAGGATGTACGAGTATACATGTAAATAAATAGCGCGGTGCATTTAGTTGTAAATGAGATGGATGCTGGACAATGTGATAGACAAGTTTACTTCCATATCTTCTTAGGCTGACCTCTCGGATCCTAGCTTCCCTACCTCAAATTGATCAGTGGAGCATCCCTTTGTCCTGTTTAATTTTTGCATGTTCTTACAGAATCGCCCTATATATTGATACATTCATAGTTAAGTGTTGACAGCAATCGCAGTTTCGAACTTTGTTCTTTCGGATTGTGCACCTACACATAAAGAGTATAGTTGTGTCGCAAATCTGTCACTCAACAATTTTCATACGTTTGTTCTACATAAATTCCGAAAACTAAACTACGTACAATGGATACAAAATTATAAGAGGTTTTTTAACCAACGTCGCCTTTGGAGAATATAATTGAGAAAGTCAGGAAATATCCATGCTTAAGGGATGAAACTTTGAAAGAATACCAGAATATAAGGAATAATGCCTGGTATATGTTTTCTGAAGAAATTAACCAGTCAATGTCGTCTTATTCTACATTTTTAAGTTGTCTACTCAAATAACTAAATTGGGTAAAATGGGCAGTTGTAGTATCATAGATGCATACTGTACTAGTAAGTATGCATAATTCAAAACCGAGAAATGCCGGTTATTCATTCTTGACATTAAAATGGGGGATACTAGTAAAGGGAGCAAACACTGACAGAAAATACATCTTTCAAAGTAGTCTCTTTCGCCATAAAAAAGCACCAGCTCAGAAATCTCAACAAAAGCAAGTCAACCGAATTATCAAAACAGACTAAGGCTGAAAAATGGACAAATAACATAAAATGAATGACGATAAAATTTCCTTTAAATGTGCCGAGGACAGAAGTTGTGGAAAGGATTTGTTGAGCAGTCCAGAGCTTTCTCAAGTTGAAGTTGTAGTGCCATTTAATCCCAATATATATATTTTTAGTTTAAAATAACCTTAATTTCCATTTATTCTAGTCCATTAAATAACTAAATACCACATTCACAAGACGTTTAGTGCATAAATATGTGTAAGGAACCAAATATGGCATGTTCCCATTTGAGAACAGTAGGACCGAATGGGTAGGCGTAATTTCTAGGAATATACTGACAAATAAAATTTCAAAGGCTTTACTTATTTAATTATGTGTAACTTACACAGCATTTGATGAACTGTTATAGTATAATCATAATATATAGCTGATAATTAAGTACATTTTAAGGATTTTTGTGAAAAATAGCAAAAACTTGCAGCACTTTAGTCTTGCATTTTTCTTGCACTGTCCACACCGGGATTGTTTTGAATTACTTACAATTAAAGATTCGAATCATCGAAGCGAAGTGTCAGAAACCCTCTTATCTACTGCTTTTACAATCCGAAGGGATTTTCCAAATGAATATCTTTGAGAATATTTCTGCAGATATGCCAGGCAGGTCGTATGCGTGAATCCAAGGAATTTGAGCTGCTCCATCTATCCAGCTTCCAAGCATTATCCACACTTGCATTGAGAAAAGCTGCCAGCACCACTTTTTGTCTCTTATATTTACTCTCATCTTCGCCAATTTTGATTCCATTCTGTCAACACCTGTAAGTATATACAATACTATACAAGATGTCGGATCTATCAGAATGTGGCGTTTGCTTGCATGACTGTACCGTTTAGCTTTGGTCACTAGTGTAACACGAGCTTGAGTGGATGCAACAATCACAATATTGCTGACATGATAACACACGAGAGATATCCTTGAATCACTTTCCGTGACCTGATAAAATTAACTCCTAGGCTTCTTTTTCATTGCCTTAGGATCGATAAGGGGAACAACTTCATCGTTATTTACTGTCGGTATCTGATCTACAGTGTATATAATAGTTTCTTCATTAGAAACCTGCTTTATTAATGCCTCGGCCTGGGAGAGAAGGTGGTTGCGGGAAGATCTATTCAAATCACTATCATCCTCCTCACCACTATCTTCATCTGATCTTGAACCATCTGTAGACAATAGAGTTAACCGAGCCTCCAGAACATTATCCTCTAGGGCCAGAAGTTCGATAACTTCTTGTGTAATGAGGCTGAAACAAAATATGCGAAATAAACGTTTACCTATGCATTAGATCTCACTGTTCCCAAATGGGAACATCAAACTTCATAAAGTTTTGAAAAATATTAAAATTAAGTATATATACACATAAGTTACATAATGTTTTAGTACTAATAATATATATAAAATTATAAAGTAATACTATACAGAGTGTCCACAGAAACATTTCCCGGTTATAAACAATTATAGATCGCTGTCAGTTGATGGATTTACTTGGAATTGGTGTCGTTAGAAAGATAAACTCGAACAATTTCAGGAATTGTCCAATTTATATTGTTGACCCGCAAAATATGGCAGCACAAGAAGAAAGAAAAATAAGTTGTAAACAGACGCTGCGCTGTTTGGATTTCATTTGTCATTGTTGTTGGTTTAAATGGTCTGATCGTTACAATTGTCAAGTCTTTATGTATTAACGGTGTTATGGCAAACCCACAGGAACGTAGAGAACGTAGTTGGTGTAGGGGATAGTACACTTCAACTTACCTGATATATTTTCGAAGTCCTACAGAACAGTAGTGCGCATGCGCCAGAGTTTATAGAGCCAGCGTTAACTCACCGTCGAACCACATATCGATTATTATCGTCGTTTCGATTATTATCGTTTTTTTTGTTTTATGTATTTAGACACATTTAAAATGTAACGAACCTAAAAGTTAACCAACTTACACTTAACCTAATTAAATTACTCTAACCTAGGGTGGATCCCACGAAACGCCCTTTTTTCACTCATGAATAATTATATGTTATATTTTATATTGTTGTTTATGTACAGATTGTAATCTGGACAAGTCTATGGTGCTCTAATGGATGTTAAAATAAATAACATAAAAAAATAAATAAAATCGCAACCATCGATAACCCACTGGTTCAAACTATATAATATACTCTCTGGAGAAAATAGTATGTCACCATCACAATATGTGTATTTGAATAAACACTTAAAAATTCTAAAATAAAGTTATAAAAATTGTCTTAAATATTTAAAAATATTTTAAAACGTTACTAAATACAGAGGAAGAGTTATAATTCACAACAATAAAGAATATCAAGGGTAAGTGTTTCTATACTTGAGCCACCTTGAAAACGATTCTGAAATGGTATAGACAGTTTGTTGATGGATGCATATGTGATAAGATTCAGGGAAACGGCCTGTCAATGTGGAAATTGTGTAAAATGTGCGGGAGGCATTTGTTTGTAGTCCTCGAAAATCTGCGCGAAAGGCTAGCCAAGAATTAAAAATTCTTAAATCCACTGTTTGAAAGGTCGTATTTTCTACACATTGATTATCTTTGAGGTAGGTACTAAACTGTTTGAGTTTCTCTTTCTAATGACACCAGATTCATGTAAATATAACAACTGACAACGACGCTATAACTGTTTATAATCGGGAAGTGTTTCTGTGGACACGGTGTATTAATAATCCATCCATCCATAGTATTCTGCTTGATGGCAGGTCTTTCACTGCAATCGTAGCATTTTCATGCTATGCTTTGTAGCTTTACTAGGGAATTATAGGTGTGGTAACTTTCCGTTGCTTTCCACACCGGTGAAGGATTATGATGATATTGGTAAGAAACATGATGATGAAGATGGCCGGATGATTTTCGGGGACCGTTGGGCCCTAAACTTCCTGACATTTGTCTTAACAGGTAGGAAAAAATCCCGAAAAAACTTCATCCAAGAGCCTGTCCCGACCGGGAATCGAACCCGGGCCCGTTGCGTGACAAGGCAGCAAGCTACCTCGAGACCACAGCCGTGGACATAATGGTAATAATATTTACTATTTATGGCAAGCCAATCTAATCAATTACACAAATATTTTATTTACCCATAACACATGTATCAATGCACTGAAAAAAAATTAAATCAATGTAAAATTGAATCATTGTTGCCAATAGATTCATACTGAATAAAAAAAATATCCTTCAAATCTTCTTCTTCTTAAACTTAATTTGTAGGATTTTCATCCTGTTCATTTCCAAAATCACTCCTCGGAGGAAGACGTATTGGATGTGCACTTGATCCTTGGGACTGCGAGCAATGTATAAGCTACACCTTGAAGTGGGTTGCTAGCCCGTTTTCATGGCGGGTTTATTATTCGGGGTTTCCTCCCTAGGCCGATTGCCTTCACCCAGCTCCAGAGCTCAGTCTGCCCCGTTTTATTTCGGAGTTGTCTCTCCTAGATGGGTTGACTTGCAGAACTAACGAACCCCATCCGCCCGTTTGTCAATCTACAAGGCAGTAGATGTAGAGTTGCCTCTTCCGTCAGGTACACCGTACCGAAGGACTCCTTCTCCGCTGTATCTGCCGTTGAGGTCTTCACCGTAACCCTGGCAAGGGGCCCTCACAAGGTACTATCAGCTGGGCAAGCTGAACCAAGGGTTTTTTACGAGGTGTTACTCCTCCCGCTCACCCTTTTTCAACCTGGCTTACGACAGGCTATGGCGGGTTTATCCTTCAAATATATTATAAATCCATGCATAGTAATTCTGTCCCAGGGCAGGTCCTTCACAGCAATCATAGCATTTTCATGCTATGCTTGCAGCTTTACTAGGGAATTGTAGGTGTGGTAGCATCCCGTTGCTTTCTACACCGGTGAAGGATGATGATGATGAAGATGATAATGATAAGGATGAATATGTTGATGATGGCCATATGATTTCGGGGACCGTTTGGGCCTTAAAGTTTTCCTGACATTCGTCTTAGAGCTGAGGAAAAACCCCGATAAAAACCTCACCCAGAAAAACTGCCCCGACCGGGGATCGAACCCGGGCCTGCTGCGTGACAAGGCAGCACGCTACCTCGAGACCACAGCGGTGGACCTATATTATAAATATTATGTTAAAAAAGTTAGTAAACATAATATTCAAATATATTATAAATATTATGTTTACTAACTTTTTTCCCCTATTTGGGAACAGCGGTATTAAATATGTTACGAAGAAAGAAAGAAGACATATCTAATTAATTAGTAACAATGTTGGGTAACGTCTGACGTAACAATGGAAAACAAGATAAAGTATAATTCATCTGTACATATCGCAATTATAGGTTATTTATTATTTATTAAATCTCCAAGATTTGAAGCCCTATTTTACAAATGTATGTTAGGGCTGTAAACGAAATTATAGGTTATTTATAATTTTTATCCTGTAATTAAAACTTTACGGTAACCTAGTTAGCCTTCAATTTGTTATGGTAAAGGGCTAAAGCCTAATAACAATTTTGTTCATCGCCAGTTGTGATACATGTTAAGGGACATCTGTTATGTTTCCATAATATAGAGGCCATAACAATGTCTTGTGTTATGTTACTTCTCAGAATCTATACAAAGAAATATCATAAAGACAAGAGTTGTTGCTATGGAGACAAAACAATTATAATTTTACAAATAAAAAATGCTATACCTTAATAAAAGAACGTAAACGTTTTGAGTTGGATTTTTTTCGAAGTGAAGTAAAGTCGTAGGTCCCGTGACGTAGAATTACGGCACGTGAAGTAAATTCAAAGTCTGACATAAGAGATCCATCCATAGTAATTCTGCCCGAGGGCAGGTCCTTCACTGCAATCATAGTATTTTCTCGCTATGCAGCTTTACTAAGGAATTGTAGGTATGGTAGCTTCCCGTTGCTTTCCACACCGGTGAAGGATGATATGATAATGATAAGGATGATTATGATGGTCATATGATTTCGGGGACCGTTTGGGCCATAAAGTTTTCCTGACATTTGTCTTACAGGTGAGGAAAAACCCCGATAAAAACCTCACCCAGAAAAACTGCCCCGACCGGGGATCCAACCCGGGCCCGCTGCGTGAATTTGTCATCCTTCCATTTCACGCCTATATTTTAATTACGACACTAGATACCTAACTTCGTTAAAAAGCGTCGTTAAATAAAAATACTAAACAAATACACGAGTATTTGAGAATAAAGTTCTTAGGACAATTTTTGGAACAAAGAGAGATGAACAGACAGGTGAATGGAGAAGACTTCATAACAGTGAATTACATGGTCTTTATAGGAAGCCAGATATAATAAGAACAGTTAAGTCTCGTAGACTGCGATGGGCAGGACTTGTGGCACGAATGGAGAATGAAAGATGTGCATGGAAGCTTCTTGTAGGAAAACTAGAGGGAAAACGCCCAGTTGGTAGACCAAGAATGAGGTGGGAGAATAGCATTAACTATGATTTGAGGGAAGTATATTATACAGGGGATGATTGGAAAACATTGGCTCAGGATAGGGATATATGGAGAGCTTATGTCCGCGCGGCCATGAACCTACGGGTTCGATAGTGCGATTGAGTTAGTTAGTTAGTTAGACAAATACACGATTTCATGAACATATATATAACTCAGGCAGGATATTAATACCCCTGACCATGAGATGGCGCCCGGCTGAGCTAGATGGATTTTTAGGATGGAAAAGATCAAGAAACAAGTCTTCTAGGAAACCTTTAAGCCTTGGGTATCGAGTCTCAAGATTTTCTAGCTCGTAAAAGAACCTCAAGCCTAAATTAGTGCCTTCCCCATCCATTACTTGCCTACTAGAGTCTCATTGAGGTGATGTGCTGACACGAAGTCACTCGCTGACATCTATAGGAAAATAAGCGCAACTAAATTAGCTTGGTTAAAGTAACTCTCGCAAAGTAGCACTTCCTCCTATTCTACTTCCTTCACAGTATCCTCTGCCCGCTCCTGGGATCTCCTTCCTCAAGATATCAGGTGTTCCCGCACACTTGGTACCTTTAAGTCACGCTTATACAGTTACCTGTTGTCTAATAATTAATTTTTGTCTATTTATTTAATTTTATACTATGTCATTAATCTTTTCCTCGTTTTTTTATATATCTTGTACATATTATATATTTAATTCATTAAATTTAGGGTAAATCAAAATACATTATAAATATTAATTGTATTGCATTCATAACTTGTAATCGTTTATATATATATATATATATATTGTAATTTAGATTTAAGACTATTTTTTTTTGTTTGTATTTTTTTAAACCTGGTTGAGTGGTAGACAAGGCCTTAAGGCCTTAACTCTGCCAGGTAAAATGAAGTTATTATTATTATTATTATTATTATTATTATTATTATTATTATTATTATTATTATTATTATGTTTTATATAGGGACGTAGGGGAGAGTAACATACCATGAAATTTCGAGTTTGTTTGAAGGAGACTTATTACATCTCAATTTAAAGCTACAACCATCTTCTGAACTCATAATTTTCCCAAACATTGCGTTTCTATACTTTTTTTTTCATGAAAATTATTTGTAAATGGAAAATTATCCGTAAACGTACAATAGGATCAAGATTTAGAGATTGGGCAAGCGTTTTCAGAATATTCCATATCAAGCAGTCATTATCTTCAGCTGTGTGTTTTTTCTATCTTCATCTTGTTTTTAGTAGTGTATTCGTAGTGACCCCATTTCCGGTAACATTGTTTCTCATCATTCTTTAGGCTGGAAATTTAAACATGCTGATCAATAGTTATACACTGAAATAGCACATTGAGAATAATGAAACGCCACCTACAGTTTTGAACATGCACAACCCGACCGATGCTTCCTCTGGAGCTGTGTGTGTGTGTGTGTGTGTGTGTGTGTGTGTGTGTGTGTGTGGTGTGTGAGAGAGAGAGAGAGAGAGAGAGAGAGAGAGAGGAGAGGAGAGAGAGAGGAGGAGAGAGAGAGAGAGAGAGAGAGATATTTCCGCCACGGACAATAAGCAGACTTAGGGACCGGGATTAATTAATTAACCGTAAAGCTACTTATGCTTCCGGTGAATCATATTTGAAGCGCACTATGAGAATATACTTTGAATGCAAATAAATACAGAGTGTCTCCAAAGTCGCTATCCATTTCCATGAAAACACTATTATTTTTTTATTTTCTTTGCATACACTGTTAACTTAGTGCATCGTTTCTCAAACTGTGGTTTGCGAACCCCCAGAGATTCGTTCCAAAGTTCCAAAATAAAATAAAATTGTCATAGTAGTAGTAGTAGGACTTTATTAGACAAAAAGTAAGATATTTACAATATTATTTACAAATATGGGTCGCACGGGCAGTAAGCCGTACGTGCTGTTGACAGTCCGTTACAATAAAGTAATAATTGGTACTAGTGTAAAGAAAAATAAACAAAAACAGCAATAACATTACAATTACATAAAGAAAACACAATAAAAATATTACAATTAAATAATAACACAATAGCATTATACACTAAAAACATTAACATTACAATTACATAAAGAAAACACAATAATATTACAATTAAGTAATAACACAATAGCAATAACATTACAATTACATAAAGAAAACACAATGATAATATTACAATTAAATAATAACACAATAGCATTATACACTAAAAACATTAACATTACAATTACATAAATAAAACACAATAATATTACAATTAGGTAATAACACAATAGCATTATACACTAAAAAAACATTAACATTACAATTACATAAAGAAAACACATTAATATTACAATTAAATAATAACACAACAGCATTATACACTAATTAATTTATATATAATTGTTAATAATTAATGGTATTGCATTTTGATAACATATATTTATTCATGAATGAGTGTTGTCCTTATTTTTCGCGTTCTGTCCAGAAATTTACCGAGGTTTATCCAATTTTCTGGATTTACCAATAACTCGTAGCATGCCAATCTTTCCCGATTTGAATTTAGAAATCTTTCCGGTAATAACTGACGTCTCCAATATTCTAAATCATTACATTTTCCTAATATATGTATCTCATCTTCAAAGTTCCCGCACATTGGACATATTCGCATATCGTGATCGTCGCTAATTTTTAGAAATTTCCATGCCCCTAGCCTAAACCAAGCAAGCCCTGATCTCTCCTTAAATCCTAGGTTGAGTATATACGATTCTTTTCCCCAAACGTGTTTTAGGTCTCTTTAAAGTAATGCCACGAGTGATTTCCAATTTATCTAGAGATTTTGGAAATCAAGAGTGGCATTTGTTCGGACTATTTAACGAATAAAATTAAACTGTTTACTCAAAAATCATTATTCAAATACAGTTATTTTAAAAATATTTGTATATTTAATGTAAACGGCGGTATTTGAAAACAAATGAGAAACGTTATGTTTCGTTTGTTCATCCACTGGAACCATATTATTGTATTGCCAAATAGGATCGCAATATTGTAAGAATGCACCCTAGTGCACCCTACGTCAAACTATATATTATAACCAACATTGTAGGTCTCGGGGTAGCGTGCTGCCTTGTCACGCAGCGGGCCCGGGTTCGATCCCCGGTCGGGACAGTTTTTCTGGGTGAGGTTTTTATCGGGGTTTTTCATCACATGTAAGACAAATGTCAGGAAAACTTTAAGGCCCAAACGGTCCCCGAAATCATATGGCCATCTCAATCATCATCATTCATATTCATCTTAGGTTAAGCTTAGGATTAGGGACTCTCCTGGCGCATCATTATCATCATCATCACCCATCATATCATATCGGGGCAACGTAACCTCGCCTTCGAGGCGCCCGAACCTCAGAAGTGGGTTACAAGTACGCCATGCCAGGCGAGAAACCAGGAATGTCGAAAGACAAACCTGGGGCATTTGAAAAAAAAAAAGAAATAATAATGTTGAGTGATTCCGGGCTTTGTGGCCCTGGTCCATGACTGGTGTTCCTACCAGACGTTTCCCCCTCAACTGCGGAGGGTCGAGCCTACCAGGAAACAACACCTAGAAGTACCCGCCACTGAAGATGCCCTCCACAGCAGGGAGAAACGTTTGGTAGGAACACCAGTGATGGACCACGGCCACATAACCCGGAATCACTTAACATTATGATTACCGGCCGTGAAAGCCTGCATTCAACTATTGTTGGTTATTATTTAATTTCTGTTGTCCTATGATGTAAATATGTCAATTATATTTTTCTGGAACTTAAATACCTGGGAAATAATACATTTAAGAAAGTGCAAACAGTGGTTCCTTTTTATTGTGGTATAATCAATTACTACAATTTTTTTGTTCTATTATATCTCGCAAGCGTTATCTGGTTACGTTCATGCACTATATATACAACCTGGAAGCCACGTGTCTTCTAGAATTCTTATATTGGTACTACGTGAATATAATGTATAAATTGCTATATTCAACGTATTTGTTAGAGAGTAAGTCACTGGAAAATAACCTGTTCAGAATATTACAAAGGAGGAGCTTTCTTTAATATGATAAATTTAATTAATAACACGACTGTGATTGGTTGTAAAACAAAATTCATTGAAACGTGATAGGTTATTGAGTCCCATTTGGGGCATGAGTTAAATAGTCCTCGTAATTTAAATCTAGAAGGAAAGGGCAGACCAATTTATTAACATACTCTTTATTTCAGTTTTGAGGTGCTTTAACGTCCGTAAATATACAAAAGGGGGTGTTATTTCCCTACACCCAGGATTTTTATACTCCGAAGAAGAAAAAATCGAGTTTGAAGGAACCAGTGCTAGCATTGTGACCTCTAGTCCACAAGGAAAAGGTATTCTGAATTTTGTGGCATTTACCTTATAGTGTTAAGTAAAATCATTAAAAATATCAACTGATAATGGAACAGGAACCTGCTGCGTGAAAAGCAACGAAGTTAACCTTAGACTACAATAGTTTTTTCTCAGAATTGACAACCGGAGAATTATTACTAGAGCCCATAGATAAAACAATAAGGGATTCCGCCCACATGCTCTGAAAACTCGTTTTATTTTTCTACAACTTGATAACGGTATCTAGTTGATAAAAGCGAACGAGCGCAGTCCATGTCTGAAATTACTGTTATACAGTGTTGCCAACTTAATTAAATTTGAGTCGATAATGACGGAATTGAAACGTAACTAATGGGGAATGTAGGACGGATTTTCTGATAGAAATTATTTCAAATTTCTTCCTCTTTCGATAATTCATTTAGTTCCTTCCGTTTTTAAATTCTAAATATTATTGTGTGTCCCGCGCCGTAGCCGAGCGGTTAAGGTAGGAAGCCTTGGCGCAGAGCTACGGGACTTGCGCTGGTTCGAGTCTCCATGGGGGAAGAAATTTTCTCATGGTATTTCGGCCAGTATGGGACCGGTGCCCACCCAGCATCGTGAGGCAATTGGGTAGCTACAATAAGTAGCGGCTCCAGGTTGAGGAACCAGCTATAACGGCTGGGGGACTCGACATGCTAACCACATGTCACCCCTACACTGGCTGTTGATCATCTACCTCTGTGATTGACACATGTGGATGTGAAGGGCCAGCAGCCGGCTGGTAAAAGGGCAACCGCTGAAAAGTGGAAAGACCCTCAATCGGAATATTATTGTTTTTATCTGAAACAATTATACTGGCATCTCCCTTTATGGCACTTTTACGAGGCACGCCATTTGGGCCTCTAAGTGACACGACATGCCAGGAAGTGTTTTGAAATTCTGCTTCACATACATGCACACAGGGATCACAAAATGACTTGTTAGATATCCCCGAATGAGTGATCAGTTCTTGGCCTGACTCACCTCTGAGAAAACATGAATAAATGAGTGATCAGTTCTTGGCCTGACTCACCTCCGAGAAAACATGAATAAATGAGTGATCAGTTCTTGGCCTGACTCACCTCCGAGAAAACATGAATAAATGAGTGATCAGTTCTTGGCCTGACTCACCTCCGAGAAAACATGAATAAATGAGTGATCAGTTCTTGGCCTGACTCACCTCCGAGAAAACATGAATAAATAAATAAGTGATCAGTTCTTGGCCTGACTCACCTCCGACAAAACATGAATAAATGAGTGATCAGTTCTTGGCCTGACTCACCTCCGAGAAAACATGAATAAATGAGTGATCAGTTCTTGGCCTGGCTCACCTCCGAGAAAACATGGATATATAACAAGACACACCATATACTCATACATTCATACTAAAACTAATTAATTCAATGGTTATATCGAATTCGGAGATTAATGAACGTGTGGACATAAGCTCTCCATACATCACTATCTTGAGTTCCTGTGTATCTCACTCAAATCATGGTTAATATTAATCTTCACCTCATTCTTGAGGCTGAACCTAAATCCAGCTCCTTCTGCTGATGATAGGACTTGTCCCGAAAGGCCTACAGAGAATCAATAGTTTACTAAATTTAGGAGGCGAAGCTATTAGCTAACAATTTCATAATTTTATATAAACTAACTCACTGGCACTATCGAACCCGTAGGTTTATGGTCGCGGAACATAAGCTTTCAATTTATCCCTATCCTGAGTTAATGTTTTCTAATCATTCCCTGTATAATGTACTTCCCTCAAATCATAGTTAATGCTATTCTCCCACCTCATTCTTGGTCTACCAACTGGGATTTTTCCCTCTGGTTTTCCTACATGAAGCTTCCATGCACGTCTTTCATTCCCCACTCGTGCCACATTATAATTTTATATTATAATTTTTATTCTGTGACTAATATCTCAACGGAATTGTATCATTAATCTTATTATGTTAACTGCAGTATGATTACTAACACTCCAGAACTTGTAACTACAGTGTATATTTTCTTAAGTATGAAATCAATAGGAAATTAGAGAACAAGAGCTATGTGACGACATTAATATTCATGTATCTTAGTATTACTCGTGTCACCTTCATCGAGCTCACTTTCTGATAGGTTGCCAGACAATCTCATGTTTAATATTAAAAATGTATTAAATGCAGAGTCCTCCGGGAGGGACTTTAAGCCGTGGGTCCCTAGTCTGAAGATTTTCAGGCTCGTAAAAGATCCTTAAGCCTGAATGAAAGGCCTCTAAGCAAAATTTATCGAATTTTCCCGTCCTAGTACTACCTTGGTTTCCTAGATGTCAGTATGAGGCGGGACGCTGACCACGGACCACTCAAATGACATATATACGAAAACAAGTGTAACTAAATTAGTATGGTTCAAATTCTTCCCTGTAGACGGAGGGCACCTAAATCTCTATTAAGGGAAAAATGGGTTTACAAGAGACAAGAAGATTAAATGCAGAAAAGCAGCAGCTAATTTACTATTATAGCCTCACTGTGATAGTTGTCCAGCGGCTCGCTTTTTTCCCCGCAGCTGTTATATATAATTAAATACAAAGATGCCGACTACCGCCACTATAATAATTCCGCATGTCAAGCATTGTCGCGCGGCACCCGTTTTTATACAGTAAACTGACAACCATCATAGTGGGGCGATAATACCAACAATTGGACGGCGTTATGCATCAACCGGCTATGCGTCATTATGTAAGCTCCGAGGAAATATTTTAAAAGTTTAAGTCAATCTTTACTATTCATTGTAGCGCCAAACTAACAATACTGGATATTATAACTATTATAGGTTATTTTCCTTATTTGACAGTTATGCATCAACAATCTAAGAGTGGGGAAATTTGGTGCTTAGCTGCATGATGCAAAATTTAAATTACATTTATGAAGATCTGATTTAATATGTTTGTTGCAAAACACAGAAACTCTGATAGGACTGATGGCGTTTACATTTCCTTTAATAATTAGGCTAAAAGTGCGCGTTTACTTACTTAATGAGCCAGTGTAACAGGTGACATCAATTTTTTTTGGCGCTTAGCCGGTTAATGAATAACATCGTCCAACTGACGTTAACTTCAGCAGCATGAAATTTATGTCACCATCTTTTTTTTTTGGTCTAATGCCACCAAGTTGTGTTTTATGACATTCTGGCTTTCTCCCCTGGCATTGGCGGAATTGCAATCCATTTATTATAGTGGGCACCTGGAAGGCGAAGTTTTGAATTAGAATTAGCCCATAATCATCCCATTTTGGGGCAAGAGCCTCCTGCGACTGCAGGATGGCTTACGTTACATTCCCGGGTTAGCCAATCCCTTGGGACTTTCACTTCAACTTTTTATGGATTGCTTCCATCTTTGTCTGTCTTGCGCTATTCTAGTCCACAATGTTCCTAGATGACACTTAAACACTTCACTCCAACGCTTTTTTTTTTGTCTTCCAACTTTCCTTTTTCCTAGTCTGGGTTAAGTTACCCCAATTATATTATGGGCGATAAATGATAATGACGCGCCAGGAGAGTTCTTAACCTAAATACCAGAAACATAGGCAACCACAGGAATAATTCCCTTTAACCTTTAAACGCCCAGGAGCCCATATGCTGGGTTTTAAAATGTACGTCCAATCTGCCCGCAGACCCAGCGTATGGGTTCTGAGCAGTCGGACTTGTTTGGTTGCTTGAAATTATACTGGATAATACTACTATTGTAACATACCTTTTTTCAGGGTTATCAGATGCTTGGCAACGTGATGTGAAGATAGCATTTGTTTATTAAATGTTTGTTTTTGTGTGATAAGCCTCGAAACAATCACCAATTCACAAACCGACATCATACTTTTACACTTCACTTGCACACGTTCCCCGCGTCGAACACACGACAACTTAGTCTTTGTAAAGCTACCGACCAATGTTGACTAAAATTAACTTCAAGTCACAAAAATATCTGTACTCAATATACTATGTCTACCGACCAGGGAGTCATCTACAGGGTGTTCTACCAACCTGTTCCGAAAAGTCTGTGACAAGTCTAAGTCGGAAGTCTGTATGTGTTGTTTTGGCCCAATGTTGACTAAAGTTGACTTCAAATCACAAAATGTCTGTACTCAATATACTAGGTCTATCCAGGGAGTCGTCTACAGGGTGTTCTATCAGCCTGTTGCAATACGTCTCTGACAAGTCTAAGTCAGAAGTCACTATATGTTGTTTTGGCACCAATTAAGTCAGAAGAAGAAAAAATTGTATAGAATGGTTAAGTCTAACAAATGAAAAAATATTTTTTTTGGTTGAGTAAACAAGCTATAACGGCTGGGGGACTCCACATGCTGAGCACATGTCACCCATGCACTAGCTCGAAGATCATCTACCTTTGTGATTGACACATATGAGTGTGAGGCCAGAAGCTCGATGGTAGGCTCTAAGAGCCTTCTAGGCCTGTCGCACCATGGAATTATTATTATTATTATTATTATTATTAGATTATTAGGCATCCCTTTTCTCTTATGTCTTACTATCCCACAACACGTCATTTCACATTAGAATAATTACGCCAAGAAAAAGGTACATTTCTGATTCTGTCATGTCAGGGGGAAGAGTACATTTTTCTTCGCTGTTAATTCTAGTTTCACGAACCCAAGACCTGACAAACGTCAGGTGTCCCACAGCTATAAGTGTCAGTTGATTGTAGCTTGTCATTGATATCGTTTTGTCATTGTCACAATCCGAGAATGTCTTGTATTTCAGCGTAACGTAGTGATTTTGTACTAGGCATATCGTAAACTTCACTCTGAGTCACAAAACTGTGAATGAATAAGGGCTGTGGGTGGAATGTGACCTGTTTTTTTTTTCTTCAAAACTTTCCTGCTTTAGGGGAAAACTGACCGGATGCAACATAATAAACAAAAGAATGAACGAGGGTGAGAATATACCTAAATCTATGTATAGTTTTTCACTTCTAACCTGATTCACAACACTCTAAAATCCCGAAAGTTATTTGCTAACTATCCTGAATTTAAAAATTATCTCTATGATATAAAATATCACTACGGGTTTTTGCCGTGAATACCACTGATTTTACAATAATATTTAACACTCTAAACCTTGTTTCATGTTTGTGACCCCCACATATTTTAAAATATGAGTTAATAAAATCAGTAAAGTTATAGTCAAAAGACAAGGAGTTTAAAAGCTAGGTGGACATTTAAACCCGGGCAGACTGCCGCTAC
Organism: Diploptera punctata; assembly: GCA_030220185.1. Classification (NCBI taxonomy): domain Eukaryota; kingdom Metazoa; phylum Arthropoda; class Insecta; order Blattodea; family Blaberidae; genus Diploptera; species Diploptera punctata. Next base: position 3,860,984 of record JASPKZ010008364.1, on the reverse strand, counting down.
CTGGCCATTTAAACTTGGGCGCTTAAAGGTTAAGGAAAAATTCCTATAATCTGACCGGGAATCGAACCCGGGATCTCATGAACTGAAGTCAGAAACGCTGACCACTAGCTCGCGAGGCTGTCTTAAAACTGAATAACTAAAATCCCAGCATTTTTTTGACTTAAGTATTATTTCATTTAGGGAAGTACATTCCTGTTTATAAGTCAAGATCCATGCAACATGTTCATCGAATGGAGGATCACAGGATACCCAAACAAATGTTAAGCTCTCAACCTGCAGGAAGATGAAGACCAGGACATCCACTAAAAATACTTATGTTTGGTGTTTCTATTGAGCTTCGAAACAGGCCAACTAAATTCGTGAATGGACTACGATTGTGATGATGATACTATTTCACTTATTTAGATTCCATACTTAGGGCATTTTTCTATTGTCAGTGACAGAGAACATTGAAAACTGGATGATATCACTACATCAATTTTGAAGAAAAAATCAGTTGGTTAGTTTCCACTTTGACTATATAAATTACAGAGTGAGTTATTATTTTAAATTTGAAACCATTTTGACAGTTTTACGATTGTCGGTTGTCTGTTTGATGGTGTTACCAGTTGGCAACACTGCTGTTGCGGACACGCATGTATGTTATATTACTGTTAGTTTCATTCTTATCTTATTTAATTGCTTAATAGTATTTTGCTATTGGTGTTGTTAGTTTCTGTTATGTTCACAACACTGACGTGTCCTAATCCACCAGTATAAAATGTGTCATACTTTTATTTGTCAGAACTAACACTTCATGTTTTATAGTTTTATATGTGCATTGCAACAGGAACAGGTATGTGAAAGTATATTAGTTTATAAATGAAAAAAAAAATGTATATAATAAAGAATATATAAAGGGTTAATCAAGTACATTTATGGGGTAAATATAACAATTTAAATACTTAATACTTAATATAGGCTTTCCACTTTACAGCAGTTCGCCCTTGATTCCTGCTTTCCAGAGATTCCTATCTTCCCATTGTCCTTCTTCCATACCCCTCTTCATTGTGGCATCATATATTCCCTCATACCATGTTCTTCTACTTCTTTCCCTCTTCCTTCTGCCTGGTACCATCCAATCCAACACCTTTTTAGGCCACTGGTCTTCCGGCATCCGTTGTACATGTCCATACCACTGTAGAGCTCTCTTTGTTATCCTATCGATAACAGTTTCCTGTGCATCCACTTCTTGTCTGATATATGTATTCCGAATATGTTGTAGCCTGGATATTCTCATACTTCTGCGTAATCCATCCATTTCTGTCACCAAGATTCTTTTCTGCATCCTTTCATTTATTGTCCAGCTTTCTGGTCCATATGTAAGTATACTTTCTATTATTGTCTGCATAATCCCTTTTCTTGTTTTTCTGGTCAAATTTCTATTCCATAAAATACCATTCAGGGATCTAATCGCCTTCCTTGCACAATTTACTCTGTTAGTAATATCTTTTTCACAAGTACCAGATTTATCTATTATAGATCCAAGATATTTAAATTCTTCAATACGTTTAATTATCATATTATTTATTTGTAGGTCTTCTGAATTTCCTCCGATTACCATATATTCTGTTTTAATATAATTTATCTTCAGTCCACCTACCTCAAGTACATCGACCAACTTTCTGATCATATATTCTATATCTTCTTTATCTTGTCCTATTATAATCTGGTCATCAGCGAATAATAAATTGTGCAGTAAATGGCCATTAATGTCGATTCCCATTCCCCTACATGACTTATTCCATTTCATTAATACTGCTTCTAAATATATCTTAAACAATGTTGGTGACAGCCCGCATCCTTGCTCTTAATCCTTTTGTTATATCAAATTCTGGAAGATATTCTATTTCAACCCTTGTATTATACTTGCCGTACAATCATACATTCTTTTTATAAAATGTATGAGAGAATTAGATATTCCAAACTTCTCCATTGCCAACCAAAGCTTATTGATGGCGTTACAGAGTCATATGCCTTTTCCAGGTCTATATAAATTGCCATATGAACTTCTTGTCCTTAGCCAACATATTTTCTGTAATCTGCCTGATCATAAATATATTATCAAGGCAAGATTTACCTGCTGCACAACCTGTAAAACAATTAAATACGTATTTATTTTTATTATTTGTCATATCATTTATTGTAATTATATTTCTAGTATTTTATTAATCTAAGTAAGTTATATTTTGTATGTTTAATTTAAGGACTCTGTTTAATAGATCAAATCACTAGTGTCGCAAATCAAATCTGGGCGCGAAAGTGTTGCTTTTGCAGGCTTAAGGTTCTTTTATGTGACGTAAATATACGACACAGGATCCACAGCCTTGTTTCCCTTCCAAACGTAGCTAAACTCGGATTTTTATGTCCCGAAATAAAGCCATTGACCCTATCGAGGTTTTAACCTTAAACCTTGGAATCGGAGGTGAATATTAACAGAATCAATGAAAAGTTTGGCTCGGCCATTTTTTTATATTTCCGACACATCTTAATGAAAATGTTTTCTAGGCTACATACTATATTTTTCCAACGGTCGTCATTTAAGTCAATTACCGTAATATTAATTTTGTATACTGGCACTGCATAATTTTTTGATGGTTTATTATTATTATTATTATTATTATTATTATTATTATTATTATTATTATTATTATTATTATTATTAATTTTAAATAAATTCCTAAAACTGCGTTTTACCTTATGGATATATCACAGGAGCATTTAGTCTAAGAAATGCTGTAGGCCTATGTTAAAATTTGAAAATTAGTCCTTCATTGGTACAGTGTTTCAGTGTCATTGCTTTATACTCTAGTCCCATTTACGTTTAATTTTTACTCTAAAAGTAAGAAGTGGTCCACTAGAGGCCATTAGGAGACCCTTGGGGTAGTAGGAGGTTAAGGCTACCACTTTTTCTAGACAATCGGCACTTCATGTCAGCCCTGCTTGACAGAACCCCCAGAACAAGCGTCTGGTACTTATTTCCGTTAGAGGCTCAGTCGAACCAAGGGCCATGGTTCCACCAGAAGGTTTGGGTCCGGGACTCAAAATCTCGATCTCCCGGTTTGTAGCGTATTGCCTTAACCAACTATGCTACGGAGTGCCCGCGATGTCTATTCTAGTGTCAAAAATTTGTCCTGTAATAAAACGTATTTGTTACGAAAATATTTTATTTAGGTTACTTTGTTTCAGTTTAGTTTCATTGTTTTTTAAAAAATACTTAAAATATGGTAATGCATTAATTTCACTACAAGTTTTATACTTTTAATGATTTTAGTAGACGAAATAATTGATGATAGAACATGTGTGGAGAAGTTAATGAGGAAAAGGTTATTTAATTTCATTAATATGACTATTTAACTCATGCCCCAAATGGGAGTCAATGACCAATTACATTTCAATGAGTTTTTATTTACAACCAATCACAGTCGTGTTTCGCCTAAAATTTACCAACTAAAGTTTATCATAATAAAGAAAGCACCTCCTTTTTAACATTCTGAATAGGTCATAGCATTATTTCGCAGTGACTGGCTCTCTAAGAAATACGGCTACCAGATTGTATATATATATATAGTGCATGAATGTCAACACGTAGCGCATACGAGAGATAATATAAAAATATTTGTAACAATTGATTATACCACAAAAAAAAAAAAAAAGGAATCCACTGTCTACACTTTATTAAACGAATTATTTTCCAGGAAATGACGCAGAAAAATATAATTGACATATTTACATCATAGGACATCAGAAATTAATTAATACCTATAACGTTAGTTATAAATTTCTCCACTAGGGTGCATTCTTACAACATTGCGATCTTTTGGCAATAAATAATATTATGATCTGGTTGCAGTGATCGAACAAATGAAGCAAATGAAGCGTACCAATCGTTTTTCTCATTTGTTTTCAAACATCGCCGTTTACATTAAATATATAAATATTTTAAAATAACTATAGTTAAATAATGATTTGTGAGTATACAGCTTAATTTTATTCGTTAAATATTCCTAACAAATGTCACTCTTGATTTCCAAATTCTCTAGATAAATTGGAAATCGCTCGTGGCATTACTTATGACAAGTAATCTCTCTGATTACTTTCATTAGGATTATGAAATATAAACGGAATGGAAATTCTTATTTATACGGGTATTGAAATGACAGAGTTGGTGTCGTTTCGGTGGAAGCGTGGCTAGCACGCACGGCTGTCCCGACTGGAACTCAGGTTCTAATTCTGGCGGTTCTGGAGGGAAATACTGGGATATTTCGGAGTTTTCTCGGGGTTTTCACGTTTCCCGATTTTCATCCTGCCAACACTCTTCACTCCCCACCATACACCACATCATTTGATCTCCATTCATTAATTTATCGTCACCTTTCTCATCTTCTCATGTTAGGTAAAATATTCGTTTACTCACAAATCATTACTTAAATATAGCTATTTTAAAATATTTATATATTTAATGTAAACGGCGATGATTGAAAACAAATGAGAAATGTTTCTTATGCTTCATTTGTTCATCACTGCAACCAGATCATATTATTTATTGCCAAATGATCGCAATATTGTAAGAATGAACTCTAGTAGAGAAAAATTGAAACACATCAAACCGTTTATAATTATTAATTAATTTCTGATGTCCTATGATGTAAATTATATTTTTCTGGAACGTAAATTCCTGGGTAATAATATGCTTAAGAAAGTGCAAACTGGTTTCTTTTTATTGTGGTATAATCAATTACTACGAATGTTTTCTATTATATTCCCCAAGCAGTATCTGTTAACATTCGTGCACTATATATGCCTATACAATCTGGTAGCCTTATTTCTTAGAGAGTCAGTCACTGCAAAATAATGCTCTGACCTATTCAGAATGTTAAAAGGAGGAGCTTTCTTTAATATGATAAACTTATTTGATAAATTCCTTGTGAAACACGACTGTGATTGGTTGTAAATCAAAATTCATTGAAACGCGATTGGTCATTGACTCCCATTTGGGACATGAATTAAATAGTCGTGATAATAGTCTATCGTAAAAAAATGGCATTATTTACAATAAAAATTATAGCCATACACAATGAACTAAATCAGACTTAAAACTACATAGGCCTACATCTAATTTGGAGAACTTGCAACGTTTACATTTTACTTTGTGGGAGCATTTGAGTTAGTTGGAAGGGTAGTGATTGACTGTTGTAAAGAATGAATGCGTTGCTGTGACAACGCAAACTCACAATCATCAAATGCTGAACTATCAGAATTACAAATATTTTTGTGGTCTCGAGGTAGCGTGCTGTCTTGTCACGCAGCGGATCCGGTTTCGTTTCCCGGTTAGGACACATTCCTGGGTGAGGTTTTTATCGGGGTTTTTCCTCACCTGTAAGGCAAATGTTAGGAAACTTTAAGACCCAAACGGTCCCCGAATATCATATGGCCATCGCAATAATCATCATTCATATTCATCTTAGATTAAGCTTAGGATTAAGGACTCTCCTGGCGCACCACTGTCATCATCATCATCATCACCACCCATCATATCATCGGGGCAACGTAACTCCGCCTTCCAGGCGTCCAATCTCAGAAGTGGGTTACAATTACGCCAATGCCAGGAGAAAACACCAGAAATGTCCAAAAAAAAGGACAACCTGGGGTATTAAATATATATATATATATATATATATATATATTTATTTATACCTCTTCTGTGCTATGTTTCAGTTTAATGTAAACAAATCAGATATATGACTGCATTTTCATTGGTCGAATTTTGGTTTTTTCTTTAAGCGTGTACGAAACTGTAGTTCGCTCTCTTAACACTCGAAATAAAGGATATAAAAATAATTTTAAAAATGTATTATCTAGCACTTGTCTATATAAGTTATATAGGGGAATCTTAAAATACATAATTACAATTTCAATACATTAAATAAGCATTGTTTCATTCTTACGCATAAGTAATGCAGAATACGTTTGAATTTAAATTGTTTTAAAATGACATAATTTCTATAGAATTTCTTGAACATTGCAAAGCGAAGCATTTGAAAAGTGGAGAAAAACATTATTTTGAATGTTCTCAAACAGTTTAGTAAAAAGATCCCACATTAACCATTGAGTATATGGTGAAAATAATAGCAGAATATACAGGTGAGTCAGCATAGAATTGTAAATTCTGCTAATAAATAAATTATTCCTCAAAATAAGGTAGAATATATATAGATTAGATTAAGATTAGATTAGATTAAGATTTATAGTATACAAGAACTGTTGCGAAAAGATATTTTCTTGTCTCGTTTTCACGGGCAACCCAGACAACGGTTTCCATTTTGTGATAATTCAGTATTTCCTTAGGGAACCTGGTCGAGTCCATTATGGTGACAATGCCCTTTCCAGTTCTGTTGATACTTAGAGATTCAGTCGAAGATTGTGACATATTGGCTTCTTTTAATACATCTACATTTTTCTTTTGATCCCGTTTGGGGTCGGGTGTTCGGCGCATGCAACTCATTTCGCAGGCTATTAATCTAGTTTCATCATTAATTGAAGCCCAAATAATCCCGAATACCATCTTGGAATAAAAAATCATCCATATCATATTTGCCATGTTTAGTATGAATGCATGGGCAAATGGCATGTCTTGATTTAAATATTCGCTTTATATCGAGGTAATTCGGTGGTGGAGGCTCTCCATGTTCTTGCATGCTCAAAATACCTAGGCCTATGTGATCCAGATTAAAATCCTCTCCCGTTATGTCTTCTTTGTAAAAACGAGTACACTGGAACATGTAAAAGTACCTACAAAGCAAGAGGCTAAACTCACAAGGGAACAGCCAACCACTGCATGCCGAAACCTACCTTGAAATTTACCCAAGAGAAGTTTTGTGATGTACCAAGGCCGTGTCTAAAAAATACCTGTCATTTTAACTGCAAGGAAAAAAATCGAAGCCACAATCTAGCAATGGCAACCCGCTTTGCGTACCAGTTGCACGTCACTGCTTGACTTAAAGCGGTGTGGATTGAGGCGGGTGCGGGACGGTGGAAGGTAGTGGAGAGTTGTATTACTTCCCCATAGTTTAAATGAGAGATTTGGCGCTGGATTTTAAGTGTCTTGCAGTTAAATGCGGCAGATACTTTTTTGGACACGGCCTTGGTACATCACAACACTTCTTTAGAAGAAATTTCAAGGTAGGTTTCGGCATGCAGTAGTTGACAGTAAGGAAAATAAAGGAAAAGAAAACTTATAGTTTAAATTAATTAATTCATTAAGCCGTTCTAATATTTTGTTGTTTAAGCTAATCTTGCTTGATTCTAGGCTTTTAACATGAAAGTTATTACTAAGAAATATAATTTGCTCTAAATTTAAAGAGTCGCCACTGCATAATTATTATGCAAGTTTTATCGCATCGAAAGTGGTCTGGTCTATATATACTTAAGGTTGCCATTGACAGTGCTGATAAGTGATATGGAGTGAAATAAGCAATACAGGGTGACCCGTTCTTCTTGTGCACTTATAATAACTTTTATATTTACACCGAAGTCCACCGCTATGGTCTCGAGGTAGCGTGCTGCCTTGTCACGCAGCGGGCTCGGGTTCGATCCCCGGTTGGGACAAGTTTCCTGGATGAGGTTTTTTAGGGTTTTTTCCTCACCTGTAAGATAAATGTCAGAAAACTTTAAGGCCCAAACGGTCCCCGAATACCATCTGGCCATCATTATCATCAATATCATATTCGCCTAATTAGCTTAAGTTTAGTTTAATGCCTCCCCTAGCACATCATTACCATCATCATCTACTCTCGTATCATCGGGGAACGTAACCCCGCCTTCCAGGAGCCCCAAACTGAGAAGTGGGTTACAAGTATGCACGCCATGCCAGGAGAGAACACCAGAAATGTCGAAATGACAACCTGGGGCATTTGAAAAAAAATGTATATTTACATTGGTGTTAATTTGCACTCCTTTGGTAGTAATTTGAAACCAATGGCTAACATAAGAATGAAAATGTAGTTCATGTAAATCCATTCTTGTTCAAGATAAAAGTGGGGTCATATTTTTTTCAAGTGCCACTACATAATTTGACCTTGAAGCTGGCGGTGGAACTTGTGAGCCCCAATGACTCTGAGAGCTATGCCGATGGTAGCATAGCTACTGGTAGTATCTCCCTTGCCGGACAGGTCAAAGATGAGGGATCAAACATAGAAGCACTCCAGAAGAGGCACCCTACGACAGCTTCGGACGAGTAAGAGTTCTTTGGAATGGCGCATCTGGCGGAAGAAGTTATCCATGGGTAGATCAGACTCAAGAGATATAGTGAAAGCAACTGATCACGGGAACGGAAACCCTGAATTCAAATGACTCAGACCTCCAGATTGGGGGTTGGACGTTAGGCTAGCTCCCTAACTCCGTAAAAAAATACTGGCTAAAAATTCTCAACTACATAATTTATTCGGCGACTCCGTGGCGCAAGCGGTTAGACGGTCGCCTCTCACCGCTGGGGTCCCAAGATCGAGTCTCGGTCACTCCATGTCGGTTTCGTGATGGACGAAACGGAGCTCGGACAAGTTTTTCTCGGGGTTTCTCCCGTTTTCCCTTGCCACAATATCATTCCACCATTTCTCCATACTCATCTCATCCATTTTGTTTCATTTCGTTCAACTGCCCCTGTGATGGTGCGTCAGGAGTGGTCGGCCGGCACCCTTGCCATTCACAGACCTCTATATAAGGGGCTTCATCTCATCTCGACCCGACCCTGAGTTGGACACGAGATGAGGATATCTATTATTTTACATAATTTATTCATTATACTTTAACTACACTCTTTAAGACAAGTTCAAACAAATTATCATAACGTCTTTCTTCATTAAGAAATAACGTACTACCTCCGGAAACAATAACACAATGGATGATGAATCACGTCGGCATGTATTGTTTATGATTTGCCCCACTCAACTCACCTCGCCCTGCATGCGGTGTGCTGTACGTCACAACATGCAAAAATAAAAAGAGTCAGTTTCCGCCACAATCTACTAACTTCATTAATTTAGTTGTTTTCGAAGATACTTGTTGACCAAGTCGTACAGTGGTTGTACAGTGTTCCGTTATGTAATCTAACGAGAGAAGGCTGATAATTATTATCCTCAATTAGGGAGAATGTCGAAAAAACGCTATGAGAGCATAGGAGCTTTTCAGGAGGTGATATCTTCAGAGAATCATACATCTCGAAATATATTCACTTATCTCGTTATGAACGTCACTGAAACAGAAATTAATTTATTTCGGGAACGACATCACCACAGACCTCGCACTGGTGGGAATGGATAAGTTGCAGTCCTGGCTGCTAATGCAAATAACTCGAATGTGAGTATTATAGTCTACATATTTTCTTCAGTCAAATGAATGTCACTGCTTAACTGCCATGATGATCCAAATTTAATTCCGTTGTTGCGTGGATTGTGTCGGCCGCGGTAGACTATTTGTTACGCTCTTTGCCTCTGGTCCCTGCTGGGGTCGAAGGATGAAAAAATCCAAGGAAAAGTCCAGGAGGGACTTTAAGCCATGGGTCCCGAGTCTAAAGATTTTCAGGCTCGTAAAAGATCCTTAAGTCTGAATAGAAAGGCCTATAAGCAAAATTTACCGATCCCACCATCCTAGTAATACCTTAGTTGCCTGCCAGATTTCTCATTGAGTCGGTGTGTTGACCGCATGCCAATCATGACATCTATGGGCAAATGAGCGTAAATTAACTTGGTCTAGTAACTCCTTACAAAGGAGAGCCTAAGGCTATACTAATAATAATAATACTAATAATAGTAATACGAATAATAGTAATAATAATAATAATAATAATAATAGTAATAATAATAATAATGATTAAATTAGTATATTAAGTAATAACTTATATTTGATTTATTTTAAGGAATGCTTACGCCATTGTAGAAAGATGTTGCGTGGATTGAGGCAGATATGGTGATGCATCATGAAACTCTGCGTTGAGTTTTAGGACATGAGGGACAGGGACTTTCTCTCCAATATGACCTTGATATGACTAATGAAAATACGTCGTCTATAGAAGCATTAAACAGCTAACTGGCATATCAAAATCCAATGTATCGTATTATAATGCCACAAATGCCATTCATACCACGTGTCTCTTAATATCAACAACTGTGTGGTAACGATTTCTATGTACAGTTCAGTGAGTGGGAGCTGCAACAGTTGTAAACAAATCGAATTTTTTCTCAAATATCCTGTTTTCTGATGAAGCTGCATTTACCGATTATGGAGATGTGAATACCAGGGACATACACTGTTGGGCTGTAAAGAACTCGCGATGGTTCCGTCAAGCGGATTTTCAATACATCCGAACACTAAATGTTTAGTGTGGCATTGTTGGTAATGCAATTATTGGTTCATACTTCATCTATGGTTTTCGAAAGGTACTGATTACCCAAGTCTTCTACGATATCTCTGTCTGGTTTCTCAGAAAATATACCTTTTAGAGATCCGATTGTGTGACTATTACTCCGGAGCGTTTATTCACAAGATTCATCACCACATGTATTAAGATCATTTTGCATTACCCAGGGAGGCGATCTTCCTTACACCCCAAAAAAGGATCTCGCATTGAACAAATGCCTAGATCTAAACCAACACCTTACTCCTCAGTGAAACGCCACATAAAATTAAAATTCAAAATTATGAATGACAATGGACTTCAAACAGTGGCCAGAAACAAACATGGGAATGCCTAATAAAACATACTGATATACCGAACATACCAAGAAAAACAGAAGTAGCACATTTTAGGATGACAACGGGCCACGACTGCCTGGCAAAACACCTTCACAAAAGCAATGTTCTGCCTTCACCGAAACGCATTTTATGCAATCACCCTGATGAAGAAATGGAGGTCATTCCGAACAACTGTATCGCTGTCAAACATGAAGATTCTTCGACCTCAAAGTATTGGAGAGCAAGACTGCTAATGACTTTAGTGTTAGATGCATCCCATTAGACAACAACATAGCCTACATTTTCGAGATATGTATCAATGTGATATCAAAGCATGATTGTCCAGCATACATTTGACATCCGAGTGCATGTGGTCCTTGACAGAAAATGTCCTGATTGGTGAATTGGTCATTTTGGACCACAAAATTGATCTACACGTTCTCCGGACCTCTCGCCGCTGGAATTCTTCCTTTGGGGAACCACATTGTGTAGCAGAACGCTCCCAAAACACTAGAACGTATGATACAGGATTGTGGGACCATTCAGCCGGCAGAAACTCAGGCAGCAATACGGTATTTTAGAGAACGTCTATGATTGTGTGTTTATATGAATTGTCACAACTTGGAACATCTCCTCTAATTATCAAACCACGCGCATTGTGTTGCTGATGTTTCAGGCTTCAGTTTTTATTATTTGTATGGACATTGTACAGCAGCTACAGTTAGGCCTATATTGGATGATCTGGAGCAATTAAACAGCCATTACGTCTCTTTCTTTGTTTATTAAAGCGATATTTGATTTTCCATCTTATGCAATGTATCATTCATAGTTGGTAATTTACAGTGATTCTGTGATCATTATTTCCTGCTCATTTTAGAATAATTACTTTGCAAGTAGACTACGTTATTTGTTAATGCATAAATATATTAAAGTACATTTTTAACTCTTCTTATAGGGGGTAATTAAAGTAAAATGAATGAATTATATAGTGCTATTTGAAAGAAGTTATGACGTCACTTGTATCTTGAACAATAATGGAGTTACATGAACCAAATCTTTATACTTATGTTAGTATAGGAGCACAGGATAACTGGGACATTCTGTATATGCCATATAGTTCACGTTTTAACCCTATACAGTGAAGGCCGATATGGGTCGGGTCGTAAGGTCCACTCATTTTTTCCACATGAGATGAGAGTAGCCGAACGTTGGCACTGACACTATTTCACATAATTGTCAAATCTGCGAATTATAGTTGAAGTACTAAATGCTGTCAAGGGTCCCGAGTCTAAAGATTTTCAGGCTCTTAAAAGATCCTTAATACGTGAACAAACAGGTCTCTAAGTAAAATATACCTATCTCAAACCTTAGTTGCCTGTTAGATGTCTCATTGAGTCGGTGTGTTGACCGCATGCCACTCATGACATCTTTGGGCAAATAAGATAACTAAAATGAATTTGGTGTATTGACTCCTTACAAAGGAGAGGCTAAGGCTCAACAAAGGGCTATATCATTAATCACTCACTAAATACTGTACACTTTGATACTGTCAATTCATAAGCAGAGAATGTACTTAATTAGGTGTTATGAGTTATTTATTGGAGATAAATTGATAGTGATATAAAACAAAGTAACGTGTTTTATATACAGTAACAGCGAATTATATTTATTTTTTAATATATTAATTGAAGCGGTTAGAAGCAAAGGGAATGTAAGTACAAGTTTTCAGTTTTGAGAAAAGAGGTTTGAAATTGAAGCTGTATAAGAAAAACATAGGCTATTGAAAATTATAACAATCAGGTTTTATCTACCTCTAACGCATTCACGTATATCGCTTTGCCACTAAATAAAATGTTTCAAGAATGTAATAGTGCACCCCACTCTTTTAAACTTAAACCCATTCCTTCTAACCGCCTCAATTATAATAGATACAAATATTAAAAAAAATATAATAACAACAATAATAATGTCCACCGCTGTGGTCTCGAGGTAGCGTGCTGCCTTGTCACGCAGCGGGCCCGGGTTCGATCCCCGGTCGGGACAAGTTTTCTGGGTGAGGTTTTTTTCTGTGTAAGATAAATGTCAGGAAACGTTAAGGCCCAAACGGTCCCCGAACACCATTTGACCATCAATATAATATTTGCCTAATTAGCTCAAGTTTAGTTTTAGGCCTCTCCTGGCGCATCATTATCATCATCCTCAACTCTCATATCATCGGGGCAGCGTAACCCCGCCTTCCAGGCGCCCCAACCTCAGAGGCGGGTTACAAGTATGCCATGCCAGGAGAGAACACCTGGGGCATTGGAAAAAAATAAGCGCTTATTTGTAATAAATTTCCTCTTGTTTACAAATAGTACTTAATGTTTAAGAACAGCAGAAGTGAGACTTTTCTGCTTAAGGAGAGGTACTTCAATGAGAACTCAGTTTTCTAAATGTAAGAATAGTCCCGCGCCGCAGCCGAGCGGTTAAGGCATGATGACTGGAGCAGAGCTTCGGGACTTTCGGTGGTTCGGGTCTCCATGGGGGAAGACATTTTCTCATGGAATTTTGGCCAATATGGGAACGGTACCTACTCAGCAGCATGAGAAATTTGGCTAGCTACAATAAGTAGCGGCTCTATGTTGAGAAAACCATCTATAACATGTCATTCCTACACTGGCTGGATGATCATCTACCTCTGTGATTAATGCATGTGGATCTGAGGCCAGCAGCCGGCTGGTAGGCCAAGGGCTTTCTGGGCCTGTCGCGCCGTGAAGTTAATGTCTGTAACTTTTCATATTTAGAGACTATAAGCACCGTAGCTTTCCGTGATTTCAGCATAGCCTATCACTATTTTATTCTCATATTAACGATGTCTTGGAGCTCCATTTGGGTCTGAGATTTGACTAGATGGAGACTTCCGGATTTCACCGAAACTCTTCAGAAAGGTTAAGCCCCAGTTTCTTTGTTTTTAACTCTGATACAACACATCAAGAAATCCCTACTAGCCTTTGTCCGCAGAAGTTATGGTAATGACCACTACAATATATGTAACTGTTGACATTATACTAAAGCAGCAATACTGTGACATGATATTCTTATCTGTAACAAAATATATTATAGAGTTAATACAATATTTTTTATTTGTTGTCAATTATAATTACATTAAAAAAAACAATTTGGTCTAATAATAAATCAAGAATATCAATAAAACTAAATATATGGTCACACATAGAAATACATTATATAATGGAAATGGACAGCTAATGACACATGAGGGAAATTTTGAGGAAGTGGCTGAATTCAAATACCTAGGAACAATAATCACAAATAAGAATCAGATACACAAAGAAATTAAACATAGGCTTAATTCTGGAAATGCGTGCTATTATGCATTGCAGAGACTCTTGATGTCCCAACTCCTTTCAAAAAACGTTAAACTGAAAATATATAAAACTGTTATTCTACCAGTTATATTATATGGGTGCGAAACATGGACTCTTACTTTAAGGGAGGAAAGGAGATTACAAGTATTTGAGAATAAAGTACTTAGGAACATTTTTGGACCAAAGAGAGATGAACAGACAGGTGAATGGAGAAGACTACATAATAATGAACTACATGGTCTTTATAGAAAGCCAGATATAATAAGAACAGTCAAGTCTCGTAGACTGCGATGGGCAGGACATGTTGCACGTATGGGGAATGAAAGACTTGGATGGAAGCTTCTTGTAGGAAAGCCAGAGGGAAAACGCCCAGTTGGTAGACCAAGAATGAGGTTGGAGAATAACATTAACTATGATTTGAAGGAAGTAGATTATACAGGGAATGATTGGAAAGCATTAGCTCAGGATAGGGATGTATGGAGAGCTTATGTCCGCGCGGCCATGAACCTACGGGTTCGATAGTGCCAGTGAATAAGTAAGTAAGTAATAAATCAAGATAAAGAAAATATTTAAAATGTAGTAATCACAACAGAAAGTCGGAAAATCTACAAAGTGATGATATACAAATTAACACAGTAGAATCATTTAAATACTGAGGTACAAAAGTAAACGAACATAATGCATTAGAAGAGGAAATTAAGGAAAGATTCGTAAATGGGAATAAAGCTTATTTTGCAAATAGAACCTTATTAGAAGCAAATTAATATAAAAAACTGCAAAAATAATGTTATACAAAACACTCATTAGACCAGTAGTTACATATGCTTGTGAAACTTGGGTCCTAAAAGAAACAATAAAACAGAAATTACTAATTTTTGAAAGAAAAATTTTAAGAATAATATTTGGACCAAATAGAGGAACTGATAACTGTTCAAGAATCAAAACAAGTAACGAATTAAACAAATTAATAAAAAATTAGAATATACTTACTTACTCACTCACTGGCACTATAAAAACCTAGGTTCTTGATAGCCCGGGAATAAGCTCTCCACACATCCCAATTCTGCTAATGTTTTCCAATCATCCCCTGTATAATCTACTTCCCTCAAATCATAGTTAATGTTATTCTTCCACCTCATTCTTGGTCTACCAACTGGGCGTTTTCCCTATGGCTTTCCTACAAGAAGCTTCCATGCACCTCTTTCATTCCCCATACGTGCCACATGCCCTGCCCATCGCAGTCTACGAGACTTAACTGTTCTCATTATATCTGGCTTCCTATCCCAGAATATAGTACACCGTATTATATGATTGTGGAAAGCAACGGGAAGCTACCACACCTATAATCCCCTAGTAAAGCTGCAAACCATAGCATTGAAAATGCTATGTTTGCAGTGAAAAACCTGCCCTCGGGCAGAATTACTATGGATGGATGGATATTATAAGATCCTTAGAATTGGTTGGCTTGGCCATTTGATAAGAATGGATGATCAGAGACTGGCCAAGAAATTCTATAAGTGGAAACCTATTGGAGGCAGAGCTGTTGGACCACCTAAGATCAGATAGGAGGATGACACAATGAACGAACTAAACGAAATGAAAGTGACTAATTTGAATTTGGCAAGAGACAGATTGGCATGGAGAAGGATTATTGAGAAGGTCAAAACATTCACTTTTGAAGTGAAGGATGAGGATGATTTATAATCGCTTCTTTTTCTTCATCTTCATGGTGGATCCTTAGATCCGTACCGCTCATACAATAATCAAATCATCTATCCGTCTTGTTCTCGGACGTTCAATGTAACGTGCCGTTGTCCTGGAGGTCTATATTCATACGCCTGTCTAGCTGTTCTATGTGGTTCCATTGTGCATATCGAAGGTCTATATCCATACGCCTGTCTAGCTGTTCTATGTGGTTCCATTGTGCATATCGAAGGTCTATATCCATACGCCTGTCTAGCTGTTCTATGTGGTTCCATTGTGCATATCGAAGGTCTATATCCATACGCCTGTCTAGCTGTTCTATGTGGTTCCATTGTGCATATCGAACTTTCTTTCTATCTACAGTCCTTTCTCCTATATTAAAGATTCCAAGTTTTTTTTCTGATTAATTCATTCCTTTTTCCATCCTTTAATGCGTACTCTAGTGTATTCCTAAGAATCTCATCTCAGCTGTTTCTATTTTTCAATTGTCACTTCTATTTAGTGTCCGGTTTTCACTACCGTACATACGCATTGGTACAGCCATTACCTTATGAAATTTCATCTTCGTATCCCTCTTTTAATGTACTTCGTATAGTTCCATATATTTGTTGAAATGTATACAATTTATTTTGAGAATATTCAAACAGTCGAACTATATAAAACTTTTAACTTGTTCGACTATTTCCTCATGTATTATAATATTTGACCGCTCATTTTTTTTACCACAAGATTCTACGATTTTAGATTTATTTATTGATATTTTCAAATTCAATTTTTTGGATTGTTTTATAACAGATATGCTGTCATTTGTACATAATTGTGTATTTATGCTATTATAAACCGATCATCTGCAAATAATATTGTATTTAGTGTCCATCTTCCTAATTTAAAACATTTTCTGCAGTTGTTATCGCCATTCTGTCACAACTTTGCCAATAAATATGTTAAAAAGAGTTGGGGACAATTAGGCGTCCCTGTCTAATTCCTCGATTTGAAATACCACATCCGATACTTAAAGTTCTATTGTCTATGTATACTGTTGTATCTTGATACAAAATTGTAATTACTTGCCCCAAATGGGAGTCAACGACCGATCACGTTTCAATGAATTTTGTTTTGCAGCTAATCACAGTCGTGTTTCACCTCGATAATTATCACATTTTGTTTACCAAAATAAAGAAAACTCCTCCTTTTTAATATTCTGAACAGATCCGAGCGTTATTTTGCAGTGATTGACTCTCTAACAAATACGTTGAATGTAGCAAATAATGAACAGATTTCTTCGACCTACACATTTGATAATTGTGTTTTTTAATACTGATTTTACCGAGTTGTTTCCGAAAAAAATTAATAACCTATAATGTTGATTATAATATATAGTTTGATGTGTTTCATTATTTGTCCACCAGGATAGATTCTTACAATATTGCGATCCTATTTGGCAATAAATAGTATGATCAAGTTGCAGTGATAAACAAATGAAACATAACCAAACATTTCTCATTGTTTTCAAACATCGCCGTTTACTTTAAATATAGAAATAACTATATCTAAATAATGATTTGTGAGTAAACAGCTTAATTTTATTCGTTAAATAGTCCTAACAAATGCCACTCTTGATTTCCAAATTCTCTAGATAAATTGGAAAACACTCGTGGCACTACTTATAATAATGTGTTGTAGATATCCGTTTTCTAATCACTGTAACTAAAATTATCAAAGTGTAATTTCTGTAGGTTATGGCTACAGTGTCATAACATCCGATATACTTACTTACTCACTGGCACTATCTAACCCGTAGGTTCATGGCCGCGCGGACATAAGCTCTCCATATATCCCTATCCTGAGCTAATGTTTTCCAATCATTCCCTGTATAATCTACTTCCCTCAAATCATAGTTAATGTTATTCTCCTACCTCATTCTTGGTCTACTAACTGGGAGTTTTCCCTCTGACTTTCCTACAAGAAGCTTCCATGCAAGTCTTTCATTCCCCATACGTGCAACATGTCCTGCCCATAACATCCGATATAATAAAGAGAAACATTAACTTAATTGAGACGTGTTCTATATTCATATTAGAACACTAATCTTCTAAACCCATTGAAATAGCCATATTGTATACCCCAGGTTTGGACTTTTAAACTCTCACTTGACAGGCACTAACTTATGGTAGCTGATGGATCTGATTGTACTATGAAGTAGATGGCTCTCTTGCCTTTACTCATTACTCTAAATTCACGTTGCGTGATCGGTTTAATCCCCAGCTTACACTAGGCTATTCCAAGATCAATTCCCGGCGGTGCAGGACATTTTAATCTTCATAGTATGTCTCTTGTGTTATTTCCCTTCGTACCCTGGCAGCCTGTTAATCATAGCTATAAGAAATCATGCTACCTGCCTACAGGTGACCTGCTCAGCCATTAACTTATAACTCCAGGGGGAATGCAAGTCCTTCAAAAAGGAAGTAAAAAATAAATAAATAAATAGAGAAAGAAATCGGTTGTCCTGTTATTTTTCAGAGAAGGTGTGGCCTAATTTCCTGGGCGTATCCTTAAAGAAAATCATAAATAAATAACCAGGGATTTAACTCAATTGGTAATCGAACCCGGACTCGCTGCGTGAAGTAGAACTCTTAACTACAAAATAAAAGGGAGAAAAATGGGTGATATGCTCAGGCATTGACTTTTAAACCCCATGGGGAATCCTATAAAAGGAAGGGAAGTAAAGAAATCAGTTGATAATAATGGGACCGTTATTTTTCGGAGAAGGTGTGACCCTAATTTGCAGGGCTTATCCTTAAAGAAAATCATGAAAAAATTTGGAATCAAACTTGGACTCTCTGCGTGAAGTGGAATTCTTAAACCACAAAAGAGAAGGAAGAAAAAATAATAGAAAAAAAGAAAAGAAAATAATTGAAATAACCATGGGACCGATTATTATTTTGTGACCGTAATTCTGTCCCTATTTTCTTGCATTTGTCTTATGCCTGAGAAAACCACGAAACATTTCAACCATGGATTTAACCGAATCTGGAAACGAACCTGGACACGCTGCATGAGAGTAACGATGATACTCTTGAACCTCAGGGATGTGTAAATACAGATAATTTGATTAGAAACAAGTTACATATTGGAAAACGTTCCGCTGCTGAGAGTTATTTTGTAGCGAACATTCGCTGGAATTAATGTGCAAACATAGACATGAAGTGGCGCCAACGGACGCTAGAGGCGCGACAACATGGAGTAACTCCATGACGACACATTCTATTGAGTGGTTTCTCGGCCGGAGCTCCAACATTACAAATGCATTTCATTACTAAGGCAAGTAAAATAATGAAGTACGTAAATATGTTCAATATTAATTAAAAGTACAATTATAAAACTCAAGACCTCTCAAATTGGTAAGCCTGTATATTACAAAATATTGGTGTTTGTTGTGTTGTCACACGTGTAAAGTATGAAATTATAGTTTAAATATTGAAAAAGTGTCATTTTTATGCCAATCTTAGTATATTAAGGTACGATTTCCTTTTTTGTTATGCGTTTAAGTAAATAAGATATATTGATTTATATTTACTCCAAGAAAGTGAGAATTCCTTGGGATAAAAATAGCTAAATGTCACTTCGGGCTTCAAAAGTACCATTTTACTGAGAAAAAAAAGGTACGGAAGTTTTTTTCCACGCATTGCTTTACAATGACGATTAGAATATCGTGCTGATTTTCACACTCGTGAAATGAACATAAACTTACCACTTCCTTTCGTACTTTTCCATAAATAGTAATGCAACGTTGTCAGTTCTCCTAGCCTAACATCAATGAGAAATACATAGTGCACATTTTAAATGCTCTATTTTCAAAAAAAGTAACATTTATTTTATAATAAGGCTAAGGATTCTAGGAGCAATTTTCATGATAGAAAAGGAAGTGAGTGGGAAAGGTGCTAAAATAAGCCAAAAAGGGGACATAGATATTTATTTTATAGCCCATAACTTTTATTTATAGAAAAATTGAAAGTGCATAAAGAATGCTAGCATTTGTAAAGCGAAGGAAATTTTAAAAATCAGTTTTACTGTAATTAAGATTAAAAGAAGCGAAAATGTTTGATTGTTACAGGAGTGCGTGCTTAATGTTAAATTTCGTTTAGTCCCTTGTTCACTGAAAGCAGATGATTCGCTACTCTCGCTGACGAGAAGTTACTTTTAATATTGATAAATTGTTATACATCATTTTTATACAGTAAATTTATACATGATTATTAAACAAATTAAATTATATATATTTCTTAAATAGTTTATACAGCAAATTTTGCAATTGTTTTTATTTATTTCAAGATTGTTTCTGTTATTTACACAGGTAACCTCAACCAAAATATACAGTTTTTTCTTCCACACTTCCCGATCTTACGTGTCTGCTTCTGTCATATTTCTCTACTTCATGTTGTCTTGAATTCCGTTTATCCACGTTGGCTTTGGTCTACCACGTTTCTCTTTTCCATGAGGTATCCATTTCAGTACTTCTTTGTTCGTTTCTGTGTCCCTTCTTCTCATTACATGTCCATACCATCTTAGTTGGACTTCAATCTCTTGTACAATATCCTTTTCTACATTCATTATTTCTCTTATTATATTATTTCTTATTTTATCTAATATTGATATTCTTGCCGACCTTCTTAAAAAGTCAATTTCTATGTTTAATAATTATATATATACTATCTAAAAATATTTTAAAAAGTAACAGAAAAAGTCCAGAAAAGGAGGAAAAAATAATCGTGGATACACTGGAGCAAAAAAGGGCTAAAGGTCACATTTAAGGGGAGGAAGGTGTCTCAATTTCAGGCAACATACCACTAATTTGTTTCTTTAAAAAAGTGAGCGCATAATAGCCTTATCCTGTTTATAATGTATAATAGCCTACTCTTGGATAGAATAATATTTAGAGATTAACAATTTTTATTGTAATTATTCAGGCATAACTTATAGAAAAGATGAGAAAAATGTAGTTTTTATTTAAATGTATACAGGAACTGAGCATTGAACTATAGGTTGCCATAAACGTGGTTCTATAAAATCAAGCAGATTTCTGTATATCAATGTGAGCTTTGCTCAATGAAAGGGCATTCCTTTTGCATAAACCAATAATTTGGCATATATTATATTTCAGGAAAAATCAGAGATATGACAACATGTTGTGCATTGAGCGTAATTCCTTTTTATTGAAGAGTAATGATCAGTTCAGCACGAACGTGCGATTTTTTTTTCGGTTCACAAAAAATAATAAATCATGAACCATTAAATATTACTGCACTTCCCCAGTCTACATGGTTTGTTAAATTATTTAAATAAACAATCACATGAAATGAATCATTCATTGCCAATCTGATTTATATAGTTATGCCTTTTTTATCACTGTGGTGTTCATTTTATTTACCAATATAGTATTTAACAATGAAGTGATATAGACTAGCCTCATGGGCTAGTGCTACAGTTCATAAGGTCCCGGGTTCGATTCGCGGTCAGATCTTAGGAATTTTTCCTTAAATGGAATTATTCCTGTCGTTGCTCATGGTATGGAATTTAGGTTAAGTTTAGGTTAAGGATTATCCAGGCTTTTCATTATCATTTATCACTCATCATATCATCGCGGTAACGTAACTCCACCTTCCAGGTGCCCCAACATAAGAAATGGTTTAAAATTCCGCCAATGCCAAGGAAAAAAACCAGAAATGTCATAAAATACTACCTGATGGAATTGGACAAAAAATAAAGTGATATAAGGTACTGCATTTGTTAATTTATTTTAATTTTATTCTTATTTATAATCGTTTAACATACGATTATAAAGGTTTTAAGGAACTAGAGATATGTATCCAGTAACCTATATTTTGTAATGCGTATCATATATTTTGTATTTGAAATAACTTTCTTATTTAATGATACTGTAAAATTGTTCATAAACATCGAAATGGATCAGATAACGAAATTTCCAACTCAGATTTTGCGTTGACTGAGGAAAATCAGGAAAAAGTAACTTAAGTTGCTTTACACAGAGGTTAGAATCCAGGACCTCTTGAATGTCAATCTAAAAGGTACGAGTCAAAATGCTTGGAATTTTTTTAAAAATTGTTCTTATTTAATAGATGTACTGCATTACACACAACACGTAATACCAAAATACCTAAAAGCTGAAAATATTAGTATGCAACTCCAAACAACATAATAAGGAGAACAGTTTGATAAACAATTTGATAATACTGCATGAAGGTAAAGTAAGGTAAAGTGATCCCACTACAGGCCTCAGGAGGCCCTTGGGGTAGTAGGAGGTTAAGGCTCCCACTTTTTCTTGACAATCGGCACTTTATGTCAGCCGGGTTGTCAGCCCTGCGTGACGGCCGCCTTTACCCCAGAACAAGCGTCTGGTACTCATTTCAGTTAGAGGCTGAGTCGACCCCAGGGCCATAGTGCCGCCAGAAGGTTTGGGTCAGTTTAAAAATCCTGACCCCACCGGGACTCGAACCCTCGACCTTCCGGCTTGTAGCGCAGGCCTTGTAGAAAGTATCATCATATGGCAAAGTAACCGAATGAATCAATTAAAATAATTACCTCGCATCCACGTGTTATTTTAAGATGTGGATGATCATTCATGTTTTGAATGCCTGTAATACCGTAACCTTGCGCAAGTTGATTGTATTACAGTACACATCATTGTTTGTTATGAATCACATCTGGCATTCACACATGACTCATATCTGTAACATTTTAGAGACACAAAATTGTAGACTGTTATTTACAGTACAATTATTTCAATTTTAATGAAACAAATTAATAATGAATTTAAAGAGGTTTGCTAACTAACAAAGTTACATAATCCACGAAAAATTTTAATGTTTGTGTAATTCTTGCAAAACCTACTTGAGGATTCTAGTATCGTGCATGGCAATCTTTTAGAAAGTTCCTGGCCTTTTTTTAGGGAAATTCGCAATTTTTTTTTTGTATTTATCATAAGTAATGCTACGAGTGATTGCCACTTCGTGAGTCGTGAATTTATATAGACTATTTAATTCATGCCACAAATGCTAGTCAATGGCCAATCACGTTTCAATCAATTTTGTTTTACAACCAATGACAGACGTGTTTCACCTCGCTCTTTATCGATTTCTCTTTATCAGCTCCTGCTTTTGTGATAAAGAAAGCTCCTCCTTTTTAATGTTCTGAACAGGACAGAACATTATTTTTCTCCAACAAATACATTGAATATAGCAAATAAAGAACAGATTCCTTGATTCTACTGAGTTGTTTACTAAAAAATAAATGAATAACCCGTAATGTTGATTATGATATATAGTTTGATGTGTTTCATTATTTCTTCACTTGGGTACATTCTTACAATATTGCGATCTTATTTGGCAATAAATAATATGATCTAGTTGCAGTAAATGAACATAACCTCACATTTCTGATTTGTTTTCAAACATCGCCGTTTACATTAAATACATAAATATTTTAAAATAACTATCGTTAAACAATGATTTATGAGTAAACAGCTTAATTTTATTCGTTAAATAGTCCTAACAAATGCCACTCTTGACTTCCAAATTCTCTAGATAATTTGGAAATCACTCGTGGCATTATTTATGAGAATTTAGAAATCATGAGTGGCATTTGTTAGGACTATTTAACGAATAAAATTAAGCTGTTTACTCACAAATCATTATTTAAATATAGTTATTTTAAAATATTTATATTTAATGCAAATGGCGATGTTTGAAAACAAATGAGAAACGTTTGTTATGCTTCATTTGTTCATCACTGCAACCAGATCGTATTATTTATTGCCAAAGGATCGCAATATTGTAAGAATGCACCCTAGTGGAGAAAAATTGAAACACATCAAACTGTTTATAACCAACATTATAGGTTATTAATTAATTTTTGATGTCCTATGATGTAAATTATATTTTTCTGGAACGTAAATTTCTGGGAAATAATACGTTTAAGAAAGTGCAAACAGTGGTTTCTTTTTATTGTGGTATAATCAATTACTATGCATATGTTTGTATTATATTCCGCAAGCAGTATTCGTTTACATTCGCGCACTATTAAACAATCTGGTAGCCGTATTTCTTAGAGAGTCAGTCACTGCAAAATAATGCACTGACCTATTCAGAATGTTAAAAAGGAAGAGCTTGATTTTAATATGATAAAATTAAACTGATAAAAATCGAGGTGAAAAAGACTGTGATTGGTTGTAAATGAAAATTCATTGACATGTGATTGGTTATTGACTCCCATTTGGGGCATGAGTTTAATAGTCGTGAGAAATAATCTATATTTTTTCTGTTAGACCATGTTCAGAAATTAATAAGGCTTGTACAATTGTATATTGGCACTTTCATGAGAAACCAGCAATCGTTTTTGTATTTCATCTTGAAGAATAATCTGCATTCTTCTGTTAGGTCATCCTCAAGTAAGTATATGCTTGTGAAATTCTATATCGGTAGCTCTGTATTTTGGTTCACTAGAGAACCTTCAGTATCTTGCACAATATCTTCACGAGAAACTAGCAATATATTTTTTGTATTTCATATTGAGGAATAATCTGCAATTCTTCTTTTAACTCGTCCTAAAATAATTGCAGGATTGTTAAAATGTAGTATCAATAGGCACATGTTTTGGTTCATCTTGAGGAATAATATGCCACTCGTATGTTAGATCATCATCAAGAAAAGAGGATGCTTGTGAAATTCTGTAACAGTAGGTCTATGGTTTGCTTAACTAGAGAACTTCAGTATCGTGGATGACACCTTCATGATAATTAGCAACTTTTTTATATTTCACTAGCGTACCCGGCAGACGTTGTCCTGCCCGAACATTCAATTCTCATGTCATGGGCGGACGATAAAAATATGTTACTTTGTTACCATAAAATTCAGAAATTAGGACATAATTAGATATTATTAAATAAGTTCGCAAGAAAACCTCTTACAGCCTTCTGTTGTGGCTGAAGAAGTGTGAATGATGACGTCACATAGTCATGAACATTAAAATTGTACCCTCCTTTACAGATAAGTTAAGAACCGTCATATAACAATTATATTAGAGTGAAAAAAAAAGATAAATTAATGAGAGTGAGTGAAAACAGTTACTTTCCCCCCTCCCCAGCTAGATTTCATTTCTGAGCCATACTGGCCAACATTCCACAAGAACATTTTTTTTCCCCCGTAGAGCCTCGAAGCAGCGTAAGTCCCAAGACTTCTTGCCTTAACCACTCGGCAACGGCGCGAGACTCTTGGTATCAATGAAATACAAAAATGGTTATTGTGAGTTATCCGTAAGAGATAAGGGACTCTTGGTATCAATGAAAGACAAAAATGGTTTTTGTGAGTTATACGTAAGAGATAAACATATGCTGTCGCGGACTTTTTTTGTAGAGCTTTTGAGATATTCAATTCTGTGTACATTAATTTCTTATGGTTTAGGCAGCGTAAGCCATTTAAGCGTCCAAAGAGCTACTTTTTTCACGTTTTCCACTACAAAGGGCGATTTTTAAGGGTGTAGGAGTTAAGTATCACAACTCTCTTATAGCCTATGTTCATTCTGGGAATCTCCTGAACATTTTGCCAAAAACCCCATCACAATCGGATCAACGGTATGGCCGCGCATAAAGTACGAACAAACAAATGTACAAACAAAGAAACATTTTTTTATATATATATATTTCATTTGTCCACCGCTGTGGTCTCGAGGTAGCGTGCTGCCTTGTCACGCAGCGGGCCCGGGTTCGATCCCCGGTCGGGGCAGTTTTTCTAGGTGAGGTTTTTATCGGGGTTTTTCCTCACCTGTAAGACAAAATGTCAGGAAAACTTTAAGGCCCAAACGGTCCCCGAAATCATATGGCCATCATCATTATCATCCTTACCATTATCATCATCATCCTTCACCGGTGTGGAAAGCAACGGGAAGCTACCACACCTACACAATTCCCTAGTAAAGCTGCAAGCATAGCATGAAAATACTATGATTGCAGTGAAGGACCTGCCTTCGGGCAGAATTACTATGGATGGATATTTCATTTTGAGGAATAATATGCAGTATTATTCTTTAAGTACATTAGATAGGGACAGTCCACTAAACAATTTAATTGATCTTGCTTGTGCTCATGTTATTAATTTTAGGCCTGAACTGCACTTCTACTTACTCTTCATTTTTCAGTTTATTGTTGTAAACTACAGCTCTTCTTCTGTATTTACTGACACTATTTAATATTTTAAACTTTCTTAAGATTCATTGTGTTCCGTTGAGGTATTGTTCAAAATTTAAATATAACATTATGGAATATTCATCCTGCCGATGCATCGGCGATGATGGGACAAGTCCCGAAAGCGCTACAGTTAAATAATTAATTATGTTGAGGAGACGGACCTTTCAGGTGAATATTCCATAATTTTAAATTTAAATTTTAAACTTTTTCAAAAAATTATAACATTATTAGACAATTTTCAAGTATTTATTTAAATACGCAAATCACAATATTAGAATATTATCAGACAATATTGTGATCCTAACTGCTATTTTCTCCACAAAGTATATTACTTAGTCTATGATTTTTCTATCGCTGTTTTAAGTTATCACTGGTTAGAACGGCGTTAGGGAGTGATAAGTAAGTGTACACCCACTTGTAATAAACGTTTAGTAATTTTAATATTATTAATATATTTACTTAACATAGAATTTGGGATTTATAGATTCGTCATTTAAATTTCACAGCGACGTGCTGCCATCTAGCATGATCTGTATGAACTTTAGTACGATATCGATAATAGTCGATATGTGGCAAGGATGATAATCGAAATGTGGTTCGATGGTGGGTATCGCTGGCTCTATAAACTCTGGCGATGCTCACTGTTGTTCTGTAGGACTTGAAAATATATCAAGTAAGTTTAAGTGCAGTTTTTCCAATTTTAGTTTTAATTTTAATTATCATTAAAATATTATAGCATCGATCTTAATCTAACAGATACTATCTTATTAATCAAATCTTCATTTAGTATTTAATATTAGAGTTAATTGTGATTGCTATATTCTAATGTAACATGTTTGTCCTGGTGAATAAATAAAGGAAAAACACATACGAAGTAATTGTAGGGCTTGTAAAATTCTATATTAGTAGGCAGGTGTTCTAGTTCATCTTGAGAAATAATGTGCCATTCGTACGTTATATCATCCTCAAATAACTGCAGAGCCTGTGAAATTACTTCAGTGCTTTTTTTTCTGTGAATTTGTCTTGAATGTACCAGTTATCATGTCTATATAAAATTCTACATTTAAATCCATGATTACAAGCAATCATCATTGGTCATCAGAGGTTATCAGTTACAATTAACCTAAATACAGTTTCGCATGTGTTGCTAATGGGGTCCAAATTCCTTATAATGCGTCAGTTAAATATTTATTAATATTATGGACAAAAATCTAAATTGCAATATACAAATTAATCACCCTGAAATACTTCCATAATTCATTCATTTAATCGCATAATAAATTGTTTACTATTTTGCTCTAAGGAAAATGTTAGTAGAAATACTTACGACGTCCTGAATTGAGTAATGTGATTCTCTTTTTACGTACTTTTAGATACTGTTCTTTTCCAAAGATTGTGATATGCTCATACTTCGTGCTCATAGTTTGTTTATGGTATTCGCAGTTTTAATCACGCCTCATAATCTCTGGAACAACTGTCATAACTTCGTCTATGGGATCGTAGAGCTGTTGATTCCTTATTATTAATTAATAATGTATAGCGCACAATGTGCAAAGATTAGTTAATTTTAATAACATCGCTGTGAACGATATAAATAGGACAGGCAGTGGACAAAATTGCCAGTCTCAAGACAACCCTTGAGGATGCCGGACGCAGTCTCTGGCGAAACGTCGGGGAACTTCAAGCCTCAAGACCACGGCCTACAGCCCGGAAATCTTCTTCAAGATCATCATAACTCCGACCGTGAAAGCCTAAGTCAATACATAAATTAATATGTTTGCCCTGGTTGAATGGAAGAGAAGGCCCCGTGCTTTAAATTTTAAGTCCACCAAGTTAAATAAATAAATCCATCCATAGTAATTCTGCCCAAAGGCAGGTCTTTCACTGCAATCATAGCATTTTCATGCCATGCTTTCTAGCTTTACTAGGGAATTATAGGTGTGGTAGCTTCCCGTTGCTTTCCACACCGATGAAGGTTAATGATGATAATGATATAAGGATGATGATGATGATGGCCGGATGATTTTCGGGGACCGTTGGACCCTAAGCTTCCTGACATTTGTCTTACAGGTGAGGAAAAACCCCGAAGAAACCTCACCCAAGAGCCTGTCCCGACCGGGAATCGATCCCGGGCCCGCTGCGAGGCAGCACTCTACCTCGAGACCACAGCGGTGGACAATAAATAAATAAGCAAACAAAAATAAATAAATTAAAAATATATAATTTTCAATTGAAATCTAATTAAAAGCGTTTATAAATTTATTTTCTCCCTCTCAAGTGCAAAGCCACTAAAAAGTAAAAAAAAAAAAATAATAATAATAGAAGTTCACTGAAAAATATTTACAATGTAATAATAATAATAATAATAATAATAATAATAATAATAATAATAATAATAATAATAATAATAATAATATTAAAAATAGTAATAATAGTAATAATAATATTTTTCTCAGAAAATATTTTCTGTATTTTTATTTCTCGAGTTTTATTTATACAACATCTAACTCGCCTTCGGATTCCGGCCACAATTTTGAAAAATGTCAATATTGGCGCGATTAAAAATTTTATATGCTATCTACAGGTTTTTATTTCTCGCTATTGTAGTTGTATTGAAAAATATCACAAATTAAAAATGTTGGGTAGTTTCAATTGTATTGTATAGTATATGAGTACATCATTTGAAATTGTAGGTAATTTTTGGATAAACTTCAGAAATGCGAAATAAAAAATCTGTCAGTATCATTGTTACCATATATATATGTTTCATCATTGCAAGTTTCCGAAAACTGTATCCTAGTAACATTAGGACGGCTGTAGCTGCTGTGTAAGGCTTTTTCCAGTCTCAGGTAGTACTCATACATGTGAATCTCTTCGAACAGCTGTGCGATGGAATAGCGCAGCTCCTATTTTCCCATATCTTTGAATTATAGACACCAGAATCGATAACCCTAAAGCCCCTTCACACACAAAAAAGGTTAAAAATACTATTCTAAAATATAGCTCATAATTAAAAAAAACTAAATAAAAATATAAAATAAGATAAAGTGAAAGTAGAATAAATTCTAATCTTAATAATGTGGCTAGCAAATGTCTTTTTTTATGGAATCAACAGGGAGGGTTAGTTAGAATTTTTTTATTTAAGAATAATTCTGGCATTCCTGGTAAAATACCTATATTTTCAGATGACTGAAAGCAAGTAATTGTCTCTTAAACCAATTTATAGTAAATTAGCACTTACTTCTGATTATGAAGAATTCCCTGCGTGGGAGATGCGTGTTGCATTTATCCGTGTTGTAACCAATATCAACTAGAATGGAAACAGTTCTTAACCTACGTAATGGAAACAGTTCCTAACGTACGTACTCTAATGACACCTCTACATTTTACGTCCTTCGGATTCCGTGCTGGGCTGATAGATGGTGTTAACGTTATCTATTTTCAGTTTACGGATCACTACGGCAGACCATTTTAAATACATGATTTATTCTTGTATTGTGTACGATAAGAGAGGAGTGTAGGATGAATGCATGTATTATGTTTGTGTAGTGTAAAGTGTATCGTTTGAGGCATTGTGATCAAGATAAATAATCCATCCATAGTAATTCTGCCCGAAGGCAGGTCCTTCACTGCTATGCTTGCAGCTTTACTAGGGAATTGTAGGTGTGGTAGCTTCCCGTTGCTTTCCACACCGGTGAAGGATGATGATGATGAAGATAATGATAAGGGTGATGATGATGATGGCCATATGATTTCGGGGACCGTTTGGGCCTTAAAATTTTCCTGACATTTGTCTTACAGATGAGGGAAAACCCCGATAAAAACCTCACCCAGAAAAACTGCCCCGACCGGGGATCGAACCCGGGCCCGCTGCGTGACAAGGCAGCACGCTACCTCGAGACCACAGCGGTGGACAAGATAAATAATAGTTAAAAAAATTAAACAACACGCTTTATTAGAAAACCGAACTAAAAAATGAAAAATAGTTTTAATCTCCAACACGATTGGGATAAAATTGAAGTGGTTAACAAAAAAAAATCATCTCCAACACATCTAGAATAAAACTAGAGTTATCTACAAAAAAACATGATTTTGCGATCAAAAGCGTGGGGTGCTCTTTATCAATTAATGTATTTGATGATGAACATATATAGGTAAAAGTAAAGTCTCTAAGGAGAAAACGTGAAAACCATAAAAAGCACCCCATGCTTTTGATTGTAAAATTATTTTTTTTGTAGATAACTCTAGTTTTATTCTAGATGTGTTGGACATGATTTTTTTTTTGTTGACCGCTTTAATTTTATCCCAAGCGTGTTGGAAATTAAAATTATTTTTAATTTTTTAGTTCGGTTTTTCTAATAAAGCGTGTTGTTTTAGTTTTTTAAATTTTTTATTTTATTTTTTAGTTTGGTTTTCTAATAAAGCGTGTTGTTTTAGTTTTTTAAACTATTATTTATTTTTTAAATTTTTAGTTTTTTAAACTACGATTTATTTTTTAAATTTTTAGTTTAATTGATTGTCATAAACCGGAATCCTATGAAAATGTTATTGCTTACGATATTTTTAGTGTCTAGGCACGAATACAATTATATATATTTTTAAATTATTATTATCTAACATTATTATAATATTTTTGAATATTTTAATATAGATAAATAGTTACAGTTAATCGTATCCTTCTCATATTTTTTGATAAATTATAATGTGGCAAGTTTACAAAATTGTCATTAATATTTTAAAGAATAAGATAAAAATGTAAATATCTTTAAATTCGATACTATTGTAGTATGAGCTAAAAGTAATACTCTTCTAAAAAAATCTTCCGGGCCGAATTTGAACCAGCGACCTATGGATTACTAAAATGATATACCACAACTGTCCACCGCTCTACCAACTGAGCTACGAGAGGATATAATATTAATTTCTTACAACGGTGGACTAAAAAGTCGATAAGTCCGCAACTTATTATATATTATATATTATTTATGAAATTATTGTATTCTTCATTGATCCTTTACAAGTATACAAAGTTTCAAGTCGATCCAATGTTTTTAAGTGGGTGAAAATCGTGTTGAAAC
Organism: Diploptera punctata; assembly: GCA_030220185.1. NCBI lineage: Eukaryota > Metazoa > Arthropoda > Insecta > Blattodea > Blaberidae > Diploptera > Diploptera punctata. The sequence goes on along the minus strand of JASPKZ010008364.1, from coordinate 3,829,812 downwards.
ATTCCGTTACATAGACAGATACAGGTCAAGCTAATATAAAGCGTGTAAAAAGGGAGAAGGCGAAACCTTATACCAGCATGTAATCTTCTTTTATCGAAAACCAACAGGGGGTCGCCAGGCTTAACGTTCCCCTCCGACGGACGAATCACTATCAACATCATAAGTACTGTGCAGAGGTTTGCAATTGAATGTAGGAGTCAGGCGATGAAATATCGTTAATACTTCTAAAATTAATTCTGAACCACCGATGAAGTTATGTTAAAAGTTAAGATGTTAAAAAATGTGTACTTGAAATATGAGTCGACCATAACAATTTAAAATTCATTAAAATAGTGAAGTCCTTCAGAACCTCTTGTTCCATCCTCAGCAGCTGGGTACGTACTTGTACACAACTACCTCTCTTGGTCCCCGAAATTATAATTTTGCAACTAAATTAATTTAATTAATTTAAATTTTATAAATTTCAACCCCACCGGGTGTCGAAACTGGACCCGCTTGTAAGGCAGCAGGCATGCTAGCATCTGATCCAGCAGGGCGGACTTGAGTTTTTAACGTTGGTTTCGTTCTTTCTGTCGTACTCAGCAATGTATAATTAAGTTATACAAAACTGTCCATTCCAGGGACCAGAGTTCGATCTCCGATAGGGACAGATTTATTGGGTAAGTTTTTTTTTTTTACTTTTTTCTTTCCTCAGCTGTGAGAAAAATGCTGGGAAACTTTAAGACGCCAGTAGTCCCACCTCCCACACTCTTTGTGCACGCGGCATATTTGTATTAAATGTTCGTGCTGTCTCGGGGGTATCCCCGCATTGAGCTGATTCTTCATTCGGGAAGGTCCTCAATGTCCTTGTGTGGTCACAAATGTATGTACGAGTATGTGACCTAAAGTTTAAAATGTCAATGTAAGACCTGGGGTAGTATGGGGCACTTAAAAGTACTACAAGTGATAGGATAAATTAAGAATAAGAAACATGTAAATATATCAAGCCTACTACTTTCATATAATGAGATGCTCTATGTACTTCATCGCTGTGGTCTCGAGGTAGCGTGCTGCCTTGTCATTCAGCATGCCCTGGTTCGATCTCCGGCCGGGACAAGTTTCCTGGGTGGAGGTTTTTTCGGTTTTTTTATCACCTGTAAGACAAATGTCAGGAAACTAAGACTCAGTGGTTCCCGAATACCATCTGGTAAATCATTATCATAACTATCTTATTTTCCTCATTAACCAGTCTCACGGGCTAGTTGTGAGTTCCTGAGGTACTGGGTTCGATTCCCGGACAAACATTAGCAATTTTTGCTTAAAGGGAATTATTCCTGTTATTGCCCACGGTCTAAAGTTTAGGTTAAAGACTCTCCTGGCACTTAATTATCATTTATCATCCATCATATCATCGGGATAACTTAACTCCGTCTTCCCGATACCTAAGAAATGGATTACAATTCCACCAATGCCAGAGGAGAAAGCTAGAAATGTCTCAAAAGACTGGTAGCATTATAAAGAATATTAAGTTTATTTTAAGGTCTCTCCTGGCGCATATTTACCACATCATCATCTTTCAAATCATCGGGGCAGTGTTAACCCCGTCTTCCAGGAGCCCCAACCTCAGAAGTACTCCATGCCAGAAGAGAATAGCAGAAATTACGTAAAGACAAATTGGTGGCATTGGTTAAAAAATGCACTTTATCTAAAAAAAGACACTTTCCTTTATCAGCCTTCATGTAGAAGCAATACTTTCTTCGCAAACTTTTAATGACTTTTCTATTTTGGTTATCAATGTAGTTTCATATTTTGGTATAAGTTACCAAATTGTTTGAAACTGTTTGTTTGCAAGCTTCCCTGATATATTGTTTAGTTGGTTCATTAAGACATTGTATTAAAGATTCCACTCCGGTAATGACATTTTCCATTTCCGATTTATGATCAGGGAAACCAAATTTCAAACCTTTATTTAGCAACTGTAGTTCCTGTTCATTAAAACAAACAATTTAAAATAATTTTGGTAATTTATAACACAATATCAAACTGCAGTGATAAGCAAAATATAAGTCATTAACAGTTTGCGAAGAAAGGATTACTTCTACATGAAGGCTGATAAATGGATTAGAGTCGTTGTTTTAGATAAAGAGGGCTACTACAATCGGGCCTATGACATAATTACTACTAGCCCTTATCTAATATATAAAAATGTTTGTTTGTTTGTTCGTACTTTATGCGCGGCCATACCGTTGATCCGATTGTGATGGGGCTTTTTGCAAAATGTTCAGGAGATTCCCGGGACGAACATAGGCTATAAGAGAGTTTTGATACTCAACTCCCACACCCTTAAAAATCGCCCTTTGTAGTGGAAAACGTGAAAAAGTAGCTTTTTTGGACGCTTAAATGGCTTACGCTACCTAAATCATAACAAATACACAAAATTAATGTACCCAGAATTGAATATCTCAAAAAGCTCTACAAAAAAGTCCGCGACAGGATATGTTTATCTCTTACGGATAACTCACAATAACCATTTTTGTCTTTCATTGATGCCAAGTACGTAAATTCCTTTGCAAGCATATCAGCACATGGCGGGTATTCTTTTACGGATAACTCACGATAACGAATTTTGTATTTTAGCTCATTTATTCCAAGAATATCGAGATAAGTGGATTCCCGGGCAACACCGTGTAATCAGTACGGGGAATCTTAAAATAATTACGATATACATTTATAATTATTTTTCATTTCACTTATTCAACTAATCATAAGAAGTGCATTAATTTTTGTCATTTATGCCAAGAAGATCGGGATGAGTAGATTCCCGGACAACGCCGGGTAAACAGCACGGAGTATCTAAAAATAAGTAAGATATAAATTTCCATTTGCTTATTTAACTAAACATAAAACACATTAATTTGTATTTCAGCTCATTTATGTGAATAAGATCGGGATAAGTAGATTCCCGGACTACGTCGGGTAATCAGCACAGGGTATCTAAAAATATAAATTTATAATTATTTTTCATTTTACTTATTCAACTAAAGATAAAAGCACATTAATTATCATTTATTTAGGCGTAGCAGCACACGCCGGTTATTAGCTAGTAAACCAATAAAAAATACTGTATGTACTGCAAATATATTCAGAGCTGCGGTTCAATCGAGAATATAAGCCCATCTCATGAAGGTATGTAATAACGCTTTTCAACAATGAAACCTATCTTCGGCGCATAGAACAATTTTGCGCACATTGACATAATGATACGTAAGACATGTTTATTATGTGTGTGTATATCAAACCAGCCGTGCCGTAATTTGCCTGGAGTTGCAACACCTGCCGCCAGGTGTGTTACTGTTATTATTAACGTTTTGTTCTGTCATTGTCTGGCTTTTAGGTAGGTAGGCTTTTTACCACAGTATTTTAGAGACGCGAAATCGCAAGGTCTGGGCTGGACAAAACGTAACAATGTATTTGGTAACAATTTAGTCGTCTTCAATGTTTCTGTATTTAACAATAGAACTCGAAGCACATACACATAAACATAAGGTACGTAATGGAATAACAAATTTGACAATACTATATTAGGGCATTCGATGAGTAATGGCAACACAGTTGAAAATCAGCGATCTTAGTGGTGAACATTGTAATCTTGTAGTATGTAGTTGAGTAGTCTAGTCTTTGTTGTACAAATCTGTAATATTGAAAGTCTCGAAATAGCAATATTTTGTGAATACATTCACTGTTTCTCACGTGTAGTAAGTAATACCGCCCTAAGAAGATGCTGAGTAGAATTTATTTAGAAGGTGGAATTGGGAAGTATTCGAATATCCACCAAATTCACCAGACATGAGCCCTTGTGACTGTAACCTTATTCTCAAAGATTGAAGAATCTCTAAGAGGCATTCGATTTCAATCTAGAGTTGACATCCAGAAAGCTCTAGATCGGTCAGTGAAAGAGATATCCAGAAATGGCGCTGCAGATAGAGTGCGTCGTATTCCAAAAAATTGGCAACGTATGGTTGACTTGGCAGGAGACTATGAAGTTGATATTATCAAAATCAACTTGAATAAATTGTAATGTTATAGCAGTGTTGTCATTACTTACCGGATGTCCTAGTATTTTTGCTTACATATTGTTAGAATTACAGGAAAGAGATTACGACAGAAAGGCTACCATATCAAGCTGGTGCATCTTGTAATATAGTATTTATATCTTATCATTGCAACCATGAATATTTTATTGTACTTTATATATATAATACATATATATATATATATATATATATATATATATATATATGTATATATATATATATAATACATATATAAGAAAAATAAGTGTTTGAATTGGATTCGCCTGGTAGTGTAATGGATATCACACTGAGGTACAGACTCAGAGATCCGGGTTCGAATCCCGTCCAGGCATTTATTTTTCTTATCATTCCATATATATATACGGTATATTAGTTGTTTACATCTTTTTAACGGTTTGACGTGCTGCATCGGATGGTAGTATGCCTGCTTCCTAACTAACTGGTCCTGGTTCGATATTCATCGAGATTTAATATTTTAATTCTACAATTAATTACATTAAATATATTTAATTGTAACATTTTTAATCTTGGAACCAGGTATAATTTTTAGTCGCTAGATTGTGAAGCAAATTCCTGCATTAATTTCAAATTCCTATGCAGTTGAGAAGGAATATAGTACTGTTGACAGCGAATCGTTCTCGGATGGAGAGGTTAAGGATGACGGACTTCTTGGTGCTTTTCGACAGGAGATTAGGCTACATTCCAGCTCCGAATATCACCTTCTCCCTCATTTTCCCTCATACAACACACTTAACACTGCACAAAGGCATAAACATACACTCATCCTACACCCCTCTCTGTACACAGTACCGGTACAATAATATAAAATCATCTATGTAAAGTAGTCTGCCGAAATGATGCGTAAATTAAAAAAGAAAAACATTAACGTCATATATCAGCCCAGCGTGGAAAATAATGCAGTGGTTGGCAATAGAACATACACACACGTACACCCACAGACAAAAAAAAAAGTCATCTCTTGAACGCACATTTCTTCTAAGTCCTACTTGGCACAGCGCTGGGTTCAAATTGTGGAGTCCCTGAGCTACTGTGTTATGTGGCATGAACTGAAGACACTCCTTCGTGACCTGTTAAGTCAGCGGTAAAGCATGCAGTCACTGTTTCTGTTAATGAAGGTCGCAGGTTCGCGTTTCTCAATGATACAGTTTTTTTCGTGATATTTGTATTAAAATGTTCTATGAATGAATACACCATTTTATGTTGGCATTTGAAATAAATCAATGTTAATGTCGTTATTGTAACAATTATATTTACCACATTCAGGGTAATTCTAGGTGATTTAAATGTATTGTATTCAATAGACTCTGATGCACAGACGTCTGCGCAGAAATAGCAGCGTCTAACAAGTTTGTTTATAATGAATCATATCGAGTTTTACCATGGCTCAGCGCACACACAAGGACATAGGCACAAGGCAATTTCAATGTTTCGCATTTGAGGACGGTAATAGATACAGAAAGCATTGGTTGTTTAAAAAAGAGGCAAAACAAGAAATGGTTTGATGAGGAATGTGCAGACATTGTAAAGAAAAGAAAGCTAGCAAAAATTAAATGGTTACACGAGCCAAATGAGGTAAATTTAGAGCAATTGGGTAGTGTTAGACGGGAAACCACCAAGTTACTAAAGAGTAAAAAGAGGGAATATTTGAGAGAGAAGATTAATGATCTTGAATTGAATGCAAAAAATAGGAACATTAGAGAATTATATCAGGGAATTAGTATAGAGAAGAAAGGGTTTCAGGCTAGAACAAACATAATTCGGAATGAAAATGGGGATATGATTGCAGATTCCAAGAGTATATTAAATAGATGGAAAAGTTATTTTAATCAGCTATTAAATGTACATACAGAACAGGACATTGAAGAGAATAACTTACAGACAGCAGAAATGCTAGTCGCAGAGCCAAGTGCATTAGAGGTTGAAATGGCAATTGAAAAATTGAAGATGTATAAAGCATCAGGTTCAGATGAGATCCCAGCAGAACTGATAAAATCTGGGGGGAGAAATATTGATGGACAAGATACGCTGGTTGCTTAGTATGATTTGGGAAAAAGAAGCTCTTCCAGATGAATGGAAGGAATCAATTATCGTACCAATTTATAAGAAAGGAGATAAAACTGATTGCAACAACTATAGGGGCATCTCATTACTTTCAACTTCGTACAAAATTCTAACAAATATATTAGTAAGCAGACTTACTCCCTATATTGATGACATTCTAGGAGATCATCAATGTGCATTTAGAAGAAACAGGTCTACAACAGATCAGATTTTTAGTATAAGACAGATTTTAGAAAAGAAATGGGAATATAATGGCACTGTACATCAACTATATGTAGACTTCAAAAAATCATATGATTCAATTAAGAGGGAGAAGTTATATAGTATCCTGCTGGAGTTTGGAATTCCTAAAAAGTTAGTTAGACTTATACGAATGTGTCTAAATGGCTCAACGAGTAGGGTGCGTGTAGGCAAACAGTTTTCAGACACTTTTGAAATCCAGAATGGGTTTAAAGCAAGGAGATGCACTATCTCCTCTACTATTTAATTTTGTACTAGAGCATGCCATTAAATCTTTAGAGAATGAGGAAGGCTTACAACTGAATGGTATTAATAAGCTGTTAGTTTATGCTGATGATGTAGTACTACTGGCCGATAGCGAGGAGATACTAAAGGCCAACACGCACACACTATTGAGTAACACTAAGAAATTAGGACTGGAAGTAAATATCAGTAAAACTAAATATATGGTCACACGTAGAAATACATTATATAATGGGAAATGGAGAGCTAATGACAAATGAGGGAAATTTTGAGGAATTGGCTGAATTCAAATACCTAGGAACAATAATCACAAATAGGAATGAGTGCACAAAGAAATTAAACATAGGCTCAATTCTGGAAATTCATGCTATTATGCATTGCAGAGACTTTTGATGTCCCAACTCCTTTCAAAAAACGTTAAGCTGAAAATATATAAAACTATTGTTCTACCAGTTATATTATATGGGTGTGAAACATGGACTCTTACTTTAAGGGAGGAAAGGAGATTACGAGTATTTGAGAATAAAGTTCTTAGGAAAATTTTTGGACCAAAGAGAGATGAACAGACAGGTGAATGGAGAAGACTACATAACAATGAACTACATGGTCTTTATAGGAAGCCAGATATAATAAGAACAGTTAAGTCTCGTAGACTGCGATGGGCAGGACATGTTGCGCGTATGGGGAATGAAAGACGTGCATGGAAACTTCTTGTAGGAAAGCCAGAAGGAAAACGCCCAGTTGGTAGACCAAAAATGAGGTGGGAGAACAACATTAACTATGATTTGAGGGAAGTAGATTATACAGGGAATGATTGGAAAGCATTAGCTCAGGATAGGGATGTATGGAGAGCTTATGTCCGTGCGGCCATGAACCTACGGGTTCGATAGTGCCAGTGAGTAAGTAAGTAAGTAAGTAAGTAAGTAATAGATACACCCGGTATTGATTTTTGTTTTTGTTAAAGTTTTCATTTTAGAAGATATTTTCTTTCTTCATTTATTTATTATAAGAAGGTTTTAATTTATGTTTTTGTGTGTGCATTAAAGCCATATAACTCAAATATGAAATTAAATATGAAACTATATTACAGGCGAAATGCTAGTCTAACATTCAGTTAAAAAATGAACGGGAATCGAACCCATGAGGTTACGAACGCAGATGATATATGTTAAACCTCTCGAGCACGGAAACACACTAAACCAAGCTCTCTTTTTCATGTTGCTTGAGTGTGCACTGCGTTAACTAGCAAACTACCCAGTACAATTACTGAAAACGTGTTGATATGAATACGGTTTCTGCGAGCGCTCACGAAGTTCCCCGATCGGTTGATAGAATCTGCGGATTACTCATTTGTTTTTTTTTTTTTGTCTAAGGATTAAAACTCATGAATTTATAGTGATACATAATTCTGAGCTAAGTTTCAGTTGTGCTGTAAACAAACTTGCTTAAGATATAACTCCACCATCTCCGTCTATTGGTGGAACCATGGTGTTACTTTTACTCGCCATATGACTGATTTATTTTACGGAACTGTCTTCGATAGATACATTGTTCGTAGGCAACAACGCACTTACGGGAAATAAGACTGAATACAAGGTAAGATGGTACCAACGATTAGGAACTTCCTCCATTTCTTATTTATTTATGACAAAAAATATATATGGGCCTACCTAATCAAACGTTTACCTTTTTGCATGATGCCGATTATTTGTTGTTTCATTACGAGTAGAATGTATGCTCCATGCTGTCTCACCTATTAATTCTGCAGTTATTTTCACCACATCCTCAATGGTTTAAGTAGGGTATTTTTCATTCAATTGTTTTAAAGTTTTAATAATTGTAAAACAGTACCTGATATCTCAGTCGTCCTCAATAGTTTGCAGTGTTGTTTTATAGGAGGCCTTTTGATAACTTAAGTATCATCTTGTGCTTTCATTTTGGTACCATTTTGGTACTTAAGTTATCAAAAGGTCTCCTATAAAACAACACTGCAAATTATTGAGGATGACTGAGATATCAGGTAGGCCCTACTGTTTTACAATTATTAAAACTTTAACACAGTGACCTCAACGGAGTTTCGTAATGCATTTTAAAAATCTGCACTCAATTTTTTAAATTATTTCTCTCCGCTTTTCAAATGGTTTCCTTTCCAATGTTTAAAGAAATCTACAGAAATCGGCCATTTTATAGTGGTTGAAATCCCAGCGTATTCTGCATGACGCGTGCGTAAGAATAAAACACTGCTTATTTATTTATTACAATTGTAATTATATATTTTAAGATTCTGCCATATAACTTATAAAGACATGTGCTAGATAATATATATTATTATTATGAGTGTTGGAGAACGAACTAGATTTCCTTACACGCTTAAAGGTGAAACCATTATGCGATCAATGAAAATGCAGTCACACACCTGGTTTGTTTAAATTACAACTGTAATTTAGCTCGAAGAGACAGATCAAGCTACATTTACACAAAAGCATTTTAATATACGAGGGATATTTCATAAATAATGCACATTAATTTTTTTTTACTTAGACTTTTTTTTTTTTCAATATCTCTTCACAGTCCTTCAACATAGTCTCCCTGCTTCTCTATGACTGAATCGCAAAGTCTCGGAAGCTCTATTATTTCATCCAGGACACCACTTCTGTGCATTTGTCTAATGGCTCGGGTAACGGTGGTAGAAAGCTCTCCCAAAGAAGGATAACGACGTCCATGCATAGGTTCTCTCAACTTCGGAAACAAGTCGAAAACTGGTGGACTCATGTCCGGGCAGTAGGGAGGATGCGGCAACACTTCCCATCCGTATTCGCGCAGTTTTTGGGCTACATCATTGCCGATATGCGGCCGAGCATTGTCGTGGAGAACGAGTGGCCCAGCTTCGAGCATCTGAGGTCGGGTTTTATGCAATTTTCTGCGCAGGTTTTGCAAGAAGTTACGATGATGAAATTATACAAGACAATGGCAGTGCCTATTATTACTTATGGATCCGAAACATGGACAGTGACAACACAACATTTGCCAGAATACAAGCTGCTGAAATGAAATTCCTCAGACCAATAGCAGTGTATCAAATAACTGACAAAAAACACAACACAGAAATAAGACAACAACTGAAAGTAGAGGAATTAAACGCAACAATAGTGAAATACAGAATAAACTAGAAATAACACTTGGCAAGGATGACTGAGAATATAATACCAAAAGCAGCATACAGCTATTCACCACGAGGAAGAAGAAGTTTGGGAAGACCAAAGCAAATATGGACACAATAGCAATTTGGAGCCGGAACAGGCTAGTAAATAAACCATGATGAAGAAGAAGAAGACACTGATATGACACTTGTTCCACATGGGACTGTATCTGTCATGATGATTCCTTGGTAATCATAAGCAAAATCATCATTTGCTGACCTTTGATTGAGCGCTTCGATTTTTTTTGGACGTGGATAATCTGAAGCCCTCCGTTCATTGGACTGTGATTTCAACTCACTTCAAAGTGTTTAATCCACGTTTCATCAATAGCGACAATTCGACACAAGAATCCTTGACATTCATGGTCGAATCGTTGTTTGAGCAAGATTGCAATGTCCAGGCATTTTTGCTGCTGTTCAGCAGTCAAACAGCGGAGGAACCATCTCGCAGAATTTTTTCTCTTCTTCAAATAATTTCTCAGAATACGGAATACTGATGTTGGAGAAGTTGCCGTGGCTTCAGAGAGTTCCTCACAAGTCACATGGAGATCTTTTTTCAAGAACATCTGCCAGAAATTTCACTCTTCATTCATCTGTTGTGGTTTTTTGCCTTCCTGGTCTTGGATTAGCGTCTATGCTCATATGACAACCATGAAAACGATTAACCCAACGTGAAACTGTACTGCGGTCCACTGTAAACTCGCCACAAACTTCACTTAACGCGCTGTGGATTTCTGCGGAAATTGTAAATGAAAATAGCAGTGTTTGTAAATAAATTATTTAGGTACAACATTCTGCTATGTATAATTTACAACTTTAAATTTTTTAATTAATTAATTAGTTTTTTTACTTATATAATGATCGTCCAGCAATGACTTTTAGAAATCTCTGTTTTATAACTTTTACCAGCCTATATTTAAATATTCTAGACCATCGAGACGGACTTTCTGAAAAGGGAAACAAATATTTTAAATGAAAATTGAGGCGTTGAAATAAATTACTTATGTTCCAAATAAATTACAATTATAAGCATTTTTATTTATATGATGATTGTCTCCAGCATTAAATTTGGAAAATCACTCTTTGGGCATTCTTTGTCAGCGTGCCATCATCATAAGTAAAAAAAAACGGAAAAACACAGAATTTATTATGAAATGATCTTGAAGAAGATTTCCGGGCTGTAGGCCGTGGTGTCAGGCTTGAAGTTCCCCGACGTTTCGCCAGAGACTGCGTCTGGCATCCTCGAGGGTTGTCTTGAGACTGGCCGTGAAAGCCTAAGTCAACCGAATTTATTGTTGCAGTATGTGAATAATTATTTGCGGGAAATATATATGTAGATTTTTCCAAACAAATTGTGAAAAATCCCTTAAATAAAGTGAGAAGTTAGCTCAAAGTAACCTAAAATCAGCATATTTGCAATCTAAAATGATCAGGCAGAGTAGACAACTTATCACTAAAACCCGCTAACAAACAAATGAACGCTAAACTAATCTGGTGTACTATCTCGCTCATTTTCTCACCCTATCTTGACAAAGCTAACACTAACTTGCCCATTTTCTCACCTTAATTTGCCCTCTAGATGGACTCTTGGAATAGAATCCCCTTATATGATAGCAAAAATGTTGGCAGTTTGCTCTAGTGGGAACATGTGTTATCACTTTGGTCAACATGACGTTAGATGTCAGTTGTTCTCCGATCGAACATTCACTGGTAGCATGGTGGCATAGAATATCTTACTCTTTTAAACGTTTTATTAGCAGATATTTAAATATTTTAGATAAAATTAGCTCAGGATAGGGATTATGGATAGCTTATGTCCGCGCGACACCGAACGAACAGTTTCGATAGTGCCAGTTAGTTAGTTAGTGCACTGGAACCATTCCCTGAAAAGACAAACGGATATTGTAAATGGAAATTATAGTGTTAAAAAATAAATTATTTGGGTTATGTATATTTGACAATATTAAAATATTTGTTATTATTTATATTCTAGTAGTAGTAGTAGGACTTTATTAGACAAAAAGTAAGATATTTACAATATTATTTACAAATATGGGTCGCACGGGCAGTAAGCCGTACGTGCTTTTGACAGTCCGTTACAATAAAGTAATAATTGGTACTAGTGTAAAGAAAAATAAACAAAAACAGCAATAACATTACAATTACATAAAGAAAACACAATAAAAATATTACCATTAAATAATAACACAATAGCATTATACACTAAAAACATTAACATTACAATTACATAAAGAAAACACAATAATATTACAATTAAGTAATAACACAATAGCAATAACATTACAATTACATAAAGAAAACACAATAATAATATTACAATTAAATAATAACACAATAGCATTATAAACTAAAAACATTAACCTTACAATTACATAAAGAAAACACAATAATATTACAATTAAGTAATAACACAATAGCATTATACACTAAAAAAACATTAACATTACAATTACATAATTATTATTTATATAATGATAGTCCAGCAAACTACTTTTGAAAGTTTTACTAACAGATATATAAATATTCTAAACACTGTGAGTTCATTGATTCTAACAAGAAACGCATTTTCAAATGGAACTACTAAGAACATTTCAGCTGATTTGATTCTAAAGATAGATCCTTTGGAAATAAACTTCACAGAATATAATGCTTTTCTTACCTCCATGTTTCTTACGTCAGTTGAAGAAACGCTAGTAGAAAGAACGTGTTGTTTGGATGAGTGTGAGACAGTTCTTCATTTACTCTTCTTAGGATACGTTAAATCAACTGCGAGAGTGCTTCAAAAAAAGTATATTTAAAATCATTAAATGATACCTATTAACCTACGGATTGTTGACGGATCCATAATTCTCCTCAGTCGGACAGCGATGGAATCTTCGTGACGTTTAAAAGGTTTTCTACACAAAACATAGAACTTCAGAACGTGCTCTGTGAGTCTGTAACACAATACAGTTGACATGCATTTATTAAAGAAATTTATTAATGGTTTGGATATACGGAAAGTAGGAATTTGCATTTGTCGTCATTTGGCCAAACCATAGCTTACGTTGTGATACAATTATTCAAATCCAAAAATCAAATAACTACATTAACCCCTTTTAAATTTTAATTTTAATGTCGCTTAGTATGACACTGATTTTATTAATATGTGTTATAATTTGTGCAACCATTGACACAATGTAGTGAGATTAGTAGCATACTTGGCTCTTTGTTGATTTTAGCCTTAGTATGTGGGTTCCTCTACTGCAGATGTTAAATTGACTAACGTTAATAGTGTGGGCAATGTTTATTAGTTGAAACAACAGGAGGCCGTGAGACCAATTAGTGATAAAATAACAGGAGGCCGTGAGACCAATTAGTGACAAAATAACAGGAGACAGTGAGACCAATTAGTGATAAAATAACAGGAAGCCGTGAGACCAATTAGTGATAAAATGGCGGCAAGCACGTATTTATTGTTTTACATTGTTTCTGATAAAGTTCAGTCCATTTAAAATGCAGTGATTTGTTTTGTATAATGTACCAAAGGGAGATGAACGGACAGGTGAATTGAGAAGACTACATAACAGTGAACTACATGATATTTATAGGAAGCCAGATATAATGAGAATAGTTAAGTCTCGTAGACTGCGATGAGCAGGACATGTGGCACGAATGGGAAATAAAAGACGTGCATGGAAGCTTCTTGCAGAAAAATCAGAGGGAAAGCGTCCAGTTGGTAGACCAATAATGAGGTGGGAGAATAACCAACTATGATTTGAGGGAAGTAGATTATAAGGGAATGATTGGAAAACATTGGCTCAGGATAGGGATATATGGAGAGCTTATGTCCACGCGACCATGAACCTACGGGTTCGACAGTGCCAGTGAGTTAGTTACTTAGTAAAGATTTTCTTTGTTGATATTGTGTGTGCTATTGTATCTGTTGACGTTTTGATTAGTTTCTTGGCTCATTTGTCATTTCGACATTTCTGGCTTTCTCTCCTGGCTTTAGCTTAATTGTAACCCACTTCTGAGGTTGGGTCGCCTGGGAGACATGATTACGGCTGCCCTATGATATGATGGGTGATGATGATGATAGTGGTGCGCCAGGAGAGTCATAATCCTAAACTTAATCTAAGAATTACGATGATTATGATAGCCAAATGATGTTCGGGGACCATTTAGGCTTTAAAGTTTTCTGACATTGTCTTGCAAGTGAGGAAAAACCCCAGAAACCTCACTCAGAAAACCTGTCCCGACCGGGTATCCAACCTGGGCCCTCTGCGTGATAAGGCAGCACGCTACCTCGAGACCATAGCGGTGGTTCGTCCCTTCATTTCGATAGCACCTGGTAAGAATTTGAAATGACGTAGGCCTAGGCCTATTATATTATTCATATTAAACTCATTTAATTATCATATTATTGTAATCTGTCAAATAGGTTGAAGCGTGGTTTCATTCTCGAAGAGAGTATGAGAGAGAGAGAGAGCGAAATAAAAGTATAAAAGTTTCAGCAGTTTGAACCTGTTTGTTATGCGGTTGGGCAATTATTACGAAAATCCTTTAAAATAACGTAGATAGTCTGATATTGTGATATTATTTATGTAATCTACTATTAAAATTTGAATAACATAAATCAGATAACTTCATTTGCTTTCTTGCTTTCATAAGTAGTGTATAGGCCTATATACAGTACATAATGACATGATAAGAACAATAAATGCCTGGATGGGATTTGAACTCGGACCTCTCGATTGGTACTCGAGGATACTATCCAACACACCACCAGGCAAATCCAATACAAACATTTATTTTTCTTATACGTATATATATATATATATATATATATACTCCATGTGAGGAAAGTTAAACATTAAATTGTACCTGTTGGTAGGTGCCGTCGTCCTCAACTTTGTTAAACTATTGTATCTAAAATTAACTGGAGCGCTTTCGGAAGTTATCTTCCATCTTCTTTAGGTTGAGTTTCCGCTATTTGTTGTTGTTGTGTATGCTGATGTTTACTCCAACTATTTGTAGCAGTATGACTTCACCTCAACGGAATTTGATGTGGATTTTTACTAGTATTGAATATATTCTCCATTATTACAATATGTAGCGAGAACTCGATCTTCACTGCCACCTGATAGCCACTATAACAAGTAAGCAAATTAAAGAGAATATTTTTACTTTATAGAAGTGACGCTTTATCAATGTTATAATTAAATGTTTGACATTGAGCAATGCAAGCTTAATATGACATAAGAAAAATAAATGCTTCGACGGGATTTGAACCCGGACCTCTCGATTGGTACTCGAGGGTGCTATCCATTACACCACCAGGCAAAAAAAAAAAAATATATATATATATATAAACTCCATGGCTTCACAGTCCTAGATGGTCAATATGCATAGTTTTAAAAGTAATTAAGAACCACGACTGTGTTACTAATTCCATTACATTAACGCAGTTTAACCTCTCACCTTATAGGTACTTTTATAATAATAATGATAATAATAATAATAATAATAATAATGCTTTATCTTAACTGGCAGAGTTAAGTTCATAAGGCCTTCTCTTCCACTCAACCAGCGATTAATGGAATTATACAAAAATTACACACATTAAAATTTTAAGCTACGTGCCACATGTAGACATTTTAACCTCTTTTGCTGATATTATAGTTCTATGAGATGCTAGTTGTTCTATTTTTCGGTAATGAGATGTAATTATATTGTGAATAATGTAATTAGCGTTTTGTTGTTAATTTGTGAGGAGTTAACACGAGTTCTAAAATAAACCGTTTAAGATTGATTCAAACCGACTTATCATCAGCGCCAGCTAACAATTTATTAGCACTGTCCATTAAGAGGATGGTTTAAAATGGCGAAGCTTTTAAAATTCCTCAGTTTTATTTTCTGACGTAAAACTATACCTTGATAAGTCGTGAAATTATTTCAGGTTATGTGTATGATATCACAAAGTTTTAGATGCCATTAGACATTTTAAATTTGACTTGTATAGGCCTATGCTTGTTAATATTTTGATCGTAGTTTCCATAAGTTTGATTTTCAATAATATGACAATTCAAAAATGTATGTAACTCATTTAAAAATAAAGATATCTCCAATCAATATGGAATATGCCTTATCTTTCTACATTTGGGGTTTCTTCTTTCCCTTTACAGCTGGGTTATAGTTCATCGAAATCAATAATCCCCTAGGATTAAATAGAAATATTGACAAAATTCCATTCCATCCTTACTTTTCTATTAAATATGCCCTTGCATTCATAATTCTAATTAGGAAATATGAAGTGTATTTTTTCTAGACCCTAATAAAAATCTTATATTTTTCCAAAGTTTAAATTATAATAATTTTATAAGATATTCATGCATTTTCATCACAAAATTAACTTTAAAACATTACTGATTATATTATACTTTAGATATAATTAATGACAATTCTGAATAAACAAAATTCTTATCTCCTCACTAACTCATTGGCACTATCGAACCCGGAGTTTCATAGCCTAACGGGACCTAGTCTCCCATACATCCCTATCCTTAGCCAATGTTTTCCGATCATTCCCTGTATAATCCACCTCCCTCAAATCATGGTTAATGTTATTCTCCCACCTCATTCTTGGTCTACCAACTGGACGTTTTTCCTCTGGTTTTCCTACAAGAAGCTTCCATGCACGTGTTTCATTCTTCGTCCACATGTCCTGCCCATCGCAGTCTATGAGACTTAACTGTTCTTATTATATCTGGCTTCCTAAAAGACCATGTAGCTCACTGTTATGTAGTCTTCTCCATTTATCTGTTCATTTCTCTTTTTTTTGTCCAAAAATTTTCCTAAGAACTTTATTATAAAAAATGATATTACTCATTCAAAAATAAGTATATCTCCATGAAATTTGGAATTTGTTTAGTCTGGACCCTAATAAAACCTTATATTTTCCAAGGTTTAAATGTGTAATTATTTTATAAGATATTCATATATTTTCATTAAAAATATTATTGATTATATCCACCGTTGTGGTCTCAGTTCGATTCCCGGTCGGGACAGGCTCCTGGGTGAGATTTTTTCGTGGTTTTTCCTCAGCTGTAAGACAAATATCAGAAAGCTTAGGGCCCAATGGTCCCCGAAAGTCATCCGGCCATCGTCATCTTCCTTCACCGGTGTGGAAAACAACGGGAAGCTACCACACCTATAATTCCCTACTAAGCTGCAAAGCAGTGAAAGACCTGCCCATGGACAGAATTACTATGGAATGGAATTGATTGCATTACCTTTCTATATAATTAATTACAATTCTTAACCACTTAACTGATTGGCACTAACGATCCTAAAGGTTCGTAGCTGAACGGACATAGGTTCTCCACATATGCCTATTTTGAGCAAATGTTTTCCAAATCCTCCCTGTATTATTCACTTCTCTCAGATCATGGTTAATGTTATTCTGCCACTTCATTCTTGCTCTACCTACGGGGTTGTTTCCCTCTGGTTTTTATTAGCTCAGGATTTGATATCAATTAATTTATTATACAGGGTGTAACAGGACCTCACAGACAAAATGATAGAGATGATAGGCCATGCAGAGAGGATAATTTTTTGTGAAGGAACATATAGTCGCAAACACGTCGTTTATGAGTTATGCGCACATTAAGGTGTTCACCTACAAGGGTCGGAATTGAATACAAACAATTACACACGTATAATTATATTGAAAAAAGGCATATTTTTACAATAAGTGTTCAAACAGTCGACCCCGTGCCTCATTGCATGTTTGATATCCTCGCAGCAATGATCGGCCAGCTCGGCTGAGCATGACAGGATTCTTTTTGACGCAGTCGAATGCAGCATTTAGTCTGTCAATCAGTTGAGCTCTGGTGGCCACTGGAGTTACTTAGACCATACGTGTTAAATTCCAAATCGGGAATTAAAATCCAACGAAAAAACTTGTAAAAAAAAAGCATACCCGATTTGGAATTAACACGTATGGTCTACGTAACTTCAGTGGCCACCAGAGTTCAACTGATTGACAGACTAAATGCTGCATTCCACTACGTCAAACAGAATCCTGCCATGCTCAGCTGTGCTGGCCGATCATTGCTGCGACCATATCAAACATGCAATGAGACACAGGGTCGACTGTTTGAACACTTATTGTAAACACATGCCTTTTTCAATAAAATGATACATGTACAATTGTTTGTATTCAATTCTGACCCTTACGGGTGAACACCTTCATATGCAAATAACTCATAAACGACATGTTTGCGACTATATGTTCCTTCACAAAAAATGATCGTCTCTGCATGGCTTATCATCCCTATAATTTTGTCGGTGAGGTCATGTTACACTCTGTATAATTTGGATCCTAAATATCAACTATGCTTACAAGGTAACTATCAACAATTGCATGCCGAAACCTAGTTTGAAATTTCTCCCAGAGAAACGTTGTAATGTACCAAGGCCGTATCAAAAAAAATATATATGCCCTTTTTTAAACTACGAGTCACAGAAATCGAAGCCAGAATCCAGCAATGTCAACCCACTATACGGTACAGATGGACTCCCTGCATCAGTGAGGCGGGATGCGGCGCGGATGGTAGGTGTGGAGGGTTATCCATTCCCTATAGTTTAAATGCGGGATTTGGCGCTGAACTTTGCGAGTAGTGCCTTGTAGTTAAAAACGGCAGATAATGTTTTGGACACGGCCTTTGTACATCACAACGTTTCTCTGGAAGAAATTTCAAAGGAGGTTTCGGCATGCATTGGTTGATAGTTCCCTTATTAGATTCAGCAAATGTGTAGAATTTAGGCATAGTACACGTAGCAAGGAAGTAATATATTGTCTGATGCTGTAAAAACTTGGACTCTTATTCGTATTCTTATATAGGGCTATTCAGAAAGATGGAACAGACTTCAAACATTTATATCTTCCAAACTACAAAAACTAGAAACACAATTCCAACTTTCCTGGATAGGGAAAAGATTGAAGTTCAGAATCACGGCCGCATTTCTCTAAGCACGTCCAGGACGTTGGATTGGAAGAGGAAGAGCAGATTAATCTCATCGCCGGTGGCCTCCCAGGTCACCAGACCCAATCCCGTGTGGTTTTTATATGTGGGTTTTACGTAAAGACCGTATTTTTATCCACCCTATGCCTGACGCTTTTGAAAATCTGCGACATTGAATTGTTAAAGCAGTGAATTTGGTAACTAGAGACCAGCTGAATCGTGTGTGGTAAGAAATGAGCAACCGTTTTGATATTTTTCGTGTAACACGTGATGCTCATATTGAATGCAAAAAATAGTGAAACTTGAACTTTTCTCTCTCCAGGAATGTTGGAATTGTGTTTCTATTTTCTCTAGTTTGTAATAAATAAATGTTTGAAGCCTGTTCCTTATTTTTGAATAGCCCTGTATTTAAATCCATTTATATTTTTGTGCAACTACGTAACCACTAAATAAGTTACTTTAAAATCGATTCAATATTTGACACGTGAATTCAGGGCACATTATTTTTGTAGGGCAATCTAAATGTTTGTGAAAGCAAATTTGTATAATCCGTTTTTGCAGTAATATTTAGTGAGGAAGGACACAATTCGCAATTTTACCCCCACCTAATTTTCCGTTATGAATTATCGATTAAACCGGAGCAAAGCAAAAAATAGCCTATGCATTACATAACATAAATTGGCAAATATGATTAAGATTGGTGAATTTGTGATTGGTTTTACTAAATCAATAAATAGAGGTTACTTTTGGTTTGCTTTCAGTACTGCAGTTTCTTTCATTTGTACGTCAGTCGGAGAATGTGCTTCATTACAGACTTTTACGAAGCATGGAACAACAATGGTGAGTAGCAATATGGGGAAAAAAAATCCATAAAGATCCAAATTGTTTTAACGTTAGTATTATTTCATATAGGGTAAAATTGCCTAATTCCGTGATAGTTTTTTACTTTTTTTGTGCAAATGTAACATTTTTTAGAATGATGACAGAATATGACTGCAGGAACATCGTACAGTATGAAACTTCCACAAGTTTATTTATCGAATTCACTCAAAACCGAAGTACTCTTATCCCCAAATGCTTTATTATTTTATTCAACACAAGGATTTCTAAATACATGATATGGCTGTTGAATACGCAATAGAGATATCCCAATTCCATGATATTAACACAGAAACCTATAAATTACAAATTAAACTGAATTCGCCATTTATTATAGCTGATAATATATGAAGCCATATGGGGGAAAATACAAAAAGTTGATAAGTGATATCAAACGACATTTAATATGTATGCATATTTCCTTTTACAAATAAAGTTAACATTCAATAATAATATTAAGAATACACATGTTGATAAAATGCCTGCAAACAAATGTACTTTCTAACATAGAATAATAATAAGAAGAAGCAGAACTCCAATTTGATTCTACATGAAAAACATTTTTTCTCATTTTTTTACTGGATAAATATGGATTTGAAAAAAAAGACCTAATATTAGGCCCTAGATGTAATATTTCATGGGGATTAAGTCTTAGATCTTGTATTTATCAATACCAAAAACTATTTGATAAATCTCTCAATTATTACGATATATACAGCGCATGAGAAGTTTTTTTTATATTGTCCACTATAAACATAATAATTGAAAAAATGTATTTATGTACAGATTTTTAATGTTTACACATATTTCTGTACATAAAGTTTTATTTTCTTTCTCTACTCGTCTATGTCCATCCACTCTATGCCACCCAGTCTTCTTATTCTCATTCCAGTTCTTATTTCTTGCATCCACGAGTTTCGAGGTCTTCCTTTCAGTCTTCTTCCAGGTGGACACCATACCAATGTTTTCCTGGAAAACTTTTCTTCTTGCATTCGACGCACATGCCTATACCATTTTAATTGCTTATATTATTATTATTATTATTATTATTATTATTATTATTATTATTATTATTATAATATTATTATTATTATTATTATTATTATTATTAATGATGATAATTTAGACAAATAACAATGAAAATTGAAAATAAAGAGAAACTCAATAATTTGATGAGTAATGAAAAATTATTTTAGGAAATTGGTTTCAATCAAATACCAACTTAGCCGCTATAGACTTAATTAAGCCCTGTTAATGAGTAAAATACGGTATGAAATTTTAATATAACTGATTTCTACGTAATGTAACTAATACGAAACCTTACTGATATTCTTGAGATTTTTTTCTTTCTATCGCATCTTTTAAAAGAAATCTAAATTTATATTTGCTCTAAACTCGACTTCATTATTATCCAGTGTAAGGTATATATATATATTAATTTGTGTTTCTCGTATAATGTATCATATTTATATTATTATAGTTATTATTATTATTATTATTATTATTATTATTATTATTATTATTATTATTATTATTATTATCGTATCATTATTGTTATTACCCTATAAAATGTTGTTTGTACATGACATTTACATTGCTACATTTAATGTATATTCAACTGTTTATAGTTAGTATAGTGTATATCTATATTTGTCAAATATTTATTTGTGTTTGTGCTGGTTGAGTGGAAGAGAGGGCCTTATGGCCTTAACTCTGCCAGAATAAATATTATTATTATTATTATTATTATTATTATTATTATTATTATTATATTCACAAAATTAAATATGAGAGAGAGAGAGAGAGAGAGAGAGAGAGAGAGAGAGAGAGAGAGAGAGAGAGAAAGAGAGAGAGAGTTATGTCTTAAGAAAAAATATTTAAAAATCGTAATTGCGGAAGCTATTGTCCATCACTTTCTTCCATATTGTTAACACTCTTGCATCAGTTGATATTAAAATACAATATTAGAATGTTATACGTATGATTAAATAAACACTTATCCAAAATACGGAACATTTCTTCATGGACAGTCACGAGAGAGGGGAAATGTACTGATTTAACCACTTTCAACATACGATGGCTTTTGAGGATTTGGACAGTGACAACACAACAATCTGCCAGAATACAAGCTGCTGAAATGAGATTTCTCAGACCAACAGCAGGATATCAAAGAACAGACAAAAAAAAACATAACACAGAAATAAGACAACTAAAAGTAGAGGAATTAAACACGATAGAGAAATACAGAACAAACTGGAAAGAACATTTAGCAAGGGTGACTGAGAATAGAATACCAAAATCAATATATAGCTATTCACCACGAGGAAGAAGAAGTTTGGGAAGACCAAAGAAAATATGGAAAGAGCAGCAATTTGGAGCCGGAACAGGCTAGTAAATAAGCCTAAACCGTGAAGAAGTAGTAGTATTGGTTTTCGAAAGGCGGAGAAAGCATTAAAATTGAACGCTTATGAAAAGTCTGGAGTAACTCAGAAATTACTTTTTAAAACATTTATTTCGGTGACAACGAATTGAAATTGGATCACGGAATTAAGGATATCACGAAAATAGGCATTTTTACCTATAATATGACATTGTTTACTTCTGTATTTTACTTTACTTATATACAGAACAATACAGACTTACAATTTCGCGCACTTTTATCCGGCGGTTGGGGACAGTTACTTATTTGCCATCTTATAGCTTTAGGGCTACATCTCTCTATACATTCCAACCCTAGTATAGACGTTAAAGAATACGCTGTTTTTGTCGTTTGTATCAGTGTTGAGATAGTTCTTGTCCGGTAATAATAATAATAATAATAATAATAATAATAATAATAATAATAATAATAATAAGATAATGATAATGATAATGATAATGATAATGATAATGATAATGATAATGATGATGACGATGACGATGACGATGACGACAACGACGATAATGATAATAGCTTTATTTTACCTGGCAGAGTTAAGGCCTTAAGGCCTTGTCTGCCACTCAACAGGTTTTTAAAAATTCCAAAAAAATAGTCTTTATATCTATCTTCGAGTTTTTACAGCTGCTGCCGTCTTCCCGTGCCAAACCTCCAAAGCCTACGATCTTGGGCATCTTCACTGTTTAGTCCTCTTGCTTGAATTACTATCCTCATATTTTCCTTCCACGTTAACTTTGGTCTCCCTCTTTTCTTTTCTTTTCTAGTCTTACATCTAAATTATAATAAACATAATCGATTGCATGTTATGTGTACAATGCAATTATTATTTTAATGTATTTTGATTTACTCTCGATTTGACGAATTAAATATAATATGTCCAAGATCCATAAAAAAAGATAAAACATATTAATGACATAGTATAAATTTAAATAGATAAGCCAGTTATAAGTTTAGCTTAACTTAGAATCACTTCTAAGTACAAATTTACATTTGAAATGCCTCTTCAGAAATAATAGACTAGTTGATATTTTAAGTCGGTTAGTAGCACCAATTCTCCTCGTGTTTCCCCTAAGTACAACAATGATGTCACGGATCCTCAGGTTTAGAGTGCGCGAGGTATACTTGTGACTGATTTGTTTCTTATTTTTAAATGAATGCCGAACTGCAAATGGAGAATAATGTTTTATGAGCCACTTTATTAAGATTAGTGGCGATCGCTCAAACGAATGAAGGGAAAGTCTCATTTCCCTACGTTCTAACAAAGATTTTTTTTTAATTCAACACAATTTGATACATTACCATTATATATTATTCATACATCAAAATAGTAAGATATGTGTTCTTCGAAATTAATTTATCCTATATTTGATGCCATGCCTGATTATAGTATATACTGTACAAGTTACATACTACAGTAAAACCTGTCTATGAAATAAATGATGGTTCCTTAAATATATTTCCGTCTTGGCAGTTTTCCTTCTTATATAGGTTTCCCATATTACATGCTTGAATTTTCTCATGCAGTGTAAGGGTTTTACATATACTATTTAAAGACATAACGTATTGACTGACATGCAGACAAAATAGTGTATATAACATAGCTCAGTTTGCACGGCAATACAAAACAACTTTATTATGCAAAAGCGAGAAGGAACTCAACTACAGGAAGACAGAAGAGCTTCTCTACTCCCTCGCATATAACGTAAGCAGACAAGGAAAAGCGAGGGATTCCCCGCTGTCACACATAAGCAAGGGTATCCCCGCAATACAATGGCAACACAAGAAGGTAAAACGATATAATGCAGAAAGCGTCATATGCTGATTTTTTACGTGTAGTCATTAATACTATAATTAGAACGTGCTTAAGAATAATTTTCCATCTTACTGAGGTATAAAATAACTATTGGTACTTTAAAAACCATTCCGTTTCCGCGTTATGAAGCTTTCCGGCGTATACAGGACGATTTTACATATAAAATTGTACCGTTGTGGAGATTTTTTTCCGTCTCTACAGGTTTCCTTCTTTTAAAGGTTCCGGCTAAGACAGGTCTTACTGTATAACGATTGTTCGAATGAGCGGGTCGTTAAAGATTTTTCATGCTCGTGTACTGCCGTGAACTTTCGATAGTTCTACAAATCCTACTGAAGGCTATAGGAGAAATCGTTGATGTTCGTGTACTGCCGTGAACTATCGGTAACTGGTACAGCTGTGGAACGTTTCTTTGAATTCGTTCCCTTTGCCGCATTTTCTATTTGTTTTAAGTGTATTTCTTCATATGTTCAAGTTAAAATAGCAATGTTAATATATTTGTTGGATTTGAAGCACCTAACCCAAGTAAAACATTTAAAGGGACAATTAGAATATTAACTCTTCGTCAGATACAATATGTAGTATTTATGCTTGCGCGTGCAGTGGTATCCAACTGTGAAGGGAATTAATTGCTTAGACTCATTCCTCGCACTTAGCAGTGGATGTGAATCACGTTAGCCAGATAAATGCGTAAAGCATTGCGGGAGGGGAGGGTTGAACGGAGATGCGCGTGCGTGTTAGAATGTTTAAAATCACAGTCGTCCAATTCAAGGCATTTTGAATCTAAGATAGAAATTATTTCATTTGGTGAACGCGTAAACCTACACCCTTTGAAAGGAAATTACTGAGGAAGATCCTGGAACCCATAAATGATCGTGGGGAATGGCGGACAAGATTTAAAGATGAAATCTACAATATATATTCAGACCCAGATATTGTAAATGTTATTAAAATTGGCAGACTGAGATGGGTGGCTCATATAATGAGAAACTTAGATCCAGTATATTCAAGAAATATCTCGACGTGATAAATGTAAGTATCATGTTGAAGCCCATACCATCTACTTCTGACATTAAGATAATTTATAATCTGTCTTAGAAAAAAAATAGTAAAGGAAAATATAAAATACTGAAATCAACTCCTAGGCCTAAAACTGAATGGGAAGAACACAATTATCAGCTAGACGGGATATAACTTGTTTCTTTCCTAAACGAAGCATTCCAAAAATATGTGAAACAATAAAACTGAATCAAATTACTCATGTTCAATTGTTCAAAATGATACTTGGCAAAATAGTACATTACAATACGGGGTTGGGAAGTGGTTTTCACAGAATCGAGGAAAATATTTAAAAACAGAGCGATAGCGAGATTTTTAATTTCCGAGATTCTGTAAAACACTTCACAAACGTGCGATGTATATTTTGTGCGCGATGGTATTTTCAAAATAATAAATAATAGTAAAATTATATCTTTGTTGGAAATATTTGCGTTCATTATAAACAATTCACTAACTTTAACAGTGTGGACATTGTTTATTAGTTGAAACAACATGAGGCCGTGAGACCAATTAGTGATAAAATGCCGGCGAGTACTTATTTGTTTTATATTGTTTTTAAGTAAAGTTCAGTTCAGTTAATTTAATATTCAGTGATTTGTTTCTTATAATGTATATTAACATTACCTTTTGAATATTTTTGTATATAGGCTACATTGTATGTAGTATACATAGAGGACAGTGGTTTTACTTCCCACATGCGTTTTGTAATATATTTAGAATATAGTTACTTAAGTGGCAACCCCGAAATGTAGGAAGTTGAATTTTCAATCATGGTCGTCATTACTGTAAGTATGACAAAACGCACTATCGCGCAAAAACATTATTACATACATATGTAAGGAATCTGTGAAATATGCTGTTTCTAAGGATTGCACCAATTTCCGATTGATGAGATATGTCTATTTTTCAATATTAATGGTTTCTGAGTATCTGAAAGTTCCCATCGCAGACTATATTGGGAAGCCAAACGAAACGCCCATCATTTCTTAATCAGTAAGTCCATGCCAACTTAAGTTTGATAAAATGTGTTAATATTTACATTTCAATGATCATACATCAATTGAGGACCTCATTTTCAAAACGTCTCTTGTCCACTTCGCACCAAATCTAACTTATTGTGTTTCTGCATTCTTCTTAGGTTCCTCTATGTACAAATGTCATCATTTGGCTTCAGAAAGTTCTTTAAATGGCTAAAAACTAGTGTAAAATGTGGCCTCTGCAATCAAACTGACTCTTGTCCACAACAAAATGGCGACCATAAATTAGTTGTAGATTTGAAAACAAAATGTCTCTTGTCCTTATTTGATGGTATATGCATCTACACCCTTTGGTTTCAAAATGTCCCATTTACATCTACTGAGTACTTTTGCAATCACATAAAATAACATGTTTTCTGCTATATTTTGCGTCAGTTCTCTTTGTTTGAAGGGAAATTTTAAGAGTTACAGCACTGGTAGCCATTTATAAAAGCTTTTATTTACATTTCAACGGATGTTTTTGTTTGTATGCTTCTCTTAACCTAGTGCTTGTCAGTGAACATATCAAGTAGTATAAGTGTATTCTGTAGCTATTTTATTTATTTAGGAACATTAAGATTTTTCTTGGAAGACATTCTTGCAAGTGGGGATTAAATTATTACCAAATTACAGTCCAAAATCTTATAACAATATCAATTTTATTTTACTGTCAAGTGTACCTGACCAAGCAGCCTACTATAGTAGATAGTTGTACATATATAATTTGATAATTAGTGAAGGTAAATCCACCGATAAGAAACTATTCATCCACACATGGTCGGAGGCAGATGGAGCCAAGGTTTCAGTACAGATTGCATCTGCAGTATATAACAGACTAAATAATACAAATTTTGTGAAATCCTCCATAGTCCGGTTGTTTGCAGATGGCTATGGGAGACAATAAAAAATGTTCTATGATGTACATACTCGTGTATTAGCTAGAAACATGTGCTCCAACCTATGTGACAGAATTTCATGCAATTTTCCCTGTGCCAGGGCATTCCTACATACCGCCAGATAGGGTCTTTGGGAGGATTGAACATAACTCCAGGACATTGACACAATTATCAAGCCGAAACATACTGGGACACTTACCATAATCATGGAACACTTTTGAAAATGGGAACTGACTGGCATATATACGATTGGAAGCTTATGTCACAACACAGCGTAAAGAAACCTGGACAGTGGTATTTCAAATTTGCAACAACGAAGAGATTCATCATCAGTCAAGGAATGACTTCGTCTGCACGGATTCTCGTAATAGATGAAACATGGTTCAAATGAACACAGGAATGTCAAAAAGGTACTAAAGCCAAAACGTGTACTTTTCAGTTACATCTCATATTAGTTCCAGCAGGGGTTCCAATAAAAGGAAACAAAATTGGTTACGTGAAAATAATTTTGAGACTTCACTTTGGTGATCCATGGGAGGGAAATCCTGACTTGCAGTTCTACCATGAGATATTTAACAGATATATATAATTGATGAAAACGTCTCCGAAGATGAACTGAAAGGAGGTATGAGGGAAGATGCTGATTAATTGCGAAGACACATTAGTTCCTCCATGTAAAAATGCAAAAATAAGTTTTATCATTATTTGCTTACAATATATTTTTTAAGCATTAAATAATATTTCTCTTTCGAATTTTTTCTTTCATTACTTCGATTTTTACAATTTTGGAAACAAACTCTTTGGTTTGCAAATGTCTTTTGTCCAGAATATTTGTACAAATTACACCAAAACTACCAATTTGGGAATAGAAACCATGATAATATAGTATAGCCTATGGTACTCTGAATGCCTAAAGAATATTTCTAAAGAGAAATTGTGCGTATTTCTGACCTAAAATTGTTTTTCGTGGTTCCCCACAAATTTATGAAAAAGGACAAGAGACGTTTTGAAAATAAGCTCCCCAATTGATAAAGAAGATAAATTATACAAGGTAAGGCCACTTATTACTCACTTGAATAATACATTTCAACATCTAATCAGACGATTAGGATTGTCTTATTCCTCAGATGAGTCAATGGAACCAACCATACTATGGGCATAGACCAATAAATGATTTCATTAGAGAAAAGGCCATTAGATTTGGTTTCAAGTTTTAGTGCCTTTCTACCACTGAAAGTTATTTGATACAACGTTCACCTTATACTATCAATGGAGAATGTATAGAAGGCAGACGACTTGATCCTTCTGATATAGAGAAAATGTGCATCAACTTTATACCTCCAGGTAGCTGTGTGTATATTGACAATTATTTCAATTCTATTAATCTGCTGGGATCAATGTAGTAACATATCAATAATAATTATTGCAATTGGTACTATAAGACAGGACAGAACACAAAAAGCACAGCTTGTCCGGTTCGCTTACCAATGCTCATACCAATATAATATAACGTACTGTAGCGTTAGTTCCGTATGTTTAAAACAAATATGACTAATTTAGCAATATATTAGTGAGAAATCGTGTAATCGGTATTGTTACCAATGCAGTATTTCAATCGCTTCTCTTGTGCATGTTACTATTGATATATTATGCGTTTATGCACATTCAATTGAAATGCATGTTTAATTTTACTTTTACATTTTACCTATGGTCCGTTGTAGTATTTGCACATTCTAAAGATTTACGAGGCATTGCTTTGTGCTGGTTGCTAATAGGCATTGAATAATAGCTTTTGAACAACACATTAACAGGTTTACGTAAAATGGCGGGCTTCCCTACATTATTTGTGGTTAGCAGGAAGCCAAGGTCACCACTGAAGATAACACGGGACAACACAATATCAGGGACACACAACTAGACCGAAGACAGGTATTTAGAATCCCTTACCACACCGGAAAATGAAGACGGGTCGCCAGAATGGAAATTAGGAACTCGAAGGTCTATGCCATAGCGATGAACTGCACATTTAATTTCTTGCTTTATAGCTAGACACTGGGGAACGCTTTTGTCCCAAATAACAGTAACAATAAAGTCTATTTCTGTGGTATTGGGGGTAACGTCATTACCTTGTATGTAGCGGGCCTGGGTTCGAGTCGCAGGTCGGGAAAAGTTTCTGGGTGAAGGTTTTTCAGGGTTTTCCTCACCTGTAAGACAAATGTTGAGAAACTCTAAGGTCCAAATGGTCTCCGAACATATTATGGCCATTATAATCATCATCTATATCATATCCACCTTGTTTAGTATGAATGAATGAATGAATTATTTCGAAAGTGATCCTGATATCGAGCTGATCATTCATCCAGGGACGCCCTCCATGTCCTTGTCTGGTCAAAAAAAGTATGTGTGCGATTCAGAGTTTTAAATCCTCTCCCAGCTGGTCGTGTACTAGCCAAAACAATTAGGAAACACAATAATGACATAAAAATAGCTTACGAAACAAACATTAAACTAAATATTATTTATCTCCAACAAAAATAGAAGATACCAACATTTATGAAAATAAAGGAATTTATAAACTAAAAATGCAATATTTGCGACACATTATATGTCGGTAGAACCACCATAAATTTTAATATAAGATAACTCACTAACTAACTAATTCACAGGTACTATCGAACCCGGAGTTTTATGGCCGCGCGGACATAAGCTCTCCATACATCCCTATCCTAAGCTAATGTTTTCCAATCATCCCTTTAATATAAGATACAATGAACATTTCAGAGTCTTTAAATTTATCGAGGGAAAATAAAACTTTACAAAACACGTCATAAGTGCAGGTAATCAGTTTAACACAATTAACGTCACACTCTCAATAGTACACAAAGAATGCAATAACCAAAAAGTAAACATCCTGTAAGAAATAGAAATACTGAAAGAAGTAAGAAATAAAACCTGCTAATCGAGAACACGCCCAAGCATCTCAAACATCTCCACAGTATGCTCCTAGAAAACTAGTATCTACCGAGCTGCTGAGGATGGAACAAAAGGTTCCGAAAGACCCTCACTATTTTAATTAATTTTAATTTGTTGAGGATGACTGATATTTCAGGTACAAATTTTTAACATTTTAGCTATCTACTGGTCAGTAGACCGGGAAACGTTTGTTGCAGTAGTGTAGATTTCCTTGACCAGTATGGGCGGTTGCCCCATTTTGTTGAAAAACTTGGTGTTTCAAGTCAATATTATTTAACTCAGAAGAAGTTATATTATTCATTTATTGAAACTCCACATATTTTGAAACCCTCTTTCATCACAAAGGCATGTTAGGGTTGTACCTTACTATAACATTATACTCGTACTCTATATTGTAAAGCAGAAATATTAACATACGGTTATGAATAAGTGTTATGAATAGAGGGCAGATTTATATGCACTAAAAACCATAAATATATGCATGGAACTATGCAGCAAAAAAGTTGAAAATATGCTCTTAAAATTAAAAAAATATGCACAAAAACTTAAGTTTCTTCTTATAGTAAAATACATTATTTTCTCACATTATTTTATTTATTTTTTATGAAGCAACAATTGTAATATTTTTACTTTTTTCGCTCCTAACTGAAGTTAATAATTGTATTTTATAGTGTCATTCTCGTTAATCTTGTCTGTAATATGAAAACACTTGTCTCGGTCCACTAACACTCACAAAATGGTATTTGAGAAAATAGTTATAAAAGATTCCGGGCTATGTGGCCGTGGTCTATAACTGGCGTTTCTTCCAGACGTTTCTCCCTCAACTGCGGAGGGCATCTTCAGTGGCGAGCGCTTACAGCTGTTGTTTCCCTGTCGTAGACTCGACTGCGACATTCGCAGTCGAGTCTACGACAGGGAAACAACAGCTGTAAGCGCTCGCCACTGAAGATGCCCTCCGCAGTTGAGGGAGAAACGTCTGGAAGAAACGCCAGTTATAGACCACGGCCACATAGCCCGGAATCTTTTATAACCATGATTACCGGCCGTGAAAGCCTGCATTCCACTATTTGAGAAAATAATTTAAACTTGGATTCCCGATTTGTTTTTCACCGTGGTCAATAATGTACAACAGGCTTCCTTTGTGTGAAATGTAGTATATTTTGCACACATGAAAGTATATTTTGTGTCTTTGTTGTGTTTGCCGACAGTCTCAATAAA
Organism: Diploptera punctata; assembly: GCA_030220185.1. NCBI lineage: Eukaryota > Metazoa > Arthropoda > Insecta > Blattodea > Blaberidae > Diploptera > Diploptera punctata. The sequence continues at coordinate 3,798,658 of JASPKZ010008364.1, read as the reverse complement.
GCTGATGTTCAAACTTTAAAGAATATCGCTGGGTGAAAACGAAAAATAGGAAATTACCACCAATAAACTGTCCATTGTTGGGAAGCACGTTCATCTCTTCCGAAATCTTCCTTTCAGGAAATTATTTAGGCCAGATTGCTTTATTGACCTGTTGAGATTTAAAACTGCAGACGCCTGATCGGCATTGTCACTGTGTGAAAATGCGAGATAGGGATGCTGGTTTTCTATGAAAACAAAATTGTCTTCATTTGCAAAAACATGACAATAAAGCAGAAACTTGTAATTTTATGGAGTTACAAACTAATATTTTAATATTAAGTAGAGAAAAAGTATAATATATGCACCCATATGCACATACTAATGAAATATGCGCTAATCCCATGAATATGCATTTATATGCACTATAAAATTTTGCCAATTGATTCCAAATGACATAAAACGCATTTTCCTCTTCCATGCTTATGTTTATCTTTGAAGGCATAAAACATGCAAATATGAAGAAATCCGGCCTCTAGTTACGAAATACATACATTTTCTATAGAGTCTTGTCAAAATATTACACATTGTTATGAAATTCATAAAATGTTTATAATAATTTTGGTTATTAAAAATCACTTCACATATTGAGAAAGAAGTCTCCCCATCGTTTAAAAGTAAGTTTGACCAGAATCGTTGTCTTTCGAATATAGGACAATAAAATAAAACATGTTTTACAGATTGTATTGCTTCTTGACATTTACAATATTATGATCACTGAGTTAATGTTAAATCTCCTAAAATAATATCACAAAATGTTACCAAATCCACTTGAAAACTTGAATAACTTGTCTGTACACGTTTGAATTGTCATGTATCCTGTTTCCATGTTCATCCTGAATATAGTATGGGCCATGATACCGTGGCTGAACACAGGAACCCACACTGTTACTTTTAGACGTGAATACGCCTTTAAATTTGCGTTCATAATGGGAGGCAATTCAGAAAACTGATTATAACAAAATAAGGGTTACATCCAAAATCCAATTATACCACTCGATAGATAAAGGATCAAATGATTCGTTACGTTGGGTGTTGACTGTGACGCATCGCGCGCGGCAAAGTGGGAAGTGCAGCAATTTTGAGGTCGTTTCGCTGCGTTACATAATTTTCGTTTAATATAAATTTTGACTCGGAGAAGTTACGACGTTCGTTTGAGTTTCAATCGACAGCTCTCGTAAAGATCTGTCGATTGCATGTATAAACCATTAGTGTTAAATAATTATAGTGAAAGTTAAAAATTAAAATGTACCTTTTGGCAGGTGCCGTTGTCCTCAACTTTTATCTTATGACTATTCACCTCAACGGAATTTGATATGAATTTTATTAGTATTGAAATTATAGTGAATATATACGGTGTTTAAGTAAAATAAAAAATGCAATATCGGCCTATACTCGTCAAAGAGTCAAATTAAAATATAGAGATCGTATACGCTTGGAAAAGGGTTCTCAAGAGTATCAGTGGTACCCATAAAACACCATATGACAGAGTGAAGCGTTGTCGGGAACGTAAAAGAATGCATGCGTCAGAGCGGATCAACGACGGCGCCAGTATATATGAAGTTGGGGCGACCGAGCCTATGCAAGTCGATGATATAATAGTTTCTGTATCAAAGCCGAAGGACTTCTTAGTGTTAAAAAAAGATTGACATACATATAATACGCTCAAAGAAAATATTACCCGTTAAATACACGTATTCACGTAAAACACGGCTGGGTCCATGACACAGCCACACCTCCATTTTTTTTTTTTTCAAAATGGAACGGTCTCTGTTCATACATACTCTTGTGGTTTTTCTCAACCAATGAAATGAAAGTTCTGTTTATTGACATGACCACTTAACCTAAACATCAATTTCACCAGACCACTGCACATTGCGGAAATAGCCAGGATCTTCATAAAAATGAACGAGTAAACATTTTCGATAAAGCATGTGCATAGAAGAAGTCGTACTCAATGACGGAAGACATGTAGTACATTTAGTTGTACGATGGACATATTCTGTGCACAAACATTTCAGTTACCTGTTTTATGGGCCACTCTCTACTATTACAAATATAAGGCATGCAGCATTTTGATAAGAAAGTGAAATCTTCGAATATTTGTTGTGCATGGGAGCTTAAGTTTTATCTTCACATATATGTGTTATCCACAGGAAATAGAATGTATAAGAAGTATAAATTTCAGATTACCTTGTGATGTTATCTGCTAATGTTATCTGTTGAATAGTTCATAGAATCGATAGGTGTTGGAATAACATTACTTATCTCTATATGCTATGTTTTGCAGTTTAAAGAAGATGATACACTGAGATCCACTGGTCATGCAGAGGGGCAGGATTTTCTCTTATTTTCTGATTGTCGCTTGTTTCTTGGTTGTGTGTCTCAGTGTTTGGCCTTACAACCTCATGACATTCAGGGAAACCACTTCTACAATAGTACTGGAAGACGAGAAGCAGGTATTTATACCGAATTCATATTACACAATTTGGAGATATAGACGATACTTACACAATAAACGTTAAAGCCATGTAATACATAGATAAATGTTTGCTTTTAGCTAGGCTTAGACTTTTTAGGTGCAATTTTCAAGAAGAAAAGGTGCCAAATAAGCCTTTATATTCCATAACTGTTATTTGTTAATAAGAATTGACAGTTTACAAAAATAAAATGCAAAATAGTCGGCCGCTGTGGACAAGTGCTTAAGCTAATTGCCTCTGGTACCGAGGATAGCGGGTTCAAACCCGGGGTCGATAGATTATTTTAGGACGGAAAAATCCAAGGAAGGGGTCCTCCGGGAAGGACTTTAAGCCGTGGGCCCCGAGTCTGAAGATTTTCAGGCTCGTAAAAGATCATTAAGCCTGAATAAAGAGACCTCTAAGCAAAATTTACTGACCTCAACGTCCTAGTAATATCTTAGTTGCCTGCAAGATGTCTCATTGAGTCGGTGTGTTGACCGCATGTCATTCATGACATCTACAAATCATTAACAGCATCAAGGATTATACCTTAATGTCTGTTGCGATCTCATGCTATAATTGGTCTATCTACAAATAAGGTAACTAAATTGCTTGGTCCAGTGACTCCTAACAAAGAAGAGGCTATGGCTCAACATTGGGCTACGCCATTTTAGATATAGGTAAATATTAATGCTACGATATAGAAATGTGTTGTAAGAACAGACCTCGCTTTTGTCATCCAATCTGATTCCTATCACAAACAGTACATCGTATAATAGTTCCATCTCTTCTATTCAGTCCTGCATAAACTTCGGCTTGGTGAACTGCTACGCAACAATCAATTTAGGTTAAGAACGGAATCGAATCCGAGATTTAGAAAATGCCAATTTTTATTACCTTGTTTTTAAATTTTAATCTGAATAAAGCTCAGCGGTGCTTTGTCAATAATTTTTTTATAAATGCCCCAGGTTGTCTTTCGACATTCCTGGTGTTCTCTCCTGGCATGGCACTTCTGAGGTTGGGGCGCCTGGAAGGCGGGGTTACGTTGCCCCGATGACATGATGGGTGATGATGATAGTGGTGCGCCAGGAGAGTCCCTAATCCTAAGCTTAATCTAAGATGAATATGAATGATGATGATTGCGATGGCCATATGATTTCGGGGACCGTTTGGATCTTAAAGTTTTCCTCGCATCTGTCTTACAGATGAGGAAGAACCCCCATAAAAACCTCACCCAGAAAACTGTCCCGCCCGGGATCGAACTAGAAAGTGTAAAATTCACTGCTACTTACTCCAGTTTAAACAAAAAAGAAAGGAAGCTTACTATTGTTACAGGTGTGCTGTACAGTAAAAGCTCCTTATTCACGGCTCTCTTATTCGCGTTTTCATTATTCGCGGGTTAAAAAATTGCAGCACAGTTTCCATATTCGCGGCTAAAAATTCTTTATTAGCGGATTCAGTCCGTGTATTAACGCATCGGCAACTTTTTTTTTTACTGCAGGCACGTGTCAACGCGGCTTTTACAAAGAGTGATTCAAATCAAATGGACACAAATTAATATCAAAATAAAACAAACTTTATTGTCACTAAGCCCAAAGCTCGTTGTTAAAAGCCACCACTATGAGATGTACGTTGATAAATGCCGCCCTCGCCACAATTGGTGTTTTATTGTTTCAACTAGTCATTCATTGCAATAATTTTGATTGAATAATAACTACGTGAATCTTCTGCTTTGTTGCCAGTGTATAATGTCGAGTAAAAGGAAAGAAAATTAGCCCCGAAGCGGAAAAAAGTAGTGTTGTCGCTTAAAATAATTAAAAAAATATAAATACTTGACCGTTTACGTGCTGGCGGGTCGTTTACATCTATATCACGCTGTTTAAATGTTAATGAATGAATTGTACGATTCATCAAGAAATCCAAAGACAAAAGTAAGTAATTCTATAGCTGAATTTACAACTGAATATCAATCTGAATTCGAAGACTTTTAGAAGCGGCAGAACAGGAGCAGGACAGGAAAAAATTAACCAAGTTCTTGAAGCCCTTTCCTAAGCCTGACAGTAATAAATTAATATAAATTGTTCAGAATCTCTCATTAATTGATTTTATTTTGACTATTTAGCTCACAGACCGATAATCGTGCCTCTTCCTGTTGATAATCGTGCCTCTTCCTGTTGATAATCGTGCCTCTTCCTGTTGATAATCGTGCCTCTTCCTGTTGATAATCGTGCCTCTTCCTGTTGATAATCGTGCCTCTTCCTGTTGATAATCGTGCCTCTTCCTGTTGATAATCGTGCCTCTTCCTGTTGATAATCGTGCCTCTTCCTGTTGATAATCGTGCCTCTTCCTGTTGATAATCGTGCCTCTTCCTGTTGATAATCGTGCCTCTTCCTGTTGATAATCGTGCCTCTTCCTGTTGATAATCGTGCATCTTCCTGTTTGTAATGAAATATATCTCCGCAAATTAACTTCTTTGACCAGGATATCGATTGAACAACGTACGATTGTTATGGTACAGCAAGAAATGCCAAAAGAAAAAAACATTAAAAAAATTACAAAAAGTTAGTTATTTTGCTCTAACTAATTAATTAAATGTTGTGTAATGAATCTGCATTATTGTTAATAGTTATTTCTCATACAATAATCTGTTATTGATTATTCCCAAACACAGATTTAACAGTAAAGATATTCTATTTATAACTATATAGCCGGCTTAGAAATCGCCTGGAAGTAAGATCGGAATACATAACCTCACATTTGGTAAATATTAAACATTATAATTATGTTTAGCTTCTGATGTATTATTCGCTAAATAGTCACTCTAAATCCAACGCGAGGTTGAGTTTTTCATTAGACTAAATCACTCGCGACTTTTCGGAAAAACACAACCTCTTGTTACATTAGTGTTAATAATTTTTATTTTATTTAAGTACTTGGAACGTATCCACTATTACCCATACAAATTAGCATTCTTTATTCGCAGCATATTTGCGGAACATATCCCCCGCGAATAAGGAGCTTTTACTGTATATTTATTTTGTTCAGTTCTGTGTTCACTAAATCAGACAGGTTCTCCACTCCCACGTTTATGTAAAGAGACGAGAATTTAATTTAATATTTATAAGTATATTTGACGTTATAAATCAAATTAAATGTACTTAAAATCTATAAAAATTAACACAAAAAGATCAGGAAAGGGGAAAATGAAGGGGGTTATGGGCAAATGAGGAAAAAAGGACTAAATGTACAAAAAGGGGAAAATTATAGAAAATTGTCCCCATTCTCAATTTTAGGTAAATTCTCACTGATTGTTTTCGTTCAGAGACCTGTAATTTTGTCTTACGAATAAATGTAACGCGTTCAATCCCCGGTCGGGACAAGTTTCCTGGGAGAGATATTTTTTAGGGTTTTTTCCTCACCTGTAAGATAAATGTCAGGAAACGTTAAGCCCCAAACGGTCCCCGAACACCATCTGGCCATCATTATAATCAGTGTCATATTCCCCTAATTAGCTTAAGTTTAGTGTAGGGCCTCTCCTGGCGCATCATTACCACCATCAACTCGCATATCATCGGGGCAGAGTAACCCTGCCTTCCAGGCACCCCAAACTCAGAAGCGGGTTACAATTACTCCATGCCAGGAGAGAACACCTGAAATGTCGAAATGACAACCTGGGGCATTTGAAAAACAAATATTACTTTACTTACGCTGTTTTACTAATACAATTAAAGGCGGTCAAACATAGGGCATATATCACAATGGTATACTGTTCACCAATCAACTAACTCCTCTCCCATAATTGAACAGCCGCCCAGAATAAGATTGTAATAGTTATTTTCTCCAAATTTGAATTTTAATGGAAAAGTGTTCCATGCCATTAAGATCAATTTCCAATGAAAAACATCACCTTTTATTCATAATTTGTAGACTTTTCATCATGTTTATTTCCCAAATCACTCCTCGGAGGAAGACGTATTGGATGTGCATCCACTGTCTCTCCATCTCTTGACTGGTCTTCCTCTTGTAAAACTATGTAAAACTTAACTTAGGAAACAGTTAGGATTACAAACCATACAAGTAGTATCTATTTTATGTAAAATATAGGCTCTCACGGTCGGAATCTTAATCCCTGTTTGGATGATCTGTTGAGTAGTTCGCAGAGAGCACGCAGCATCTCCTCAAGATGTCTACGGCAATAGTAAACGAAACGTCGAGTTTCAAGAAAACCGGACAACGGCCATTTAGCCCGAAAGACGAACCTAACAGGAATCAGTATCTATGATGATCTTGTAGATTTCCGGGCTGTTGGCCGTGGTCTTGAGGCTTGTGGCTCCCCGACGTTTCGCCAGAGACTGCGTCCGGCATCCTCAAGGGTTGTATTGAGACTGGCAATTTTGTCGACTACCTGCCCTATTTATACATTTATCCGCGACGTGTTCTCTGCGCGGTCCATTACTTCGTAAATTATAATATATCTAATAACTAATACAACAACACAGATATATTATCTAACTGCACACACTATTTTGCCCGTCTGCAACGAGAAGCCACTGAAATATTCAAACATCAAAATAGTTACAATAGAAAGGAAGAATCGTTAAAAGTCAACAAAGCATGGATACCTGTTTTAAAAAAAGGCAGATGTAGACCCCTAATAGAACAATCTACTAAAACATCAGACAGCAACCTCATTGGTGCAATGGAAGACCCTAATGCTAACCAACCAGAAGGCAGATATAATTTACGAAGTAGCGGACCGCGCAGAGAACACGTCGCGGATAAATGTATAAATAGGGCAAGTAGTCGACAAAATTGCCAGTCTCAAGACAACCCTTGAGGATGCCGGACGCAGTCTCTGGCGAAACGTCGGGGAACCACAAGCCTCTAAGACCACGGCCAACAGCACGGAAATCTTCTACAAGATCATCATAACTCCGGCTGTGAAAGCCTAAGTCAATATATCAGTATCTATGTTTCTACTAGATACCTTTTTGGGGCGGTCAGATGATCACTGGTCACTCACTGACATATTTAGGAAATAAGCATAACTGAATTAGCTTTGTTAAGTAAATGCCTTTGCTGCACTTGTTGTACGAGTAAAGACAGACATAGGCAATTCAAATATTTAGTGATATACCCAAGTATACGTTAGGGACAATCGCGCAGTAAACTGTTTCACGATCCTAGAAAAGACGATAAGTTGGAACCTGGCTCTAAAAAGGATAGTAATTGGTAAATAGGGTCTCAGCATGTTAGCATTACCTAAGGAACACCGCCGGAGGTTGCCTGCATCGATTCCCAAAAAGTATAATATTATGATTTTAAGCTTAAAACTGTTTTTAATCTGATGATAAACATATAAAACTCACTGATTTTACAAATTTGAAAGTACTGATTTGCCCCGTTATCAACAGTGTCATTTTCTCAGCAATAAACTGTTCCTTTTCCTTTCTATTTTACACTGCTTTGCTGAATAACTACATAACATAAACTTCGGGTTGAAAATTTTTCAATAAGTCAATACTTACTTACTCACTGGCACTATCGAACCCGTAGGTTCATGGCCGCACGGACATAAGCTCTCCATACACCCCTATCCTGAGCTAATGCTTTCCAATCATTCCCTGTATAATCTACTTCCCTCAATTCATAGTTAATGTTATTCTCCCACCTCATTTTTAGTCTACCAACTGGGCGTTTTCCCTCTGGCTTTCCTACAAGAAGCTTCCATCCAAGTCTTTCATTCCCCATACGTGCAACATGTCCTGCCATCGCAATCTACGAGACTTAACTGTTCTTATTATATCTGGCTTCCTATAAAGACCATGTAGTTCATTGTTATGTAGTCTTCTCCATTCACCTGTCTGTTCATCTCTCTTTGGTCCAAAAATTTTCCTAAGTACTTTATTCTCAAATACTTGTAATCTTCTTTCCTCCCTTAAAGTAAGAGTCCATGTTTCGCACCCATATAATATAACTGGTAGAATAATAGTTTTATATATTTCCAGTTTAACGATTTTTGAAAGGAGTTGGGACATCAAGAGTCTCTGCAATGCATAATAGCATGCATTTCCAGAATTGAGCCTATGTTTAATTTCTTTGTGCATCTCATTCCTATTTGTGATTATTGTTCCTAGGTATTTGAATCCAGCCACTTCATCAAAATTTCCCTCATTTGTCATCAGCTGTCAATTTCCATTATATAATGTATTTCTACGTGTGACCATATATTTAGTTTTATTGATATTTACTTCCAGTCCTAATTTCTTAGTGTAACTCAATAGCATCTCCTCGCTATTTCAATAAGTCAATAAAGTTATTAATTACGATTGCTTAATTTTGTATTCTCATCATTAATTTATTTTTCTTCAAATATTAGCGCGTTCCTATTTATAAAAAAATAATACTATGCCCACAGTACAAACTTAATATAATCAGTTCAGGCAAGAAAATTAACAATGCTACCTGTACCAAGGACTAAAATTTCTTAGATCGGTAACCCAATTTACCGACCATATAAGGATAAAGAAATTGACCAGTATCCAATTTACTTAGGCTCATATTATGTCAGGGAACTGAAATGAGTTATAGTATGCACCACAGTGGATGTCACCAGTCGCTGCCACAAATCAGTCAGCGTAAATTACAGCATAATTGGAATATATATATATATATATTAATATTTAAAAGAAGTAACACTATCAGGTTTATTTTAATAAATAAGTAGTGATTTTTACGACACACTTCATAATTGTGGAAATAAAAGGAAAATCATGCATTTTGAAATTCCCCGGGCAGAAAGATTTAATTTGGAAGTTCATCAGTCAACCAACAGAGGGGTAGAAATCTACCTACACGTTCACCACCCGCCAATTCAACAGTTGGACAGAATTGATAATGATACTAACGTATCGAAACTATAGTCAAACCACAGTTATGAGGTGTTCTTAAAAATTACTTACATATATTTGAAATATATTTAACAACGTATTACTTTATCATTACAGGGTGAACCAGAAATAAATGATGTTCGATTGAGGTGTGAAGAAAACGACACGAAACCTTGGTACATGGTTTGCGGTACAGTTAGACCCAAACCGGCTACAATTAATAACTTGACTGGTCGTCGTGAAGCAAAGCTTTGGCCCAGCGAATACCCATATTCTGACCGTCTTACTAATCAACTCATGTTTGTGCCACCTACCCCACCTGAAGAGGGGAAACTGAAATTAATTCTCATGTACAAAGGGTGGAAGAGTTGGGAACCTGTGAAAGAGGGGAGAGAAGCATTTACCAAATTGCAGTGCCCTGTGGATACTTGTGCCATAACAATGAACAAGAAAGAAGCTAACCGCGCTGATGCTATTGTATTTAAGGATACATTCGTGAATCCTGGACATGAACGACCTCCCAGACAGGTAACTACAATTAGAATAGGGTTTTATAATTTTGTGAAAGTGATAATTTCTAATATTTATAAAATCATAATACAACAAAATGTTCTATCATAATTTCTTTAAAGTGGTAGAAACAAAGGATATTTTATCTTATAGGCTAAAAAATACTAATTTACAAAATTGACAAGTTTTGCGATCCATGGTTTCCACCGTCTATTAGGCAAAAAGAAGACAAAACCTTGGTAGACAACGAACTCCATCTGCAGCACCATTTCTGAATATATCTCTCATGTAATCGATCTAGAGCTTCTGGATATCAACTCTTGATTGAAATCGAATGCCTCGTAGAGGTTCTTTGATCTTTAAGAATAAGTTATGGTAACATGGGCTCCTATCTGGTGAATTTGGTGGATGTTAGAGTACTTTCCAATTCCACCTTCTAAACAAATTCTACGGAACATCTTTTTTAAGGCGGTATTACTTACTAAATATGATAAGCAGTAAAAGTACTAACAAAATATTGCTATTTCGAGACTTTCAATATTACAGATTTATACAACAAAGAGTGCTCAACGACTTACTACAAGATGATAATGGTCACCACTAGGACCGCTGATTTACAATAGTGTTGCCAATATTTATCGAATACCCTACTGTAGCAGAAATACCAAATATCAATCATTACACGAACAACTGCTCTGAGTTATAAAGTATAGGATATACATATATATTTATATCCTAAAAAAATAGGTCTACTTCAAATTTTGCCGTACTTCATACGACATATCGCAATGAATTAAAACCTAGAATTGTATTTCATGTAACGAATTTAACTGACAGCTTTTGTCGGGAATCTCGATCTTCTTGGCATAAATGAGCTAAAAGGCAAAATTCGTTATTGTGAGTTATCCGTAAAAGAATACCCACCATGTACTGATATGATTGCACAGGGATCTACTTGTCCCGATTCACTTGGCATCAATGAAATACAAAAATGGTTATTAAGAGATAAACATATGCCGTCGCGGACTTTTTGGTATAGTTTTTTGAGATATTCAATTCTGTGTACATTAATTTTGTGTATTTGTTATGGTTTAGGCAGCGTAAGTCATTTAAGCGTCCAAAGAGCTACTTATTTCACGTATTCTACTACAAAGGACTATTTTTAAGGGTGTAGGTGTTGAGTATCACAAATCTCGTTGAGCCTATGTTCATCCCGGGAATCTCCTGAACATTTGCAAAAAGCCCCATCACATTCGGATCAACGGTATGGCCGCGCATAAAGTACGACCAACAAACATTCATTTTTATATACGAGTATTAGACTAGATGACCGGTGAATTTCGTACCACTTGAAATTAATTTGACCATAAATCTTCCTAAGCTGTCATTAATGCCAATCAACCTTCCAACTCCAATTCATTGAGATCGATAATATTAACCGCATCGTGTATGATTTGATTTTTGATTATTAAATTAACCTAGTTTGTAATTCAATGTATTTTATTTACATGACAGATAAACCACCCCAGTATTGAAGCGAACAGAACAAAATAAAAATAAACAAATTCGGACGAGCCATTTTCGAGTTTTTGTAAGACAGTACCACAAACGCCATCTATTTGAAGTAATCTGAAGTGGCAATTCCCATACATAATTACCAATTTCTATATATATATTTTTTTTTTTCTTCAAATTTTCAGCTGTTGCATTGTGTTTTCATATGTTTTATAAATCACCCAATATTGAAGCGAACAAAACAAAATAAAAATTATTCAAATCGTTCGAGCCAATTTAGAGTTTTTGCGAGAGAGTACCACAAACGCCATCTATTGGAAATAATCCGTAGTGGCAATTTCCATACAAAATTACCAATTTTGACTTCTTTTTTCGTCTGTTCCTTTAGGTTTTTCCTATTTTTTTATAAGCCACCCCAGTATTGAAGCGAACAAAAAATAAAAATTATTCAAATCGATCGAGCCATTTTCGAGTTTTGCGAGAATAAACGCAGGGCCAAAACTGATTTATATATTAAAATACAAATTTTTTTTTATAAAAAAAAATAAATATATGTATTAACAATGTTAACTGATTTATAGAAAGTGCGTAGAAAATAAAATGTTTCTATATATTCAATAAGGACCAGCCCTCAAGAGCTAGTGGTCCGCAATTCTTTACTATATTTTCCTGAGGTCCCGGGTTCGATTTCCGGTCAGACCATATATATTTTTCGTCAAAGGGAATTATTCCTGTGTTTGCTCATGGTCTGGAATTTAAGTTTAGGTTAAGTACTCTCCTGGCGCTTCATTATCATTTATCACCCATCATATCATCGGGGAAACGTAAGTCTGCCTTCAAGGTGCTCCAACCTAACAAACGGATTACAATTCCGCCAATGCCAGGAGGGAAAGCCAGAAATGTTACATAAGACAACCTGGTGGCGTTAGGAAAATATATATAAACTTATATAAGCATAGGCTCTATATATATATATATATATATATATATATATATATATATATATATTCAATAAGAGAAAATCTGGCTTTATGAAGCATGTGACTCAAATGTTTGCTTAATTTCGTTTGACATATTAATGTTTTCGAAGCGTATATTAGTGTTTCATTTCAAACTATGCACTCTTTCAGTTCTTTATGATTTTATAGAAAGGCCGGGAAATGGAACATTATAGTACCATGTAGGCCTATATTATTCACAAAAGCGGACCTAACGTTTGGCAATATATGAATAAACAATGGGAAACTTTGTAATTGTATAAATAAACAAGCAAGAATAATCAATGAAAATATGGGCATAAATTCATAGATTATCATAAGTAATGCCACGAGTGATTTCCAAATTATCGATAAATTCACGACTCACGAAGTGAGGAGTGAATTTATCTAGAGAATTTGGAAATCAAGAGTGGCATTTGTTAGGACTATTTAACGAATAAAATTAAGCTGTTTACTCACAAATCATTATTTAACTATAGTTATTTTAAAATATTTATATATTTAATGTAAACGGCGATGTTTACAAATGAGAAACGATAGGTACGCTTCTACTGCTTCTTTTGTTTATCACTGCAACCAGATCATACTATTTATTGCCAAAGGAACGCAATATTGTAAGGAGGAGCTTTCTTTAATATGGTAATTATAACACTGATAAATATTTGGTGAAACACGACTCTGATTGGTTGTAAAACAGAAATCATTGAAACGTGATTGGTCATTGACTCCCATTTGGGGCATGAGTTAAATAGTCTTCATAAATATATGTATTTTTTCTCTTTAATTTGCTTATTTGTTATAGCTAGCTACCACATGACAGTGAACACCGAGTTCTGCCTACATCAAGTAATAATGGAGAATATTATATATATAAGATGTTTGTATTGGATTTGCCCGGTGGTGTAATGGATAGCACGCTGGTGTACCAACCCAGAGGTCCGGGTTCAAACCCCGTCCAGGCATTTATTTTTCTTATTATGTCATATAGGCATATTATATCATATAGGCGTATATATAGACCTATACACTCCATGCTTCCCCGTGTGGGGATTAGGGTGCTCCCTAGTGGGAGTGTCGTTATATATGTATATATATATATTTTTTTTTAATTGGTTGCATCGCGGGGGGTGGAGTTTTGTGTTAATGGTGGTAATGTTTTTTTTATTATTTATTTGTAATCGTATCCGTGGTCTACTCTGCTTTATTATCTCTATCTCTATCATGAATTTTATCAACAGAACCTATCCTTGTTCTCAAAACCAACTTATGGTACACTCAAGTTCTCGCGCATAGTCTGTAGCTGGGCCCATAATACAGAGTTAATTGATCTTTCTTATAAAATACCGCTAATGGGCAGGACATGTTGCGCGTATGGGGAATGAAAGACGTGCATGGAAACTTCTTGTAGGAAAGCCAGAAGGAAAACGCCCAATTGGTAGACCAAGAATGAGGTGGGAGAACAACATTAACTATGATTTGAGGGAAGTAGATTATACAGGGAATGATTGGAAAGCATTAGCTCAGGATAGGGATGTATGGAGAGCTTATGTCCGCGCGGCTAAGAACCTACGGGTTCGATAGTGCCAGTGAGTAAGTAAGTAAGTATAAAATACCGCTAGTGTATAATTCAACATAATACATAAAAAATGCTAATCATATTCGACTTTGCTGATAATATAGTTTACTCAATCATGAGAGCGGAGGGAATCGTTGTATAGGGGGCCTAAGCACACAAAACTTAGGATTAAGTTTAAACTGAAACAGTTAAGCAGTATATAAACAAAAGACATGTAAGCTTAACTAAAAATGAATATAATTGATTGAAGTCAAAGATTAAATTATACATATAGGTGTTTGTAAATGAATCAAATGTAAAAATAATATATATATATATATATATATATATATGTGTGTGTGTGTGTGTGTGTGTGTGTGTAATGAAAAATAACTAGGACAGTCGTGAATATTGAATAACAAAAATAGTGATACGTTCATCCATACCACCAATGTTTTCAGACACTCCAAACTTAAACAACGTTCTTCGTAACAGCTTTCTTCTAGAAATAAACGAACAGTCCGTGGTAATGGATCGCTTCTTCGATCCCTACCAACTTGCTCAAACTAAGGGTTGACTCCGACTGTTAACTATCAAAGGCCTCAGGTCGCGGACGTCACTCATCTCGCCCCCAAACTTGCGTCGATGAAGTAAAGGAGGGGGTAAATAAGGAGAGGATCGAGCACAGAACATACATACGAACACAGAATCTACAATATTGCGTCATGACAGTCAAATTTACGTCATCACGGTACATGGCTATTCACACTGCATATTAATACCCATTTATTAAAAATAATAAAATTCGAAATACTATGACACGCCATGATGTAGGTTGTTAAAGGCAATACGCTATAAGTCGGAAGGTCGGGCGTTCGAGTCCCAGGGGGTCAGGATTTTTAAAACTTCCGTAAAGAATCTGGCGGCACTATGACCCTGAGGTCGACTAAGCCTGTAACAGGAATGAGTTTCAAACACTTGCTCTCAGGACTGACAACCCGGCTAACATCTCGTGCCGATTGTCTGAAAAAGTGGGAGACTTAACATTCTATTATCTCAAAGGTATTATTCAACATAGTACATAATTGTCAACATTGGAAATATTGAAAATGAGTTATGATTTACTTTCCAACAAGTCTTCAGTGAAATCTCATTTTCAATCCTTCTGATGTAAAAAAAAGTATTAATTGTTTTTTTTTCGAAGTTTGCGATTTCAATTATAGGTTAATTTATATTGACAAAGGAATGTGTTGTTGGGGTATATATGCATAGTGATGACTAATGGCTTGGTCTTTAATTACATAATGTAGGGAAAATTAAAACATTACTGTTAAACAAGATGGAAATTTGTAAACGTTGTTTAGCATCGCCCGCAAATAGGCGTGGTCACACTAAGAGGTCTAATGAGGGCAAGGAACTAGAATAATAACTGTCTGTTGACTGTAATTAACTAGACACAAAAATCTATACCTTAAACCCAGGATCTTATGCTTTATGTTCTGGAGCTCCCACCTACAGGACCAAACTTAATTTCATCTCTGTTTCCAGCAGTCGTATATTTATCCTGAGTCGGTCGCGGTGGACTTGTGGTTACGATCCTTGTCTCTGGTTCTGAAGGTCACGGGTTCAAACCCGGCCGGGATCGATAGGGTGTTTTTTAGGATGGTAAAATCCAAGGAGGTGGTCCTCTGGGAGGACTTTAAGTCGGGGGGGCCCGAGTCGAAAGGTTTTCAGGCTCGTAAAAGACCCTTAAACCTGAATAAAAAAGTCTCTAAGCAAAATTTACCGATCTCAATGTCCTTAGTTGCCTGTTAGATGTCTCATTGGGTCGGTGTGTTGACCGCATGACATCTATGAGCAAATAAGGTAACTAAAAATTTGGTCTCCTTACAAAGGAGAGGCTGTGGCTCAATAATGGGCCAAGCCATTATAGATAGGTAATAGATAATTATCCTGAGCCAACATAATGAATAGTCATTAATTTTTTTATATCCGTCTCCTAATTGGCTGAAGCAACAGCAAAAATCCTTATGTCCCTTGCCTCTGATCCTGAGGGTCGCGGTTCAAACCCGACCGGTATCAATGGATTTTTTAGGATGAAAAATCCAAGGAGAAGTCTTTTGGGAGGGACTTTAATCCATGATAGCAAAAGAACTGGGAACCTGAATATAAAGACCTCTATGCAAAATTTACCGACCTTCTTTATTTATAAGTAATGCCACGGATGATTTCCAATTTTTCTAGAGGATTTGGAAATCAAGAGTGGCATTTATTAGGACTATTTAACGAACAAAATTAAGCTGTTTACTAAAAAATTAACAAATCATTATTTAAGTATAGTAATTTTTGAAATATTTATATATATATAATGTAAACGGCGATGTTTGAAAACAAATGAGAAACGTTTGTTTCATTTGTTCATCACTGCAACCAGATAATTTTATTTATTGCCAAATAGGATCGCAATATTGTAAGAATGCACCCTATTGGAGAAAAAAATGAAGCAAATCAAACTGTTTATAACCAACATTATAGTTTATTAATTAATTTCTGAAGTCCTATGATGAAAATATGTCAATTACATTTTTTTTCTGGAACCTAAATTCCTGGAAAATAATACGTTTAAGATAGTGCAAACAGTTGTTTATTTTTATTGTGGTATAATCAATTGCTACAATTTTTTTTCTATTATATCTCAAGCAGTATCTGGCTATATTCGTGCACTGTATATATATATATATATATATATATATATATTCTGGGAGCTACATGCATTCTAGGATTATTGCACCTTAATGTATAAATTACTATATTCAACGTATTTCTTAGAGAGTCGGTCACTGCAAAATAATGCTATGACTACATTAACTTGGTCCAGTAACTCCTAACAAAGGAGAGGCTAAGGTCCAACATTGGGCTGTTACGCCATTATAGGAAGAGAACAGCAAATGTACAAAATCCTTTTTTTGCGCGATAGTGCATTTTGTCGTACTTACCAGCAATGGCGACAAGGACTGAAAGTTCAGCTTCCTAATATTACAACCCACGTGCGGGAAGTAAAACCACTGCCCTTTATGTATACCACGTACAATGTATATACAGAAAATGTCCAAAAGATAGTGTTAATATACATTATATGAAACAAATCACTGCATTTTAAATGAACTGAACTTTATTTGAAACAATATAAAACAATAAATACGTACTTGCGGCCATATTATCAATAATTGTTCACAAGGCCTCCTGTTGTTTCAACTAATAAACAATTGGCCACACTGTTAACGTTAGTTGTTTATAACGAACGCAAATATTTCCAACAAAGATGTTATTATTTCAATATTATTTATTATTTTGAAAACACCATCGCGCAAAAAATAATGTACAACGCACGTTTGTGAAGTGTTTTACAGATTCTCGGAAATAAAAAACCTCGCTATGGTTCGGTTTTTAAACATTTTTCTCGATTCTGTAAATACCACTTCCCAACCTCGTATTGTAATGTACTATAACGGGTTCATACTGTGCCTTTGAGTACAGTTCCACTACTTATGTGCTACTCGGGGATTGAAAATAATGAGATTTAGGTGTGGTCTTAAAATTGTGTCTAAAGTAGCTTAATGGTAGACTGACAGCGTGAAATATTAGACAACTTTTGTTAAAATTCTAGTTCATATAGAGATTTCCACTATTATTGCTGCTATGCTATTAGACAACTTTTGTTAAAATTCTAGTTCATATAGAGATTTCCACTATTATAGCTGCTATGCTATTAGACAACTTTTGTTAAAATTCTAGTTCATATAGAGATTTTAGTTCATATAGAGATTTCCACTATTATAGTTGCTATGCTATTAGACAACTTTTGTTAAAATTCTAGTTCATATAGAGATTTTAGTTCATATAGAGATTTCCACTATTATTGCTGCTATGCTATTAGACAACTTTTGTTAAAATTCTAGTTCATATAGAGATTTCCACTATTATAGCTGCTATGCTATTATACAACTTTTGTTAAAATTCTAGTTCATATAGAGATTTCCACTATTATAGCTGCTATGCTATTATACAACTTTTGTTAAAATTCTAGTTCATATAGAGATTTCCACTATTATAGCTGCTATGCTATTAGACAACTTTTGTTAAAATTCTAGTTCATATAGAGATTTTAGTTCATATAGAGATTTCCACTATTATAGCTGCTATGCTATTAGACAACTTTTGTTAAAATTCTATTTCATATAGAGATTTTAGTTCATATAGAGATTTCCACTATTATTGCTGCTATGCTATTAGACAACTTTTGTTAAAATTCTATTTCATATAGAGATTTCCACTATTAGGCCTATAGCTGCTATGCTATTAGACAACTTTTGTTAAAATTCTAATTCATATAGAGATTTCCACTATTATAGCTGCTATGCTATTAGACAACTTTTGTTAAAATTCTAGTTCATATAGAGATTTCCACTATTATAGCTGCTATGCTATTAGACAACTTTTGTTAAAATTCTAGTTCATATAGAGATTTTAGTTCATATAGAGATTTCCACTATTATAGCTGCTATGCTATTAGACAACTTTTGTTAAAATTCTATTTCATATAGAGATTTCCACTATTAGGCCTATAGCTGCTATGCTATTAGACAACTTTTGTTAAAATTCTAGTTCATATAGAGATTTCCACTATTATAGCTGCTATGCTATTAGACAACTTTTGTTAAAATTCTAGTTCATATAGAGATTTCCACTATTAGGCCTATAGCTGCTATGCTATTAGACAACTTTTGTTAAAATTCTAGTTCATATAGAGATTTCCACTATTATAGCTGCTATGCTATTAGAGGGACTAAATTGGGAATTCAAATGTATTAAAACGTGTAAAAATTGTAATTTAATAGTATTCTGACCTATATATTTTTTTAAATATTAGTTATCTGAACTTCCGCTATTACGATTCCCTACCACAGGAAATCAGGAGCTACCGGACGTTAAAATCATTCGAAAGAATTTATATTTGATTTAATTATTGCAATGACGGTTAACTGTATGGTGCGCGTGATCTATATAATGCTGCTAATTAACTAACTCACTGGCATCATCGAACCCGTAGGTTCATGGCCGCACAGTCATAAGCTCTCCACACATCCCTATCATAAGCTAATGTTTTCCAATTATTTTTTTATTTTTTCAAATGCCCCAGGTTGTCATTTCGACATTTCTGGTGTTCTCTCCTGGCATGGCGTACTTGTAACAAACGTCTGAGGTTGGGGCGCCTGGAAGGTGGGGTTGCGCTGCCTCGATGAGAGTTGATGATGATTATAATGATGCGCCAGGAGTGGCCTTAAACTAAACTTCAGCTAATTAGGCGAATATGATATTGATGGTAATGATGCCAGATGATGTTCTGGAACCGTTTGGGCCTTAAAGTTTCCTGACATCTTAAAAGTGAGGAAATACCCCGAAAAAAACTCGCCCAGGAAACTTGTCCCGACCGGGGATCGAACCTGGGTCCGCTGCGTGATAAGGCAGCACGCTACCTCGAGACCACAGCGGTGGACTTATCTTTAATAATAATAATAATGATGTTGATAATAATAATAATAATAATAATAATAATAATAATAATAATAATAATAATAATAATAATACGTATCCTCCAAAAATGAAGTAGGCCGTAGCGTAATGGTTAAGGCAGTGCTCTACAAACCGGAAGGTCGAGGGTTCAAGTCCCGGTGGCGTCAGGATTTTTAAACTGACCCAAACCTTCTGGTGGCACCATGGCCCTGGGGTCGACTCAGCCTCTAACTGAAATGAGTACAAGATGCTTGTTCTGGGGGTAAAGGCGGCCGTCATGCAGGGCTGACAACCCGGCTGACATCAAGTGCCGATTGTCTAGAAAAGTGGGAGCCTTAACATCCTACTACCCCAAGGGCCTCCCGAGGCCTGTAGTGGGAAGAGTTTACTTTACTGACTGCAGGCCAGGACATTTGTTGGGTGATGGCGGTCCATATCTCTGTGGTTGTATAGTACATAAGATGATGTTTACATTATCCCAAGACGAAAAAGGCGTTTTGCTAGCAAGTCATGCCCCGTTGCTAGGCGGAACAATACTATTGCGGTTCATAGTGGGCTATCGCTAATTAATCTGCAGCGAAGTAGCTAGTGTTGGTAAGAGTATTATAGAGAAAACATTCTGTGTGTTCCTCTATGGAGGTAATGTGATACACACATGGCTCCGTCAAACCGAATGCGATAGTCTGCTGGCGCGGCGGGAATTTTGAATTTTGATGTTCACGCGTAATTGATTTGAATCCAATTTGGCAAATATTTTATTTTAATCCGAAATTATTAATAATTACCCGAGCAGTGCTGGGGTAGCTGGGGTTAAATGCACGCCACTGCCCCCCTTAAAAATAAAACTTTACAAGGATAATGAAAATATCTGGAACTACAACAAATACTGTGTGATACTCTCCGGATAGATAACTAATCCACTGAAAACTCATTTTTTCGAATTTTTGTTGGTTACGTCTCTTTTCGGGGCAACTATTCAATTAATGATAGGCCTATATAATGTTATGTTTCTTTTGACCATTGTCCACAGCAACTCAATTGATCTTATAACGAAAGAAACACTGATTATTGATATTACTTTATTAATGCGGATTTTTCAGGTGTGGATTCTATTCTTCCTAGAAAGTCCTTACCACACAAAACATGACTTATATAGAGATCTAATTAACTGGACGGCCACATACCGCAGTGACAGCGACGTGCCGGATCCTTATGGACGCTGGGTATACTATAACGAAAGTGTAAAAGAAGTTACTGAATTGAAAAAGAACTATGCAGCCAATAAAACAAAGAAGGTGAGTATTTATTTGTAGGCTCGGTTGTATGAAGAAAATTACTGGATATAAATTAAGAACCAATGTCAATAAAACTAAATATATGGTCACACGTAGAAATACATTATATAATGGAAATGGACAGCTAATGACAAATGAGGGAAATTTTGAGGAAGTAGCTGAATTCAAATACCTAGGAACAATAATCACAAATAGGAATGAGATGCACAAAGAAATTAAACATAGGCTCAATTCTGGAAATGCGTGCTATTATGCATTGCAGAGATTCTTGATGTCCCAACTCCTTTCAAAAAACGTTAAACTGAAAATATATAAAACTTATTCTAAAAACTCCTAGCGCGACAGGCCTACAAGGCCCTTAGATTACCAGCCGGCTGCTGGCCTCACATCCACATGTGTCAATCACAGAGGTAGATGATCAACAGCCAGTGTAGGGGTGACATGTGGTTAGCATGTCGAGTCCCCCAGCCGTTATAGCTGGTTTCCTCAACCTGGAGCCGCTACTTATTGTAGCTACCCAATTGCCTCACGATGCTGGGTGGGCACCGGTCCCATACTGGCCGAAATACCATGAGAAAATTTCTTCCCCCATGGAGACTCGAACCAGCGCAAGTCCCGTAGCTCTGCGCCAAGGCTTCCTACCTTAACCGCTCGGCTACGGCGCGGGACATAAAACTTATTCTACCAGTTATATTATATGGATGCGAAACATGGACTCTTACTTTAAGGGAGGAAAGGATACAAGTATTTGAAATAAAGTACTTAGGAAAATTTTTAGACCAAAGAGAGACGAACAAACATGTGAATGGAGAAGACTGCATAACAATGAGCTACATGGTCTTTATAGGAAGCCACATAAAAATAAGAACAGTTAAGTCTCGTAGACTGCGATGGCCAGGACATGTTGTACGTATGGGGAATGAAAGACTTGCATGGAAACTTCTTGTAGGAAAGCCAGAGGGAAAACGCCCCGTTGGTAGACCAAGAATGAGATGGGAGAATAACATTAACTATGATTTGAGGGAAGTAGATTATACAGGGAATGATTGGAAAGCATTAGCTCAGGATAGGGATATATGGAGAGCTTACGTCCGCGCGGTCATGAACCTACGGGTTCGATAGTGCCAGTGAGTAAGTAAGTAAGTAAATTAAGAACTAGTTTCAGAAAATGACAAACTTCTTGTAGGAAACCAAATGGAAAAGCACCCAATAGATAGACCAAGAATGAGATGGGAGAACGATGCACCTTGTTCTTCTTACAAATACACTATAATTAAAAAAAAACTTACTCACTGGCTCTATCGAACCCGTAAGTTTATGGCCGCACAGACATAAATTCTCCACACATACGTATCCTGAGCTAATGCTTTCCAATCATTCCCTGTATAGTCTACTTCCCTCAAATCGTGGTTAATGTTATTCTTCCACCTCATTCTTGATCTACCAACTGGGTGTTTTCCATCTGGTTTTCCAACTAGAAGTTTCCATGCATCTCTTTCATTCACCATTCGTGCCAAATTCCTGTTCACCGCAGTTTACGGTACTTAATTGTTCTTATTATATCTAGTTTCCCACATATATCATATAGCTCACTGTTACATAGTCTTTTCCATTCTCTTGTCTGTTCATCTCTCTTTGGTCCAAAAAAGTAAGTAAGAATTTTATTCTCAAATGTTTTCTCCTCCTTAATGTAAGAGTATATAATAGAAGAAACAAATTATCATAAGTAATGCGACGAGTGATTTCCAAATTATCGATAAATTCACGACTCACGAAGTCAAGATGAATTTATTTAGAGAAATTGAAAATCAAAAGTGGCATTTGTTAGGACTATTTAACGTATAAAATTAAGCTGTTTACTCACAAATCATTATTTAAATATAGTTATTTTAAAATATTTATATATTTAATGTAAACGGCGATGTTTGAAAACAAATGAGAAACGATTGGTACGCTTCATTTGCTTCTTTTGTTCGATCACTGCAACCAGATCATATTATTTATTGCCAAAAGATCGCAATGTTGTAAGAATGCACCCTAGTGAAGAAATTTATGACCAACGTTATACTGTATATTAATTAATTTGTTATGTCCTATGATGTAAATATGTCAATTATATTTTTCTTGCGTCATTTCCTGGAAAATAATTCGTTTAGAGAGTGCAAACAGTGGTTTATTTTTTTAATGGTATAATCAATCGTTACAAATGTTTTTATATTATCTCTCGTATGCGCTACGTGTTGACATTCATGCACTATATATACAATCTGGTAGCCGCATTTCTTAGAGAGTCAGTCACTGCAAAATGATGCTATGGCCTATTCAGAATGTTAAAAAGGAGGTGCTTTCTTTATTATGATAAACTTTAGTTGGTAAATTTTAGGCGAAACACGACTGTGATTGGTTGTAAATCAAAAATGCATTGTAACTGTAATTGGTCATTGACTCCCATTTGGGGCATGAGTTAAATAGTCATAAGTAATGCCACGAGTGATTTCCAATTGATCGATAAATTTACGACTCACGAAGTGAGGAATGAATTTATCTAGATAATTTGAAAATCAAGAGTGGCATTTGTTGGACTATTTAACGAATAAAATTAAGCTGTTTACTCACAAATCATTATTTAAATATAGTTATTTAAACATATTTATATATTTAATGTAAACGGCTATGTTTGAAAACAAATGAGAAACGTTATGTTTCGTTTGTTCATCACTGCAAACCAGATCATATTATGTATTGCTAAATAGAATCGCAATATTGTAAGAATGCACCCTAGTGGAGAAACAATTAAACACATCAAACAGGTTATTAATTAATTTCTGATGTCTTATGATGTAAATATGTCAATTATATTTTTCTGCAACGTTATAGCTACTGGCCGATAGCGAGGAGATACTAAAGGCCAACACGCACACACTATTGAGTAACACTAAGAAATTAGGACTGGAAGTAAATATCAGTAAAACTAAATATATGGTCACACGTAGAAATTCAGTATATAATGGAAATGGACAGCTAATGACAAATGAGGGAAATTTTCAGGAAGTGGCTGAATTCAAATACCTAGGAACAATAATCACAAATAGGAATGAGATGCACAAAGAAATTAAACATAGGCTCAATTCTGGAAATGCTTGCTATTATGCATTGCAGAGACTTTTGATGTCCCAACTTCTTTCAAAAAACGTTAAGCTGAAAATATATAAAACTATTATTCTACCAGTTATATTATATGGGTGCGAAACATGGACTCTTACTTTAAGGGAGGAAAGGAGATTACGAGTATTTGAGAATAAAGTTCTTAGGATAATTTTTGGACAAAGAGAGATGAACAGACAGGTGAATGGAGAAGACTACATAACAATGAACTACATGGTCTTTATAGGAAGCCAGATATAATAAGAACAGTTAAGTCTCGTAGACTGCGATGGGCAGGACATGTTGCACGTATGGGGAATGAAAGACGTGCATGGAAGCTTCTTGTAGGAAAGCCAGAGGGTAAGCGCCCAGTTGGTAGGCCAAGAATGAGGTGGGAGAACAACATTAACTATGATTTGAGGGAAGTAGATTATACAGGGAATGATTGGAAAGCATTAGCTCAGGATAGGGATGTATGGAGAGCTTATGTCCGCGCGGCCATGAACCTTCGGGTTCGATAGTGCCAGTGAGTAAGTAAGTAAGTAAGTATTCCTGGGAACAAGTACGTTTAAGAAAGTGCAAACAGTGGTTTCCTTTTTTTTTTTTTTTTTGTGTGGTATAATCAATTGCTAAAATATTTTTATATTATCTCCCGCAACTGTGATAAGGTTACATTCGTGCACTATATACAATCTGGTAGCCACACGCAGTTACTGCAAAATAATGCTACGACCTATTCAGAATGTTAAAAAGGAGGAGCTTGATTTTTACAGTGTGTGATTGGTTGTAACTCAAAAATCATTGAAATGTGATTGGTCATTGACTCCCATTTGGGACATGAGTTAAATAGTCATTTCAAAACTATGCATCTAAAAAAGCTACGGTTGGTAGCATTTGAAAGAGGAGATTGGGACGTTTTAATTAATTGTTACTTTTAGAAGTGCAACGCTTGTACAAATGTTTGAAAATGATTTTCGTGAGAATGGCCTCATTACCTTCATTCTTTCGGAATTCGCTAAAATAGTGCAAAAAATTGCAAGGTGTCTTTTGATTTTTTTGGTTTAAAGAGAGCCGAACAGATAGGTGAATGGAGAAGACTGACTAATATCGAGCAATGTGATCAGCTGATCACAAATGTTCAATATGTGATTCCTGACTCATAACTCACACATCAAGACAATACTATAATAATAATAGCTTTATTTTACCTGGCAGAGTTAAGGCCTTAAGGCCTTGTCTACCACTCAACCAGGTTTAAAAAAAAATACAAAAGAAAAGTCTTAAATCTAAATTACAATATAATATATATATATAATATATATATATATATAAACGATTACAAGTTATGAATACAATACAATTAATCTCCCATGAAATTATCTTGCTAGATTGATCGGAAGAATAACACCTTACGTCACATGATTCTTTGTAAACAATGCGGCTTTACCATTTTTACCTTCTAAAGACTGAAGTGGACCTTCGTGTACGTCTCTCGGAACATTGACTTAGAACTGTCAACAGCACAGGCACGTATCAACAATCAGTCGCGTGATTCACGTCTGAAACGGTTAGCCTCCTGCTCTAGCCACAGGCAAGTGGCTCTCATTTCAGCGGGACGTACACTTCGTTATACTCTCTTCAGATTGAAAACGGTCCATGACTGTCTGGATGACCACCTTTATAGAACTATAGGATGCTCCTTGTTTGAGAAAATGTTCTCCTAAGCAAGGAACATTTGCTAAATTGCAGGTGACTTGACCCTGAGAAAAAGGACAGGAAATACATTGCAGGACTTTACTGGGAAGCAAGAGGACTAATGGGGTAAACCAAGCTCCAGCCATTTGAAAACAACAACAACAACAACATACTTCACGTTCACATTGTGCAGACTTTCTTCTTTTTCTAGCTCTACAGTCTTTCATGAACCCTGGCTGCTGTTAGGATACTCTTCCATGCATTCCTGTTTAACGCCCTCCTTCTCCATCCCGGACGCTGAGCTTTCAGAAGTCCTCCTCTACTCCATCCTTTTATCTCAGCTTCGGTCTTCCTCTTCTTCTTCTTCCTCCATTTGGTCTCAATAGTGTAAGCTTCCTCATCCATTCTCATTATAGCCTCATCTCCATTCACTTCTCAGTCTGCCAATTTTAATAACGTTTACAATATGTGGGTCTGAATAAAATTGTTATGTCTTATCCGCCATACTCCA
Organism: Diploptera punctata; assembly: GCA_030220185.1. Classification (NCBI taxonomy): domain Eukaryota; kingdom Metazoa; phylum Arthropoda; class Insecta; order Blattodea; family Blaberidae; genus Diploptera; species Diploptera punctata. The sequence goes on along the minus strand of JASPKZ010008364.1, from coordinate 3,772,476 downwards.
CTATCATTTATGGGTCCTCAGGATTTTCCTTTCAAAGATTCTCAGTCTTTTTTTTTTATTTTTCATTTTCTCTACTAAGGGTCCAGCATTCTCTGCAATAAATAGCAACTAGTCTCAGTGTGGCTTTGTAGATGTTTAGTTTTTCATCCAGACTTAGTATTTGTGATTTGAATTGGTCCTAAACGTTTAGACTATACTTTAATGATGTTTTAAATTTGTATTGAGTATATACATTTCTATATCGTTTTATTATTCGCTGGTTAAGTAGAAGAGAAGTTCCACGTCCTTAACTCTTCCAGCTTAAGTAAAGCATTATTATTATTAATTTTATTGTTATATAATAATGATGATAATAATAATGATAATGATAATAATTATGATTTAAGCAGATAAATTATACTGGGAATGACATGAAAACTATTTATTTCGTTAGGTTGGATAAGGGGAAAGTTAGAATGTATGAGATTAGTTCATATCCAAGTGACTTCTATTATGTACTTTTTTCGCCCTAATAGATATACAGTGCGATCAGTATAGCACTGGACAGCAGACGCGGGGATTTCACTTACACTGCTGACGCACTCGCGGCGGGGAATGGACAGCGTAGGATCGTAGTGATACAACCACACACATTTTCGTAACTATTTTACAAATTGTCATACTTTATTGAAGCAGGTGTTGGAACTGTTCACCATACATTTTCGACACCTCTTCTTTTTATAAAATTTGTTGTACAGATTATGGACTGTTGAACGTGGGGGAATTTCTACACCCGGGAATCGTGTTTCAAAAAGTCTTCGTACTTGGCTGGCAGACTGAGTTAACAAATATTGATCATAAATAAATACACGTTGTTCATTAAAAAAATTATTATTAGCTATTATATAGTTTACACTTTACACTTATACACACGTCATTCGGTTTACACATATACTCGTCTGTTTTATAAGATACAAATTTTTAAATTGAAATAACTTATATTCTGCACACAATGAAAAGCGAGCGAGCACCTTATCCACTCGAACCAAACGATCTGACTGCGACTGTGAACGCGTGGGATGTGCTTGTATACTGCTGAGTCTGCACACATTTCGCGTCCCGTGTCTGCACGTGATCACCGCCCAACACAAACCCCGCGTCTGCTGTCCAATGCTATACTGGATCGCACTGTACTATCAACTTAAATACTAGGAAATAACTAGTTGTGATTTCAAACAAATGTAGCCAAAAACTAATCCTAGGCCTATAATTTTCATTATCTCGAGTACATAAAAATTAGGCTCAAATTCATTGCCACCTAAAGTAATAATTTTGATCACAGGTGGCGTGGTTTGTCTCTAACTGCAATGATCACAACGGACGACTAGAATTCGCCTATGAATTGCAGAAACACATCCCTCTGGACATTTTCGGGTCTTGTGGCACTATGAAATGTCCGCGATCCAGCGAATCAGCATGTTTCCAGTTACTTAGAACAGACTACAAATTCTATCTCGCGTTCGAGAACTCCAACGTGTAGACTACATCACCGAGAAATTGTACGTCAACAGTCTACAGTAAGTACTACTCTTATGACTCAATACATTTCTACTTTTTGCCACAAGCACCGATTTAAAAATAACGTTAAAAAACTTAAAAAGTCTTGTAAAATCAATATTTTGTGTAACATTTTTGTAAATATACTATTAAAATAATTAATCTTGTTTCTAAACAATAGTATTTTAAATGTTTTTTTTTAAATATTTTTATAAATGTAGGCCCTATGTACTTAAACATAACTTTTCTAAAAAATAATCTTAACTTCAAATTTCAGGCGATTCGCCTGTTCCGAATTCACAATGATTCCTTCCATCTCTTCCTAGGTCTCCCTTCATCCCTTAATCCTTTTTGCTTATAATGAAATTCTATCTTGAACAATCTTATTTCTTCCATTCTCTGAACATGCTCTTTCCAGCCGACGCGGTGTTCTTGAATTCTATAATTTATTGAATATACTTATAATTCATTCTTATTTCTTCATTTCTTATTTCTTTTCTAAAAATTGGTTAAATAAACATATATTCAAATTTTTAAATCCCGGTATTGTAAACATTTTAAAATAAGTTTCTCTAAAATATTTTTTCCAAAACAATTTAAAATCAAATTTTAAAATCCTTGTACTTTATAAAACACTTTTTTTTTCTGTTCGTTCCTTAAACCCTCTTTTAAAAATATATTTATAACGTTACTCTCTTTAATTGTTTTATTAAGTTAAAGACAAAGTAATACCACTAGAATATTTAGAGACACTTGGAGTACAGGAGGTTAAGGCTATCATCTTTCTGGCCAATCGACTCTATATGTCAGCCGGTTTGTCAGCCCTGTGTGGCAGCCGCAGTATAAACATCGAGTGCTCTTTTCTGTTAGAGGCTGAATCGATCTAAGGGGCATGGTGCCGCCAGAAACATATTTTAAAAGTTACATATTTAAAACTACTATTGATGATCTTCAAGATCATCATAGCAACTCCGGCCGTGAAAGCCTAAGTCAATACAAAACTACTATTGTTTGTAAAATTATTTTTTTTGAAGAATTGCATTTTTAAATACTTTATTTTAAAATCTAGCTCGTATATGAAGAATTAATTATGCAAAGCTAGCTACATTTCATTGAGGAGACAAATAATAGAAATAAAAAAGGAGAACTTTCCCGATTACATGAGAAATCCAAGATTCGAGAGAAAAAGAATGATGAATATATAATACCAGTCTACTGCAAGTGTTTCGTTGGAACTCATATCAGTGAGACAAATATTAATTTGAATTAAATTCCAGGAACAACGTTTTGCCGGTGGTGATGGGTGCTCGACCTCAGGACTATGCACGGGCCGCTCCACACCACTCCTATATCCATGTGGACGACTTCATATCTCCTGCAGAACTAGCCAACTATCTGCATTTAGTAGACACTGATGACGATCTATACAACTCGTACTTCAGATGGAAAGGTACAGGAGAGTTCATAAAATCACATTTTTTGTGCCGATTATGCGCCATGTTGCACGACGACTTTCCTAACAAACATTACGACGATGTTAACAAGTGGTGGCGTGGACCAGGTACTTGCACGAAGGGGCCTTGGAAGAAATGAACAACTGATACCAGTTTTAATCCGAATATTGTCGTGCCTTAACCATGGAATCGCGGTCCCTGGTAACCGGTATTTTTCATTTCAACCCTGTAGAGGAAACATTCTGATAATCTTCACCCTGCGAATAAAATACGTACAGAGTAATTCAGATATGTTTCCCAAGTTTTACAATGTCAATGCATCCAAACTGCTAAGCCTAGATTGATGAAATAAGTACATAGGCCTACTAGTTGTCGCCAGCGGTCGAAATTCGATCACAATTCATTATTTTTTTAAGTTTGTCACAAATACGTTATTATGCATTAATTTTCGATTTATTTTAAAAATACGAACGATAGGAAATGTGTGGTATAGTTTGGCTAAAATATATTTAAAAAACAATAATGCGTCATTTGAAATTTGTATACAATTTGGAACAGAAAATGGTTTCTAGTATAGGTAAATGGTGAAGACGGTATTTAGTGGGCGTCAGGATTTAGAAAGGATTCCTCTTTTAGTCGAGGACCTCGGGTAGCTCAGTGGGTTGCGGTAGGATGAGATGCTCTTGGTCCCGGGATACACAAGGATTGTGCGGACACGATTATATCTCGTTGAGAAAAGACAAGTCGAAGATGCAATATCACTTTATTTTACGTTCAACACACACAATAAAAAAATCAAAGTATGTAGAGATCGGCGTTTATCACATGGTTCCACTTTATGTTGAGGAGGCTTAATTTGACGGTTGAATCCTTAATTACACCGCGCCTAATTTGTTACATTTTATTTCTAAGTCAATTTAGCAAGGGACTCCACTGCAAATTTAATATAAGTATTTTACTACTTCCGATGGTCGATGGACGACGAGGATCTGTGCACGCATTAGCACTTTAAGTCACGATGAATATGTTATTGCTGCTATTAAGTGAACTACTCGTGCCAGTAGCACCACGAGAAGAGAGTTTTAGTCTGTAATTCTCGTTATAAGGTTAACTCTTACTCCCACTCAACATAATTTGCGACCATATGATAACGCCCAACTTAAGATATAATACATATACCCATTGGTGCATTTGTCTTATAATTTTGGGTAGTAGGGTTCTGGACCCTTTGGTTCGTTGTGACGTCACCAAATGTTTTAGGACATTCCTACTTTTGAGATTGGATAAAATTGGGAAGTAGATGCAACAAGCCCGGGAATCCTGACTAATTTTGTAAAAGGCTTGGCTTCCAATATTGCCTCTAGAATGTTCTGGTGGCTTCTTACGCCTCTAATTAGCTTGCATCATCCTCTGTAAAAACGCCTGTTTACTGTTTTTTTCCCAACATTCCCAGCAATATATTTCTTATTGTATTCAGCTGTCCAGCGTACAAGGCTTAGGCATTGTCAGTTCTGAATGAAATGCATCTAATCCTCTGGACTGAAAATAATTCTTTAGATCTTTAACTTATTGTCCGTGTGTCTCGAACCCATCAAAATACAATGGAGTGCGTTACAGTCATCAGTCTTTTCCCTATCTGCATTACTCATAACTCAACGTTCTTATTTCATCATATTCATTCCAAGGTACCATTTAATTTACAATAATAATTTTATAATTATTTTCTACGTATTTTTCTGATTTGTTTGAATATAAATAAGGTGTATGTCCAATGATTTATTCAATTATTTAATTAATTAATTATTTATAAATTTATTTTCTCTCACCCGATTATTAATTATTGGGCTGCTCATTTAGGGAGGAGGCTGAGTGAATGTCGCGCCTCAAATTTATACTATTTAAATTGGCATTTGGCCTATTATTATGTGTTCGGGTGTGTATATATATCTCCCTTCCTCTTTGTCTCTCACTCAAATCCATCAATGTTCTATGTCGAGGCATAATGGAAGTAGATGCGAATACGTAAATATAAAGAAATGTAATTAAATCAAGATTAGACAGGGTTTAATTTAAATATAAATAATAATATCTACTCACTTTTTTAAATCACTAATAATAAACCACTAATAATAATTACGCGAGAGTAACTCAATCCACATTGTTGCTGCACGATTTTTCTTCTTACAACGACTTTCAGCTATGAACGTAAATAAATGAATGAGTGCACAAATAAATGAGTAATACACATAAATTCCTTTAAAAAATATTTTATTTTGTTTAATTTAATTTATTTGTAACATATATTGTACATAAATTTTATTTTTCTGCACTCCTTCTCTACATGAACTTCAATTATGCCAAATATCACACTCCTCCGTGCACGCAATGTGCTTAGAAAGGAATGCAAAGTTGTTCCTTCACGTATTAATATACAGATTCTGTCTCATAAGTAGGGCGAGGATTTTTATGTTATTCAAGATAAGATTGCAATGCAGATAGTACATATTACTCAACTGTTTGTGGGTGAAACCAAGATAAAATACAGTTAAAAGTCTTACTTCTCATTATACCTTTCAACTGTTTGTGTGTGAAACCAAAACAAAAAGTAGTCATAAGTCTAGCTTCTAATTATAATTGGAGCGTTTTCAGACTAGAAATAAATTTAATCTTCTATGTAGAGACCATCAGATTCTATGGTCTTGAGCCATATTTATGCGACGTTTATTATCCCGCGACGGTATCAGCCTCTGGTTTTTGATGTGAAGAATTCGTTGAGAGCGACTTCCACACCTTCAACGCTTTCAAAGTTTTCTAAATGTCGTGGAAGGAATGGGCCAAGGATCGAAACAGATGGTCATCTGAAGGCGCAAGATCTGATCTACTTGCTGGGCGTGATAGCAGTTCGATTCCTCCCAATTCCCGAATTCTTGTCATGGTTGTTCTTGAACTCGCGATCCTCAAAATTGTATAAACCCATTCCGGTTGTTGAGAATAAAATATCCCAATCGACTGCACTCTCGTTTGGAACAAACTTCCATCTTCAAAATTCCACCAGAAACACAAAATTACATTAAAAATCGACATTACTTATGATACAATCTAATATTAATAGAATTAGAATATCTGAAAGTGTTGTTTGTCTCCTGCAGACGTTCAGTAAGTCCACATCGGGTCATGTAGCGCACAATATTCGATATTCCATTTCCTCCTACAAATGACGCAAAATGGCACCATAGATAGTGTTAATGCTGTACTTGTTAAGCATCTTCAGATCATTCAGTCTATAGGAAAGGGATCTTTAACGTACCCCCAAAAAGTAAAGTCGCAGGGAGTCAGATTTGGCGCCAGCGGAGGACACAAAATTAGCCCGTTATCGTAATAAAACAAACGCTCAGTGTGACATTTGTTTATTCAGGTAATTACGAATCTCGTGATAGAAGTGTAGAGATGCTTCATCTTGTTTGAAATTATATTTCGTTAATCTTTTAGCAATTGCGGTTTCAACAACAATTCCAACATATGAAGTTGGTGTCATATTTCGTCAAGCGTGGAAGGAACTGTAAAATTGCATTGATAACCGCGTCTGAACTGCTTCTATTATAGGGGGTGTAGTGCTACTTTACCGTTCAAGGTCATGCACTTGTCATCCCCACTCATATTTGGAGGGTGTAGCCGCGGTCACTTGTTCCTTATGGCAACTGAATCCATGTGCTTTCTCGAACCTGTTGCCGGTGCGAGACAAATACAACGTTGGAAATGTATCTCTCTCATCTTCTTTTTCTTTTACTGCATGATCTTGAACAGTAAAGTAATACCAAATGGCCTATAAATCCTACACATATTACATCAATCTAGGATTAGTGTTTGGATATAGCGACTTTATAAAACACATAACCCTGTATGTGCGATTCGACCATGATAAACGTCGTATTCTTCATCTCTTATGATTTTAGATGCGAGATTTGAAGAAATTTAAATAACCGTTTATTTTTCTTTGTTAAATGAATAGCTGCGTAATGAAATCCGAAGCTCCTTATTTTCTGCTATGAACACTCATATATACAGGTTGCGGTATAAGTCAGTTAACCACTGCACATGGTTGCGAGGAAAAAAAATCATATTGGTTGAAACTGGGGTTTGAAAACGTGACCTTTAGAATATAATCACTGTTAAAACGATGTCATAAATGCTTAACAACAACGGAGGTCACTTTGAACAAATCCTGTAGTTGTTTTTTGTATATATATTGTATGCTACAAAAAAAATCTGAACTGACTTATGCTGCATCCTATATACATATACAGGCCTATATGTTGCAGATTTTCGCGGATATATATATATATATGAAAAGAAAAATAAATGCTTGAGTCGGGATTTGAACCCGAGGCTACCCAAGTATTCCAACACAAACATACACTTTTTTATATAGGCCTATATGTAGCATTCTCAATTCACACAAAAGCTAGCGGGTGTATATATATATATATATATATATATATATATATATAAAATAACGTAAAATATGAGAATCGAAGTAACTTTCCTTATAACATTTCAACATTTTTTGTGATACATAGCAGAAAATATATTTTTTCATTTCAAGAAATGGGTGCTCTTTTACCAGAGGACAGATATTTTTTATATTTCAAAATTGTTTCATAGAAATTTGGATAAAGAAAAAAGTTAGTAAATTACAATAGGAAGTGACATTATGAGATTAATCTTAATAAATAAGATGAATCTGTTACTTCTTACCTCATAAATATTTGTGTTTCATTTGACATGTTTCAAAATTCTGCCCGTATCATCATCAGCTTGTTCAGACTCAGTCTCAGACGATGATATGGACAGCATATCGAAACATGTCAAATGAAACACAAATATTAATGAGGTAAGATTCACTTCATTTATTAAACAAACAACATAATAAAAATTAGAACTACTGAAATTAATGCTTTAAGAAAATCGCTCAGAAAATCGAGAATACAGTGATAAGAAAAAAGGAAGTGGGCATATGTACAACTATAAAAGTGGGAAAAAGAAAACTAAAGTGGTATGGGCATATATATGGAGAGAGAAAGAATTCCTAAATTAATACACGATGAGGAAATTTACTTAAAGAAAACGACATGGTAGACCAAAGAATATATGGCGGAACAGTGTTGAGTAATCTATGTAGATTTTTGTGTATTAGAAGATACACAGAATAGAAATTTTAGAGAAGTTAATATAAATATCCAAAATCTGAAGAGAGATCTTTGTATAAAGGGAAATCTCCAATCTAAAATGTTTCATACCTCGCATTTATAAAGCATAAGACATTAAAAAGCAGGTAATATAGGTTTCCTACAATAAAATGACTCATAAATAATTAATGACACTAGAGCTCGAAAGACCCAAATCCAACCAAAGTGTTACTTTCATTGACTATCAAGTGGCAGTGAAAAGTCACTTGGTTCGCGTGATACAGTTATCAAATTTTAATTTCACTTTTCTTAGCCGGATTTTGCTATTTTCCTACTCATATAGCTATTGACCCTAAAGTGCATCTCTTACAAACCCTAGACACAGAGAAAGATTTTTACGGTATAAGATACATTAATTTTTCCACAGAGTAATTTTAAAATATGGTTTGTGTGTATATATATATATATATATATATATATATATAAATATATTATATGTAGCGAATCTAAAGTCTTTCCGAACTTTGTAAATGTAATTGGCGCTATAGAGTAACTTGTAAGTTTTACCTCTGTAGAGCAGTCATAAGTCATAACAATTAGTAAAAGATAAAGTTAGATGTTGTGACATGTTTGGGAGGATTACACTCAGCCGCTTCACAAACAGTAGGGCCTACGCATAGAGGATGAACGGTAATTACACCGACAAACTTCAGTTACTGATTCCTGAACTGGAAATTACCGGAAATGAGAAATGTACGTGCAACGACAACAAATCGTTCCGGCATACAGTACATAGCATAATTGCATCCACGTCACAACAGATGTTCAACGTGGCCTCCATGGGATGCAATGCACGCGTTCACATGTCGTATCATGGATTGCCTCACTCTTTCGCATGTTCCGACCTCTCTCCGAATAGCGTCACAGGTGACGTGGACACGCTGTTGAAGGGTATGCCCATCAGGAACTGGTCCAGCATACACAATACTTTTCAAATGCCCCCAGAGGTAAAAATCCAGGTGGTTTAAGACCGGTGATCTAGCAGGTCATGCTACAGGGCCGAGAGAATAATGCCATTCGTCAGTGCAACGTTGCATTTATGGACACTTATTCATAGAACATGTTATCCTCCATTTACAGTCAGGAATCAGTCCCTGCAGTTTGTCAGTGTAATTAAAACTCACTCTGTATACAACATCTGTAATCTGTGCAAAATGTTGATAGATAAATATATTCTCTGATACCGATTTTTCTGCTGTCTTTGGTACAGTGGGTATGCATAATGAACATTGTTTTCTTCTATAGACAGTTTCTATAAAGAATATTGTATTTTGTTATTGTCCTCTGCAGACTGTACTGCAAGAAGGTAGAGTTAGATGTTTCTGGTCTCTTGTGTACTGCCATAAACACTGAAGCAAAGATTATCTCAATACTGATACAAACGTTCCAATGTTAAAGCCCTATTTCCGTCTCGGTAGATGCGTGGCCAGCGCCCATGGCTGTCCTGACTGGGATCCCAGGTTCAAATCTTGGCGGTTTTGAAGGGGCATTTATATAGAATAGATTTATTTAGCTTGGTGGAGTTAAGGTCACGTGGCCTTCTATTCCACTCACCAGAAAAAAAAAAAACATGTTGTGTTTAAATACAAAAAAATATAATAATAATACATATTAAACCATTAATTATCTGGTCAAACTGAACAATGATGACAATAATGGCTAATAATACAATTAAAATTAAACTAATGGAAGAATGTATACTCAAAGGAAAAGCAGCTCTAATCTACTATACATAAAAAGAAAAAAATATATACAAAGAGAATAATGGACTCTAATGAATTAATAAATATATTGACAAATCTTAATACTATTTTTATTAAATAATGAAAAAAACAATATAATAATCGTTAGTTAGCCCGAAAGACAAACCCAACAGGAATTTATTAATTGTTAAAACATAATATTAGTGAGATGTTCCTGTTAATAATTTTATTTTCAATTCGTTCCTAAAAGACGGTAAAGTTTGGCAGTCTCTGACATAGGTGGAAGAGAATTTAATGTTCTAGGAAGATAAACTGTACAATATTTCGAGTAATAGTGTGATGACGAGGGATATAAAGAACAATGTGCTGATGGGATCGGATGTGGGCCATACCGGAATTTTTCGAGTTTTCCTGTTTTCCGAATTTCATCCCACCAGCACTCTCTATTTCTTTTCCCTGCCCTATCATGTCATTTCATATTCATTTATTCACTCGCTCATTTCATATCACCCTTAGCATCATCTCATTTATGAAAAATAGTCTGGTCTGGTAAACCTCAGGTGTTTAAATAGTGGTTGTGATGATCCAGGTGGGGAGAGGCATGTTCGTGTATTATCCGACACAACGGCATTGACTTGATTAGTTTGTGGACAATTTGCTAATTAATGCCGCGTCATCCCGCGTACACTCGCTTCATGTCAAGGTCATGAACGTGGGTGTGGAGCAGGTATTACCCTAAGTAAGTGCCTAATTTGCCATTTGTTCATTCTGACTTTACATTGTTAGTATCAACGTCCGTGCAACAGTGTTGTTATGACTTGAGGTAAACGTTCATATAATACTTTCTCACGAATCTGAGCCTGTATGAAAACTTAGGTCAGAATTGGGCCAAAGGAAGGGTTTTAGCCCTTCCTTGAGGCTCTAGGTTCAGCTAGAAAATGTCAATATGGGTCGTGTATGAATGCCTGATGTGTCGAAATCAGGAACACCATAGGAACAATGTAGAATATATTCATTCCATTCAATCAGAACAACAATGATCTAATAATAGAATGAACCTACGTAAGGTTAGCGAGTTACGGATACAATAAGCCGAGCCCATATGTTGTTCTAACCTAATCTACAGTCCTATTCATAACCTACAGACAAATGCCAATATGGCGATTGTAGTTAAAGCAGCTGTAAACAAACAGTTTTAAAATATCTTAGATTTAAAGGCAGGAATCAATAAAATAAGAATAATGTACGAGAATATTGAGATCCTTTCAGTCAGTGGAAAGGAATGTGCAATGCAATTCACTGCTCTGAATATGCAGTCTTAACGTCATGACAACGAAAAATTACATCTAAGCTTAACTCCTGGAAAATTTTCTTACTGCAATGTAAACTTTATTCTGACTGTTATACTTATAGTGCGCTTATTTAACCATACGCCGAATAGAAATATGCTTCTCGAAATTTGTAGGAAGTAACACAATGGAAAAAGTTTTAAAGATATTAAATCGGTAATTTATACCACATTTCATATTTTGTTTTCTCATCTGTAACATGTTTTGACAGATAACACTACAATTTTTAGCTAGAAACCTACTGCCGAAGCATGTTCCTGGTGAGAGAACAATTTATAAAGCCTTATGGTTTCTCGCCGAGCAAGTGAATAAAATGGTTTTTATATGCTTGTATTATTATAAAGTACATTTTCGTAAAATAAAACCTAAAGTATAATGTTGTTAAATAATAAAATAAGTGAAATGATATAATTGATAGCCGCGGGTAGGCTAGTGGTTATGTTCCTTGCCTCTAGTTCCGAGGGACGGGGGTTCAAACTCGATTCATTTTTTATTCTTAAAATACAAAAATTCAAGGGACACCTCTGCGAGGGACTTAAAGCCGCGGATTCCGAGTCTGAAGATTTTCAGGCGCATAAAAGATCCGCAAGCTTGAATAAAGAGGCACCTGAGCAAAATTTACAGACCGTTGCCCATCTAAGTAATACTTTAGTTACACATTAGGTTTCTCCGAGACGATAAGCCGACCCCATACCACTCGTTGACATTTTTGGGTAAATAAACGTAACTAAGTTAGCTTGGATAAAAACTCTCACTAGGGAGCACCCTAATCCTTATACTGGGAAGTACGGGGTATATAGACAGATATAGAAAATTAAATAATTAAATTTTCAGCCTATGAAATTGTACAACTATCAATAAAGGATCCATTGGAAACGTATACAAACAAGTCATGGGTCCAAATATTCGTATTGTATTTTCAAGTTTTTCCTCTGAACTCAAGTGTTTCTGTCATACTTACAGCTGTGCCTTTTCTATTTTGTACAAAATAATGAAATAAGTTACTGGTCTTGGCAATGAAAGCTATTTCAGTTCTGCTTCTAAAGCAGCGACAGTAAACATTTTCTTAACCCTTAAATTGGCGAAACAATGATTTATCGTGCCAATTTTTAAACATGTCGGATCGCAGTGAAAACAATGTCATATGTACAGTGGTCACTCACGGGAAGACGAACGCCTGGAACGTTATCTGATGCTTACAAACTCACAGCTCAGGGGTATCCTCCCCATCTAATGACATTATTATTATTATTATTATTATTATTATTATTATTATTATTATTATTATTATTATTATTATTATTATTATTCATGCTAACTTCTTTTAACAAAAAATAAATAGTGCAGGGACAAGAGGAAAGAATATTTATGGAAGTGAATGTTTTATTATACTTATGGATGCACTTAGTATTATGAAGGACAATATCAATTGATGAATTTGCAAGAACACAAGTTAAGCCTCCAATAGTAAATAGGAACACAAATCCTAATGATTATAAACAGGGTGCACTGTAATTGTGTTCATATAATAGCAAATTCCCCGCTCCACCTCTTCATTTCCCGCTACTGTTCTCGTGAGTAACGATCTGTAATTTATTACTGCATTTTAAGTAATTAAATACAGGTTTAAGCAATTTCTACTCATTTGTTTTATACTGGTTTATTAAAAATTTTAAATAAATTAAAGCAATACATTTTATAGGAAACATTGCCAGATTTTATCGATTAATTGCAACCTAGATTTTGAATCCTCTTTTATATCCTTTCACGGAAGATATTTAAGTGTACATGTCTTCAACAAAAATAAAAGTTTTGCTTGCGTTAATGACAGCTAGAAATTATGAAATATTGAAAGTGCTGTCTTCAAGCCACAGTTAGTCCAAAAACATTCAAGACTAAAAGTGTGTAAAACGCTGGCTCTTCAAACTCTTTTGTATGGTAACGAAGTATGGACATTGAAACAAACGGATATACAGAGATTTACATCTGCTAAAATGAGATACCTTCGGAGGACTGCAGGATACACACTACTAGTACACAAAACAATTAAGACATCTTAGAAGAATTACACAGAGACTTAGATCTGCTAAAATGAGATACCTTCGGAGGACTGCAGGATACACACTACTAGTACACAAAACAATTAAGACATCTTAGAAGAATTACACATGGAACCTTTAGAAAACAAAATTTCTGATTATAAGTCAAGATGGATGCAACGTGTTCATCGAATGGAAGATCACAGGATACCCAAACAAATGTTAAGATATCAAACTGCAGGAAGAAGAAGAAGACCAGGACGTCCACTCAAAAGATTTCTGGATGGTGTTTCTCTTGAGCCCGAAACTGGTCAACAAATGGCCTAAATTCGTGAATGTACTATGTTGATGATGATGATGATGACAGGGCTGATAAAAGTGAACATGCCCTTCTACTTTGTTATACCAATATTAGTTTCAATGTCAGTTTTCTGCGTTACGAGCATATTCCTAACACAAATTTGTTTTTTAAGTCTTGCTTAATGTGACAAACATGTATGCAGATACCTCGCATATACATAACATCACCTCATTTTGGAATAAGATTTTCCAGGAATAAAATATTTTAGATATACCGTATTCTATTACACATCCAAGTTAACTGTTCACGGACGTAGGGGAAGATTTTTAGCGCTAGTGTCGCCGATCTGCTGAATCTGTGGAAGGGATGTAGGAGAAAACGTTAGTGTCGCCGATCTGCTGAATCTGTGGAAGGGATGTAGGAGAAAACGCTAGTGTCGCCGATCTGCTGAATCTGTGAAAGGGATGTAGGAGAAAACTGTACATCCGATCACGTATTGAAATTTTTCAACTTCAAATGTGGGGGGAGAATCTCTAAACACGTGTGAAAGATCTTAACATGGTTGTCAAATTAGTCATTTAAGCACTGAACGCTCAAGCGGTTGGATCATTTAAAACCACAGTATTTGTCATCTCTCTGTTACCAGCCTCACAATAAATCACAAGTGGCAACATGTAATGAGAAGGGCAAGGAAGGGACAGCTCATTCCTAGACGTAACCCCAAAAGTAACAGGATTGTCAAGTTATTTCATTCTGCCACTGACCGCGCAGAACGACGGATCATTAAAATGCATAGTATTTGTCAGCTCTCTACCTGCCAATCAAACAACATAATGCAAAGGACAGGAAGTGGCAACATAGTAAGGAATAGTAAGAGAAAGACGGTTTGTTAGTTAACATATTTTCCGCCTGCACAAAACACTTGGATGGGTAATATACCTTCTATATCTTGATTGAACTTTGGAATTATAAACAGATTTCCTACTACACTGTATTCTCTCGCAATAATATCGTATTTATAGTAATATTTCTTAATAAACAATTTAATACAACGTGACGTCCAAAAGTTGAAACAGCAAATTAAAACGTCTCCTCAAATTAAAAATCAAAATTTCAGAGCCAATTCGTTCAAGGAGAGTAACTGGTTCATACATTAATTTTTCTTTTCACAATATCATTATAATATTATAATATGATCCATTATTGGAACTTTGTTAAAATAACAGTATTGGAAAATGTTAAATAACATCGTTTACTGCTTATAAAAGTGGTGGTGTAAAATTCTCAAATGTAGATACTTCTAAACGAAGCCGGCCGTTGGCGATGGCAGTGTCATCTACCTGGCAGCGGACGAAACGAGAATTATAGATTTGTATATGTGGAAAGAGTGGTTGATGTTTGTGCCAGTTGTGGAATGGTGTAGTGGGCTGCACACTAGTCTGGAGAACTAGAGGTCCACGGTTCGATTCCTGGTTCACACATAAATTTTTCTTTTCATTATCATGATAATATTATTATTTGGTTGTTGTTTGAAAGTTCCAGCCTTAGAGGCTTTGCCTTTCTCGCCCGTGTTTCAATAGTATAGTTTATTGTAGGAAGGAGGTCATGTCTCACTTTATAATGTCGAAAGAATATTAAAAAATGTACTGTGAACCTGAGTAATTTGATATATAATTGGAAATTATACTAAGTTGAAAACAAAATAAAAAATAAAGAGTTGGTTCTGAACTCATCATCATCATCATGAACAAATTCGTTTTAGGCCATGTGGCCTGTACGGTAAACCTAGCGAAGATGGTCTTGATCTTTCCACCGATGTTTTGGTCTTCCTTGGTCCCTATGTCCAGTTGGGGTACATTGGAATGCCAATTTTGGAAGTCTATTTCTTGCCATTCTTCTCAGATGATTTTTCCATTCTTGTTGGTATCTTTGGATATCTTCATTTAAACTTGCTACTCCAAGTTTTCCTCTGATATTAGTGTTTCCTTTGGTGATCCAGTCTATTAACTCCTAACAATGACTCGTAAGAATCGCTTTGGGCTGACTTGAAGTTTATGAGGTTTTTCTTTTATTTAAAATCCAAATTTCACTTCCGTTATTTTAGAGCATCTTTGGATGTGACTTTATGTAATCTAGTTTTTTTTTTTTTGTCCTCGGTCCTCATGCTTTTTAACCAAAATGTCTTCGTATTACCCCATTCATTTTATTATATTTTTGCAATTTTGAATCAATGTCACTCTTATACTCTGCAAATACACTTCCTAAGTAAGAGAAATCTGACACTTGTTCTATAATTTTTCCATCAATCTCAATTTTCACCCGTTGTATGTTTTTTCCACACATTGCCATTGTTTTGGATTTTGATGTGGAAATTTTCATATTATATTTGCTGGCAATTTTGAATAATTGATATGCTGCTATTTGTAAGCTATCTTCGGAATCTGATAAACTATTTAATTTTATTTATTGTTATTTATTTATTTATTCATTATTTTTTATAATTTTTATTCTATTTTTTAAGATTATTTATTCGTTCAAGCGGTAGCTTTTGAAACTTATATTTGGGAGGTCCCGAATTTAAACACCGGTGCCGACCAAACTCACTTAGGTATTTCCTGGTTTCCCTCAGGCATCAAAGTAAATTCAGAGTTCGGAATTTCACTATCAGATTCATTTCGTTACAAACGCTATTTCATACATAATATAAAAAGTAGACTCGATGTGACCTTGGATTAAAGGGTCTATAAAAAGTTTGAAACTTAAAAAGCTGTAGTGTCATGTATAGATATGAAGCCTCCTTCCAATGACGCGAGGTTGACTAATCCTCAATCATACAGTAGAGGTCACTTTGAACTCTGAACAGCGGTCAGATGTAAACAAGAGCAGGATTCATACTTATTCAGACAAGGTATACTTCGATGGAATATAAAAGTTGCGCACTGACTCTTCGGAACATTTCGAGTACAATATAACTAATGTAAAGTGATTAATCTAAACTGTTATTGTAATCAGACAGTACAGAAAAGATATTCTAACCCAGTTCCCTCTTACGTCATGTCCAGTGGTCGCATCAACGATACGCTGATATTGTGTTTATGTAGGAGTTTTTCTATATCTAGTCATGAGTTGTCCTATTAATTCTAGAATTCAAATGATTCGGAAAAGCAAGAATAAAATTTATACTGCATTTTAACAGAAGGGTTGAAAATTTACACTTACAAACATCTAGTCGGGAAGACACAAATTAATAATTGCTTCTGTGGTTTAAGCAACAGGAAAACGGGGTTTATAAGAGAGAAAATGTTGTGTATGTACATGGAAGCCTGGATAGCATAGGCCTAATTGACAGTGTGCTGATGCGTAAAATCAGAGATTCAATTCTCGATTCAGGCATGCATTTTTTCTCTTAAAAAATAAATACCAACTTAATAGGTTATATATGTTAATGGATCTTTATTAACAACTAGCTAATACCCGGCGTGCGCTGCCACTCCTATATAAATGAAAATTAATGTGCTTTAATGTTTAGTTGAATAAGTAAGAGGAAAAATAGTTATAAAGTTATATTTTTTAGATACCCGTGCTGATTACCCGGCGTTACCCGGGAATCTACTTATCACGATATTTTTTATATAGATGATCTGAAATACGAAAATGAATGTGTTTTATGATTAGTTATATAAGTAGAAGGAAAAATTTATAACGTAATTATTTTTAGACACTCCGTGCTGTTTTCCCGGCGTTGTCCGGGTATCTGCTCATCCCGATCTTCTTGGCATAAATGAGCTGAAAGACAAATAATAATGTACTTCTAATGATTAGTTGAATAAGTAAAATGAAAAATAATTATAAATGTATATCGTAATTATTTTATGATTTCTCGTGCTGATTACCCGGTGTTGCCGGGAATTTATTTATCTCTATCTTCTTGGCATAAATGAGCTAAAAGACAAAATTCGCTATTGTGAGTTATCCGTAAAAGAATGCCTGTCATCTGCTGCTATGCTTGCACAAGAATCGACGTACTTGTCTCGAGCTTCTGGGCATCAATCAAATACAAAAATGGTTATTGTGAGTTATCCATAAGAGATAAACATAGGCTGTCCCGTGCTTTTTTGTAGAGCTTTTTTAGATATTCAATTCTGTCTACATCAACTTTGTGTATTTGTTATGGTTTAGGCAGCGTAAGCCATTTAAGCGTCCAAAGAGCTACTTTTTTTTCACGTTTTCCACTACAAAGATCGATTTTTAAGGATATAGGAGTTGAGTATCACAACTCTCTTACAGCCTATGTTCATCCCGGGAATCTCCTCCAACATTTTGCAAAAGCCCCATCACAATCGGATTAACGGTATGACCGCACATAAAGTACGAACAAACAAACCAACAAACATTTTTATATGTTAGATATTGCAGATTCTTTATGCAACATTTAATAATTTTTTTATAGCAACAGAACTTTTTTGGTAGTTTTTGAAGTTTTTTCTTCTGATGAAATCAGAAGAATTTTTCTGATAAATCAAAATATGAAAATTTTGTGTGTACCTGTGGCTGGATTCTAGCTGCGTAACGTCATGACTTTCGAGCAAAATTAGTAGTTTTTTTATAATTGTCATAATCATCATCTAAAGGCAATATGTCCTACCACAATATTTTCTTTCAGATACTCTTTTCACTTCTTGATTGTACTGGCATCTTGTAATTTCTGTTACTTCTTCCGAAACAGAATTTCTTGGTCTTCCACTTATTTGTTCCTCTAAACATGTTGCCTTCAAAAATTAATTTAAGGAAATAATTGTGACGAAGTATGTGACAAAGAAAGAGCATTTGTCTACAATTAATTTTGAAAATTAATTTAATTTTCTTCTATTTCGCCTTGGAATTGTTAGTTTGTTTGTCTGTCAATGTATCTTTGCTAACCGTCTCCTTAATCGCATTTATATTGCTGCCAATCTCTTTCTCTTTTTTGCGTCTGGTTCCAAATTCTACAGCCATTTATGTCCAATAGATTAACATATAAAATGTACTTAAAATCTCATTGCCCTCCTCTATAAAACTTTAATTAAAACATATATTGTATTTTCTATCTTTAGTTGTTAATTAGGTACTACTTGTTTTGGGTTATTATTGTATAGGAAGTTAGCTGAAGATGATACATATTTCGAAAGGCATACAACGAAGTTATTGAATAATAACTGAAAACAAATAGAACTTTATCTTTAACTGATGATGAACATGTTCTGAGAGGCCTAGAACGAAATTCTTTTACCAAAATTTTAATAGTTGAGGACGATTTTGAGAGCTCTAGTACAATATAATTTTTAAAATTTTATTCAGTAAACTCATCGGTGGCACAGAACGATTTTTAAAAATATAACAGCACACTTATAAGATTTTATAAACTATTTTCTCTTCTTTATACTTAGGCTTTTATTTGTATACTTTTTTTTGTTCTCTACTATCTATTAATGTAGACTTAAAAGAGAATACACTTAAATAAGTGTGATTAAGTTTATGCTATTCATAATTTTCCATCTCAATATTGATAACATCAATGTTTGATGACACTGGACAACACTGAAATTTGCTCCTGACAAAAATTATGTTTCTAACGTATTTTTATACCCTGATTTTTAAACTGAAATCCGTTTTTCGCTATCACCTACGGTTTTGAAGTAATCGCCGATTTATGATTATACTAGCGGCCCGACCGAGCGCAAAGTAGCGGGCTATTTTATACATAATCTATTGAACCCTTGTTCATGAAGAAGGAGCATGTGGCAACACATTATTACTTTATTACTGGGAAAGAAACAATTCCATTCTATTGGGTTGTCGGTTTCAATTTATGAGCCCTATAAAAGGCACGGTCGATTGTATGGTGTAGTAGATTATATGTTTACACAATTTATTTTATTACGGTCTCTTAATCTCCCCACTTGTATTGTTGAAGCAGAGTGCAAAAGCAGTAATTTAAAAATATGTTTTATCTTCTTAGGGATCTCATTTCAACAAATTCAGTCGGAACTCTTGGGCTCTCTGTTATAGTTCTGGTATTTGGTTGAGCTCAATAACAACTTATAGGAAAAGTGAACTCTTTGAATGAACTTGTCTATTGGAATGGTGTTGATGAACTAATGGAACAATTGAGCGGTACAATTTGCTATCCACAAGAATGGCGCCTTTTCATAGATTCTTCGAAGTTAAGTGTAAAGGCCGTGTTGTTAAATAATGATAATGTTTACCATTCTGTGCCTATACCTCTTACTCATACTATTCATATGAAAGAAACGTACAAGAATATGAATTTGCTTTTAAAAACTGTTAACTATACAACATATTAATGGAAAATATGTGGAGATCTTAGTCATAGGGATATGCCTTGGAATGCAGAGTGGTTTCACCAAGATTTGTTTTTTTATGCGAGTGCGACAGTCGAGCTAAACAAAACCACCATGAAGTAAGAGAGTGGCCTCTAAGGGACCAACCACTACTTAAGAAATAAAACATATTGCTGCCACCCCTTCACATTAAGCTAGGCTTACTGAAAAATTTTGTTAAGGCTCTAAACAAAAATGGTAAAAGTTTTCTGTATTGGAAAGAAAAAGTCTCCAAGAATTAGTGAAGATAAATGAAGGAAGGTATTTTTATTGGCCCATAAATTCCTGAAATGATGCAAGACAAGAAATTTGATGACGTGCTAGAGGGCAGTAAGAGAAAGCAGCATGGGTGGGATTCAAGACAGTATGTGCTAATTTTCTGGGAAATGTAAGGGCCGAAAACTACCAAGAAATCATTGAGAATATGCTTAAAGACATTTAAAAACTGGGGTGTAATATGTTATTGAAAATACATTTCCTACATTCCAACCTGGATTTCTTTCCTCCCAACCTGGGGGCCGTCAGCGATGAATACGGAGAACGTTTTCATCAAGACATATGTAATGGAAAGAAGATACAAAGGATAATGGCCACTCAGCATGTTAGATGACAATTGTTGGCAGTTAATAAGGGATGTTCCTGATGTTGTCCACAAAGCAAACATGTTCTAGAAAATCTTTTTAGAATGTTAGTAAAATAAAACTTTTTTTTCTATATTCTTATACTTTTTTGCATCATAAATCAGAAAATTTGTGACAAAGTCTTCCCGAAAGTTATTTAATCTATACAATTCATTCTTAATAATCCTTGAATTTACAAAAATAACATAAGGAATTAACAGAATACAGAAATTAGGTATGTTCGGTCATTTTTTCTGGATTTGTATGAAATTTTTAATCACGTTTCCTGCAAAAATGGTACGTGACAGAAAATTTGGATTGCAGATCTGAATTCAGCATAGATTAAATATATATATTTATTTATTTATAATCGAGTGCAAAAAAAAAAGTTTGAAATTTGTTGTCCAGTATAATAGAACTTTTGTTCATAACGACATAACTGTTTTCGGTTCTATGAACATCGTTATAATCACATTCTACTATATAAGTATTATTATTAACTTAATGTTCTGACACTTGACATATTTTGATCTCAGTCTTCCTCCTCAACACAATGTTATATTTCGCACTCTGTAAACTTGTGGTTGGGGACAGTTATTTATTTATAGTCTTACAGCGTAAGGGCTACCTCTTCCTCTGCACTTCAACCCTTAGTATAGACCTGAAAGAAAACGCTGTCTCTGTTGCTTGTATCAGAGTCGATATAGTTCCTGTCATGTGCTACACGCGATAATTTTACAATCAGTTATAAGTTTAGTTTATAGTATTAGATTCATATCTAAGTACAAATTCACATTTGAAATACCTAATAATAGGTGAGCCGATATTTTAAGTCGGCTAGTAGTGCCAATTCAACTCTTGTTTCACGAAGTACAACAATGACGTCACGGATCCGAAAGTTTAGGTGCGCGAGATGTAAGTTTGTAGGACAATCATTTAACTTTACACTCTTCACTAAATGTAATTTATTCATAACAGAACTAGTTTCTTGACACCGAAGACACTCTGGAGGTGGTAGGATGGAGATTCTGTGTAAGTAGACAGCCTAACAGCCATGGCCTTAGTCAATCCAAAAGGCTGCCACTGTACCTTTTCTTGGTTTTCTCAGGCATTCGTGAATTTTTTTATAATAAACTTTTCCAAAATTTTCCCTGATGTGAAATGAGTTCGTCGAGTTTTTCAATTCTCTTTTAAATTTATTGTCGATAATTCGTTTAATTCCAAAATAAGAAAATACGTGTTTAGCCTGTTTATTTGTTGAATGTTAGTGAATGTTTTGGCAAATAAATCTGAACTTTTATCTCCAAGAGCAAAAGTGAGATGGTATCCACTATACCACAACCATTTTGCTTTATTTTTTGTTGAAACTTTTTCGTCTTAGATTTTCGCAATCTGATTTGTTTTTAGGGTCCTAAATTTTGGTAATTGCTGCTATTGCAACTCTGTTATCATAAAAAAAAGTATTTTGAAAAAATGCAGAATGATCAGTTTGGGATTTAATGTCATTATTTTATGGGAAAATTTAAGAAGAAAGCATATTATTAAAATTTTAAAAAGGGAATTCTTAGTAAAATAAAGCGTAAATGTGGTTGCTCTATTGCGAAGTATCAGGTCGTTAAAATCAATATACCTACAAACGTCTGACCTCCCCTTAACCAAAGTTGTGTGCGCTGCTCTCAGGGACAGAGGTCTCAGGTCAATGACTAGATTTTAGGTCAATTAATTATTAATGACACCGTATCAGAGAACACCTCTCTCTTTTTTATATATACTATCACACTTCCCCATTATACGAATTAGCTATCGGTGAAAATCAGGAGATACCGATTAATAGCCTCTTTTAAACAAATAATTCTGAAAGCTTTATTGTAGTGTCACTTATGTATTGTAATATCATAAGTTTACTTCATAATTTCAAATTATTTATAAGATCTACATGTATATATAAAACTGTTGTATCTAAAACAATTATATTTATTTTAAAATTATTTTTATGTTAGTAGTATTTAATGTTAGTTCGAAAGTTAATTGCAGTTATAAGTGCATTTTTGTATTTATTTTGTATAAATGCATGTTCACTAGTTGAGTGGAGCCTTTTCTCTGCTAATTTAAATAAAACATTATTTATTATTATTATTATTATTATCGTTTATATCAACAAAATCTTAGAACAAAAACTTATGTCGATAGATTTCTTGTGCAGAGTACTAAGATGTTCAAAATTGGAAGAAAAAAGTCATACAAGAAAAAAAAAGTATATTAATTATTCATTTATAAATTGCAAAGATACAAGCAATTAAATTGGTATGAGCATGTACGACAAATACAAGAAGAAAGATTACCCAGACAACATTATGATGTCCATCTGGAAGAAGAAAAAAAGGAAGGTCTTGAAACTCATAGATTCAAGAAATATGAACTGGAATGTGAACATGAGGATTGGAAAACACGGAGTGAATGGATAAGGACGAGTGGAGAAGGAAATTAAAACTTTAGGCACAGAAAGATGTGTAAATATTGAAAATCTGTATTTAATATATATTGTTTTTATAATTAGAAGAAAGGGAAGACCTAAAGAAGTTTGGTTGAATGATGTGAAAAGAAGTATGAATGAACTGGGACTTACAGATGAGGATGTTCAGGACCGCTACAACTGGAGAAGGAGATTTTTTTTAGAGTAACGGAAAACTATGTTATTGTGGTTAATTTCCGAAATAAAAAAACGCTATAATTAAGGAAATAGGGCGAATTTGCTCCCAGGAATGTTTCCAGTCAGTCCGAACACGAATTAATGAATAAAATTCTCTGTTTCACCTCGAATCCGAGCCATCCGATCCCTAGCCACCTATGGATGACTTACTATATTCTTTTACATAATAGCGTTGAGAAGGAACTCTACCATTATACCAATAAAGGTTCAGGGATGTTGGTTGAATGTTTTCATGTTGATAATCCATGTTAAACTATACTCTCCCACACAGCGGATCGTTGACCTGCTTCGTTTGTGGATGATTTGCGAACTAATGCCGTGTCATCCCGCGTACACTCGCTTCACGTCTGTCTGTGAATGTGGGTTTGGAACAGCTATTACCCTAAATAAGCTGGGTAAGTGCTTCATTTGCTATTAGCTCCTGAAAATACATGGTTAGTATCTATGTTCATGCGACGCAGCAACAGTGCTGCTATGACTGGAAGTATTTAAAGTTCCGCTGTATCGTAAAATACATTAGTCTATTATTATTTGTGTCACCATCATCATAACACTATAAAGTATTAATAAGAATATTTTTTAAGCTGGTGATACAGATGTCTGTGTGCACTGATTTCTAGCAACGCTGTTGCAAAGTTTTGCATAAATGAAAGTGTCTAATTTTATATACTATCAATGTGCCTTTTGTTTTTAAGAATGTAAATATTTTATTTTGTAATAAATAAAGTTAAATATTTATCTATTTTAGCAACATTATTTATACAGCTAATTAGAAAAAGCTTTCTAAAATATTTGTATACAATATTTATTTATGTTTTGTTATTTTGTAAAAATGTGAAGAAAATAAAATTTATAATACAATTTATTTGAGTAATATTTCTTATATACTACAAATGTCATGTTCCCTATTACCTAACAACGCTGTTATAAGCGAAGAACTTTATATCATAGTAACTAACATGACTTGTAGCAAGATATCTCTTGCATTGTATGAGTGTGTTGAGCTAAAGTTCCAATAGTGTTCAACTTATGACAAACAGGACTCATCTGTGAACAAGACAAACTGTAGGAAGTTGGGTAGGCCTACCGTTGCACATTTCTAGGTAAGTCATTAATATTCAGTATTGGGGTCAAGTGACACGCCATATCGCAATTGAAGAGCTTATTTCCAAACTGTCTTAAATCCATAAAATACCGAACTCCAGAAATCACGATTTTTATTTTAAGATATTTAATTTTTAAATAGAGTTTTCATTACAAGTTATGTTTATTTGTAACTACATTGGCAATATTGGTACATACTCTCAAAAATCCTCCACCATTACAAGTGGTAGTAACAGTGTCACATGATTCGGAGTTAAGACGTTTTGAAAGTAAATATAGTTTAAGGAAAGTTTTAGTAGGAGAAAGTAAAATCTAATACTCAATAAAGTATGCAATTTATTAAGTTTCGATGTTGCTTACAGGAAGGTATCACAATCTTTCAGAGTTCATGATCAGAAGTCATTTACTGCATCTGCTGCACTGTTTGAAAATCCTTTTTGCCAGAATGGCATTGCATGATGGTGCTGGGAAATACCTAACTTATTTAAAAATTAATCTTGTTCTACCTTTTTTGTTGTTATGAAATAATGAATGGAAACGCTTAGTCTGCAGTAGAAAGCTCAGACGTTTTACAAAATCCATCATTGTGATTACATGCCACTTTCGATATACTACCATCACTAGCGTATTTATGGCGTTTATCTTTGTTTTTAGCCCACTCTGAAGGCACTAGTGCTCTTTTTCTCGCTGTACTTCCTAAATGACTTACTAGGTATTCTTCACAACTAGTCATTTGTTTTTCACTGACAAACGGAAAAAAAAAAACACAGAAATTCACTGCTGACTGTTGTTCACCGCCATGTAACAAGGAGTGCCATAGCCCCCATGATGAGTCACGTGCTTTGTACCGGATTGGTCAAATGGATATAAGACATATTGGAAATAAAAACAGCTGGGATATAAGACACTTTGGAAATAAACACGATTTTCAAACCGTTTTAACAGGGGATATAAGACAGTTAGGAACATAACAACGTGTTAACATGATACCTGACGGAATAAAGACTTTTGTCACATAAAAATATCGAAAATCAGGAATTTTGGATTTAAGACACTTTGGAAATAAGCTCTTCAATTGATTAAGGTAATACGGTACAAGCCGGAAGGAATATAGTTGAAGTCCCGATGAATAAGGATGTTTAAACTGACCGAAATATTCTGTGATCGGTCGCGGTGGATTACTGGTTATGTTCCTTGTCACTGGTCCCGACGGTCACGAGTTCAAGCCCGGCCGCGATCGAAGGATTTTTTTGTAGGATGGAAAATCGTCCGGGAGGGACTTTAAGCCGTGGGTCCCGAGTCTGAAGATTTTCAGGCTAGTAAAAGATCCTTAAGCCTGAACCAAGAGGCATCTAAGCAAAATTTACCGACCTCACATCCTAGTAATACCTTAATTGCCTGCTAGATGTCTCATCCAGTCGGTGTGTTGACCGCTTGCCACTCATTATATCTTTGTGCAAATAAGGTAATTAAAAATAAACTTGGTCTATTAACTCCCGACACAGGAGAGGCTATGCCTCAACAATGGGCTACGTCATTAATCATCATCAAACATTCTGGTGGAACCATGGTTCTGGGTCGACTCAGCCTCTAATATAAATGAGTACCTGACGCTTTTTCTGGGATTAAGGACGGTCGTCACGCAGGACTGATAATCCGGTTGACTTTAATCGCCGATTGTCTAGAAAAATGGAGCCCTAACTTCCCACCAACTCAAGGGTCTCCTAAAGGTCTTACACTTTACTGGCGGCAAGTCTCACAGACCTGACAAAATATTAACAGCTTTCGAGGCGCCAGTACGGGAAGTTTAATAGAACTCTTAGTTCAAAATCAATTGAGTTCATTGCTTGGAATCGAGTGCAATTTCTGCTCCCTCAGTAACTTACAGTATCTTGAAATGTTTGGCAAGTTGGCGATTGTTACATGATTTTGCACCATCAGATCAAATTATATTTTGTGAACAGCTCTTTGTTTAGCATCCTATCAAACTCTATGCAGTTTGAACGACCCTATCTCATAAAAAGAATATTTGGTCATTGGTTCCCTATCTGAAAATTCTCAACCTACAGATTTCTACCATCTGCATAATTTAGATTCTACAGGTTATACATATTATTTTATAAAGGGTCTCTCATATATTACGCAATTTTTAAAAATGCAATAATTAAGTGGAAAATGCATCGAAATATATTTTTTTTTGCGCGATGGTGCGTTTTGTCATACTTACAGCAATGGCGACCATGATTGAAAATTCAACTTCCTACATTTCGGGGTTGCCAACCTAAATAACTATACTGTAATATTACATTTACACCCACGTGTGGGAAGTAAAATCACTGTCCTCTATATATACTACATACAATGTATATACAAAAAATATCCAAAAGGTAGTGTTAATGTACATTATATGAAACAAATTACTGCATTTTAAATTAACTGAACTTTATTTGAAACAATATAAAACAATGAACACGAACGTGTGGCCATATTATCAATTATTGGTCTCAAGGCCTCCTGTTGTTTCAACTAATAAACATTGCCCACACTGTTAATGTTAGTAAATTGTTTATATTGAACGCAAATATTTCCAACGAAGATATTATTTTACTATTATGTATTACTATGAAAAACCATCGCACAAAAAATAATGTACAACGCACGTTTGTGAAGTGTTTTACAGAATCTCGGAAATTAAAAATTTTCCTCGATTCTGTAAAAACCACTTCCCAACCTCGCATCGTAATGTACTATTTTTCATCTACATACACTCTCATTTAAGTGCGGAAAATAGTTACAGGCATATGTCCACCTCCACTGCCCCGGCAGGCAATTAATCAATGAAATTTGTGATGACCCTTTCACAGACATCTCTGTTGATGCCGTTAATGACACGTTGAATTTCTTCCTTAAGTTAGAGAACTGTTTATGGATTGTCCAAGTAGACTTTGCACCTGTAAGACCTGTCACACATCCCACGAGACAATTATACTACTCCATCAAAAATTCTCTCAGTTTGTGATCTCAATTCGTGGCGACTTGGAATGGCCTCCCACATCTTGTAACCTTACTCTATGTGACTTATTTTTATGGGATTATGTGAAGTCCAAACTTCATAGACCGAGTAACTTCCTGCCGAGACAGTGGAGGTGGACATACGCCTGTAATAATTTTTCGCATTCGTAGATGAAAATTAAAAAAAAAATCAATGCATTTTTTACTTTATTATTGCATTTTTTTAAAATTGCGTAATATATTAAAGACCCTATATAAATAGGAATAGTCTGTTTAAGGGCCTGGAAAGGGTCTATCAAATTGGAAAATAGAAGTCATTTTCGGTGGATACGGATGCCATGATGTCCTCAGATTCCAAGACTGAGTGTTCAAATCTAGCCCGGGTCGATTATTTTTTTCACCGTGAAAAAATTCTAAGTATAGGATCCTTCTGAAAGGAAGTAAATCATGGAACACGTATCGTAGATGTGTCGGCCCTTTCAAGCCCATATTTGAATTGCGACGATAGTGATATTGACTGTTAATAGTGTCGCTAAATAAAATATGTAACATGGAAAGTATTACTGAGAAGAATGAATGTTTTCTTGAGATTATTTCTTCTTCTTCTTTTTCCTTTCCAGGATTAGGTCAATACGACCTATTCCGGTTTCAAGCCCATCATTTCCTTGGCCGTCCCAAAGATTATTTTTCTTATAAAATCTATTTGGATCATGTAAACTTGTTACAGTGGCATAGCGTGGGTTTCGAGACTGCGGAAACTTTTAATTCATTCAAAAATTTAGAAGTTAAACTGAAAATATATCCATCCATCCATAGTAATTCTGCCCGAGGGCAGGTCTTTCACAGCATTCATAGCATTTTTATGCTATGCTTTCCAGCTCTACTAGGGAATTATAGGTGTGGTAACTTCCCGTTGCTTTCGACATAAAAATATATAAAACTGTTATTATATGGCTGCGAAACATGGACGCTTACTTTAAGGGAGGAAAAAATATTGAGAATAAAGTTTTAAAAAAAGTTGGACCAAAGAGAGGTGAACAGACAAGTGAATGGAGAAGACTTCATAACTGTGAGCTACATGATCTTTATAGGTAACAAAGTACAATAAGAACAGTTAAAACTCATAGACTGCGGTGGGCAGAACATTTAGCACGAATGAGGAATGAAACGGAGGCATAGAAGTTTCTTGTAGGAAAACCAGAGGGAAAATGTCCAGTTGGTAGACTAATAATGAGGTGGGAGAATAACATTACGATGATTTGAGGGAAGTAAATTACACATGGATTGATTGGAAAACATTAGCTCAGGATAGGGATTGTTGGAGAGGAAAAACGCCCAGTTGATAGACCGAGAATGAAGTGGGAGGATAACATTAACCATAATGTCAATTGTCTTACAGGTGAGGAAAAACAAAAAAAAAAAACCCTCACCCAGGAGCCTGTCCCGACCGGGAATCGAACCCGGGCCCGCTGCGTGACAAGGCAGCACGCTACCTCGAAGCCACAGCGGTTGACATCACATTATATCATGCACAATAATGCATTAGATTTATAGTTTACTTAATTGACAATTACAAACTAAATGAAATATCAATGATTTTTAGTTATTTACGCTATATCAGAGATAACAGTATTATTGAAAGCCGAGGGCAGTTTTATTCCAATCTGCCTTTAAGTCGAAAAGGCAATAAGTAACTAACTCACTGGCGCTGTAGAACCCGTAGGTTCATGGC
Source organism: Diploptera punctata (assembly GCA_030220185.1). Classification (NCBI taxonomy): domain Eukaryota; kingdom Metazoa; phylum Arthropoda; class Insecta; order Blattodea; family Blaberidae; genus Diploptera; species Diploptera punctata. The sequence goes on along the minus strand of JASPKZ010008364.1, from coordinate 3,743,290 downwards.
AGCGCGGGCATAAGCTCTCGATACATCCCTATCCTGAACTAGTGTTTTCCATTTATCTCCTTAAAATCTACTTATCTCAAATCATAGTTAATGTTATTCTCCCACTTCATCCTTTGTCTATCAACTGGACGTTTTTCCTCTGATTTTCCTACAAGAAGCTCCCATGCACCTCTTTCATTTCCCATTCGTACCACATGTCTTGCCCATCGCAGTCTACGAGACTTCACTGTTATTACATCTGGATTGCTATAAAGAGCATGTAGTTCACTGTTATGTAGTCTTCTCCATTCACCTGTCTGTTCATATCTATTTGGTCCAAAAATTTTCCTAAGAACTTCATTCTCAAATACTCGTAATCTCCTTTCCTCCCTTAAAGTAAGAGTCCATGTTTCGCACCCATATAATATAACTGGTAGAATAACATTTTTGTATATTTTCAGACATGCTAACCACATGTCACCCCTACACTGGCTGTTGATCATCTACCTCTGTGATTGACACATGTGGATGTGAAGGGCTAGCAGCCGGCTGGTAAAAGGGCAACCGCTGAAAAGTGGAAAGACCCTCAATCGGAATCGGTATATTTTCAGCTTAACTTTTTTTTTTAAGGAGTTGGGACGTCAGATTCTCTGTAATACATAATAGCACGCATTTCCAGAATTGAGCCTATGTTTTATTTCTTTGTGCATCTCATTCCTATTTGTGCTTATTGTTCTTAGATATTTTAACTCAGCCACTTCCTCAAAATTTCCTAATTTGTCATTAGCTGTACATTTCCATTACATAATGTATTTAATAGATTTTAAAATCGTTCAATATTGTTTTTGGCAGAACTTTAAAAGAGACAAAAATGGGGATCGATACTGGCCAATTGCACTTACCTAATTTCAAATATTTTTTCCACCCACTTAGTCTTAATATAATTATTTATTATACATTATTTCAATGTTATATTAATTTATATCAGCTAATGTATCGGTTTATCCATTCACAGTCTATTTGCCATAGTGTTGTTTGTCGCTAAGAGACAGAAGTCCTTTATATCATATATAAAGTAAGTGAAAAGAAAAATATATGAATTTGCGAACACTGTAATTAAAATAATGGAGTTTTAAAGATGGTATCAATATTTTTGAAAGTTCATTGTTGACATATTTCCAGCCTGTCATCGTATCGAGGTAAGTTAACAATTCACCTTAATTGGTTCGAAAATTCGAATTGCTCACATAATACTAAACATAACCACAGCGTGAGACCCCAGGTAGTTATTTTATATTTTAATTTTTACATAGTGACCTCAGATGTGTTTCGTAATGAATTTTTGAAAATATTGAATTAATCTAATATATTATATTAATTAAATGAACTCTCCTTTGAGGCATTCAACTATTAAAATAATTTATAGAATACTAGAAGTCCCGGCCACGCGTTGCCGTGGCTAAGTTATATGTTAAAAAATTAAATTAAGTTGCTGTCTTTCAGCCAGATTACTTAAAACCAATACTTACACACGAAATTAATAATATTGAAAATAAAATAAACACTGAAAACACTTAAATTATGAAATAATCAATATTTGTAATTCGATTGAAATTCGCGGTTGCAACAAAAAGCACAGCCATCTGGATCTCTCTTTGTTAAATAATAAACCAATTACCTTACCAAATAATTTACACCGCCATTTGTTAGAATCGTATGGAACTCACGGATAATTACACCGCCATCTATTAGAATCGTATGGAACTCACAGATAATTATAACTCTTTGTTAAATAATAGACAAATAATTTGCAATTACAAATAATGCGACTATAAATTTAGTTATAAACAACCGTAGGTCTCAAGTTGGTCAAACAGCACACAGTGTGCAAAATGTTATTAAAATCGGTTCAGTAGTTTAGGATTCCATCGCGGACAAACAACGTGAAACGAAATTTTTATATATTAAGATATTTCAATTAAAAGAATTTGATGTACATTTTTTAACAAGGCGTAAATTTCATCATCTTCTTCACTTCACGGACTAGGCAAATTGCCTGTTCCGCCTCACAGTTGTTATTTCCACCTTCCTACATTCCTTGAACCACTTGGCTTGTAGTTAAATGTTACTTTTTGTAATTCTGTTACATTCATTCTTTCTACATGTGTAAACCATTTATCTGTATATTCTTTGATTTTATTATTCAGTGGATATATATTTAACTCTGTTCATATATATTCATTCTTAATCCGATAAACTTGTGCAGCCTTTCGATTTTCTAAGCAAGTTCATTTCCACGCTTTGTATTCTACTTCGTAATTTTTTGGTCATTACCCAAGTTTCACTCCCATAAAGTAATATAGAAACTGCCAATGTTTTATAAAACTTCAATCTAGTATCTCTTCTTGTTTTGTTATTTAATGTTCTATGTATAGTTCCGCATATAATCTGAAATTTCGACAGTTTCAAATTTGTCTCTTTCAGTTTTTGTGTCGATAGTAAAATTACAACCCAAATAATAAAAATGTGTTACTTGTTCCACCAGTTTCTTGTCTATTATGATTTTTGAACTTATATATTCATTTCTCCAAAATGTCATTATTTTTTTTTATATTTTAAAATTACATTCTTGGCATTCATTCAATGTGTTCTGCCCAAGAGCAGATCTTTCATTGCAAACTCAACATTCTCCACTCTTTTCTTAACTCAGCCTTCCTTTTTGTATCTGCATACAAACCATTTATTTTAATATTGTCTATCATCTGATGTCTTTTTCTGCCTCTAACTTCCTTTCCATTGACCATTCCTTCTAGGACATCCGTCAGCAGGCAGTTTCTTCTTAGCCAGTGGCCAATCCAATTTATTTTCTTCTTCTTTATGAGTTCCAACATTGTTCTTATTTCACCTACTCTGTCTAGCACATCTTTGTTTTTAATTGTTTCTATTCATTTTATAAGTTCCAACCTTCTCTATATCCACATCTCAAAAACTTCCAGTCGTTTTTCCTCATTCCGTCGTAATGTCCACGTCTCTGACCATACAATGCTACACTCCACACAAAGCACTTCACTAGCCTCTTACGTAATTTTTTTTTGCCAAAATTTCGCAGAAAATGCTTCTCTTCTTGTTAAAAGCTTGTTTTGTTGCCAATGCTGTCCTCTGCTTTACTTCTTGATCGCAGTTCATGTTACTACTGATAGTACAACCCAAGTATTTTAAGCTCGCCACATGCTGAATGGCCTCATCTTTAATCCTCATGTTTAACTTCCTTTGTTTCCTTCCTATATAAATGGTCTTCGTCTTATTTATATTTATCTTCATCCCATAATCCTCGCACTTGTCATTTAGCTTCATCAGCATATTCCTCAGTGCCATTGCATTTTCTGCTAGCAAAGCCACATCATCAGCAAATCTTATGGACTTAATTCTTCTTCCTCCCATGTTTACGCCTAGTGTATTCCTGAAGCAGTTCTTCATTAGGCCTTCCAGGTAGATGTTGAAAATTGTTGGTCATAGAGGACACCCTTGCCGTACCCCCTTCCAATTTCCCTTCCCTCTGATATTTCATCTTCTATCTTCACTTTTATTCGCTCTTTCATATAGAGATTACTTATAAGCCTCCTCTCCTTCTAGTTCATGCCAATTTTCTTCAAGATCCTCATGAGTTTATTCCAATTCACTCTGTCAAAGGCCTTTTCTAGGTGAACAAATACTGCATAAACTCCTTTATATTTTACTAAACATCTTCCTCCTATTGTTCGTATCAATCCAATTGCATCTCTCGTACCCTTTCCCTTCCCGAAGCCAAACTGTTCTTCTTTCAATTAGAACGTAAACGTCGATATACATGTATACAAACAATACCTCTACTGTAGTAATTTAAATACGTAAGTGAACTCCAAACAATCTGAACAATAAAAAATTATGTTATAACACAAACAATTTTTTAAAAATAGTACTATCGGATCCTTGGATTCATTGCCGCCTGGACATAAGCTCTCTATACACCCCTATCTTAACCAATGTTTTCCAATCATTCCCTGCATAATATACGCCTACTTCAACCCATGGTTAATGTTATTCTCCCATATCAATCTTGGCCTGCCTACTGGGTGCTTTCCCTCAGGGCTTCCTGCAAGGACCTTCCATGTCCCCTTTTCACTCAACAAGCTCTCCCTATCCCAGTCAACGAGACTTAACTTTTCTTATTATACCTGGTTCCCTATAAAGATGACCTAGTACATTTTATATTGTCTTCTTCATTCGCCTGTCTGCTCATCTCTCTTTAGTCCAAAAATGTCCCTGTTTTCAAATACTCGCCATCTTTTCTCCTCCCTTAAAGTACGAATCTATGTTTAAATAAATAGTATGCTAACAATTTAACAATACATCAGCTAAAAAATAACAATGTTACATACGTCTGCTAAAAATTAAGAGAAATACACAAAATGGAATTCAGAGAACCTTGACAGAAATAAAATGGAAATATGAGCTTGAAGCACAATTAAAATAGCATGATGAAACCCACCACAGCCATCTCGATTTTTTACCGATTGATAAAAATTGCACCTCTCTTGTGTCGTATAGAATACAAATAAATTGTAGAGGATAAAATTAACATTGATAGTTCTATACACAATTCGCCCATAAAAGTAGTACTACCCAATAGACAGAGTCGGCGAAGTAATACCTTATGCAAGATTGTTTACAGTAGAACTGGTACTTAGGGCCGGTTGTACGAACTTCAGGTTAACTCCCAAGTTAGTCATCTGACGCTTAAGGCTAGCAGGAGTACAACGTCAATATGCGTTGTACCACCTGCTTTTAACCGCCAGTTGCGTATACCGGTTTTAACTTAACTTTTCAGTTATGTTGGTAATGAATTCCAATTTCCCTCCGTATTATGTTGGCTGAATTGGGTATCCGCGCATCATCTTTCTTATGTTTTCTTATTTCCCATAGCAAAAATTCGTCTGCTTTCATTATTTATCCATACTACATCAATGTTTTCAATTCTGATATAATTAATTTTATACTATATTATAGTTTATTTTCAATATTATAAATTAGTGTATATGTACGTAGTTTTAAATAAATTGGGTTAGTTTCCATTTCGTGTTATTCATTTTAATATTATTTTTATTTCTTTGAAGTTTGTTTAATATTATAACAATTCAATGTAATTAGGCCTACACGTAGTAATAGTTTTGTGAAATATATGTACGGTATAATTCACGCACACACCAAAATTTAAAAAGTCTTAAATAAATTGGGTTGGTTTCCATTTTCGTGCTATTCATTTTAATATTATTTTTATTTCTTTGAAGTTTGTTTAATATTATAACAATTCAATGTAATTAGGCCTACACGTAGTAATAGTTTTGTGAAATATATGTACGGTATAATACACGCACACACCAAAATTTAAAAAGTAATGCGATGTTTAATTATATGAAATTCAAACTTTCTCATATTTGTTATAAATAGAGAGAGGAATTTTATAAAATTTCATGTTTTAAACTATTTGTCAGAGAGCGCTGAGGTTAAGTATCTTTACATTTTATGATATGCAGAATCAAATAAGACCAACAAAAAACTTCATATTTCATAATATTTTAACAAAATGTTCATATTTTAGTGAAAATTTCATACTCCTCCATATTTTTCAACTTTCAAATTCCGATATTTTTTTTTCAATAAAAGTTCTAGGAATTCATTAAAATATTTTTGAAATGAATGTATTTGTGTAATTTTTGACAATGTAATGTGGTAGACAAGTGAAAATTTATCAGTATCTTTATAAAAGCAAATAATTGGATGATGAGTCACAGAGTGTCAAGTTCGATGGAGTTTTTTGTCCCCCAGAACAAGATCATGAGCCTAAATGAATAAGTAGAATAACAATATTGGAATTTTCTGTAGTCAGGTAGCTGTCAGTTCGTTCTTGCTACCTGAGGACAGTCTTTACTCTGTGAACAGATTACAGAATTGAAATGTAAGAAACTTGAAGCAGTGCTTTGTGAAATTAGTAACGTTGATGTAGGTTAGGCCAGCATTTTTCTCACTTACATCAAAGTATCAAATATAGCATGATACGAGTATCCTCCCATAACATCATGTGATGTTGAGCATAATTTTTCATTCTGCAAAACAATTCTGACAGATAGGCTGTATAGTTTACTATCACAAAATATTAAAAAAAATCCTATCTATGTGTTATGAACAAAATTAATAATTGACAATTTGATTGTTCATAGCACAAGTAGACCAAGACTAGACACTATGCAAGACCTATTTCATATATACAAAAAAACTAACGTTAAAATAATTCTAACTACATTTCACCATGTTTATAGTTCAATATTAAATGTAACTGTAATTGCAAAGAGTTCTGAAACAATCCCTAGATTCAATTATGGACTAATAACTTTTAACATCTTGTCTCTCCAAATATGACATACTGGAATGGTTTACTTGTATTCTAAATCGTCCAATTTAATGTTATTGTTACATTTGCATCTACATGAATTTAATATCTTCATGCAATGTAAAGATAGCAATAACCCAAACTATACCGGTACCTACTCTAAACTTTGTCAGTGCTATATTTCATGGAAACTTGTTAGTTTGGGTTGCAATGTTTTGTTTCTTGCATATGTTTAAATTTCATAATTAAAAATCATTCAATACATTAATTAATTGTATTATATATAAACTCTCAGATTTGATTTATGAAATAATTCCACTACAGTCTTGGGAGGCCTTTGGGGTAGTGGCATGTTGAATTTTCCATCTTTCTAGACAAAAGGCACTAGATGTCTGCCGGGTTGTCAGATCTGCCTGATGGCTACATTTGTGCCCAGAACATGCATATAGTACTCACTTCCATTAGGATCTGAGTCGATCCCAGGTCTACAATGCCATCAGAAGGTCTGGTCCAGCTAAAAATCTTGACCATATCAAGACTCGAACTCACGACTTCCCTGTTTGTACCACGTTTCCTTATACAACTACGCTATGGTATGATCCATTAAAATTGTTTCAGATCATGAATATGATATTTTATATTGGGTCAAAAATAATGAAAAATTATAATCAAAATACAGTGAACATTTTGATTTCTTGTGCTATAAATAAGTTCTGTTTGTGCTGTATGTACACTTATAAGTCGTAGTGCGTCTATGCATATAAATATATGTAAAAAGTTTAGAAAATAGTAGCTTCATTATATTTTTGTGTCATAATTTTCATATTTTGTCTTTATGATTTCATATTTTCTTATAATTTTCTTCATATAATTCCTCGCTCTAGCTATAAATAGCTATTATAAGTACCAAGATTTGTTTTTTGATTAACTGAATTTTTAATTTAAGATAGTCATCAGATGACTGAAGGCAAGTAAATTGTCTTATGTTATATATAAACCTATTTGGTTATTTTGTTATTTTTTTTCTATGTAATCTATGTCTATTTTGTTGGAAATTGACCAATTATAAGAATCTCAATTTCTTTTTTTACATGTAGGCACACTAGAAATAAACTGCATAAAAATAGCCCAGTGTGAATTTCTGTTAATTTTAAGTTAGTATGTTTTTTTGTATTATTGCATTTTTTCCAAAATGAAGTTGCTTTATTAAATTTTTGTCCATTCTGTGTTGAGATCTCTTTACTGTATTATAAAATAGTGAAATTTCTGCATACAACTACTTTTTGAAACCAATCACAATTACTTGGAAAGGATTATTCCTATGACTATATATTCTGATCCTCTGTAAGATGACTCTCTCTCTCTCTTCCCAACCAACGCCGATGCTTTTGATAAGTTTATAAATGTCTTACTGCCTGTATTTGCTCATATTATGTAATAAACCTAATGAAGGCTATATTCTTGTCACTGTGTGCCAGAGGGGTAGAATAGTAGTTATTTAAATCCTGTATCCCATTGAAATCTAATAATACAACAATTGAGAATAAAAATATTAACATTTTTTTTCCTATTTAGGCAACTATGCAAGACATTTGGTTTGTAAATTCAGAATCTTTCTATGATAGCTATTGATATATGAGTTTAGTCTTCAATTTGTACATATTTAAATGATAGTTAAATTAGTAACAGCAACCTCTGCTCAAATAAATTATCTTACCTGAACTCAGTAGTATTAATGTGCTTGCAATAAATTATATTCAGATGTTGATATTTTCTTCACATCAATTTCTTTAGCATAGTTAATTTTTTTCCATAAAATGGGGAGCTGGGCCATTGTTATAATCCTCAACCTGGAGGACCAGATGATTTTTGTTCAAGGTTTCCTTCCTCTAGGCTTTGACGAACCAACATATCCTTACAAGGCAGCAGTTGCCGTATCCTAGCAAGGAGCTGTCACAAAGTACTATCATCCAGGCCAGAATGAACCCTGGTTTTTTAAAGAGGTGTTATTCCTCCATCACTCCCCATTTCTCCTGGCTTGTGACAGGCAGAGTCTAGGTTGGCTGGAAATCCCTATACTATATTGGGCATTAAGCAGAGAGCAAGCACATAAACTATAGGCGACAGATGCAATTTTGGAGGAGGATTTCTAGAAATTCAAAAAGAGACAAAATTAGAAATGCTAAAATCACAGAAGTAATGGATGTTCAAAAAGACATTCCACCAGTTATTGAAGAAGACTGAAATGGTTTGGTCACAAAGAGAATGTCAGATGACAGGATCCTATGATGATATTAAATCTTGAAGCGGAGGGCAACAGAAGAAAAGGGAGATCAAAAGAAAGTGAATTCAAGGAGTGCATAATAGGAGTATAGTGTCGAGAGGATAACAGAGTGTGATGCAGAGAATAGGGATTTATGGAGGAGTAAAATTTACAATGGGTTGTAGAAAAACTACTGTATTATAAAGAAATTCCTAATAAAGAAGAAGAATGTTAACATTTTCCAATTATGGTGTAAAGGTCCAGATTGTATTCAGGATGAGGAGATGTCCCCTATTAGAAGACTGCTTTTAAAGTAAATTTTTGATGGTCAACTTAAAGACCACCACTATACGTTTTTTCATTTGTATTTTATGATTGATTTCTTTCACAATTTGAACTAACATAATGCAGATAAAACAAATTTGAACGTTTATATGTTTTTAACATAATTATATCATCTCAAATTTTCTATCATATTTTTGACAAATTTGTTATTGATAGAAACTGTAGTCCTTTGTGAAACAACCAATCATAAGACAGTAGATTTCAGATTTTCTTTAGGGACAACCTTCTGAGGAGTAATTTATTGGTACTAGTTATGTACATTTAATAAAAATATATTACTCATACATTACTTTATTATAAAAAATTATACAATGGATATTCAACATGCTTATATTATACACAATAAAAGTAAACATCACCTACGTAAAATAAAAATAGACCACATTAAACTATTTTTCTACATAATATAATGAAACCCAAAGCATGAAAGGTGCACCAGGTGGCTTTGGAACACACACATATATTATACAGATCTTCTCTTCTCTATTGTAATTTAACCTCATATCTTATAGGTTGGGAGAGAGAGAGACTTTGGATCACACATGGTTACTGAGGACCTCCAATCCAGGACCTGCCCCAAGACAACACAAATATTTAAGACAAGATGCACAATTCACTCACATTCATACTAAACCTGGCAAATATGATGATCACAGATTGTTTAGGCCTTAAAGTTTCCTAACATTTGTCGTACGGGTTCAGAGAAACCATCAATAAAACCATCATCCAGGAAATCTGTCATGACTGGGGATCAAACTCAGGCCCTCTGCAAACAAAACAGTGATGCTAGCCCGAGACCATAGCCGTGGTGTATATTACAAATAAAACTTTAAATAAACACTTTCTTTGCAGATGTATAAATACATTTCAGATAATTTATATTCATTATGTCCACCGCTGTGGTCTCGAGGTAGCGTGCTGCCTTGTCACGCAGCGGGCCCGGGTTCGATCCCCGGTCGGGGCAGTTTTTCTGGGTGAGGTTTTTATTGGGGTTTTTCCTCACCTGTAAGACAAATGTCAGGAAAACTTTAAGGTCCAAACGGTCCCCGAAATCATATAGCCATCATCATCATCCTTGTCATTACCATCATCATCACCATCATCCTTCACTGGTGTGGAAAGCAACGGGAAGCTACCACACCTACACAATTCCCTAGTAAAGCTGCAAGCATAGCATGAAAATGCTATGATTGCAGTGAAGGACCTGCCTTCGGGCAGAATTACTATAGATGGATATTCATTATAGGTGAAAGAATGAATCTTTGGATTTCTGACTACAACAAGTAAGTCATGGCATAATAGTGGCTAGAAGGGAGGGTGCAGCACAGGCATGTGAGAATTTATAATGCATTTACAATATTTCTATCTGTACAGTAAAACTACACATAATTTGACCAATATCATGAGACAAACATTTAATATATAGAATTACAACCTGCCTATTAGGATTGCATTTGTGAATATTATTAATGGCAGTTACCTGGAACATATTTACTTATTTTCTCACAAGGAAATTTAATTTGCAGTCATCTTATTTTTTTTTGTGACAGAAAGCTTAAAAAAAAACTTGAAGAGAAAAACATAAACTACTGAATTCTGCTTATATGATTCTAACAAAACGATTATAAAATAGTATATATCTCAATATCCGGCTTGTGATCTGGGGATTAAGTTGCTCGTCCCAAGAGTCAAGGGTTAAAATCTGGCTGGGGTCGATATATTATTAGGATGGATGAATCCTAGAAAACAAAAAGTTTTCTGGGAGAAACTTAGAGTCATGGATTCCGAGTCTGAAGATTTCAGGCTCGTAACATAATCTCAGCCTACATTGGAGCAAAATTGAATGGCCTTTCCCATCCAAGTAAAGGCTTTGTAAAGACTTAATGAAAATTAGCAGCAGAAAACATATTACAGTAATTAAGACATTTTGTCTGTACATTCTTACCTCTTTGGGTTGTATTTGTTGAACATATGTTTCAAGGCTTCTGATTACAGTCTGTAATTGCTGACGATGGGGCTCAGAAGCCTTGAAACATATATTTGACAAAAACAACCATAAGAGGTAAGAATGTACAGACAAAATGTCTTAATTATTAAACAAACTTCTTAATGATACTTCCTATTGCATTTTAAAATACTATTACAGCTTCAAAAAAATCTGTCTACATTGGTGAAAACTTAATTTGCTGATATACAAGATAATATATTAAATCAGTGGTTATGTACAGTTTATAAAATAATAATAGAAACCTTTATATGGGTTGGGGAATCAAAATTGGACGTATATATCAGGGGATCCTGGCTCTTATGGACCATAGTACTGGTAATGATGATGCTTATGATTGACTCTCTACTCCATTTATACTAAAGAACATTTACTCCTTTTCAAACTGAGTCTTCAATGCACAATTGTTAAATATTGTCTAGTCATGTGTTAGATCTTCAATCTTTTCTAAAAACCAACAAAAATGAAAAGATTGAAGACTGCAAAAAATCGGGAATTTATCAAATTAATTGTAAAGATTGTGAAAAGATATACATAGGAAAAACAAAAAGGAATCTAAATACAAGATTAAAGGAACACCTCAGAAATGTTAAAAATGGAGAAACAGAAAAATCTGCAATAGCTGTAGATGCCTGGTCAGAAAAACACAGAATAGAAACCAAAACAAAATTACTTAAACAATTGGAAAAACCGAAGGAACTCACAATTTGGGAAAAAAATTATATATGCAAGAATAAAAACACAACTATGAATTTTGAAATACCCGGTGATAAGGAGAGGGGATTGATTTGGAAGTTCGTCGGTCAGCCATCAGATGGCGCGGAGGTCAGTCTGCAGGATAGGAGGCCATTGGACATCAGTTGTGAATGTAATACAACATTGAGAATATCACAAATGAAGTGAAGAAACTCGAGTCTGCTTGGGAGTTAAGAAGTATGAGGTGAGTGAAGAAACAACTAAACAATAATATCTAAAATGTTTAACTGCACATCATACACTTTTATTCCTTGTATGTTCCTCAGTATTGTACTATCCTGGAGAACTGGTCTTTATGTGCATGCAGTCCAAGTCTTCGGTGACATTCGGGAATGAAGCGATGTAATATCCCAGCAAGCCTTCTAGAAAAAAAAAAAAGAATGTTTATGATTTTATCAGATAATCAAAAGTGACTAATATTTATTCACCATCAAATATAGACTATAGAACAAATGCATAATATTTTTAGTGGATTCTACTACTTTAATAACATTGTAATTTCTCAGACGTCATAAGCTAAGGGGCAAAATTTTTATTTTCTGCTATATTAAAAAAAGAATGTTCCAAGAAAAACATAATGTGTAGCAACAATTGATATGTTACATTACTTTATGCATTGTAATTTGATTCCCTTTCAGTTACTGGTACACATTATTTTATTCATGATTACTGTATTAACAAGTTTCATTATTCTCATTATGGATGTATTGGATTACAACTCACCTCTAATTCTCATATAATGTTTTCACAGTTCATACCAGAACATGTTATACAAATACAACATTTTGGGCAATTGCATACAAACGTTAAGTTGCTATATTTATGGCATTTCTTATTAACTCGCTTTTAATTAAATTAGAGGTTTCTTTATGGGAAGCCATATTATCTAATAAACTAATTGGTGTACGCAAACTTGCAGTGCACCATAAGGCAAAGTTGGCTATTCTGTTTGAACAGTGACTAATGCAGGTGGACTAGAGGCATAGAATCTCCAAAACTGACTTATGCTGTAATAAAGGTCACCATTTATCAAATATACAATGAAAGTTGCTTAAATCTATGATGGCTGAACTATAGTTTATGACCCACTATGCTATACCATACAACATTAATATGACACTGTTACACTATTTACTTTTTCCATTTCTACTAACATTTCCTACTGTTTTAACATTTTGTAACGATTCTTAAAACATTTTTTTTATATTTCTTATATATTTATCTATGTATATAAAATCTCTCACTCATTTCTTCTAAGTTCTACAGAGCTGTAGTGTATATGTGCATGCAAAAGGTTTTGTCAATATATGGCAAGACTAACTGTGCTATTGTATGACAATCTTTCACAATATAACTACTATTTTATTTTGTTTGGTTAAGAAGGAAAAGTTATTGTACACCAAATTAGATTATCAAATAATAAATTATTCCTTTCTTTAAAAGCATGCTTGGGAACTTATTGTGAAGATTGATTATTCCAATAGCACAGATACTCGTCATCTATCGAGTAAGTTCATAAGCTTTGAGCATCCACACAACTGTTATGTAGGAAAAATGGAAAAACTGCACTTAAACTAGCGTGAAATATTTTCAAAGTCCTATAGAACAACAGTGCGCATGCGCCAGAGTTTATAGAGCCAGCGATAACCCACAATCAAACTACATATCGATTATCATCCTCGGTTACTATCCGTCGCAATGAAATTTAAATGACCAATATTTGCAATAAATCTCCAAATCTATGTTTAAAAAATATATTAATAATATTAAAATTACCAAACGTTTATTAAAAATGGGTGTACACTCACTTATCACTCCCTCATATTGATCCAACCAGCGATAACCCAAAACAGCAATAGAAAAATTAGAGACTAGGTAATATACTCTGTGGAGAAAATAGCAGCATTACAATATTGAATAACAGTATCATAATATTGTGATTTGTATATTTAAATATATACTTCAAAATTGTCTAATAATGTTATAAAAATTGTTTGAAAAAGTTTAAAATATTAAGTAATGTTAGTAAATATAGAGGAAGAGCTATAGTTTACAATATAACTGAAAATCAAGTGCTTGTAGAAGTGCAGTTGAGCCGGAAAAACTTTAGTTTACCTTCCCTTAATTTTTGTGTCCTACAGTGAAACATGTGCATGAGCATAAGTTTATAGAGTTGTCACTAGATGGAATCACAAAGAAGTTCTACAGAAAATTTAAAGAATTGACACTAGATGGAAGAATGTAGCTGCGACCAAACTTCAATACATCCCCAAACATTTGTTAGAAATGGATATACACCAACTTTCTCCTTCCTAACTTAAAATAAATTATTTGCATATTATTTAATGAAGCATATACTAATCTGATATACACTAACCTGTCCCATCAGAACCTACAAAATGAACTGAGTGAACATCTTTTTCTGAGAATATACTTTTGAATGTTGGTCATTCCAATTTTCACAGATATCTTCACCATCTAGTTAAGTTCTTCTAGCGTTCACACATGTGCACAATGATTCTGCATACTTCAAAGAAATAATTGTGTATGGAGATAAATATTTAATAATTGTAAAAAAAATGTTATAAGTATTGTTGCAAAATGTTAGATAGATGGAAAGCTGTGTGGCCATCACTTAAGTGTTGGCGGTGAGCAATCCATTTTGATCCTCCTTAATAGGTAGAACCCCTGGTTCCTGTAAAATACAGTAGCACCAGTTTAAATTTTGAATTCAAATTTGAAGTTAATTAGCAGAGTGAAGTCGGAAGCGAAAATGTTTAAAAAAGTACAAAAGTTAGTAAAGACAGAAGGAGTACGTAAGTCCCAGGCAGACACCACACGCATGCACGACAAACGCGAAGCAGTTTACTCTATGGAATATCGCGATGCAGCCAACATTATACATGCTATTTAACAAACCTAAAAGCTAACGTAATGCAATTTAAGTACTCTAACTTATGAAAGACCAACCTAAAAGCTAACCTAACATAATTTAAGCACTCTAACCTGTGAAAGAATGCAACACCCAAAAATAAATAGTAAGTTCTCAAATTCTGAAGTACATAACCTATGTTGGCTGCACTGTTGTTGCATAGAATATTCCTTAAAATCAATATGGTTGCCACGTCTTCATGTTACGTATATAGTTAAATATCATAGAAAAATGTGTTCAAGTAATCGTTAGAAAAAATGTAAAATTTGTTGTAAATGGTGGGAAATAATTTGAAAATAAAACCTTGTTGGCGCATGCGCGTTGTGTCTGTCTCGGGCTTAGGAAAAATTCTCACTGCACTTAATGGAAACTTGAGCCAAAATAAGTATACGTGGTCTCTTGGCATACAATAGCCAGTGCATTTTAATAATAATGTGTCAATGTAATAACAGCTTGAAAAATTGGAAATTAAGTATAAGTTTAGAGGTCCATGGTAGTACAACATAATCAACCTTGCATATTGAACATTCATACCATAATCACTACTGTAACTTAAGTTTCAAGGTTATGGCACTGTAATATAATCTCAAAATTAACACTTCAATGTTCTTTTGTTACATTTTTGTGGGTATGTAACATATAGCCTAAGAAATTACACTTGGATAGAAGACTATTTTTTATTAATTTTTTTACTAAATATAAAATATTTTACCTTTCTGTTGTAATCGATGTATGATCAGATCCACATTGAACGTAATTGCTTCGTTTCAAAAGCGAAACCAGACGAAACAATCTTCCATACCTTCTTCAAGATGAACTGGTCTCCTTGAGATTTTTCTGTAGAATGTTGAAAAAATTATGGTTATGTTACTGATAATATCCTGATTAATAATAATAATAATAATAATAATAATAATAATAATAATAATAATAATAAAATAATAATAAAACAATTTTCAATTTTATGATAGTTTAGAAAAAAGGTTATGGCACACGACATAATACACATTTTTTATTTAAAGTCAATGGCATAACCAACGTTGTAATTAAGATTTTAATTTAATGGCATTATAATATAACCTCAAAATTTGCACTTCAATGTTTTGTTAAATTATAGTGTGTAAAATAAAAGCAATTATACTTTGAAAAGCACACTTTCATAGAAGATTATTTTTTAAACTCCTACCCCTATTATAAAATGCATTGTATTATACAGTATTATCTAATGAAGCTACAGGTTCAAGTACGAGTATTAATGCTAATTCATGCTCATACCTTTTTAAATAAAAATGTTTAAATAATCACCTACAAATATTAAACAATGATTGTGGAAATAATAAAATACAAACGAAAAATGTTAAAATCTTACCTTTTCGTTTTATGTTCTAATCGATGTCTGATGAGATCAAGGCGAAAGCGGACGAAAAATTCTTCATCATTGTAATTTTCAATATGATCCGGTCTTCCCCTGATTTGTCTGAGTTTCCGGGTCTTTAGAAACATATCGTATAATACTTCGTCGTCACTATCAGAATCCAGAAATAAATTTCTAGACATGTTTCTGGCTGCCATTTTGGAAAGTTAACTCGAGTATTTCACAATAATCGGCTTCGAATGACCGTAGAAAGTCTACCGAGTTTATGCTCCGGCTAAGGTGCAATACTGTCGTGGTACAACGCAATTTTGGCTGAATACTTGAGATAGCATGTATTCAGAACTTATACTGAGTTGGTACAACCGGCCCTTAGTTCGGATACAGTACACCCACATTGTTATGGTGAAATAAAAAAACTATAGTAACAATTGTTTGGTAATAATTACTATAAAACTATGGTAACAAATATGTTTGAAGAATAATTATTTCACAATTAATTTGCTTACAGATATGTTCTGTAATTCGTTTTAATGAGGGAATTGCTTTCGGTAGTGTGGTGCATGAAGTTTATTAATGAGAATGAAAATATATAATAACAGATCTCGGGTTTAGAAGTAAAATACATTATTAAAAGAGGATGAATAAGGTAAGCTTTTTTAAATAATCTTAAAAGGGTGTGGGTATAGGAAAAAAATTAATTCATAATAATTTCTACTTTCTCTTTTCTGTATTAAGAAACACATTATTCATAATTAAATTTTGTTTTGGAGAATGCATTTGTGAGAAGAAGGCGATAACATCAATAAAAACCAGTCCTGAGTAAGTACTTTGTTTTGACTCTGAACTCCAAATCACTGCACTTTACCAGTTTTTAAAAGTTGGAGTTTCTAAAAGCTCTAGTACACTTGTTCATTTTTATCTTCTTTATTATGAATTTCTCTTAAATACAGTAGTTTTCCTACAACCCATTGTAAATTTTACTCCTCCACAAATCCCTATTATCTGCATCTCTCTCTGTTAATCCTCTCGACACTATACTCCATAGGCTAAACTCCTTGAATTCACAGTTCTTTTGGTTTATGAAGTATAACCAACCTAGACTCATTTATGCCAAATAGTCTCTGCCTGTTATAAGCCAGGAGAAATGGGGAGTAAAGGAGGAATAACGCCTTAGAAAACAGAGTTCATTCTGGCTCGCATGATAAAATATTGTACGTTAGAATATTGTATGGACTCCTTGCCAGGATACAACTGCTGCATTCTAGAGAGACGTTGGTTCGTCAAAGGCTACAGGAAGAAAACCTTAAACAAAAATCACTGTTCCTCAAATTCGGGGTTGTAACAACGGACCAACTCCCCGTCCTAAGGAAAAAAATTAACTATGCTAAAAACCTAATGTATAGAATTGACAATATACGATTAAAGCAAGAGAAAGGAAATCGAGTATTGGATGAGGGAAGATACAGGAGCTGTCAACTAAAGTAAGTATTAAAGTCATTTTTATATCTTGTATAATAAAAAAATATATAAATTATTATCGAGATTTATGTTACATATTGTTAAAACAGATAAGTCAAATATGACTAAAACAGTGTACACACATTTCCCCATTAAAAAGGGAAAATGTCCGGAAGTTAAAATCACTCAATATTGTATATTTTAGAAAGTTATATACCCCTGTACAGGAAATTTCGAGTTCTTTAAAAAAAGTATTTCCTTTAATATCCGTAACGCTCCACTCGTGCCAGGTCAAGCAATAAGACGAAGCCTTTTTTATTAAAGGTCTGTGATATACAAGGATGCTGGTTGAAGAAGTATGTCGCACAAACTCAAGAGCAGAAGAAATTAAATGGAAAAAATGGTTAACATTAGTTTGAAGAAGTTGTCGAATGAAGTTTGTAGCAGGTGAATACAGGAAAAACTCCGAGAAAAATATGCTCTGTCTTCGATTCGTCCTCCAGGACCCCGAGGCGCGAACTGCGAACCTGGAAGTGGAAAGCGAGTGACTAACACTTGCGCCATGGAGCCGCCTAATGTTCCGTCTCTAATTATCAATCTCGAATTCTTCTTCTTCTTCTTCTTCTAAGGATTAATCCGTATTAGTTCGTTCCTGCCCCAAATATCACATCTGCTGTGTCCATCTCTTTCGTGGGCGTCCCCGATCTCTTTTTCCTCTTCTCGGTTGATAGTTCAGACTTTTCCTAGGCAATTTGCTGGTATCCATTCTGTAGACATGTTCATACCATTTTCTCCTATACTCTTCTATTTTATCTGCCAGGCTGTATATTTGTAGTTCTTTACGGATATCTTCACTTCGTTTTTTTTTATCCATTCAAATATAAATCTCGAATTAATAAGTCAATTTTACATTAGGTTCTTAAAAGTGTTAAAAAAGAAATACATTAGAGTTTATGAATACAAAAGTTTCATACAATTATAGCAAATCGTGTCATAAACACACAAACATTATTTCTGTAATAAATTTTTGATAAAAATATTTTCCTAATTTTTCTTCGTTTACCGCATTCCCTTTGTATTATTTGTTCTTCGTATAAAACAGAGTTCAAACCATACATCCAGACAAAAGATAAAAAATTGAAATATCCCAAACCGCCGGTTACCAAACTGATGACACCCCTTGATGCATATATGCATATACTCAATCTGACACGATAATTTCGAAGTGTTGTCTTCTGGTCTTTGCTAAATTGTTAGTTTTTCTGTTCTCGTGTGCACAAGGGATGATGAATGGTAATGTGGTTTGAATTTATACTATTTTTTCGACCTTTGGAAATGTAAAGAATCTCTAGAAAGAAGACATTATAAATTGTGAATAAAGCAAAAGAGACACGTGTTATTCAATCAAAATTATTGCAAGGAATGACAAGTTGAAACAATAATATACCGATCATGGCGAGGGCGGCATTTATCAAGGGACGTGAAATATCGACTGCGGCCTTTTAACAACGATCTTTAGGCTTAGTGACAATAATATTTGTTTTACTTTGATATTTATTTGAATCACTCTTTGTAAAATCCGTTTTGGCACGTGTCTGCAATAAAAAAAGTTGCCGATGCGTTAATTAAGGATATATAATCCTTCTAATATACCGACTGGATCCGCGAATAAAGACACTTTTAGTCTCGAACACAGGAAACGTGTCGCAAATTTTTAATCCGCGAATAATGAAAACGCGAATAACGGAACCGTGAATAAGGAGCTTCTACTGTATACAGAGTTCCCACAAATGCTCTTTCGGGTTTCGAACACGTGTAACTTGCTTTTAAATAAACTTACAAACATGGAACTAGTACTAAAGGAAAAAGAAACTCCAATGGTTTTGGTTATAGTATCACAGTTGGCAAAACAATGACGTATAGTTACATACAACATTGCGTATTGTTGAAAGTGAGACAATGGCTGATATAGAGGATAGGTGACCGTTTTGTGTTCTCCATTATCATGTTCGTCAATCTGTAATTGTTGTTCAACGACATTTTCGAACAAAATTTGGCGAAGATCCACCTAGTGGTCCTTCAATTCATAAGTGATACTGTGATTTTATGACAAGAGAGTGAATATGTGGAAGGAAAACTTCTGACCGCCCGGCTGTAAGTGAGGTGAACATGTGGTCATATATTAATACGTTCAGGATTGTTTCTGCCCAAAAATGGGGATCGACACTGGTCAATTGTCCTCACCTTCCAAATTCTAAATAATACTTTTTTTTTTTCCACCCACCCATTCTTAATATAATTATTTATGATATATTATTTTAATGTTATATTCATTTATATGAGTAAATGTATCGATGTATCCATTCACAGTCTATTTGCCATAGTGTTGTTTGTCGCTAAGAGACAGAAGTCCTTTATATCATGTATAAAGAAAGTTCAAAGAAAAATATATGAACTTGCGAACAAGTGATTCAAATGGAGTTTTTAAAATGGTGCTAACATTTTTAAAAGTTCGTTGATGCTGTCATCGTATCGAGGTAAGTTAACAATTCACCTTCATTGGGTGAAAAATTCTAATTGCTCACATAATACTACACATAACCACAGCGTGTGTGGAAACAAGTATTTTATGGCTTCCTACTATTCAAACAATATTAGCAAATAACACAATTGTATTAGTAATATTGATATCAAGTATTAAAAGTTTTCTCCACCCATGTAACAACTTCGTAACAAATAATCAAATTAAAATATAAGAGAGATACCTGAGATCCCGTATCACAGAAACAAGTCATCAATTTAATACTATCAACAAAGTGTTATCGATTATTCATGAAGAAAATAACAACTTGAAATTAAATGTCCTCGAAGAAATCGAGATATTAAAATAAGCCAAGAACACACACTTACTTAACGAGAACACATCCAATGACCTGAACACTCTTTACAAAATTGTAACATACAACAGTGCTTGTTGGCCTTTAGTATTGGGCGATAGCGAGGAGATACTAAACGCCAACAGGAAGAGGAACGATTATCAATAGGAAGAGGCGCGATTATCTGTCTATGAGTTAAATAGTTAAAACATTAGTTTATTTCTAATTTATTTGTTACGTAAATTCTGGAATTATACTGCAGGCGACTAGTTAGTGCTTTACTTTTTTTAACATTGACGTACAACTGTGTATCAATTTCTGTTCTAGTGTTTAATGGAATATTATAGAAGATAGCCGTAAGCAAAACCAAACGTACAAGACATCCTGAATTTCTGATGTTAATACTGGCAGGACACACAATAAATTAACAGTTTCCTTCGTCAGTTTGGAGAGCTCCTAATTGAAAACTTAGTGCTTCATCCTCATCTGCTGGAAGATGGTCAATTCAGTCAGCATTTCAAATGTCTAAACTCTATACAGTTCCTTACAATTTTACTAGACTTAAGTTTCATATAGGGGAACAATATTTAGAAAATAATAAAATATGTCGTTCTTAATATTACAGATTTTATCTTTAACATCAATAGAAAATATTGTTAAAATAATTCGTTACAACTTTGATTTCACAACATACTGTATTCAGTGCCACAGATACTTCATAAACTTGTTTAACGATCTGACATTACAAGCAAAGCCAATTGTAAGCGAACTTCAATATAGTTCCACATCAGATTAAATTGGAGGTTTTCAAAGCAGCGCATAGTTTCGTAAGTTCCTAATTTATGACACCGTTACCATCACAACACAAAATACAACTTGGTGATGGGAAGATGTTAAATCAGTGTAGATGTTCTGCCTGGAGGTCATGGCCAGTTAAGATAATAACGCTGCAACTGATTTGTGTTTTTACTTTTCTGGTACAATGTGGCGTGTTGCAAGAAGCTAGTAGCATTTTAGTCCAAGTTGAAGTTTCTATAGTGTTGGTACACAAGTCGGTTTACATATTATATATTTACTGCAGCTTCAGCGAGTTGAATGATAATGTTGGTGTAGGTGTATGATTATTTGGGGTCCTTTCAATGCTTAATGTGTTGCTCCATTATCTCGGATTCCGCAATGGGAAGGATCCATTCAAGTTTAATTATTTTCTGGTTATATTGCAAGTCTCTGATACTGGCTTTAATGCTTGATACATGATAACTTGAGGGATACGTATGTGTCAGAGTCGGTATTGCTATTTTTTTAATCAGAGTAGAAGATTACTTTTTTAAACTTTCTTGCCTGACTTATGGTTATTGAAGGTCTATAGGCCTACTTATGGCTGTTAATTTTCCATCTGAGTCGATGCAGTAATTTCCAGTAGTATAGAAGGAGAATATTGTGCCTTTGGCATGGGTTCCCTGAAGTAGTCCCCGCCCGGAGAACCGAATGGGGGATTATTTGACCTCCGGAAAAAATTTACCGCAGTTGAACCCATGTCCGCATTTCTTGACGGTTGTATTTTCACGGTGAAAGATCATCACTCTTTCGACCATGGTACTTTTTTCGTCTGGCTTATCACCTTCGACCAGTCCGGCATGGGTAACCCTATCGGCAGCAATGCTACCGCCGGCATAGCTCTCGGGATCATTTAAGCACGCAAGCCACTCCACCACGACGAGGTAAAGATACCATATAAAACTCTTATTCAACTAGTTATAATATATGGATGCGGAACATTGACTCTTACTTTAAGAGAGGAAAGGAGATTACGAGTATTTGGGAATAAAGTTCTTAGGACATTTTTTGGACCAAAGAGAGATGAACAAACAGGTGAATGGGAACAGTGAACTACATGGTGTTTATAGGAAGCCAGATATAATGAGAACAGTTAAGTCTCGTAGACTGCGATGGGCAGGACAGGTGGCACGAATGGGGAATGAAAGACGCGCATGGAAACTTCTTGTAGGAACACCAGAGGGAAAACGCCCAGTTGGTTGACCAAGAATGAGGTGGGAGAATAACATTAACTATGATTTGAGGGAAGTAGATTATACAGGGGATGATTGGAAACATTGGCTCAGGATAGGGATGTATGGAGAGCTTATATCCGCGAGACCATGAACCTACTGGTTCGATAGTGCCAGTGAGTGTGTTAGTTAGTTATAGAATGAGAATATTGTGCAGTATACGCCGACTCCAACCACTAGCCGAGAGCCATCAGTACGTGTCTATACATTTATATCATCATATTCTCTTTCCAAACAAGTGTAAAGCCCAAAGCCTGTAACGGTTTCAGTGAAGCATTCTCGGTCTATCTTTTTTAGGACATCACAAAGATCTCTTCCGTTGAGGACGGTATTAAAGCATAAATTAGCCTATATAACAATATATCTGGAAGAAGCAATCTGTTAGCAGTTTTCGGTACCGTTGTCTCAGTTTCATATTTCCTATAAATCTTCTGCCAATATTAGGCTACAACAGCCATAGTGCATGTTAAACGTAGAGTCATATCTTGAGCGATTTTGTTTCTCTTGGAGGCCTACAAAACGCAACAAACGCGCACAGATAAGTTTCAAATAGATTAAAATTGGTGATTGTACCACTGATAGTAAAAATCACTGCGAGTCCCTCGCTGTGGCGTAGTCGATTGTACCACTGATAGTAAAAATCACTGCGAGTCCCTCGCTGTGGCGTAGTCGGTAGAGTCCCTATCTTCCAATCCGGCGATCCGGGTTCGATTCCCGGCGGGGTAAGGGATTATTAAAACAAATCTCAACCTTGGGACTGGGTGTGTGTAGTGTCCAAGTTGTACCCATTGGGTTTAATTCCTCTAAAAAAATAAAATTAAAAAAAATCACGGCGAGCAATTAAAAAATAAACACTGTACGATCTAATACTCGTATTTAAACATTTGATAACTTATTAAAATAAATATTTTTACTTCTTCATTTTAATTGTCAATTAATATATAGTGAATATGATATTACACAGCATGTAAGGATTTGCTCTCTGAACGGAAAGAACCACGTTATTTTATCATTTTTAGATACAAAGTTAAAGATATGATCTGTAATACTAAACGAATTTGAAAATACGCTCAAAGTAAGGTTAATGAGGAATGTATATGCATTATTTTCTCCCATCACAACATTTGTGTAAATATTATGTAACATATAAAGTCAATGTTCATAAAACAAACACATTATCATCTCTATGTGCATGCATTTGCTGGATACTTATTTTGAACACCAATTTCTTAGTAAAATATTGTAGGATTTTTTGTGACAATTTAAAATAGAAAGATTATTACACATGTCGTTATGTATTATTTAACTACTGATTTATTAAAAAAAGCTACAGAGAATTTCTTCTTATTCCAGGGATGGCGTGAGAAATGAAGATATATGTATTGTACAGTAATCCACTGAGCGAAAAAATCGGCAAAAATCTGGAAGTCACTATTAGGTTCCCATGTGTAATCTTATTTATTATTATTTTATTATAATCATTACTGTGTAATTGATACACATTTTCAATCATTACACATATTTCTGTACCTAAAGTTTTATTTTCCTTCTCCACTCGCCTCTATACATCCTCTCCATAAACTCCAGTCCTCTTGTTTTCATTCCAGTTTTTATTTTTTTGCATTATTATTATTATTAATAATATTATTATTATTATTATTATTTAATTATTTATATACCTATTTTCAATCATTACACATCATTCAGTGCCTAAAGTTTTATTTTCCTTCTCCTCTTGTCTCTATACATAGACTCCATTTCCTCCAGTCCCCTTGTTCTCATTCCGGTTCTTATTTCTCGCATTATTATCATTATATTTATTACTATTATTATTATTATTTGTTTATATATGATTAATAAGGACGGCAGACCGGGGAAGCCAGGCAGACCTGGCAAACCGGTAGAAGAGATCATCATTGTTACTATTATTATTATTATTATTATTATTATTATTATTATTATTATTATTATTATTATTGTATTATCATATTATTAATATTATTTTTATTTGTTTATACACATATTTTCAATCATTACACATCTTTCTATGCCTAAAGTTTTATTTTTCTTCTCCACTCATCTCTATCTATCCACTCCATAACCTCCAGTTCTCTCACATCCTTGATGGCGATTACATTAATGGCGGGCCGGGCTGATCGGTCTTGCTTGTGCTCCTATAAGCGTATATTGTGTTCGGCTAATGTGGTGTCAATAATCAAGACGAAATAGCTTTTTTTTTCATTGTAAGGTTTTAGTTAAAGATGTGATTTTGATGATTTCGAAATTCGAAGCATTTTTCTACAACTGTAAAGACAAGTTCATTCCGATGCCTTTTCTTCTCCTTGCTCCTTTAAATGTACTTCAGTTGCCAAAGTGAGTTCTTTGTATATGTTTTCACGTCCAAGTCCTTCAGTCTTTCACTTTGTACTTCAAAAACCGACTCTATGGCGCCTTCTTTACTGTTCAGATCACGTAGGAGTTGAAGAACTAGGAACTAAAATCTCTTCATCCTTTTCGCTTTTGTTAAATATTTTGCTGCAGAACCGCGACACCTCTTCAGATATACTGTCAATGTTTACAGAATTTAACACAAATCTTTTATTTGATTATTCCGACCTTGGCCTGATTTTTCATGGAGAACTTGGTACAGTTCCCTTCTAGATCTGTAGAATTCCATAAGACACCGCACCAAATTACACAATCGGACAATACGTGTAAAAATGTTGACGTTAGCAAGCCTCAAGGACTTCCTTATTTCACGTTTATTGCATCTATTAGTGATTCATCTATTAGTGATTATCTATTAGTGATTATAGCGACAGGGGAATTCCCGTCCTGAAAGCATGCGCACGATCTGCAAGGACACGCGTTATCTTCACAACAGGAGTTCATAAATGTGCTGCGTAAATCTAATTTAGAAAAAAAAAGTTGTGGGGAATGATGGCGAAAGTTTTATAACTCAAGTTAATTTTTGTTTTTTGAATTCCGAAATAAAGATTATTAATTTTATTATAGTTCAAATTTGGTCTCATTTTCTGTTCGTTACTATGAATGTATAAGACTGTTTAACATACTTATCAGAAAAGAGTGTTAATAGTTGTCCAAAATCTGGCAGAAAAATTTCGTTTTTATGATTCACAATTTCACGGCCCGAATATTAGGTCCAATAATTAGTACAGAGAATAATTTCTTTGGTAGTTTGGTACCCCAATTATTTGTGTAGAAGACTGTTTCACATTTCTCCCATCTAACGAAAAGTAAACATTTGGATTTTTGCCATATTTTTTTTTTACTTTTGGATCACTGTGCACTGGGCGGTTGGTAGCGGCAATAACGGCTTCATTTGCTGCGGCAGCATATGATGAACCATCTGGGGCAATAGCCACGGCGGCAGTCTCAGCAGCCACGGAGGCGACAGGTGAGCAATTCCACGTACTGAATATGACATTTTAAATAAATCTTTAGAGCAAACGCCGTGCTATTTAATATATAATTTGTTTGATCTGTGAATTTGGCCACATTATCTGATAGAAAAGATGCAGGAGATTAAGATGATAGTGAAAAAATTCACAAGGAAATTTCACATTAGGTATTTTCTTTCTATTATAAAAACGTTTGTATATTTTATAACATAGTTGTGCTCAACTATAATAATTTATTTTATAATCTTCTTATTAAAATTCTAAGCTTTTCGAAGACATGCTTCATCTTCAGGAACTTTCTTCATACTGAAATTATTTATATATATATATATATATATATATACCGAAGATGAAGCAAGTCTTCGAAATGCTTTGAATTTTAATAATATAACGAAGATTATAACATAAATTATTATAGTTGAGGACGACTGTGTAATATAAGGTACAAACAATTTTATAATAGAAATAATTTTAACCTCGATGCTGTTTAACCCTTAACTTCACAATGTATATTTTAAGATACATTGATTTTGTTTGTTTATTTATTTGTTTTGTTTGTAAAACAATGAAAAAACAAATGACTATAAATGACTTAAGTTCGTGTCAAATTATGTAATAATGTAGCCTACAATAATATCTTAAGAGTTTTACGTGTTTTTGTTTTCTTTGCGGTCCGAAACATTTGAATAAGTGGCACAAGAAATTATTCTTTCGCCAATTTAAGGATTAAATGGTTGTGAATATCTTACTATTTATAAACACTATTTACAACTTACTTATTATTTTCCACAGTTATTATAAAAGTTTATTACAAAAAAAATGTCTAAAAGATCAGTTTGAAGAGGATAAATCAATTTTAAATAATTTTATTTAAAAAATGCCAAAGCGTAATATTAAAGTTGTTAGGATCAAAAGTGTAATCCGTGACTATCTGGAATATACTAATTATATTTTATGCTACTAGAGTGATATATATATATATATATATATATATATACACACACTCACAGTCACCGCTGTGGTCGCGAGGTAGCGTGCTGCCTTGTCAAGCAGCAGGTCCGGGTTCGATTTCCGGTCGGGACTGGCTCCTGGGTGAGGTTTTTTCGGGGTTTTTCCTCACCTGTAGGACAAACGTTAGGAAGTTTAGGGCCCAACAGAAAATCATCCGGCCATCATCATCATCCTTCATCGGTGTGCTAAGCTACCTCACCTATAATTTCCTAATAAAGCTGCTAAGCATAGCATGACAATGATATGATTGCAGTGAAAGACCTATCCTCGGGCAGAATTGCTATGGATATATATATATATATATATATATATATATATACATCGATAAAGCGTCACTGCTATAAAGTAAAAATATTCTCTTTAATTTGCTTACTTGTTATAGTCAGCTACTAGATGGCAGTGAAGATCGAGTTCTCACGACATCTAGTAATAATGGAGAATATAATACATATATAAGAAAAATAAGTGTTTGAATTGGATTCGCCTGGTGGTGTAATGGATAAAACGCTGAGGTACAGACTCAGAGTTCCCGGTTCGAATCCCGTCCAGGCATTTATTTTTCTTATCATACCATATATATCGAATATTTATTAGTTATACTTTTCTCTGTAATTAAACTAGTTAGAGTGAAAATATTAAATGTAACATTTAAAATGTATTCCTTGTTGTTATGTTTCCAAGACTGCGACAGTCGAGTTATAGATGCAGTGTAGCGGCGGGTAAGATACCAGTGAAGTCATGGTGTGAACATGCTTACGGTGAGGGTGACCACAGCAAATGGACAACCGTCAATAATGCCTGTATAGGTAAAGTTTATATTCGAATTCTTTATTCTTTTTTATCTTACCTATATTTATTCATAAGTCAATTATTGTTTTAATATAATTATATGCTTATTGAAAGATATGCATAACTACGTAATTAAAATCTTTCTGTTTTGTAAAATGTTCTCTGTGTAAAGTACAAAATGGAACAAATCACTCTAACCTACTCTCATATCAAAATATTTTCATAACATTGTTTCAAACATAATATCCAGCAAAGCTTGATGTGCAATCGTAGAGATATAACTGAAGGTGCATGTGCATATTTTTCTATGAATAATAAAATACTTTTGTTTGACTACCAATATCTTCAGACCTCATGCAGTGTGATTTTGTGTTTGTTTTATCGAATATGTCAAAGAATAGTCAAAATATTAAAATATTTGTTTGAATTTCAAACTGTTCTTTGGAAAAATAGGAAATACTGGATGAAAAAAGTTGTTGCATAATTTTGGGTAGAACTACAAAAATATATGTATGTACATTGTAAACCCGGAAATAAATAAAAATTGTTATTACAGTTAATATTATTTTATTATTTACTGTTACTGAAAAGATTTTAATCTCCAATATTTAATATTTGCCTGAAAAACATTAAGAACCAACAGGCCTCTACGTACAAACAAAACAAAATATGAGAATATGTTTAAAATGCCCATGTGTTTCTACACCATTTTAACAAACATGATTTAGTATTTATGCAAATATGTCGGCAGGAAGCTGTATAATTATTCCTACATTATTCATGATAATATTATCAAGATTTTGTGCAATCCGTCCCGCGCCATAGCCGAGTGGTTAAAGTAAGATGCCCTGGTGCAAAGCTATGGAACTTGCGCTGGTTCGAGTCTCCGCGGGGGAAGAAATGTTCTCATGAAATTTCGGCCATTATGGGACCGGTGCTCTCCCAGCATCGTGAGGAATTTGGGTAGCTACAATAAGTATCGGCTCCAGGTTGAGAAATCCAGTTATAACTGCTGGGGACCCGATATTCTGATCATATGAGACCCTTACACTGGCTGGATGATCGTCTATGTTGATGTGAGGTGAGCAGTGAGAACTTCTAAGTCTGTCGCGCCATGGAGGCTTTTTTATGCACTCCATTGTATTATATAAGTCCACCGCTGTGGTCTCGAGGTAGCGTGCTGCCTTGTCACGCAGCGGGCCCGGGTTCGATCCCCGGTCGGGGCAGTATTTCTGGATGAGGTTTTTATCGGGGTTTTTCCCTACCTGTAAGACAAATGTCAGGAAAACTTTAAGGCCTAAACGGTCCCCGAAATCATATGGCCATCATCATCATCATCATCATCATCCTTCACCGGTGTGGAAAGCAACGGGAAGCTACCACACCTACAATTCCCTAGTAAAGCTGCAAGCATAACATGAAAATGCTATGATTGCAGTGAAGGACCTGCCTTCGGGCAGAATTACTATGGATGGATGGATGGATATTGTATAAGAATAATAAACTTGTAAACTTATGCAACAGATAAATAGGCTATCGATATAGTTAGTGACTTGTTTTCCATTATAAGATTCATAGACTGCTATTTACCTTAGAATAGACATGTGCAGAAACCGGGCTACACTGTATCTGTCTGATGTATGTTAAAGAATGCGATTTGTTCCTGCCAATTGCACATACTTCTATGTTCCAGGAGTGTAATTCCTGTATATATGGAGTTACAGCAATTAAAAAAGCACATTTCTCAATTTGGGCGAAGAATAATTCAGTATTATTGCAATAATATTGTATTATATTCTATTTCTTCTTTCTGATATGTATTCTTTATTTTCTTTCTACTCGTCCATAGTATATTCGGTTGTCTGAAATAATCTTCAATTTCCTGTAAAGTGAGTCCTTGTGTCTCCGGTAGGAAGAGAAAAACAAATATAGTACACACTGCACACGATACACCAAACATGAGAAACAATCCATGTATTTGAAGATTTAGCATCAGCCATGGATATAGTTTCACTACTGCTCCTAAAATAAGATCATTTGTAGCGAACATGTATCCACACGCAAGACCTCTGATAAACGATGTCTGAGTTTCTCCAATCATTACACTAGGAAGATATAAAAGCCCTACTGACATGCCAATAACATAAATAATAACTAAACCGAATACAATGTAAGATTCGGTTGGTTCAGATATGAAAATATTAACGTCTTGATTGCGTACAAGCAACAATACGCCTATACAAGAGGAAGAAACAAATGAACTAGTGCTAGAAATAATTGCCAGCTTTCTTCTACCAACCAAATATGTTATAAAAGTCATTATGAAAATTGTAAAAGTACGAAGACCAGAAATTAAAAATGGTGGTAGAATAATCATCTAAAATTTCTATTCCTTTTCCTCGTATTTTGGATAATATGTCCACAGTGTAAAATGTTAATAAACCAAAGCCACAAAATGCTTGAATTGCATTAAAAAAATGCATAATTAAGAATGGCTTTAGAACAAAAGGTTTAATCAATTCTTTAAGAAATC
Organism: Diploptera punctata; assembly: GCA_030220185.1. NCBI lineage: Eukaryota > Metazoa > Arthropoda > Insecta > Blattodea > Blaberidae > Diploptera > Diploptera punctata. The sequence goes on along the minus strand of JASPKZ010008364.1, from coordinate 3,713,050 downwards.
TTAGTATCTTATCGCGAGGTGAATATTTTTGTAGTCCTTTCTTCCAGATGGAGTCTTTTTTTCATAACAGATATTTCTTTTAGAACCTGTAACAAAATTCGAATTAACCGTTTATATACAGATAAATAAAAATCAGCTTTAAATACCATCCATTAGATGCATATAGAATACATTATGTTCCCTAATAATGTTAAAATAGGTACTAATGAAGATTTGATGAACAATATTAGCGTTGAAGAAGAGGAGAAGGAGAAAAAGAAGAATAAGATAATGAATACGTGTATTTTATCAAAATATAGTCCACCGCTGTGGTCTCGAGGTAGCGTGCTGCCTTGTCACGCAGCGGGCCCGGGTTCGATCCCCGATCGGGGCAGTTTTTCTGGGTGAGGTTTTGATCGGGGTTTTTCCTCATCTGTAAGACAAATGTCAGGAAAACTTTAAGGCCCAAACGGTCCCCGAAATCATATGGCCATCATCATCATCCTTATTATCATCATCATCATCACCATCATCCTTCACCGGTGTGGAAAGCAACGGGAAGCTACCACACCTACAATTCCCTAGTAAAGCTGCAAGCATAGCATGAAAATGCTATGATTGCAGTGAAGGACCTGCCTTCGGGCAGAATTACTATGGATGGATCATAATATAGTGCTCAGATTAGCTTCAAATATTCAGAGGATTTTAACAAAGCTTTCTATAAAACAAAAATTTGACAAAGGGATTCTCTTAGATGTGGTTATAGTATTCACACATCTAAGAGAATCGCTTTGTCAAATGTTTTGTTTTATAGAAATGCAGTAAAAAAAGTGATGCTAAAATTATATTGACATAGGTCTAATTACAGTATGTTGACCTATACCATTCATGACATCTATGGGCAAATCAGATTAAATTAAGTTGGTCTAGTGACTCCTAACAAAGCAGATGCTAAGGCTCAACATTGGAACAACCATTTTAGACAGAACACGTTGAAATGTTTCTAAATAGAGTTTAAGTAAAATATTTACCTGTGATTCTTTGCCTGGACCCCAGAAATATTGTAATACTCTTTCTGCTTCTTGCAACTTATTTTTTCTAATAAGCCAGATTGCTGATTCCTTGAGGAATATTAAAGATGTAAGAGAGAAAAATGTGAAAACATGGTTGCAATTGCTGAAGCGGTGCGCCAGTGCAGATATGCGCCGAGACTGGATATGCCAATAATTCCAGCAGATACAGATGTCACACAACCACATATTATATTTCCTCTGATCTTAGGGTCGGACAATTCATCCGTTAAAACCTGTAACCAATACAATTAGTTTCTATTATGGTGTGGTTGAACATAACAAGGTATTTATTTATGGAACTTAGGACATTTTAATACAATTTATCTCATTACTGGGTGATACTTGTAACATTTATCGAAGGAAAATTGCCATCATGAAAGTATGTTTAATGCAATGCGAAGTTTACGAGTTGAAATATGTTTTTACGTTGTAATCGACGGCCATTTTGAATTTCCACAGAAAAGGTTTTTTTTTTACGCATTTAAACACATTTAAAATGTAACGAACCTAGAAGCTAACTAACCTAAATCAGCGCACCCCTAATTCAATTACTCTAACCTAGGGTGAATCCCATGAAACGTCCCCTTTTTTTTGTATAGAAGAGGAATTTTTTTTATTTATTTAAACATTTAAAATGACATCATCATCATCATGAAAATATTAGGCCATGTGGCCTGTTACGGTCTCAAAAAGGAATTTTCTATCCAGCGCTTTTTTGGACGTCCCAGCGATCCTTTGCCTTGTGGGCAGTAACGAAGCATGGCTGTGGAATTATATGAAATGGCATTCGTTGAAGATGGGCTTTCCAGTTGTTCTGGTAGTTTTGTATATGGTGAAGTTTCGGTTCTACATCCAACTCTTCCATAATTTCCTCGTTTCTTTTATGGTCCCACTTTGTATAGTCTACTGTACGGCGCATAAATCGCACTTCATTTGCTGTTATTCGGCTTTCATATCTTCTTTGTATTGTCCATGCCTTACCACCATATCTTAATACTGGTCTTGCGAGAAACTTATAAAGTCGTAATCTTGTGTTCTTTTGCACTAAAGATGGTTTCATTATACTGTTAATTTGCAAGGGATAGTGACGTGCATTCCATCATCTTTCCTATCCAAAGCCCATCCTCAACCTGCTAGTGGTGCAACCTGCTATTACAAATGAGGCTCTGAGGACCGAGTACTGGCGGTATAACCACATCACCTTAATGTAGAGGAAATGCCACATTAGTGGGAACCACACAATAATACCCCTCTGGGCCAGCAACCCATTGGGCAAAAATTTACATTTGCTTTCAAGTCTCAAACATTTAAAATGTAACGAACCTAAAGGCTAACTAACCTAATTCGGCGCACCCCTAATTCAATTACTCTAACCTAGGGTGAATCTCATGAAACGCTCTTTTTTTTACGCGGTTAAATATGTACATCTGTTTGCGTTTTACGCGGTTAAATTAGGACATAAATCATTATTATCGACGGAGAAGCTGTGTTATCGACAGAGCCGTATGTTATTAATGTGGATATCGCTGGTTAATACTGTGGATATCGCTGGTTCATAGAATAACTGTGTTATTTTAAACTGTGAATAACTGTAAATTTTAAAAGTGTGGAGAATAACTGTTGGTCATGACAAGAAATAGTCCCACTTTTTTTTCCCATATTTACGAGTAAAATGAGTTAAAGATAATGAAATTTCGTGACTAAATATTTTTAATATATCATTTTATATTATTTATTGCATTTAAGTGGTATTTAAGGGCGTAATTAAATATGGTGCTAAGATTCCACGGCGCCTCTATTTTAAATACATATGGAGTTTTTTTTTAAGTTTATTGCAATATAAATGTAAAACATAGTACACCATAACCGATTCGAATAAAAGTTTGGAAACTGAGGAGGCGCTCATCTGTAATGCTCTTAACGCAGATGTATTTTATACTATTTTTTTTGAAAAATCATAATTTAAATAAAGTTGTTGGTGTTTTTAATTTAAAAACTGCACATTTTTTATAACTAAACATTTGTCCCATAAGAAAAAAATGAATTTTGTAGCCAAGGCAATATGTATGTTATTTTGTTTCAGTGTAAATAGACCGCTGTGATCTATTGATGTCATTGCTTTGGATACAGTTAGTCAGAACGCTGACCACAGACCACTCAAATGACATCTATACGAAAACAAGTGTAACTAAATTAGTATGTTTGAAGAGAAAAATTATACGCTCAGACCGGGACTTGAACCCGGGACCCTTGGTTCTCTAGACCAAGTGCTCTACCAACTGAGCTACCTGAGCAAGTACCGATCTAAACGCAAATCTCTCTCTATATACATTGTAATTCCCATCCACCAAATGCTGTGAAGCCATGCTTCTATCTTGCAAATGGCGGCTCCTTTATTAAGAAGACATATTTGGGAATTATACATTACAACCAGTACGGCTTTTTCCAAGTTTTTATTATTGATTTCGTACATCTCAATGATGGATAAATCATATTTGAAGAGAAAAATTATACGCTCAGACCGGGACTTGAACCCGGGACCCTTGGTTCTCTAGACCAAGTGCTCTACCAACTGAGCTACCTGAGCAAGTACCGATCTAAACGCAAATCTCTCTCTATATACATTGTAATTCCCATCCACCAAATGCTGTGAAGCCATGCTTCTATCTTGCAAATGGCGGCTCCTTTATTAAGAAGACATATTTGGGAATTATACATTACAGCCAGTACGGCATTGAGATGTACGAAATCAATAATAAATTAGTATGGTTCAAATTATTCCCTGTAGGGTGAGAGCGCCTAAATCTATGTTAAGGGAAACGTGGGCTTACAAGAAAGAATATATTTAATGTAAATGGCGATGTTTGAAAAGAAATCAGAAATGTGTGGTTATGTTTCATTTGTTTATCCACTGCAACTTGATCATATTAATTATTGCTAAATATGATCGCAATATTGTAAGAATGCATCCTAGTGGAGAAAAAAATGAAACACATCAAATTTTATATTATAACTAACATTATGGATTATTAATTTTTTTAGTAAAAAACTCAGTAAAAGCATAATTTAAAAACACAGTTATTAAACACACAATTTTCAAATGTGTAGTTCGAAGGAATCTGTTAATTATTTGCTACATTCGATGTATAGCCACTGCAAAATAATTCTCTCACCTGTTCAGAATATTAAAAATGAGGAGCTTTTTATCACAAAAGCAGGAGCTGGTAAAGAGAATTCGATAAAGATTGAGGTGAAACACGACAGTCATTGGTTGTAAAATAAAATTCTATGAAACGTGATTGGTCATTGACCCCCATTTGGGGCATGGGTTAAATAGCCCATATAATATTCAGTTTTTTGTAAGAATGCAGGAGTGAATTAAGATTTGTCTTAAATGTTAATGATATCTCGAGAGTTGCAGCTTCGAAATTGTGCTGAACATTTATCCGAAAGGATGCCCATAATGTCCTTATATGTCAAAATATCTATTATTTGATCCGGAGTTATAAAATCTCTCTCGACAGGTCATATCGTGCAACATCTGGGAAACATGGGTTAATTATATAACTTTTAGGATTTCAAGGCCGGTGTCTTGATTCTTGAAATCGTCTTCCAGGCTATTACATTTAAATTGTGGAACGTTTATAGAGTACAACAAGTTTGTAGTCGTCAATTGTGGAGTTCACAAAGGGCAAGTACAGTGTTCTGAGGATGTCAACAGCAATATTAGATGAGGCGTCGAGTAGTATCAGCTCTGCCCACGGCCATCTAGCCGGGAAGACGATTACAAGAAGCACGGCCATCTAGCCGGGAAGACGATTACAAGAAGCACGGCCATCTAGCCGGGAAGACGATTACAAGAAGCACGGCCATCTAGCCGGGAAGACGATTACAAGAAGCACGGCCATCTAGCCGGGAAGACGATTACAAGAAGCACGGCCATCTAGCCGGGAAGACGATTACAAGAAGCACGGCCATCTAGCCGGGAAGACGATTACAAGAAGCACGGCCATCTAGCCGGGAAGACGATTACAAGAAGCACGGCCATCTAGCCGGGAAGACGATTACAAGAAGCACGGCCATCTAGCCGGGAAGACGATTACAAGAAGCATGGCACATTTATTATCGCAATACTCTTGGGTTATAGCTCTCCTTTATAATTACTTCTTGTGTCTTGTAAGCCCATGTTTCCGTTACAGAGATTTAGGCGTTCTCCCCCTATAGGGAAGGATTTGAACCTTACTAATTTAGTTACACTTGTTTTCGTATAGATGTCCTTTGAGTGGTCCGTGGTCAGCGTTCCGCCTCATGCTGACATCTAGGAAACCAAGGTAGTACTAGGACGGGAAAATTCGGTAAATTTTGCTTAGAGGCCTTCCATTCAGCCTTAAGGATATTTTACGAGCCTGAAAATCTTCAGACTCGGGACCCACAGCTTAAAGTCCCTCCCGGAGGTCTTTCTCCTTGGATTTTTCCGTCCTAAAAAATCCATCGACCCCGGCCGGGTTTGAAGCCGCGACCCTGGGGATCAGAGGCAAGGAGCATAACCACTAGTCCACCGCGGCCTTTATAATATAACTTTAATAATAATAATAATAATAATAATAATAATAATAATAATAGTAATAATAATAATAATAATAATAATAATAATAATCATAATAATAATAATAATAATAATCATCGTCCTTTCAAGAATTAGGCCCAGTGGCCCGTTACGGTCTCCCGCCATCTCCGAATAGGTCGACCCACAGATCTTCTGCCTCGAGGCAGAATAATAATAATAATAATAATAATAATAATAATAATAATCCATCCATAGTAATTCTGCTCGAAGGTAGGTCCTTCAACTGCATTCATAGCATTTTCATGCTATGCTTGCAGCTTTACCAGGGAATTGTAGGTGTGGTAGCTTCCCGTTGCTTTCCACACCGGTGAAGGATGATGGTGATGATGATGATAATGATAAGGATGATGATGATGGCCATATGATTTCGGGGACCGTTTGGGCCTTAAGGTTTTCCTGACATTTGTCTTACAGGTGAGGAAAAACGCCGATAAAAACCTCACCCAGAAAAACTGCCTCGACCGGGGATCGAACCCGGGCCCGCTGCGTGACAAGGCAGCACGCTGCCTCGAGACCACAGCGGTGGACATAATAATAATGTAATAATAATAATTTATTTAAATTGACATAGTTAAGCCCATAAGTCTTTATCTTCCACTGAACCAGTGAAAATTACTAAATAAAGAAAACAATTACACAATATCATAACATATATTACTGTTATAAGGAAATATTTATACAAATTAAAACTAAAATTAAAATTGAACGAGTAAATATTATTAGAGAAGTAAAAAATCAGAAACCATAAATTAATCCACTGAAGGACCAATTACGAAAGAAAGATATTTAAATTTATTATAGAGGAAGAAAATGTCTGGTAGTCCCTGATCTCTAGTGATAAGAGTTCAAGAATCTAGGAGTAGATACGGTATAGGAATTGGAATAATTTGTGGTTCTGAAAATTAATATAAAAGTATCAATAATATTGATAAACAACCCAAAGAACATGTTATTTATTTAACGATATTCTTTAACGGTATCCCAATTAAATTTGGGCGTGAAAGGGCCGACAGATTTTTCTTAGAGGCCTCTCTATTTCAGCCCTCAGGTTCTTTTACATACTGTAGGCCTAAATATCCGACAGGGGACCCTTCCGAAGGAACCCATACTCAGGATTATATTTCTGAAAAATGTATCGAACCAACCGAATTTGAACCCGCAAACCTTGGAACCAGAAGCGAGCATGATAACCACTAGTCCATCAGAACTGACACATTTCAGGATTTAGTGATAAAAGAGAGATTCAGAAGCATGGAAGATTGGTCAAGAGTGTAATTAAATTATTTTCTAAATAAATTTCCACTTGTCCGTATTATATAGTATGGTAAGTAATAATTAAAGCAGAGTAAATTATTTGGTTTCAGTAGTAACCAGAGAACGTGCGATAATGTCAATTTACGAAGCGGAGACCTCCCTAAAATGACGTTGTATATAAATTTATGGATACGTTGAGTTTTGAGTGGATTAACATCGTGTGTCAGTAGATGCTTCTTTACTGTAGATGAGAAGCAGTTGGCAGCAATTTGAAGGGTAATTTCTGATTTGAAAAGTTGGCATCTGTGGAATAACATTGTATATCGATAGTGAGATGGCGGACTCGAGTGTGAGACCGACAACAAACGATGTTAAATATTTAAATAAAGGAAGAAAAGAAGAAGAGATGCCTCAGAATTGAAACATAATGTTAAAAAAGGCTAAATAATGCAGGAGGAAGTTACATTTAACATTTTGAGCAGACAATTTCAGATAGGGTAAGTGAAGAAAGTTATATATCTTCTAATCTACAAGTAATAATAATAAAAAGTTCAAATATTCTATACTTTTGAAAATCATGTTTATAATATGAGGTTCACTCGACTTGCGTCCATTAGCGTGGACACTACAAGGGCAGCGCGAGTTGATGACTGAATGCTTGTAGTCTTTTTTCTCGCTATCGGCCGCAGGTCGAGTGAAACTCACTGTAATATTATACTCTTTAATAATTAGGAAACGTCAATGAATAATAATCACAGTAGGTCCCATTAATTATTAATAATTTTGGTTGAAAAACTGAAATTATATTATATTAAGTAAACGCTTATATTACAAGGAAATCTAAATTAGTTAACATTTTGTTCTTTATTCATTAACAATATGAAGTCATTTTGGCTACAATTTTAGTTCGTCAAAGCATACTTGGTTTTAAAGAGTCGTTTCCAAGCAACAAGATTGCAATACGTAGAAAAAAAATGCGTTGATGAATACTTTTTCGTCGTGGCAATTTTAATTGAATTATTAAAAAAGTCTATCACGCACTGAACTGCATAGATGAAGAAAATTCTTCAGCAAATCGAATTTATGGTTCATTTTGTCGGATTACGGAATATATAGCTATTTACTTACTTTGTTGAAAAGGGATGAGGGGTGAAAATAAATTGAGGAATGGGATGGAGATTATTGCCAAATATAAAGTTTTCGTGGTTGGATCGGTGACACCCCTAAAGAATGAATGGGCAAAAAATAAGAGGTCAAAAGTGCCCGAGATTAGAGTCGAATAATAATTTTCGGGGTTGCTAAGTTGACTGATGACAGTCTTGAAACCACTTAGGCCCACGTGTGATCCCAGCACCCCTAAGGGAATGAGAAGGGTTAGAAAATAGAATGTTCAAAATGACTGAGATTAGTTTCGAAACCATAGTTTTAGAGGGATCGCTTATATGACAGTCTCGATTGCATTTATGCCTAAGTTTGACCCTAGCATCCCTAAGGGGAAGGTGATGAGAAGGAATGAAAAATAAAATTTAAAAAAAAATACTCAAGTTTTCCGGGCACTTAGTCACAGTCCCAATGACGTTAAAACCCAAGATTAAATTCTAGCACCCCTAAGGGGGGGGTGAGAGAGGGTAAAAACGAAAAGAAAACACTGACCGACATTAGTGTTGGGTCCATAATTTTCATGATGCTAATTTGATTAATGACAGTGCAGTTGTCAGCACAAGTTTGACCCGTAACTACACTTTGGGGGTGAAAAGGAGTGAAAAATTATATGTGCAAAATTATGAATATTAGTCTTCTTCTTCCTCTACGCATCAAATCTGGCAGCTTGTTGCGTGTTCATTCACTACAGGTCCGGGGTATGGTGACGTCCTTCCATCGTAGTTGTGGTCTTCCTAAAGGCCTTTTCTGCTTAGTGTGTAATATATATTTTAGGGATCGCCATGTTCATTGATGTCAGTGCAGATAGTGCAGATGCTTTGGCGTAGAGCTATGGGACTTGCACTGGTTCGAGTCTCCTTGGGGGAAGAAATTTCCTCATGCAATTTCATCGAGTATGAACCGGGGCCCTCCAAGCATCATGAAGCATTTGAGTAGCTACAATGAGTAGCGGCTCCACTGAGGTACGGATGTTGTTGTTAGTTAAATGTAGGGCGAGTAGCCTATACTGTTTTACTGTAGTTAAGCTTGTTGGTATTTTGTATTTGAGGGTCTCTTGTGTTTGAGAAATGTCTACTTTCTTGATGATGGTGTTTCTGTGGTCTTTGGCGTAATATTATTTTAGATTTATTTTCTGCTCATTAAAAAACAATCTAAATAATAATTGTAAGTTAAACAACTAGTACAAAAGTAGCTTTATTACCTCGTTCATCCGATTGTGATGTTTTTTTTTTTGCAAAATGTTCAGCAAATTCTCGGGGCGAACATAGACTACAAGAGAGTTGTGATACTTAACTCCTACACCCTTAAAAACGTGAAAAAGTCTCTTTTTGACGCTTAAATGACTTACGCTGCCTAAACCATAACAAATACACAAAATTAATAAACAAATTCTACAAAAATGTCCGCGACAGCATATGTTTATCTTTTACAGATAACACAGTAGCCATTTTTGTCTTTCATTGATGCCAAGAAGATCGAGATAAGTAGATTGCGGGGCAAACGTGCGCTGTTATACTGTTTATCCTATTGTGATGGGGATTTTTCAAAAAAAAAGTTTAGGATTTTCCCGGCAACGTTATAGGCTTTAAGAGAGTTTTAATGCTCAAGCCCTTCACCCTTAAAAATCGCCCTTTGTAGTGAAAAATGTAAAATAAAAAATGTTTTGTACGCTTAAATGGCTTACTCTGCCTAAGCCATAATAAATTAACCAAATCAATGTACACGGAATTGAATACCTCAAAAAACTACAAAAAAGTCCGCAACAGCATATGTTTATCTTTTATGGATAACTCACAATAACCATTTTTGTGTTTCACTGATGCCAAGAAGATCGGAATAAGTATATTCCCGGGAAAGCATAGCAGAGGACAGCGGGTATTCTTTTACGGATAACTCAAAATAACGAATTTAACCTTTCAGTTCATTTATGCCAAGTACATCGAACTACGTAGATTTCCGGCCCAACTCCGGGTAAACAGCACGGAGTATCTAAAAGTAATTATAATATAAATTTATATATTTTTTCCTTTTACTTATTCAACTAAAGGTAAAAATACATTATGATTATTTGGGCGTAGCAGTGTACGCCGGGTATAAGCTAGTATGATATAATAATCAAATTTATAATAAAACTTTTTTTTGTGCGTTGCATTTTCATAAAATAACAGGTCACATCTAAACGCACATTAAATACTACAAAATAATATTAAGTAATATTTGAAATTTTATATCGGACTTAACTATTGAACCATTATACAGAACCGTTTTTATATCTTCTACGAGACATGACCACAAGCTGGCCCAGCATCAGCTTGTCTTTCTCGGTGAACGGGGCCCGTTGCAGTCGGACGTTACAATCAGCCTTGCGACTACAGCGGATCCCATTCACTGAGAATGACAAATTGCTGCCGGGTGCAATACAGAATGCCACAGGCCGTTCCATAAATATAAATAAATAATTTAAAATTTGTTAAATAATTAAAGTCTTACGGTTAAAGAACTTGCTACAGTGTTCCTTGCTATTCCTTCCACAATTCTTCCCGCAATAATCACAAGAGCATTCTGGGCACAGGCGATGACAAGCCAACCGAGAAACAGGAAGAACATCCCTAAGATTACGAGTTTCTTCCTGCCCCAGATGTCCATTGCAAGTCCGCCCAAGATAGACCCAGCTGGCGCTACTATCGAATAAACACTAGCTGAAAATATTCAACATTCAATCATTTTAAACAGTTTTTGTTATTTATAGTCACTTTACATTTTACGGTCCTACCCAATATTAAAACTAAATATGGTTACTAGATGGCATGGGATGACTTCAGGCCTTGATTAAATATTAATTAAAACCAATGAACTAATAGTAATAGGCCTAAGATCAAATCAATAGTATTTTCAAATCTTAGCTTTTTTAATTATAAAATGTGTATTATTTTTTAAATTATACTACTTGATAAAAAACATTAGAAAAAATAGAGAAAAACGTTTGAAATGTGTTGAAATAGGTCACATCATAAGGAAGGAAGAAGATAGAGATAAAACAAGAAGATCGCTTGATTGGAAAGATAATGGAAGAAGTGGAAGAGGCAGACCTACAGCTAGAGAACGTTGGATAGAAGGCGTGAGGAGAAGTATATGAGTAATGCAAAGAGCAAGATTGAATGTGAAGGAGATGCTTGAAGCACAAGGAACCTATGGTGACAAATCACTTTGGATGAGTAGGAGAAACACTATTGTTGGCATATCGGACTAATAAAAAATGTGTATCATCATTTTTTTATGAGTTATTGATGTATCTGTGGCTGTAAGCTCTAGAGATCTCTGTGTATCCATGAGAGGGAAATTTTCAACTCTTCATTTGACTAGACGCTGACAATTAAACTAACTAACTAAGAGGGGTCAATGATCTAAACCATTGCCTAGTGTGCCAAGTCCGGAACCAGTTGAGACTTCCATCTGATGTAATATCTTCAGCAGGTTATACAGTTGGGGGTTTAACCACTTATCTTTCGCGTGATTAGCTGCTTATGGTGATTATTCCGACAGTCAATGTGGAATAGGGTGATTGAAATGAGGTGTACCCCCCTCTAGAGCAAAGATATTCCTCTAAATCGCACGGCGTCGGACACGCAGAGAGTCCGAAAGCCGACGTGCGGGGAATGAGCCATACTACTCTAGCTGTAGCACAACACTCATTTCAGTGGTCTTGGTCAATCACGGGAGAGGGGGGGGGGGGGTTCTGGCAGATTTGTGGTTGGTGTACATAACGTTGCTGTAACATATGTCGTATACTGCGAACAAATGGATTCTAATTATTTCTGATTAACGTACACTTACTTACTCACTGGCACTAAAGAACCCGTAGGTTCATGGCCACGAAGACATAAGCTCTCCATACATCACTATCCTGAGCTAATGCTTTCCAATCATTCCCTGTATAATCTACTTCCCTCAAATCATAATTACTGCTATTCTCCCACCTCATTCCTGGTCTACCAACTGGGCTTTTTCCCTCTGGCTTTCCTACAAGAAGCTTTCATGCACGTCTTCCATTCCCCATACGCGCAACATGTCCTGCCCATCGCAGTCTACGAAACTTAACTGTTCTTACTCGTATTATATCTGGCTTCCTATAAAGACCTTGTAGTTAATTGTTATGTAGTTTTCTCCATTCACCTGTCTGTTCATCTCTGTTTGGTCCAAAAATGTTCCTAAGTACTTTATTCTCAAATACTCGTAATCTCCTTTCTTCCCTTAAAATAAGAGTCCATGTTTCGCACCCATATAACTTGTAGAATAATAGTTTTATATATCTTCAAGTTAACGTTTTCTGAAATGAGTTGGGACATCAAAAGTCTCTGCAATAGCACGCATTTCGAGAATTGAGCCTATGTTTAATTTCTTTGTGCATCTCATTTAAATTTGTGATTATTGTTCCTAGGTATTTGAATTCAGCCACTACCTCAAAATTTCCCTCATTTGTCATTAGCTGTCTATTTCCATTATATAATGTATTTCTATGTGTGACCATATATTTAGTTTTATTGGTATTTCCTTCCAGTCCTAATTTCTTTGTGTTACTCAATAGTGTGTGCGTGTTGGTCTTTAGTATCCCCTCGCTATCGCCCAATAGTACTACATCATCAGTATAAACTAACAGCTTATTAATACCATTGAGTTGTAGGCCTTCTTCATCCTCTATAGATTTGATTGTTACTTTGTTATTTTTAAGGTTAAGAGTTAAATTAATGCTTATGTTTATAAATGGATATAGTCTTATGTATTTTTTATATACTGTATTGGATTATTGTTTAATAACAAAAATGTCGAGCGAGGAACCTTCGTCCATCCAGGAGAAAATATTAAACACTGTTTAGTATCGCTCGTTGAGAGTTCTTGATCTTAGCTGAAGGAGAGCTATTGAGGTCACTGTGTATTGGATTGAGATGTAAGCCTTTGTACATCGAGAAGCGAGTGGTGTTATGTTTAAAGCCACAGTACAAATAAGAGAGTGGACAGTAAACTAACGTAAGAACAGTTTATGTGGAATATGTAGTAACGTTAATGTTTATTAGAGAAGAGCGAGTGTTTTCAGTGGTACAAAGAGCAATGAAATTCTGTTTAATGAGAAGATTTGAAACTAATATTTCGTTCACATTTTCATAATTCCAGCTATCCGAATATCGATACTATTTAAGATTTGATCAGTATGTTTCGTGAAGACAGTTCAGTTCGAAATTACGGAGACGCGAGTGACGATATCAACGGAGAAAATATTGGCTTCATATTTTACATGTAATGTGCATAGTGATACAAAAATTAGTGCGACACAAGATACTAATCTCTCTCTATCAATAACGTCAGATAAGATCGTAATACAAAATGTACTACTTTTTCGAAACTAAGTAGGACCTACGTATAAAATATGGAATTTAATCCGTCAAAGAAGAGGACAACATTTCCATCATCAATTGTGATAGATTGTGAGTATATTTTTAATATTGTTAAATTAATAATAATAATAATAATAATAATAATAATAATAATAATGATAATGATAATGATAAAATGATAATAATGATAATGATAATAATAATGATGATGGTGATGATGATGATGGTGTTGATGATGGTGATGATTATTATGATTATGATTATGATTATGATTATGATTATGATGATGATTATGATGATGATGATGATGATGATGATGATGATGATGATGATGATGATGATGATGATGATGATGATGATGATGATGATGATGATGATAATAATCATAACAATGTTATAGCCCCACGCCACACGGACTTTCATGAATACATGTTGGAAATTAATTTTTTACTTGGGTTCACTACACAAGGACATGGAGGACCCCCTGGATGAATTATCAGCTCAATTCAATATAATGTAAGACAAGACACGCCATTCACTTAGTAATTTATACTAAACAATATTAATATGATATGGATGATGTTCGGGGACCATAACGTTTCCCGACAATTGTCTTAGCTTATAAGAGAGAAGAAACTCCGGCTGAACTGCACTTCTATTTATTCTTGATTTTGCAGTTTATTGTTGTAAACTATTGCTCTTCTTCTATATTTACTAACATTTTTTTAAATATTTTAAACTTTTTCAAACAATTTTATAACATTATTAGACAAGTTTCAAGTATTTATTTAAATACGCAAATCACCACATTATGACACTGTTAGACAATATTATGATGCTAACTGCTATTTTTCCCACAGTGTATATTACTTAGTCTATGATTTTTTCTATCGCTGGTTTGGGTTATCGCTGGTTAGAACGGCGTTAGGAAGTGATAAGTAAGTGTACACCAATTTTTAATAAACGTTTGGTAATTTTAATATTATTAATATATTTCTTTAACGGGTTCGATCCCCGGTCGGGGCAGTTTTTTCTGGGTGAGATTTTTATCGGGGTTTTTCCTCACCTGTAAGACAAATGTCAGGGAAACTTTAAGGCCCAAACGGTCCCCGAAATCATACGGCCATCATCATCACCACCACCATCCTTCACCGGTGTGGAAAGCAACGGGAGCTAGCACACCTACAATTCCCTAGTAAAGCTGCAAGCATAGCATGCAAATGCTATGATTGCAGTGAAAGACCTGCCTTCGGGTAGAATTACTGTGGATGGATTTCTCTAACATAGATTTGGGGATTTATTGCAAAGATAGGTCACTTAAATTTCATAGCGACGTGCTGTCATCCAGCATAAGCTGTATGAACTTTAGTAAGATAATAATCGATAAGTGGCAAGGGTGATAATCGATATGTGGTTCGATGGTGGGTTATCGCTGGGTCTATAAACTCTGGCGCATGCGCACTTTTTTCTATAGGACTGAAAATATATCAAGTAAATTTAAGTGCAGTTTTTCCGAAACTCCGAAGAAACTCGCCCACGAAACTTGTCTCGACCCCGGAAATCGAACTCGGGCCCTCTGGGTAAAAGGCAAATAATTGTTATTATTTTGGAAAAATAAGCTCTTCCAAATGAATAGAAAGAATCGATTGTCGTACCAATTTGTAAGAAAGGAGATTAAACTTATTGCAACAACTACAGGGGCATCTCATTACGTTCAACTTCGTACAAATTCCTAACAAATATATTAGTAAGCAGACTTACTCCCTATATTGATGACATTCTAGGAGATCATCAATGTGCATTTAGAAGAAACAGGTCTACAACAGATCAGATTTTAGTATAAGACAGATTTTAGAAAAGAAATGGGAATATAATGGCACACTACTTCAACTATACGTTGACTTCAAAAAGGCATACGATTCAGTTAAGAGGGAGAAATTATATAGTATCCTGCTGGAGTGCGGAATTCCTAGAAAGTTAGTTAGACTTATACGAATGTGTCTAAATGGCACAAAGAGTAGGGTGCGTGTAGGCAAACAGTTTTCGGATATTTTTTAAATTCACAATGGGTTAAAGTAAGTAAATTGAACTACATCCTCTACTATTTAATTTTGTACTAGAGCATGCCATTAAATCTTTGGAGAATGAACAAGGCCTACAACTCAATGGTATTAATAAACTGTTAGTTTATGCTGATAATGTAGTATTATTGAGCGATAGCGAGGACATACTAAGGACCAACATGCACACTCAAATGACTAACACTAAGAAAATGGGGCTGGAAGTAAACATCAGTAAAACTATGTTCACGCCTAGAATGCATTATGTAATGGAAATGGACAACTGATGAGAAATGAGGGAAATTTTGACGAAGTGGCTGATTTCAAATATCTTAGAACAATAATTACAAATAGGAATGACATGCAAAAAAAAATATATAGGCTCAATTCTGTAAATACATTACAGAGACTCTTGTCGCCCCAACTCCTTTCAAAAAACTTTAAACTGAAATATACATATATATATATCATTGCCCTCTTATCGAGGAAGAATTTTCTCTTGAAATTGCGTTAATATATGAGACCGATCACTACCCTAACATACATATTCGAGGAATTTAGGTGGCTTCAGATTGAGAAATTCTGCAAAAAGAGCTAGGGATTTAATATGATTACGTCACCCTATAATGGATGGATGATCCCCACCTCATTGACATATGTGGATACGAACCAGCAGCTGACTGGTAGATCTAGGGCCTTCAAAAACCTGTCGCACCATGGAGTTCAGTTTTATACTTACGGTACATATACATCCCTCATTCAGGTTTGTTACAGCTGACGCCGTCTCGTCATTCCTTTTTTCCATGCTTCACGATCCTGCCAATCGTTAACTTTTAAGTTTCTGCCTTGCACGGTTGAATAAACACTATCACTCCTACACTTTTTGGGTCTTATTTTCTTCCATCTGCCGGGAGGAGGCCAATTCTATACCTTTCTTGGCCATCGATCTTCCTCCATTCTTTTTAGATACCAAACAATAATAGCCTCCTTGCTTCAATTGTGTCTATGTTTTTCATTCTATTTTCATCATTTGCCGGATCACTTAATTTGGTACGTGTTGTATCTTAGATATTCCATAGAAATTTCACACTCCAGAAACCCTGAAGACGGTTTTAATTTATTTTTGTTAGTTCCCAAACTTTACTGCCACATGTAGTAGGCCCTAATGATTTCAAAAACTGCATTACGTGAAAGTTTGTTTTGTTTATATTGTTATATGGCCAATCTACAAAATATGATGTAAACATCTTACTGTTATATTTTATAATTTATATCACTTCCATTATCTGCCGTGTCATTAAAATATCTCCTACAATTTAAATATGTTATATAGGCCTACTTTAGTATTTCGTTATCTAAGTGTGAAGTAGGCCTATTGCCCTTGTCTCCAATTACAAAAGATTACATATTGTCCATGTTAATTTCTAGGACCACTTTTTAAAATTCTTCTTTCAGTTTTCTCAACACATCCATCGAAGTCTCTTCTTCCGACACTACAACCTGACCATAAGCAAATATAAATGTAGACAGATATATTTTTTTTGTATTCAAACTGTCATATTTTCACACCTTCGTCTCCATTCTTTCAATTCTGGATCAATATAAATTTTAAATAGCGTAGGTGCCATAGAACAACCCGGTCTTAAGCTTTTGTTACTTTATATTCTTCAGATATTATATTACGAACTTTAATCGCTCTGCAGAACCTGTATAAAATTATTTAACAACTTTTATGTAAATAGTTTAAATCCTTGATTCTTTCATATATTTCGATAACTTGCATATTGGTACATAATCATAAACTTTATGTAAATCTAAGAAACTTAAATGTATCTGTTTCCTTTTGCATAACTCTTCTCTATGAGGTTCTTTTGGGAGAATGTAGCCTATTATCACTAAATGATCGGTCAGTACAAAAACCACTCTGCTCTTTAGATAACTTGATTTGTGTATCAGTATGTGTCTTTAGTATTCGACAAACAGTCTCTCTATTGAAGTTAAAATCTTATCTCTCTGTAATTTTTACATTGCCTATTACCTTTCTAAACATCGATATTATAGGCCTGTAGACATTTTCCTTTTCGTTCGGCAATTCTACATTCTTTAAACATATGGTAGGCTACATTGCTTGATAATAATTCCAAAAGTAGGCTACCGATGGAGTCGATTTTATGAGCTCTATTGGAAAGTTTACTGGTCCAGGCATTTTTTTCATTTTGTGTCTTGTCAAATGATAACTGTACATCTAATAAACAATATCTTATGCATCTGAATTATTTCCTTCCGTAATTCCATTCACTTCTACTTTAAAAAATTCCGTTCTGTTTTCCGTTAGTAATTCTTTAGAATGCTTAAGACAATTATCTACACTTATTAAGTTAATTCTCGCCGATTATTTATTTTCACTTCGTTAGAATTTCCAGGTTTCCTTTGCTTGAGAATTTCCACGTTGTTCACTCAGTAAATATACAATATATAAAATGTCAATACTGTAATTGTTTATGAATATATATGCTTAAACTGCTTAAATTAAATAAATGATAAAAATGGGGAAGCGAGAGAGTGATTGAATGAAAAGAATGTATTATGATCTGATATTTTTAATATTAAATATCTGGGGGGTGAGCGTTGGAGCAACGGTTAGATAATAAAGGAAAATGGGTTGATATAATCCAATTATTTGTGCTTACAACTTACTGATATGGATATATTGACTGCGGAATGTATTTCAATTGAATTTACAAAATTCTACATCACGTACCGATAACTCACTAGAATACTCACCTATCCAAGATGCCATTTCTTCATCTATAACAATGGAACTGTTGTGCGACTGAAGATGTGGCAGAAGAACTGCGGAATGTCCAATGGACATACCGATCGAAAAAGTGCACAGAATAATCGAGCAATACATCAATACCTGTAAAAAGCAGATTTACATTACAGTATGTCATAATAAAAAAATAGTGTACTGCGATACAGACGAACTCACTATGGAACCTGGAGGTTTATGGCCACTCAGACATACTCTCTGCATATAACCCTATCCTCATATAGTGTTAGCAATCATTCCGTGTATAATTCAGTTCTCTCAAACGACGATTAAGCTGGCATTATTTTCACCTGGTGAACCTTCTCTGCAACTAACCTGGACGAACTCCTCAAACAAACGCAGCGCTCCTGTACAAACAACACAATTAGTTCATAAACCATTGTGTTCGTGTAACCTACTTGTGCCTTTGGCTGTCGTCATTAAAGTACCAGGAGAAAGTGCACGATCCAATATAATTCCGGTGTCAAAACCGCGAAGTCTACTTATCACTATCTACTATCTAGTAGGAAGAAATTATACATGTTACCTGTGGTAAAATAGCTTTGGCAGGGGGCGTAGTCTCTTTATCTCCCTCCATGCTGTTATCAGCATCCATTGTTACCTGTTGATAAATCTTGTATTAATATTTTTGTTTAAAAGTTAATATTAAAACAAAACGAGCGTTCTGACCGCTAGAGCGGACTAATATGTAATGTATTGTTGACAGGGGCGGCACGTGCCTCTCACATAACCTCCCATTGATAATTAACTAGCTAAAACCCGGCGTGCGCTGCTACACCTAAATAAATTATATTGCGTTTTAGTTGAATAAGTAAAAAGAGAAATAAATATACATTTACATCGTTATTATTTTTAGATACCCAGTGCTGATTACCCGGCGTTGCCCGGGAATCTACGCATCTCGATGTACTTGACATAAATGAGCTGAAAGACAAAATCCGTTATTTTGAGTTATCTATAAAAGAATACCCGCCGTGCGCTGCTTGCCCGGGAATCTACTTATCCCGACCTTCTTGGTATCAATGAAAGACAAAAATGGTTATTGTGAGTTATCCTTAAAAGATAAACATGTGCTGTCGCGGACTTTTCTGTAGAGCTTTTTTGAGATATTCAATTATGTATACAATAATTTTGAGTATTTGTTATGATTTAGGCATCGTAAGCCATTTAAGCGTACAAAAAACGACATTTTTTCACTTTTTTTCACTACAGAAGGTTATTTTTAAGGGTGAAGGGCTTGAGCATTAAAACTCTCTTATAACATATAACCTTCCCGGGAAAATCCTGAACATTTTGCAAAAAGCCCCTTGACAACCGGATGAACGGTAGCACATACGTGCCCGGGAATCTACTTATCCCGGTCTCCTTGACATCAATGAAAGACAAAAATGGCTGTTGTGTGTAAAAGATAAACATATGCTGTCGCGGACTTTTTTGTAGAGTTTTTTTGAGATATTCAATTCTGTGTACATTAATTTTGTGTATTTGTTATGGCTTAGGCAGCGTAAGCCATTTAAGGGTAAAAAAGGGACTTTTTCACGTTTTTCACTACAAACGGTGTTTTTAAGGGTGTAGGAGTTGAGTATCTCAAGTCTCTTATAGCCTTTGTTCGTCCCGGGAATCTTCTGAACTTTTTGAAAAAAAAACTCCATCACAATCGGACCAACAGTATGGCAGCGCATGAGGTACGAACGAACAAACAAACAAACATTCATTTTTATATATTAAATTTATTATTTTATCTAATTATTTTATTTAAAATGCACTTACAATTTATTTAGTTTATATAATGTGTATTTATCATATTATCATCTTAGACACAGGTAATTTATTATGATATAGTGTTAACAATTTAAAAAAGTGGATTACGTTACCTTGGGCACAGGAGCTTTGTGTCTACAATCTCCCTACGAAGACAGTGTACTTGGTTTTTGCAGTCGGTAAAGTTCAGGAAATTTAAACTTACACTTATAGTGAGGCCTGGGTCACATGCTTTGTGTGCCTTCATCTCGGTGCATTGTAGGTAGAAAAAAATTTAGAGTTTACACACTCAATTCTTATTCAATGTATTCTTAACATCTATGGCAGGGCCGCCCAAACTTTTTAATGGGCCGGGCCAATAACTGATTGTGCAATTGATCGCGAGCCGGAACATAAACATCGTTACTATTATTGTTGCTACTGTTACTGCTGCGTCTATTATTTTTATTACTAAAATAAAATTACATTATCATACAGAAGAATGTAAAACATTTGTAACACAATGCTGCAATTAAAATTGTAAAACAAAATGGTACAAAAGTGAATATATGTACCTATTGAGAAGAGTGAAGCTGGCTTCTTAAAGATAACGAACCTCTAACAAATACCAACAACTGAACAGTATGAGTTATTTCCGTGCTTTCGTCGCATGCAATGGAGAGATGTTCAAGTTATTTTCCTTTTTCTACAAGTTGATAAACACGTAATACTAGTTCTTCTACACGCCTACTTAGTGTTTCTTAATAGCGATACTGAATTGAATAAATAAATTTTATCGGTACACAACTTCTTGGCAACAGCAAACAGACACGTTTCCACAAATTCGCCATCAGAAAACGGTTTTCTGTTCTCAGCAATTCGTTTCGAAACTTCATAACTCGCTTCGGTAACATTTCTTTGTCTTACACCACCACCCTGATTTAATAATTGCTGTTGTGCCGTAACTTTAGGAAGGAGTTCGTTCGCTTTCTCAGTACGCTCATCTCCATTAAATTTATCAAAATGGCCATGCTTTGTTTGGTAATTCTTTTAATGTTATATTCTTTCACAGCTGCAATAACATTGTTACAAATAACACATAACACTTTGTTTCCATGCTCCTTCACAAAGTACTTGCTGGTCCAAGATTCATTAAACTTCCTACACTCGGAATCAACTTTGTGTTTTTTAAAGCATTTTCTGACTTTAACACTATTTTTACAACTATTCCGTGCACAGGCTACTGTTTGATTGACAATAAAACAAGCGAAACAATTAATGTTCAAAGTTTGGAGTGCGAGAGAAAACGGTAAATAAGGGATGAATCATCTCTACTACTTTGTCAAGAGAAGCGGTAACACCTCAACTCCACATTCCAGAGAGATGAATTTCACATAGGGATGTCCAAACTAGATGTTACATTTTAAAATATAAATTAAAAATATAACATTAATTTGTTCATTTCAGTGCTTACGCGGGCCGGATGTGGCACGCGGGCCGTAGTTTGGATGGCTCTGATCTATGGTGTTTCTTATCGTGAGGACTTTCTTAACACCTTTTTTGGCGGGATTTCTTCTGTGCATAAGATATAAAAAACTGACCACCTACCAGTAAGCCTCCGAACAAAAGAAAGTGCAGTAGTTATAAACAGTCGTGCAGCAAGCTCTTGAAGTTTGCAACATAATTGTAAGCAGCATTAGAGACAGATTTCAGTTTTCAGGACAATTTATGGCTGCTAAATTATTTTTCGTTAACAATTTCAAGGAGTATGTTGCAAAATTTTCAGAAGCAGATTTTTAAGACACTTTACGAATATATCGAAAGTAACTTAGTATATTCAACCAGAATATAGGATAATCACAAATACGGCAGTAGCCAAACAACCTTCAACTGAAGATGAAACATATATCGAAATGCCTACAATATTTGGCTCAACTGAACTTCTACTAGCGCTTGATTTTTCAGTTGTATTGTTGTAAACTATAGTTCTTCTTCTGTATTTACTAACATTATTTAATATTTTAAACTTTTAAAACAATTTGTATAACATTATTAGACAATTTTGAAGTATTTATTTAAATATGGAAATCGCAATATTATGACACTGTTAGACAAAATTGTGATGCTAACTGCTATTTTCTCCACAGAGTATAGTCTATGATTTTTCTATCGCTGTTTTGGGTTATCGCTGGTTGGATCAGCGTTAGGGAGTGATAGGTAAGTGTACACCCATTTTTAATAAACGTTTAGTAATTTTAAATTTATTAATATATTTTTAACATAGATTTGGGGATTTATTGCAAATGTTGGTCATTTAAATTTCATAGCGACGGATAGTAATCGAGGATGATAATCGAGCTGTGTGGTTCGATTGTGGGTTATCGCTGGCTCTATTAATTCTGGCGCATGCGCACTGTTGTTCTATAGGATTTTAAAATTTCACGCTAGTTTAAGTGCAGTTTTTCCCAATATTTTAAGTTTTAACACGTTTAGAAGAACTGAACATTGCATGTATTCAATTTTATAATTCTATGTAATTACAAAGTATTTGATGAAATAGTAACGATGACCTTGTATTAAATAAAATCAAATTAATGCGTCCCATTAATAGGCCTTCTAGAGGTATACGAATCAAGTTGTCAGCACAAGAAACCGATAGGTGATTCTGTGGCTAACCATAATCCTCGGTAATCTTTACCCTACAATGTTTCTAGTATTCATTTTATAGAAGCAAATAAAATAATAAACTTATTACATGATATGTATGGTCGCCCTCAACTTGGTTAATATATTTTAAAACCTGAAGGTCTTGCGTAGCCCAAAACCTTCTGCCGACGATGGAACTGGATTTCCGAAAGGCTTTCAGGTTTTTAAAGATTATAACCAAGTTGATGATGACGGCACCTATCAGGTATTAATTTTATTACTTTATATTGTGACTAATACCTAAACAAAACTATTAAGCATTTTATCAGTATTCACTAATTTTATAAAAAGTTTATTAAATCCCAAATCAAATCTGGACTTGCCATGTAAATAATATTTTCTCTTTCGCTGATGGGATAGAATGCATTGCGGTCTGAGCCACTGACTCATAAGTAATGTGAACGATACGTAATAGAAATTGAATTATATTAAAATCGTACTCAAGTCAGAGGTGCTTTTTCTTGATTATGTAACTGAAGATCATCTTGATAGATTGCAGAGTAGTTCTTGAAGAACTTAATATATTAACGTTTTCTAGAACATCCCAATGATTTTTCTCCTTGTGGATTATACCAGTACCCAAGTCCTCTGCTGTGGTTTCTTTACCTTGGACAAAGCCCAAGCTCAATGTTTAGGCGGTATAAGTTTACTAGGTTTCGTGATTTTCCCTCACCTCTAAGACAAATTTCAGGAAACATATTGTATGCTCAAATGGTCCTCTAAGACCATCCGACAACCATAATTACCCATATCTTATTCGCCTTTATCTAGTTGGATGATGTGTGTCTTAGATGTTCGTATTACCTCAGTGGTGGCCCCGGATTGAGCTCATCAATGGAGCCCTCTTGTCCTTGTGTGGTAAAAAATAGGTATGTAGTCAGTGTAAAAATCCTCTCCCGACAGATGGTGTCCCCGTGAGGCCCAGAATGAGGAGGAAGAACGTAAAAGTACCTGCAAAGAGAGATGTTAAACTAAGGTAAAGAGAGAAGGTCAAAATCAAAGACTCTTTAGCCATATTGTTCTATGGTCTAAAAAAATGAATATAAGTTGAAAAGAATGAAATGCATTTCTGGAGACATAGTTCCTATGTCTTCAGAATCAAAAATAAGAAATGAAAATACAAGAAGTCAAATGCAAGTAGCGATTGAAAATATTATACAATTGAAGGGAAATGTTTAAAATTGTATGGATATTTAAGAGGTATACAATTAGTGAAATGGCAGCCATCCTATCGGAAAAATGAAGGGAAAGACCACGATTTTCGCATGGGTTACTGCGTACAAGAGTCAATGACATAAAATGATGTAAACCTGGATGCGAGACACATTGTTCGATGTAAAAGTACACAACTGGTCTACTATTATAATGGAGAAGAACTCTTTGTAAATGTCTTAACTGTTGTACATCTTTTTTACAACCTGCGCCTCGTGAAGTCATGTAATACGATTTTCTTTATTTCTCCATTGAGTGCATCCTTCACTGCCAAACACCCAACAGTTTTCGCCAAGGTTTTACAAAAGTCATTTTTATTTCTGGTGTACTAAAGGTTAGCATGCTCGCCTCTGGTTCAAATTTGTGAGATTAAACCCGACGGTCCTCACTTTCGATGGGATACTTTAATATACTAGCGAGTCTTACTGGACCCTTCGTCATGTCAGCTGACCATTAAGTCATTAGTTATACCCGTTGACACGTCACATGGTCAATTTATTTGGTTTTACCCCTAAATTTATTTTCTTCCTCCATCAACATAAGGAGAAACCATTGATTTTGGAACCTGTTTTCATTATAAATATGGTGATGGTTACGCACACTATGTTTGTTAATGGTAGATCCAATATTTTCTGGGAAGAGGTCTGGGAGGAAGTCTAGGAAGGAATTAAGCAAATTAAAATGTGATTTATAAAAGTTACTGAAACAATTATATTTGTTTCCGTTAAATATAGGAAAACCGAATAACAGCAAATGAGATGCGATTTATGCGCCGTACAGGCTATGCAAAGTGGGACCATAAAAGAAAGAAGGAAATTATGGAAGAGTTGGATGTAGAACCCATTCTTCACCATTACAAAACTAAGAGAACAACTGGAAAGTCCATCTTCAAAGAATGCCGTCTCATAGAATTCCAAAAGCCATGCTTCGTTACTGCCCCCAAGGCTGGGACGTTCTAAAAAGGCCCTGGATGGAAAACTCCTCTTTGAGATCGTAACAGGCCACACGGTCTAATACTTGCATGGATGATGATGGCTAAAAAAATTACTGATGGAAAAATTCAAACTGTGCGAAAATTCTTGCACAATATTAGAGTCAGTGCTTGGTTCTCTTGTAGAAAAATCATTGTTTCCCTCCGATTGTATTGTTAATAAATATGATCGATCTGTCTGTATAAATTACTAAACTCTCCATACTCCTATTGAGTGAATCTTGATGAATTCTCTGAAGCTTTACAATATCTTGGAAAAGTAAACTATATTTTTTAATAATTAAAACATTTTGCCTGTTCATTCTTACCTCGTAAGAGTTGTTTTTGTCGAACATACGTTTCAGAGCTTCTTAACCCCATCGTCAGCGATTACAGACTGTTCATTCTAACCTCTTAGAGTTTTTTTTGTCGAACATATGTTTCAGAGCTTTTAACCCCATCGTCAGCGATCTCTAAGAGGTAAGAATGAACAGACAAAATGTTTTAATTATTAAACAAACCTCTTAATGTTACTTCCTATTGTATTTTAAAATATAATTTTTAACTCTCTATAGCGTGACAGGCCTAGAAGGCCGTTGGCCTAGCAGCTTGCTGCTGTCCTCACATGTACATGTGTTAATCACAGAGGTATACGATCATACGGACAGAGTATGTGTGATATATGGTCAGCACATCGGGTTCCCCAGCTGTTATAGCTGGTTTTCCCAACCTGAAACCGCTACTTATTGTAGCTACCGAAATGCAAACTATTTTTACTTACCGTGAATTAGTCACTCATACGCTCTCATAGTTGCTAAGTGAAAGTACTCTCGATTCTAGGCTTGTTTTATGTGTAAGATTACATAATATTTCGTCTTATTACAAAATATGTTGAAGGCTCTTATTGATAATTTTGTATTTTATCTTGAAACATAATGTTAATTAACATGTTAGAAGTAGAACTACGTCGTATTATCATGAAGTTGCTATACCCGTCACGTATGCAAATCTTTATAATAACATTAATTTTGTATGATACATTGTATACATGTAAATTAATCTAATCTCGAATGTCATACGAAACTTATTTAACGTGTATTTCTTTAATTTACTTTTAAATTAGCTTATTTATTTACTTCAATGACAATATGTAGGTCAAACAGAATGAATTTCTAGAACGGTGTTCTCACAGATGGAGATTCAAGTCCGGACATTGAAAATTCAACCTGATAGTTAACAGGTCAATACATTCTGGCTAATCAACGGCGGAAAATTTCATATATTACAACATAACTCATGAACTGTAGAAAGTAGACTCATGTAGAATGTTAACTTCCCCCCCCCCACAACGAAGTAATGCATTTTCTTTAAAATATACTCCATGATGCCTGCCGGTACAACTCGAGTCCAAGCTCTGTGTGTTTGCGGGGGAAGTGTGGGGAATGGGAAGAGGTACACTTCTCTATTTCTCATAGCACTAACAGCTGAGACAGCAAATTCATTTCAGACACACGGAGCTGGGTCCCTGGTGTGTCTGAAAGGAATTTTCTGTCTCAGCTGTTAGTACTATGAGAAGCAGAGAAGTGTACCTCCTCCCACTCCCCACACTACCCCCCGCAAACACACAGAGCTTGGACTCCAGATGTGCTTGATTCTTCTTTCTTTCTCACTTCTCCCGATACTTATAATTTACAGGCTAATAAAGTTTATCCTCTGTTGTTAGTTGACTGATTGCACTAGCTAACTTTTTTTTTTCACAAACTGAATACGGATATTAAGTTTTGTTAATACTGAATTCAAGTAGACCCTATTGTAATCAGATTTTGTCCGCCAGACATAGGTAGTTTTTGTAACAATCTTTTTTTTGTATAAAATTCTTCTATACGCTTTCTTCGTTATATTTTTTTTAAAGTCCTAAATATGGTTATATTGTGGGTATTTTCCTCACTCATGTGGGTATTTTATTCAGAATTACGCTGCCGAGGATGATCCACGTTCAAAAATGTTGTAACATGTTTAGAGATTAATATGGTTAGTGGTCAGATTTGAAGTTGTTGTGAACTTTATTTTTTTTTTCTGATAGTATTTGTTTTTATTCATATATTGTTCTTTAATGGTGAAACAAGAATATGCATGTACGGCCTTCAGACCCGTGCGCAGTGCCATTGTAAATTATATACTTCTTAGAGAGTGTCAACAAGTTATTGAGCTCGTTAATGAGTTCTATTTTGATACATAAAGGAGTACGCTAGGATCAGTGCGTTGTGTGAGGGATTATGAGAAAGGAAATACCTGTACATAGTCTACATTTTGTTATGGCTTCGTCTACAAGATCGAAGAACCATCCATTCCCTAGCATTCTCTATAAAATATTACACACGTCGTTACCTTATTATTTATCACACCGCTTCACTAGACTCTCTGATACACATAAATTAGATACCCGATCCCATCAGCACAGTGTCCTTTATATCCCTCCTCATCACACTACCCATTATTCGAAATCTTTTAGTTTCTCTTGCTAGAACATGGAATTCCCTTCCACCCTATGTCAGAGACTGCCAAATTTTATCATCTTTCAGAAACAAATTGAAAATAAAATTATTAACAGAAACAGTAATATTACTTTTTAAAAAATTAATAACTTGTTTTTTCATTATTTAATAAAAATAGTTTTAAGATTTGTCAATATATTTACGTAATGTCTTCTACAATAAGCGATATATTAATCCATTAAAGTTTATTACTTTCTTTGTATTTTTTTTTCTTCTTTTCTTTTTATGTATAGTAGATTCGAGCTGTTATTCCTATATATACATTCTCTCATTGGTTTAAGTTTAATTGCATTTCATTTCATTGTATTATTAGACAATATTTTCATTATTATCCAATTTCACAGATAATTAATTGTTTAGTATGTACTGTTATTGTAATTTTTTGTATTTATATGTAACATACGTCTGTCCTGGTGAATGGAAGAGAAGGCCACATGGTCTTAACTCCACGAGGGTAAATAAATCTATTCTATTCTACATTTGTTGGACTCTACCAACCAAACATTTGCATGGGGTGGCAGCGATAATGCAAACAAATAATAAGGGTAGCAATAATGACTACAGGTGTGGTCTAGGTGTAACTTCGTTTTTTTTTTCTCCAAGCAGCGGGCCCAGTTTCGATTCCTGGTAGGGTTGAATTTTCTGGTTGAAGTTTTTTTATCATATTTCTCAATTTGTAGGGCAAATACAAAAAAAAAAAAATCGAGCGGAAACTTAATTGAAAAATCACTGATCTGACGATTATCATCAGCAGTGTTGGGACTTTAAGTATTTTTAATGGACTATTTTAGCTTTTTTCTATAAAGGAAACAGCCTTTTTCTGGGTTTTTGACCATAAACTCACTACCCTCCATTAATAATAAGCTATAAATTTTACATAATAAATAATATAGGAATCATATAAATGTCAATTTTTTCTTATCTGAACTATTTAATATGAGCATGTCACTTTCCTTTAACTTGTTATCAACCACAGTTTAATAATTTCCTGTTTCCTATGTGAATTTAAGAGTTTTGATTACAATAAATGCCAAGCCACATTCTTAAATTTTCTCGTTCAAATATTTTTCTATTGTCTCAGAACAACGTTTTATATAATATAAATGATTTTCGAGGGCACTGATTGTCATGGGAGCAAATTTCATTGCTGCCACAGATGCTGAACTCCAAGGTAGTTTGCGAAGAAATTGAGCACTAACGAATTTGATTGAATCTTGATAAAACAATATTATTCATTACCTACTTACTTTCTTTTGGCAAGATTGGTCTCTCTCTCTCTCTATCTCTCTCTCTCTCTCTCTCTCTCTCTCTCTCTCTCTCTCTCTCTCTCTCTCTCTCTCTCTCTCTCTCTCTCTCTCTCTCTCTCTCTGCCTGCCAAGTTAAAAGCCAGCTATACAATAGTAAGATTGAAAAGGGGTACGCCATTCAAGCCTCAGAGGAAAGTTTTATTGTGGACCTAAGGGAGAGTGATGATGATGATGATGAATAGCCTAAATATTATAAGGCGATTCTTTCTGTTAAAGTTCAATTATATCTTTATATTTAATAAAATAAGAAATGCGCACAACGTGCAAAGAAGATATCCATAGTAACTGATGTAAAAATTGCAACTAAATATAATATCTTTATATTTGCTCATATACAGTTATAATCGTAATTTTCGGTGGAGTATGAACAGAGATTACCTTTCCTTGGAAGTCCCTGTATCACATCGTAAAGCGTAACACTAAGATATCTCTAAAGCAGCCATGCATAAACTTACACGAAAGTAGAGAGGGTAAATTTACTTCCACCCACTCTTTGCGGAACTATGAAGTTCCCATGTACTCTTCAAGAATGATATTCCGAAGGAGAAGGGTTTCATGTATAGTCGTAAGTCATAACACAAACTAAAGAGGCTGGGTGGGGAAAGCAGCAATGTGACGCCATTGTCACGTAAGAGCAGAGTTTGGGCTAAGCTGCTCTAAAACGAGAAAGAACACGTAATGTAAAGGGTCCAAACAACACAATACCCAACTATAATACTGCATATGAGAATAACTTAATAACTTTCACGTTAAAAAATATAATAATAATAATAATAATAATATAATAATAATAATAATAATAATAATAATAATAATAATATAATAATAATAATAATAGGTGGCTCCGTGGCGTAAGCGGTTGGACGCTCGCCTCTCACCGCTGAGATCCCGAGACAGTGTCTCGGTCACTCTATGTGAGTTTCTTGGTTGACGAAATGGAGCTTGGTCAGGTTTTTCTCGGGATTTCTTCCGTTTTCCCTGCAATAAATTTAATTTTCCATGAAGATGAGGTTCCTAAGACAAGTAAAAGGATGTACAAGACTTGATAGAATAAGAAATGAGGATATAAGAGAAGAATTGAAAGTACAGCCTTTATTGGATAAAGTCACGAATTACAGACAGAAATGGATTGATCACATGGGTGGAATGAGTAAGGAGAGATATCCATTGTTAGCCAGAAATTATCAAGCAAGAGGAAGGCGTGATGTTGGAAGACCTAGAAGACGTTGGGCTGATGCATTATGAAGTCGGAACGGGCAATTGCCTAATCCCTGGAGTGATGATGATGATGATACATTTAATTTAACCTTTTCTCCATTCTCGTCCATTTCGATTCATTTCGTTCATCTGTCCTTGTGAGGGTGCGTCAGGAATGGTCGGCCGGCACCCTCGTCGTTCATAGACCCTATAATAGGGGCTTTATCTCACCTCATTCCTAGGCCCGACTCTGAGTTGGACACGCGTTTAGGATATATAATAATAATAATAATAATAATAATAATAATAATAATAATAATAATAATAATAATACTTAATAATACTTAATATTTAATACAGGCTTTCCACTTTACAGCAGTTTGCCCTTGATTCCTGCTTTCCAGAGACTCCTATCTTCTCATTGACCATCTTCCATACCTCTCTTCATCATGGCATCATATATTCCCTCATACCATGCTCTTATACTTCTCCCCCTCTTCCTTCTGCCTAGTACCATCCAATCCAACACCTGTTTAGGCCACTGGTCTTCCGACATCCGTTGTACATGTCCATATTAGTCATTCAAAATATATCTGCAGGCGGAAGAATTACGAAGCTCTATTCGTTGCCACACGTGACGTTATATAAGGTAGTCTTCACTGTCAGCGTCCCACGTCCCATTCAAAGGTAGCAGTGTCACGTGTTCTATTCCTGCATAAACACGACTGCAGTGCCCTCCGTCAACAACTGCGCTTACTCCTTAAACGGGTAATACCAATGTAGAGCTCTCTTTGTTATCCTATCGATAACAGTTTCTTGTGCATCCATTTCCTGTCTGATATATGTATTTCGAATATGTTGTAGCCTGGACATTCTCATACTTCTCCGTAATCCATCCATTTCTGTCGCCAAGATTCTTTTCTGCATCCTTTCATTTATTGTCCAGCTTTCTGATCCATATGTAAGTATACTTTCTATTATTGTCTGTATAATCTCTTTTTTTGTTTTTCTGGTCAAATTTTTATTCCATAAAAGACCATTTAGCGATCTAATCGTCTTCCTTGCACAATTTACTCTGTTAATAATATATTTTTCACAAGTACCAGATTTATCTATTATAGATCCAAGATATTTAAATTCGTCAACACATTTAATTATCATATTATTTATTTGTAGGTCTTCTGAATTTCCTCCGATTACCATATATTCTGTTTTAATATAATTTATCTTTAGTCCACCTACCTCAAATGCATCGACCAACTTTCTGATCATATATTTTTATATCTTCTTTATCTTGTTCTATTATAATCTGGTCATCAGCGAATAATAAAATGTGCAGTAAATGGCAATTAATGTTGATTCCTATTCCCCTACATAACTTATTCCATTTCATAAATACATCTTCCAAATATATCTTGAACAATGTTGGTGACATCCCGCATCCTTGTCTTAATCCTTTTGTTATTTAACGAATAAGATTAAGCTGTTTACTCAGAAATCATATGTTAAATATAGTTATTTTAAAATATTTTTATATTTAATGTAAACGGCGATGTTTGAAAACAGATGAGACATCTTTGGTTGTTCCATTTGTTTATGCACTGCAACTACATCATATTATTTATTGCCAAATAGGATTACAATATTGTAAGAATGCATTCTAGTGGAGAAAAAATGAAACACATTAAACTATATATTATAACTAACATTGTAAGGTTATTAATTTGTTTAGGAAACAACTCAGTAAAATCATTATTTAAAACAGAATTATTGATCACACAATTATCAAATGTGTAGTTCGAAGGAATCTGTTCATTATTTGCTATATTCAACGTATTTTTTGGAGACCTAGTCACTGCAAAATAATACTTTGATTTGATCCTAATAGGTAATAAAGAAGATATGGAACTGTCTGTATTTTGGTAACCCAAGTAATTCGAGATAATAGAAAGAGGTGAAAGCACGACTGTGATTGGTTGTAAAAGAAAATTCATTGAAACGCAATTGGTCATTGACTCCTATTTGGGGCATGGCTTAAACAGCCAAAACAAAGATATTCCGTGAGCCAACACAATCAGACCATTTGAGTGAAGGTTTGAAAATTGTTCTGGCGGCTACAATTATTGTTTCCACGCAATGAAAATAGAACTTAATTAACAAAATAAAGATGTATTACCGTTGACCAAAAACCTCTGACAATAAATTTAACTTTTTGACGCGAATCGCTTAGTTTATTCAAATTTCCTGCGTGGGGTTTTTTATTCTTAAATTTGTAAATACGATTTTAATATTAAAACAAAACTATTAAAATAAGAGGAAGTTAAGCCTCGGTATTTTTTTTCGCAGCCGATGGTCAGGATATGTGACACGAATAGGGAATGAAAGCTTATTTTAGGAAAACCGATTGGTAGAAGAGCAACCACAAATGAGGTGGGAGAATAACCTTAATCATGATTTGAGGGAAGTAGATTTTACACGGTGGTTTGGTGGTTGGGTGGTAATGGGGAAACATTAGCTCAAAGATAGGGGATGTGTGGCGAGAGCTCATGTTGCTCGAACGGCCATGAACCTACCGGGCTCGGATAGTGCCAGTGAGTGAGGTTAGGTAGTTTTACGACTAAAATCTAGTGGCTATCATTATTCCCTATTTATTTCAAAGCATTTTTTTTTGGTAAATATGTAATAAATGTTGAAATAAAGTAGCTCCCGAAAGCATTATTTCCCCCAGATAATGCTGGTTTTATTGAGCCCGACTAAAAAGCATTGCAATTACATTGTTATCTTAATTAGTCGTTCATTGACTAATATATAAAAAATGTTAATTTTTTCATTTATTTAAGTAGGTTTACATTTAATTCGCTCTTAAAAGTCTTGGAATATCGCCTCCGCCCTGCACAATAGAATCGAAGATTGCAGATTCTCATTCCTGCTCAAGGGAAAAGAGAAAATAATTTTTCACATGATGAAATCATTGATGGGTAATGATTGTAGGTACAGATGTACAGACCAAGTTAAAATTTGTCGATTGTACATCGTGAATATCTGTGGCAAGTATGTGACATATCAGTGGAAAATTTTCTAAGTGTTAATTTAACTCTGGTGTCGCTCCGAGGCAGAAATACACGACGTTAAACCAAAGATGTGCCTCTTTTGTTTAGTATCGTCCGATAGTGTAATGACTGAATTTGTGTGATCTGGCAAAAATTAAAGCTAATGTGGAAAGAGAATATGTTTTCCAGACATTCACTCAATTAGGCACTTTCAAACATTCTAAATTTTAAGTTATGTCTTGTAGAATTACTTTTACTTATACAGGGGGGCCCTCCATGTCCTTGCGCGTGGAAAGGTAGTAGTAGTAGGACTTTATTAGACAAAAAGTAAGATATTTACAATATTATTTACAAATATGGGTCGCACGGGCAGTAAGCCGTACGTGCTGTTGACAGTCCGTTACAATAAAGTAATAATTGGTACTCGTGTAAAGAAAAATAAACAAAAACAGCAATAACATTACAATTACATAAAGAAAACACAATAAAAATATTACAATTAAATAATAACACAATAGCATTATACACTAAAAACATTAACATTACAATTACATAAAGAAAACACAATAATATTACAATTAAGTAATAACACAATAGCAATAACATTACAATTACATAAAGAAAACACAATAATAATATTACAATTAAATAATAACACAATAGCATTATACACTAATAACATTAACATTACAATTACATAAAGAAAACACAATAATATTACAATTAAGTAATAACACAATAGCATTATACACTAAAAAAACATTAACATTACAATTACATAAAGAAAACACATTAATATTTCAATTAAATAATAACACAACAGCATTATACACTAATTAATTTGGAAAAAGTAAATGTGCGCAACCCACAGTTTAAAATCCCTCTCCCGACATGTGCCACAGTAAGGCTCGGATGGCGTGTCGCATGTAAAAAAAGTACCTATAAGGTGAGAGGTTAAACTGAGAGAGAGAGAGAGAGAGAGAGTGAGAGAGAGAGAGAGAGAGGGAGGGAGAGAGAGAGGAAGAGTTAATTTAAATGCAGGAATTCTTAAATATAACTACCATGTAATAAATAGACAGTCAAAGGGTCAGTTATAGAGCGATTCCATGAAAATGTCATACCGAGGTGAAAATTTTGAAACTGACGCAGGAATAATTTTGTTGATGTAATATATATCTGTAAATATAAAATATTATAATTATATAAGACAATGTTTCAAATGTGTATTATTTTAATCTAATAATAGCAGTAGAACTTGTGATATTCCAAACATGAAAAAAAAATACGCAAAATTTTACCAATTTCTTGTTTAATGATTTGTTCGTATGAATTCGTTTTATTTCACAAACTCACTTGTTAAACCATACTTTGGTCCTCCTTGGTCGTAAATGAAACAATATTAATTGCATTTTAATATTCTATATACCTTAAATGTGTCCTATAGTTGTTAACTGTAAGTTATGGTCAGTCAGTCACAGAAAACGGATAAAAATTACTGTACACAATATAATAATTGATGGATTAAAATTTCCTCTTGGATTCTACGTTATCGGTATACAACTAACAAAAAAGTATCGATGAGAATTTCTTGTAAAGTCATTATTTTTCCCGCTGGGTCCCGTGACTGACTGACTGACTTTTTGTCCCCTCATTTATATTGCTAATACGCATGACGCAGTCAGTTGCTTGCTGGACTCCGCTGTGTAATAACATAAACATGGTTTAGGAAATCTGGTAGACTGTTCGGCTCAGCTGTTTTATAAAATAATTACTGGCCCTTCTTCTGTGACAATTTGAGCTAAAAGACAGTCAGCGGAAGGATTTAAATTATACTAATTCCGTGATAATGTTAATTTCGTGATTTTTTAAATTTATCATTAAAAACAACTGATTTTCTGGTTAGTTTTTTTTAACGAGTCTACCTTATACGAACATAGAAAATGATTTATTTTCAGTAAATTTAAAATAGGGAAGGAGAGATAATTCCGTCATTGGGTAATAAGGATCAGTGAAATACTAGGAACTAGGCAAAGAATTATTCGCCTGTTTATCAAAAATTCTCGTCACAATGAAATATGAAGTACTATCTGGAAATGTTTAAACAATGAGGGGAGCATACAGTTTCTCTTTTATACGATGGTTAAAACATTCAAAATATAGAAGATTTCCTATGAACAGGCATGTTAACAGTACATGAGTTCGAATGGAGTGTGACTAAGAGGAATACTGATGCAGTGATCATTCATAAGCTGGCAACCGTGCGAATGCTATTAGCAGACTCCACCGCGAACACAACTACGAAGTCTGGAAACGCCATTATCACTATGTCTAAAGAGTGCACTGAAAAAAAGTTGCAGTCCTATAGAGGAGAGGTAGCATCAATAGAACAACAACCAAAATTCCGGCTGAATGTCAGGATATCACCTGTGAATATTCGACCGAAGAAAAAGTGATTGCTAGCGTTGTTGGCCAACGTGATAACACACGTTCCGCTAGAGCTAATTTCCAATATGTTTGCTCACATATAAGAGGATTCTAATCCAGGAGTTTACCTACATTAATGGAGAAGTTAGAATGAGAAAGTGGACAAGTTAGGGTGAGAAAATGGGCGAGTTTAGTGTACACCATATTAGCTTAGCGTTCACTTGTGTTTTTGTGTTAAGGTGGCTACACTGTGTGAGCAATTACTAATACATATTAAATACATAAATAAATATGGTGATCAATTGATTTGGCGTTTACTTGATCAAAACCCATAATTATATAATTAAATAAAAATAAAACTTAGTTTTATATGATTTTCATATTTATTACAATATAAATTTGTAACAGCTGTTTCAGTACTTTCTACGTCCTTCAGATATGATTACAAATGATTTTGGGTTATTTTCACCTCAATTTCTTGCTTCATTTTACGAATGTTTTACTTTTTTTTTTTTTTGGAAAGAACCTACATATATATCTCTCGGGTAATTAGGCCTGTTCACATACTGCAACAATAAATTGTGTGGTTTTCCGTTTATTTGAATCTATAGTATAGGTAATACCGTTGCATAGAATCACCAAACCTCCTTCGAAGGTGGTTCATTAGAACATATGTTCTGAGTTGTGTGGTATATTGTTAACCATTAATTTGTTAGCTTGAGCAGAAGTTTTCTAATGTGAACTCTTGGATCCAATATTCCCATTTTTTTTTTTGTATTATTCAGTGTCACAACGTTGTCATTTTGACAATCCGAGATCCTCTCCTGGCATGGTATTCTATATGATATCCATTCAATTGCATGCAACCTTCTGCCCTACTTCCGAGGGAATCGCGCATTCTTTGTTGTATTGATTATTGCATTTTGCTTAAGCACCTCCTACTACAGTATAACGTAAGCAAAAGTAAACAGCGTATAATGCTACCAACATTTGAAAACCTTTATTAGTTTTGTGAAGTACTGTGAATGCATGGCGCATCTTTCCATGCGTCTTTAACTCCATTCTGCGTCTATGAAGCACAACGTAACAAACACGATGTGAAAACGTATTAAGTTTTGGTGACCTTGTAATAGTAATAACTGTTTGCATTCTATTTCTTTGTGATGCCCCGACATTTGAGGCTTCCCGGATTTAGCCTAAAGAAGTTTAAATATTCATCAACATAATTATAACAATCTTAAATCTCTTGATTTATTGTACATAGTTATTATTGGTTCTTAGGAAACATTTTGGACCAAAGAGAGGGTGAGCAGACTGGCGAATGGAGAAAACTGATAAACAGTGAGCTTCGTCATAGTAATAGATTCTGGGCTATGTGGCCGTGGTCTATAACTGACGTTTCTTCCAGATGTTTCTCCCTCAACTGCGGAGGACTCTTCAAGCACTCGCCACTGAAGATGCCCTCTGCAGTTGAGGGAGAAACGTCTGGAAGAAACGTGAAGAAGAAAATCGCTTCATGTCCCATTTTGTGGTGACATTTTCAAGAAGGATTTGTGTCGCAAAAAGGATTACTATTTCAGGTTGGGTTTAATTTTCGGTAGAGCCGGATTCTCTTCTCGGGGTCAGAAGTTAATACACTGGAGGTTCAAAATCACAAAAAAATGTTTCTTGTAGAAATAATTGTAAACTTATTCACTTTTTAAGTTCCCACCAGATTAAGTATATTCAGGTGCTGTTATTCTTCACCATCAATTAAAAATAAATTTTTTTCTTAAAATTAATTATTCTTTTTTTATAATTTTAAATTTTACTTTAATCAATACTTTTATTGAATTAAATATTAAATTTTGTCAGGTAAGCACTAATTGCTTCTATCCTGGATGAACGTTTTATACAGAATAACTAGTTTTATTATATTATAATTTTTAAGAACATTATTACATCACATGATGTTATTTTTAAATTATGTTGGTTAATAGTTCTTTAAATACAAGGTTTAATTTGATTTGTTAAATCAGGAAGATAATTGTTTCAATACCCAATCAGAGTTTAGTTTACTTTCATTTAAGATTTTTTTGTTACAGCTATAATAGAAGGATTTATAAGTTTGACAACAATGAATTAAAACAATTTTAATATCATTCTTTACAAAACCCGTTATATAGATAGTAAAATTTCTTTAATTATATTATTAAGTCATTTTTATTCAACAATAACTAAACATGAATTATTTAGATGCTTTTATTTATTTAAGTATATTTAAATATTGAAAAGAATTTTAAAATACAAAATTATTAACTTTTACTTATATATTTATTATTATATTAAAATACTTCTTTAAACGCCAGTTATAGACCACGACCATATAGCCCGGGGAAGAAAATTCAACGATCCTAAAACTGGCAACACCGGCTACTGGTAAAGTCGGGTCCCAAACTTATCGTCTCCTTGCCTCCGGAAACCTCACCATCGAAGGATGGAGTGGAGTCCCGGGGGCTCGAAGTCGAAGGACTCGCATCCCCTTCAACCGAAATCCTCTTCCCTGCTGGTACGTCGGGAATATACCGCCTTATTGACAGATGCGAACAGGGATTTCGCAAAAATCGAGCCTCACGCATTAATTTGCGAAAATACGGGGATCCGAACAAGGGTTAAACTGAGTTCAATCACAGCCTATAAGAAGTACCAAGAGCTGCTGCAGCAGCGTAGAATCCCCTACTGCGAGGGGTAAAGAAAAAGACGGGTTGCTACATGTAAATTCGTCATTAAGGGCACCGACTCCTGCGTTGATCCTGCTGAGATCCAGGATAACCTTAAGGGCCTTGCGTTCGGGATCTTGAAGGTAGTGAATATGATTTCCTGCAAGACTAAGAACCCACTGCCTATGTTTGTGATTATCCTGGCGGAGGGGCCCAATGTCAGCGAGTTGGTGAACCTGCGCCGTCTTTACCATTATAAGGTCAAGACTGAGCCGTACCGGAGTTTAAAAGCCACAAATCGACCAGTGCGTCAGACAAAAGGTAATTCATGTCATCAGTCCTGATACCAATCGAACAGGCAGTTCCAGTAGAGCTTGCTCCTGCTGTCTCACCAAATAAATCAGGCCTAATAGAGCCTATCGCTCTATAGCCTGAGACTTCCCCGGAACTAGCTGCTGTCATAGCCACTAAGAAAAAAAAAATGTACCGGGCCAAGGAAGACCCGGGTAATAAAGGCCTTGTAAATAAAGGGCCTATGTGTGCCCAAGCCGACAAATAAAACTAAAGATGCTTCTACTGGTACTCAGATTACTATAGAAGCGATAAAGACAAGGAATAAGAGGATTCAAACTTTTGAAACCTTTGAAACATCAACACTTATAAATGAAGTCATTGATATAGTAGTTGAAAAACTAAAAATACATCGTAGTTCAATGGTCATCATGATTGATCTGAATTATGATGAACATACTAACTTAGTTGAGAGTATTTAAAAGATAGGTCGTGAATCAACACACCTTTAAAAGGTGATTCCGCCGTATAATTCGCCACAGAGCCGAAGGAGCTGACTTTTTCGAACGATTAATGTATATTAATTTATTTTTTCCATATTATCTTATTATTTATCATTAACTTCTAGCCACTCTGCTAAGGTTTTCGGTGGTTTCCCTTTGCTTCAATGACAAATGTCGGAGTGGTTCCCTAGAGTCCACCAGTAAATTTCACTCCCAAAAATTTTCCAAATTCAAAATTTCCGCAACAGATCAGCTTAACCTGAAAGGAGCCGTTTCTGATTGGGCTAGCGGTTCACCCTCCCTTTCTTTTTCCCTTGGGGCTTGGCGGCAGCGGTGGGGTTTGCAGTCTTCCTCTTGGCGGCTTGGAACAACAACTAATACATCACCATCAGCGACGACCAGCTTCAAGGCTTGCTAATATCCGACCACCGGTCCTTTGCTTACTAATTTGCGGCTAGTTTCGATCGGCAGTAAATAATCACTCAATCGTCTACATGTCTACACCAAAGGGCTGAAGAGGGCATATAAGACCCTAATGCAGCCGGAGGAGAAGGAGGTTCCCTGCATGTCAATTCTTCTCTTTTTCTTTTTTATTTTTCTACAGGATTAACTGTATGCTATTCACTCCGTTTATTTTATTATTCAATATGTGGTGATTTTAATTTAACCACTGCCGAGTGGGCGCACGGGTCGAACCGAGAGCTCTCTTGGCTGGCCGGGCGGAGATCATTTGGCGTATATGAGAACATGAGGATGGTCCTTCTCTTCCAATACTTAGTCTAGTCTAGTCTCGGAATATATTAATATTATGATTACCGGCTGTGAAAGCCTGCATTCTACAAGTGAGCTACATCCTTTTACGGGAAACCAGATATAATAACCGTAAAGTCTCATAGACTGCGATGGGCAGGACATGTGGCACGAATGTGAATGAAATATGGACATGGAAACTTCTTGTAGGAAAACCAGAGCCAAAAAGGCTAATTGGTAGACCAAGAATGAGGTGAGAGAATACCATTAACCATAGTTTGAGGGAAATAGATTATACAGGGGATCATTAGTAAATATTAGCTCAGGATAGGGGTGTGTGAAGAGCTTATATCAATGCGTCCTTGAACCTACGGGTTCTCTGGTGCCATTGACTTAGTTAGTTATTGATATTACTTCCTGCTCGCGCCAAAGAAACGAAATATAATATAAATGCTAGTTGCTTCAATAGGTCTGACTTGAGAATATTACCATGGCAATTGATAGAAGTGGGTGAGAGGACGTTGCTGGTCTAACCCCTAAATTGGCGAAACACTAATTTCTAGTGCCAATTATTTAAATGTGTCGGCCTGCAGTGAAAACAAAATGTAAAACTTCAATTATTACTGCATATTATGTAACTCGACACAAAAATAAGTGATTTGTATTCCTTAGTTTTTGTATTGTTTTACCAAAAACGTTAAATCAAATCAATGTACCATTTAAGATGCATTGCCAATTTAAGGATGTATTACCAGCAATCTGTTTCACTGCTTGAGTTTTCCCGCGATCTGTCAGTCTCGGTCAAATATATCGGCACGCCACATATTTGTGTCTTGCAAAGTTCACACTCTAGAATTATAAGCCATGCAGAATATATTAATCTTAATACTCATGTTTATGGGATTTTTATTCTTAGAATCTCCTCTCTAAATAATGGAACTTTTTTTCAGAATTTATTACATTTTGAACATTTTTAAAAAAGTAACAAAAATAGTATTTTTTATGGAGTCATTCCTTGATAAGGAATTCAATTTGTCTAATTGAAAAGTTCGTAGAAACTTTCTTTATTTCATTACATTAATTACAAAAAAATTGTAACACTCTTACATTTACAAATTAATTCATTAAACTATCTACACACATTTCTTCATCTTCTATGTTTTTATCTTTTCTTTTTCTTGTCACCCACATTATATTAGGTTGTTTAAAATAATCTTCAATTTCTAACAAAGTTAATCCTTGGGTTTCTGGTAGGAAGAAGTACACGAACACTGTACACAATGCACATGATACACCAAACATTAAGAACATTCCATGAATCTCTAGAGTACTTATTAACCATGGATACAATTTCAAAATACTTCCTAAAACTAAATCATTCATGGCGTATATGAATCCACATGCAAAACCTCGAATTTTTGAAGGCTGCGTTTCTCCAATCATAATTCCAGTGAGAGCATAAAATCCAAAAGTCATACCAATGGCATATATAATAATTAAAATAAATAGTATGTATATTTCTATACTAGCAGGTATTGAACCTGAATTGCTTGGAATTAATATAAAACCTATAATTAAAGCAGGTATGAATGAAGAAATGCCTGACGCAAGGGCCAGTTGTCTTCTGCCTATAGAAAATATCAGGAAACACGTTGTTATTATTGTTATTGTTCTTAAACTGGATACGAGTATGTTGGTATAATAATCATCCAAAACTTCAATACCGTGCCTTCTTGTTTTTGATAACATGTCCACAGCGTAAAATGTAAATAAATTAAGACCACAGAAAGCTTGAATTGCGTTGAAAAAGAGCATAATTAAAAATGGTTTTAGTACAAATGGTTTAAATAAGTATTTAACCATAGTAATAATCTTTTGCCGAGTTGTTGAAGAGCTTTCCTCTCCTCGTAGTCTTTTAATGAGATCCTTTAGTTCTTCTTTAGCCTGTAAATATAAGTAACATTAATTCAATATTTCTATGTCTTAAAAAGACTGGAAGTAAATATCAGTAAAACTAAATATATGGTCACACGTAGAAATACATTATATAATGGAAATGGACACCTAATGACAAATGAGGGAAATTTTGAGGAATTGGCTGAAATCAAATACCTCGGAACAATAATCACAAATAGGAATGAGATGCACAAAGAAATTAAACATAGGTTCAATTCTGGAAATGCATGCTATTATGCATTGCAGAGACTTTTGATGTCCCAACTCCTTTCAGAAAACGTTAAGCTGAAAATATATAAAACTATTATTCTACCAGTTATATTATATGGGTGCGAAACATGGACTCTTACTTTAAGGGAGGAAAGGAGATTACGAGTATTTGAGAATAAAGTTCTTAGGAAAATTTTTGGACCAAAGAGAGATGAACAGACAGGTGAATGGAGAAGACTACATAACAATGAACTACATGGTCTTTATAGGAAGCCAGATATAATAAGAACAGTTAAGTCCCGTAGACTGCGATGGGCAGGACATGTTGCGCGTATGGGGAATGAAAGACGTGCATGGAAACTTCTTGTAGGAAAGCCAGAAGGAAAACGCCCAGTTGGTAGACCAAGAATGAGGTGGGAGAACAACATTAACTATGATTTGAGGGAAGTAGATTATACAGGGAATGATTGGAAAGCATTAGCTCAGGATAGGGATGTATGGAGAGCTTATGTCCGTGCGGCCATGAACCTACGGGTTCGATAGTGCCAGTGAGTAAGTAAGTAAGTAAGTATGTCTTAAAAAATATGTGTAAAGCCACAATTTATAGAATCGAGTTTTGGGGTCTCAGTTGCGTTGCGTAAAAAGGCATAGATGACGTAATCCATCTTAGAATACTTACAGCAGAACCAAAAACAACATACCCTTAACTACCAGGTTTAAGCTATATTCAATACTAATAAAATTCAAATCAAATTCCGTTGAGGTGAATAGTCTAATGATGAAAGTTAAAAAATTAAAATGTACCTGTTGGTAGTGCCGTCGTCCTCAACTTTGTTAAAATATTGTATATATAATTAACTGGAGCGCTTTCGGAAGTTATCGTCCATATTCGGCAGGTTGAGCTTCTGTTACTTGTTGTTGATGTTGATGTATACTCCAACTGTTTGTAGCAAATAAACAAGTCAGTTGCTGCTACAAACCGTTGGAGTATACATCACCATAAACAACAAGTAACAGAAGCTCAACCTGCCGAAGATGGAAGATAACTTCCGAAAGCGCTCCAGTTAATTATATATACGATATTTTAACAAAGTTGAGGACGACGGAACCTGCCGAAAGGTACATTTTAATTTCTTACTTTCATCATATGATTAACCTACGTATATTGTTGTTGATTCTGTGAGTATTTCAGAATAGAATAAGTCATTCAACCATTTCCACAAAATATAACAGATCTGGAGAACACGACGCGATTCTAGGAATGAGGATCTTAATAATCAGTTATAGTAAAAACAAAATCTAAAACGCAAACATGGTTTTACAATTTTTTAAATGTTTTTTGACAAAAAAACTGAAAATACGCAGCCATTGCATCAACCAAACTTAAAACACGACCATGGTTTTATAATTAGGCCTACATATTTTTATGAATACTATAAAACATTTAAAATCCACTGCAGTTATTTGCAAAAAAAAAATCTTACTCGAGGATATGTTTTTATAAGGTACTTGATCCAAATAAGTCCACCGCTGTGGTCTCGAGGTAGCGTGCTGCCTTGTCACGCAGCGGGCCCGGGTTCGATTATCATCCGAGACAGGCTCCTGGGTGAGGTTTTTTTCGGGGTTTTTCCTCACCTGAAAGACAAATCTCAGGAATCTTAGGGCCCAACGGTCCCCGAAATATCATCCGGCCATCATTATCATTCTTATTATTATCAATACCACCGGTTTGAAAACCCTTATAATTCCCTAGAAAAGCATAGCATAAAAATGCCATGATTGCAGTGAAAGACCTGCCCTCGGACAGAATTACTATGGATGGATGGATGGATGGATGGATGGATCCAAATAATACCAACTTTAGGTTCAATCGTTTATCAGATTTGTTTTTTCTGTTTCATGTCAGGTGACAGAAGTATACAATACACTATATGTAGCCTGCCTCCATTTTATTAAATCTGAATTCTGATATTAAGGCAATGAATGCATCTGTGAAATTTGTTAAAATCTATCAATTTCATCATATAAACTTCAAATTTTAACCGTACCACCACAGTATCATAGTGATACTATATACCAAATTTTGTTACGCTATCTCAAAAAAATTTTGAGAAATTAATTTTTTTATTAAACATGAGGGAAATTTTGAGGAAGTGCCTGAATTCAAATACCTAGGAACAATAATCACGAATAGGAATGAGATGCACAAAGAAATTAAACATAGGCTCAATTATGGAAATGCATGCTATTATGCATTGCAGAGACTCTTGATGTCCCAACTCCTTTCAAAAAACGTTAAACTGAAAATATATAAAACAATTATTCTACCAGTTATATTATATG
The DNA here is from genome assembly GCA_030220185.1 of Diploptera punctata. Taxonomy (NCBI): domain Eukaryota; kingdom Metazoa; phylum Arthropoda; class Insecta; order Blattodea; family Blaberidae; genus Diploptera; species Diploptera punctata. Next base: position 3,668,760 of record JASPKZ010008364.1, on the reverse strand, counting down.
GGTGCGAAACATGGACTCTTACTTTAAGAGAGGAAAGGAGATTACAAGTATTTGAGAATAAAGTACTTAGGAAAATTTTTGGACCAAAGAGAGATGAACAGACAGGTGAATGGAGAATACTACATAACAATGAATTACATGGTCTTTACAGGAAGCCAGATATAATAAGAAAAGTTAAGTCTCGTAGACTGCGATGGGCAGGACATGTTGCACGTATGGGGAATGAAAGACTTGGATGGAAGCTTCTTGTAGGAAAGCCAGAGGGAAAACGCCCAGTTGGTAGACCAAGAATGAGGTGGGAGAATAACATTAACTATGATTTGAGGGAAGTAGATTATACAGGGAATGATTGGAAAGCATTAGCTCAGGATAGGGATGTGTGGAGAGCTTATGTCCGTGCGGCCATGAACCTACGGGTTCGATAGTGCCAGTGAGTAAGTAAGTAAGTAAGTAAGTAAACATGTTACTGCTTTTTTATATGTCAATAATATGTTCCTTATACCAAACGGTTTACCATATCTGAGTTATTTTTTTATAAACTTAATAGAGTAATATAAATAAACTGATGTGCAGGTTTCTTTTAATTTGAACTAGTTTAGTAGAAAAAAAAATCTGTGTTTGTTAATAATTTCTCAATTTTATGAGGGTGATGTATGAATTATATTTAATTACAAATGAACCATTCTACTTAGTATTGTACTTAGTAAGTTTTTGGTCATTACCCAAGTTTCGCTCCCATAAAGTAATGCAGGCACTGCCAATGTTTTTTAAAACTTCAATCTAGTATCTCTTATTGTTTTATTCTTTAGTGTTTTATGTATAGTTCCTCATATCATTTGAAATTTCGACAGTTTCATATTTATGTCTCTTTCAGTTTTTGTGTTTATAGTAAAATTACAACCCAAATAATTAAAATTTGTTACTTGTTCCAGAGATTTGTTGTCTATTACGATTTTTGATCTTATATGTTCGTTTCCCCAAAATGCCATTGTTGTTGTATTTTCTTTTGATATTTTAAAATTATATTCTTACATAACTGATTTAATTGATGTAAAGAGTACTGCAAATTATTTTAATTTTTCTTGAATAATAACCACATCGTCAGCATACATTAAAACGTTTAATATTTTAAAACGGTCCATTCTTATACCCTATATTAACAATATTTTTCCAATTTTGGATGATGTCATTAATATATAGATTAAAAAGAGTAACTACAGCCTTGTCTTACACGTCTATTTATTAAAATAATAAATGTTCTTCTTTTGTTAATAACCTTGTATCAAATTAATGTTTTAAATCATTTATTAAGGGCTCTACTTATTAATTTTTTTAGAAAATTAACCCTGATCAAGGTTTAAATATATTTTTGATTAGTTGAGAATAATAATCGTTCTATCTATCTTCGGGTTTTTTACAGCTGTTGCCGTCTTCCCGTGCAAAACCTCCAAAGCCTACGGTCTTGGGCATCATTGATGCTTAGCCCTCTAGCTTTCATTACTGTCTTCATGTTTTCCTTCCATGTTAACCTTGGTCTTCCTCTTTTCCTCTTTCTGTTCGGATGCCATTCATATAGTTGCTTCGGCCATCGCTCATCTTCCATTCTTAAAACATGTCCTAACCACTTTAATTCCTTCTCCTCAATTCTTTCCATTATACTTTCTTCTGCTTCCATTATGTTTCTAATTTCCTTATTTGTGACATGTTCTAATTTAGATTTTCTGGCACTTCTTCGTAAATAATCCATTTCTAGAGCTATTAGTCTATTCTTGTAGTACTTATTGATTGTCCATACCTCACTTCCGTACATTGCAAAAGATTCCACCAATGTTTTACCAATATATTTTTTTGTGTCTTTCCAAATATGCTTATCCCACCATATGGAATTTAATGATGATATTATTTTGCTACTCAATTCAATTCTATGTTTTATGTTCTCTTTGCCTATACCTTCAATGTTATCCATAATTAACTTTTTTACAAACATTGATACTCCTGCTTTAGCTCTTTTGGATTTATTTACACCTGACCAAAAATGTATTTAATTTCCTAAATATGAATTTCCCGATCCTTTCTTTTTTGTTTCCGTCACTGCTGCAGTATCTATATTGTTCTGAAATAATTCTCCTGCTACTTCATTAACTTTGTTTTTTAATTCCTCGTACATTCCACGTGCCTATATTCAATGTCCGTTTTCGTTGCTTTTGTATTTCGTACTTTTTTCTGTCCGGCTTTGATTGATTTGGTCTTTTAGAATTTTTTTTCTGATGTGTGGGGGGCTGGCCCACAGCATAAACCCCCAACCTGGAGGACCAGGAAAATTTCTGTCTGGATTTTCCTCCCATAGCCTTTGAAGATCCCTCTTCACCGCAAGGCAGCGTTTCTCTATTTATCGTTCCAAACTTATAATGTACACATTTGTGGTGATGATAATCATGATTGGTAGGTAGGCAAGTATGGGATCAGTTTAAGGGAGTACTGGCTCTTGTTTAACCGCATGATCGACATGGCCTTAGTGAGTGCTTGGCTCATATATAGACACATCTTAATTTGATGAACTTCCGACGTGCGGTGACAGTACATTTTTTGAAACATGATTCAAACCGAAAAAAAGTGGGACGGCCATTTCACATCGCCCAGTAGTCGATTTTCGAGTAACATTAGATATCAGATTTGATAGTGTATGGCACAAAAGAACAAATGAGTAGAGAAGTTGTGTGTTCAAAGGCTTAAAGTGGAAACCAAGGTCGTATTGCACAAAATGCAATGCAATATTGTACCAATGGTTTTATTCCTTATCACAAAAAGGGAAATTGTGACATACTTATTGTTGTGACTTACAAATCGCAGAGAGTGAAATTGTAATTACTCAGTGTTATTTTGTCATTAATTGAGACACTTAGAAGTCAAGAGATACAAGTGACAAATTGCTAATTTTGTAGTTAAGTGTAGATTTGAGTAGTTAAAGCAGATACTAACCTGATTGGTTAAGGCAATACGCTACAAACCAGAAGATTGAGGATTCCAGTGGCAGTGGGGTAAGGATTTTTAAACTGATCCAAATGACTCAGCCTCTAACTGAAATGGACCCCAAATGCTTGTTCTGGGGCAAAGGAATCCGTCGCGCAGGGTTGACATCAAGTGCCGATAGTCTAGAAAAAGTGGGAGCCTTTAACCTCCTACTACACCAAGGCCCTCCTAACACCTATAGTGGGGTCACTTTACCTTAATAATCTGAGTGGCCAATGGATACAAGTAAAAATCTGCCTCATGCTGAAATATAGCGGCTGAAAAGAAAACTGCTAAGACAATTGCATTTGGAGTGCCTCAACTTCGAACATAATTTACTTTTAAAAAAATGTATTTTGTTACTTATACCGTTTGCCTTCTAAATGTCTCAATTCAATGTACAATAAAACTTGTTCAAAGCGGAATCGCACGAGACCATTTTTTTTCCACATTAGGCATCATTCCGCATTATAAAAAAACAAAAATTATTAGCCAATCTTATATTATAGAGCACCGTATATACCTTGGATTAATTGTAGTTCCGCTGCCGTTGGAAAGTGAAATGTAATATGTACGAGCGACTTCGACGGTAACGCGCGAAAAAAAAAACAGTCCCGTTTCGTCAGCGTTAAAAATGTCTCTTAGGCGTGTATCCTGAAATAAAGTATGCAGTTTCTGTTTCCAATCACTGGCTATACTTTCGTCCACGTCCTTTGATTCCCCGCAAATTCAATTCAACACTACATTGTGTCGTATTTTAAAACTGTCCACAACCAACCTTAACATGCCTTGAAATCGTTATTCCCTAGGGATATAGCAACAACTATAGCTTGACTTTGGAGCATCGGTCCGGAAATTTCGATATTTTTTTTATCGTGGACTTGTAAAACACTACCACACCTCGTTGATTTTTTTCTTTCGTCTTCATTTGACCATTTCCTTGCGTCCATTCATTCATAATTTTTCTTTGTGCTTTCAATTCTCATAAACTTGGGTTTCTCTACATTTAAATGTAGTCATTATTTTGCGTAAAGAGAGTTTGTTTTTCGTTATATTCAATCACTTTCACTTTTTCGTTTAATGACAATGATACATCGATTTAGCCATCTTTATTCCGCACATTCAGAACGCTACCTGTGAAAGATACGTACACAATCGGTCTCAGATCTTAAACTAATTTCAGATTTTACAGTGCACTGGTTACTATTTGTGAGACAGATGTCACACGCCAAATATTTGTTATACGAACCTATATTTCTCAAAACGGGTGTGCAGTGATGCCGAAAGAAAATTCCAGATACAGGTATAAACTCTAATTCTCCCGGCGGCAGGAATATTGAATTATTGTTAATTCGCCTAGTGGGAATTCCATGAAGTGAAGACTAATTTATTTCTCTCTCTGTATTTCCGCCTTATAAACTTTTTTCATAAATTGTTCCCACGTTGGAAAGATTCCGTTTTATACAAAATAAATACACGTAATAGTATTATTTTGCCGGGACCAATAAATATGTTCACATTGGACAGAAATCCGCATAATTCACGTTCCGGATTAAACAGGTTTTACTGTATAATGATGATATGTGCATTGTGTAAAATGTCTAATGTGAAACCATACGAACCCAGTGTTATTTTTTTAGATCGGACCTTGTTTGTCACAAATAAGTGAGGGAAAAAATTAATACAAGTTACTTATTTTTTAAAATTTAATTAAACAGGTATTCTTCGTAAATATTACAATGAAATTTGACAAAAAATAATTTGGTCTTTAATGTATTAAGAATTGTCAAACGTTGCCTCCGTCCTAATTGGCTTTGATGGATGTGCCTTTATCATTATATTGATTTTATTATCTCTGTAGTCAGAATCGACTTTAGTAACAATATCTCACCTGTTTCTCTCTTCCTGGTCCCCACAGTTGTATTAACACATCCTCAGCTTCCTTGAGTCTGTCCTTTCTAACAAGCCAAGTTGGCGACTCATAAATAAAACAGTACATCAAGAAAGTTATGAAACCCAACAAAGTTGCTAGTCCAGAAGCTATGCGCCAGTTCAAAAACGCACCAAAAGTAGACATTGCAAACACGCCTGTAGTTATACCAGTAAGTAGAGTACATACTATCAAGCCCCTGAACCTGGGGTCTGAGAGTTCGTCACCAAGAACCTGCAAGTTCAAGTAAACACATTTATTTATTAAGTTAAGATGATTTTTGTCTCATGAGTACCAATAGTTGTACTTGATGCAGTTTTTTTATCATGTTTTCAAATATGTATTCGGAATTTTTCCATAGTTGTTTATATTTCAATTTCAATTAATGGATTTAAGTAATTATTTGTTTAATAAACGTTTTTTCGTCCATTTGTCCATTGTAAAATAAAACCAAATGAGCTAACTCAAATGGTTTCAGTTATGGAAAAGAGATATCGAGGCAAATGGAATCCTAATATGCTGGCCGATTGTTGGACCATCAAGAGGGATGCTGCACAGGCGAAATATAGCAGAAAATCGTCATTTCGTACTTTATAGGTGAGTCCAAATGTTCGAATATTGTGTAGTTACGAATGTAGAAAATATTAAAGTGTTTGAAATTATAAATTCCTGTCTCTCGGAAACCTTGCGTGATGGAGAAAAGCCGATATCATATTTGAATTCAGGAGAAAAAGTACTATCCGAATCACATATTTTTCTTTCTGAGACAAAAAAAGTATATTTTTTGTTGATCAGTGCAATCAATTGATTTGGCGATTACTTAATGAAAATCCATTATGTTTAGGTGATTAAATAAAATAAAATTATTAGAGTTTTATATGATTTTCATATTTATTTTAATAAAAATTCGTTACAGCTGTTTCAGTACTCTGTACCTTCATGATAGGGTGCTCTCTAGTGGGAGCATTTTAGCCACGCTAATTTAGTTACGCTTATTTGCCTACAGATGTGGAGCGATATATGGTAGGCATATCGCCTCAGTGAGGAACCTAGTGGGCAACTAAGGTACTATATGGATGGATAATGTTTCGGAAAGTTTCGCAAAGAGGCATTTTTATTCATTCTTGCAGTTCTTTTACGAGTCTGAAATCTTCAGACGCATGACCCACGGTTCAAAGTCCCTCTCGAACGATTTCTCACTTGGATTTTTTTCCATCCTAAAAATCAATCGAACCCGGCAAGGTTTGAACCCGTGTCCCTCGAAATTAGAGACAATGAAAATAACCACTAGCCCATCGTGGCCGATAAAAATACATATTTATGATTTTTACCTACGACCTCTGCCATGTTTGTATCAGAAAACCTCGAAACCAGAGACAAAGCCTGGTAACCACTAGTTCAACAGGAAGAGAAAAATTAATATTGTTATTGCATATGTTTTATTGGGGAAAGGATTTTAAGGTGCAAATTTTGGACGTAAAGGGGGGGAGGTTCTAAAAATACATACAAAAAGGTGCAAAAACATGTACTGTTGAAACAATTGGATTAAAGTTTAAACCAGTTATATGAACTCAGTTTATGTAATATGCATATCATTTTGCACCAAATGTTTCTTCTTGATAGAGTCCACAAGAGGTGATTCATAGTTCTTTGGTTTATTGCAATATTTACTTCGCAGATGGAACATCGAAGAATGATACCATCAGTTTCGATAAATTGCGTTTTGAATTCTTCTGAAAGTGCATACAACTTATCCTTCTTAACATTCACCATGTTATTGTTGTGAAAACCTAATAAACATACGTTGTGGTTCAGACTAGTAAAACACAGCCAATAAGAAGTCGGTAGATAGAAAACTGTTAAATTATTGCCAGTATTAACTGAACTTATTTTAAACTATTACAGCAACACTGTTAAAATTTAAATTTGACTTCTCAGCTGCAGATTGGCCATTGTTGCTGGGATATAAATTACTGGTGGTTTACATAAATTATATTTTAGTATTTATTATTTACTATTTGTGACTTCACAAAAATTATGGCATTTCAAGGTGTAGATCCTGTCAAGTAAAATTGTACTGGACAGTAAAATTTTGTAGCAGGTGAATAATTTTACATATCTAGGATGCAATATCTCATATGAAGAAGAAAAGGATGTAAATACAAAAATATCCAAATTTTTAAGAATTTTAGGGTTAATAAATTCTATCTTCAAGCCACAGCTAGTCCAAAAACATTCAAGACTAAAAGTGTATAAAACACTCGCTCTTCCAACTCTTTTGTATGGTAGTGAAGTATGGACGTTGAAACAGAAGGATATACAGAGACTTAGATCTGCTGAAATGAGATACCTTCGGAGGACTCCAGGATACACACTACTAGGTCACAAAAAAATGAAGACATCTTTGAAGAATTACACATGGAACCTTTAGAAAACAAAATTTCTGATTATAAGTCAAGATGGATGAAACATGTTCACCGAATGGAAGATCACAGGATACCCAAACAAATGTTATGATATCAACCTGCAGGAAGAAGAAGAAGACCAGGACGTCCACTCAAAATACTTCTGGATGGCGTTTCTCTTGAGGCCGAAACAGGTCAACAAATGGCCTAAATTCGTGAATGTCCTATGATGATGACTTCACATTGCACATTGACCATTGTTTCTAGGGTATAAATGGCATAAATCATATTTTAATATTTATGTAATATCGTTGACTTCTGATTGAAATTTTAAAAAGCTATTCAAGAAGAAAAAAATATAATTTTTTCTTCCTATCTTTTAAAAACGCAGAGAAGGGTGGAGGAAACGGTGCTGCAGCATAAAAAAGAGGGAAAAAGGGGCGAAATGCAGTAATCTCACGAAAATGTACAAAAAGGTGCAACAAATCGTGTTCACTTCACTTTATTTCATCCCCCCAAATACATATATTGAACTATTGGTATGAAAACAGGCGGTATTTTTGGAAAGTTGCCGAACCTCATATGCCCTACCTTATATAGTTATTATATAAAGTAATTTGGTTACCGTGTTCCCGGTGCCACCAATGCTTCTTGCGAGACCTTCTAGAATCCTACCGATCAGTATCATAGTTCCATTTTGTGCAGTTGTAATAAGAAGCCATCCCAGCACCAGGCATGATCCAGCTGTAATTACAACTTTTCTTCTGCCATAAATATCGATTGCACATCCTCCTAAAGCTGCTCCTAAAGGTCCCACTATCGAGTACAAACTTGCTGGAAATTAATGAGAAAAATTCAGTAAAATATCTTTCACTTGAATTGCATTTATCACAATTAAAATATTTACATCACAAGAATTGAATGTAAAGTTTTATAGATGAATTGAGATATTTAATCAAAAGATAGCATTATCCAAATCTGGAAATTTGGAAGCGAATTCATAAAACACTTTCAGTTCTTGTAACTTTTATATATATATATATATATATATATATATATATATTATTTTGCGTTGAATTTAATTAGTTTCAATGAATTAGCATTCGTTTAACTTCTTTTAATCCATTGTCACATTTATTTCTCAACAAGAATAACAATAATAATAATAATAATAATAATAATATTAATAATAATGATAATAATAATAATGATAATGATAATAATAATAATGATAATAATAATAATGATAATAATAATCTAGGCGGGGAGAAGAAAGACAGAAAGTACGGCACACAGCACGGAAAGTATTTAACCAATATGTGTTACTTCGCAACGGAAAAAATAAATATTAGCACACCAAGTAGCCTACTTCCTACACTCCATGCATTATCTTCTAAGATAAAGATTTCCGCTGTTGATTAGAGAGAATTTGTTGACCGGTTAACAACCAGGTTGAATGTTCAATGTCCTGCAGAGGCGGCTCCGTCCTATATGTTAAGTGGTTCATTGAACACTAAAAAAAAATTGAACTTCTGAAGAAAGCGAATAGTAATAATATCCTTGTTTTGTTTTTTTATTTAATGATTTCCAAAAATAAATGTTTTGAATCAGGAATGCATTTCTGCCGTGGATATCTCGCATAGACAAACTTTAGAAGTGTTTATCATAAGTAATGCCAAGAGTGTTTTCCAAATTATCGATAAATTCACGACTCACGAAGTGAGGAGTGAATTTATCTAGAGAATTTGGAAATCAAGAGTGGCATTTCTTAGGACTATTTAACGAATAAAATTAAGCTGTTTACCGACAAATCATTATCAAACTATAGTTATTTTATCTATCTATCTTCGGGTTTTTACAGCTGCTGCCGTCTTCCCGTGCCAAACTTCCAAAGCCTACGGTCTTGGGCATAACTAAAATATTTATATATTTAATGTAAACGGCGATTTTTGAAAACAAATGAGAAACAATAGGTACGCTTCATCTGCTTCTTTTGTTTATCACTGCAACCAGATCATACTATTTATTGCCAAAGGAACGCAATATTGTAAGAATGATCTCTAGTGGAGAAATCATGAAACGTATCAAACTGTATATTAATTCATTTCTGATGTCGTATGATGTAAATATGACAATTATATTTTTCTGGATTGTTACCTGGGAAAAAATACATTTAAGAAAGTGCAAACAGTGGTTTCTTTTTTTGGTGGTATAATCAATTGCTACAAATGTTTTTATATAACTCCCGCATGCGGCTGTGTTGACATTCATGCACTGTATATACAATCTGGTAGCCGTATTTCTCACAGGCTCAGTCACTGCAAAATAATGGTAAGACCTGTTCAGAATATTAAAAAGGAGGAGCTTTCTTTAATGTGGTAATTATAACACTGATAAATAGTTCGTGAATCACGACTCTGATTGGTTGTAAAACAGAAATCATTGAAACGTGATTGGTCATTGACTCCCATTTGGGGCATGAGTTAAATAGTCATTATCATTATCATTATTATTACTATTATTATTATTATTATTATGAACAATTATTACAAATAGGAATAAGATGCACAAAAATTAAACATGTTCTCAATCCTGGAAATGCATGCTATTATGTATTACTGGGACTCTTTTAACGTCCCAACTTCTCTAAAAAAACGTTAAAGTGAAAATATATAAAACTGTTATACTATATGGATGTGAATCATGGACGCTTATTTTAAGGGATGAGTATTTGAGAATAAAGTTCTTAGGAAATTATTTGAACCAAACAGAGATGAACAGACAGATGAATGGGGAAGACTATTTAATAAAGAGCTACATGATATATATATATATATATTTTTTTTGTTGGATATCATGTGTAATACGTAAATAACGAAGGGCAGGACGTATGGTACGAATGAGGAATGAAAGAGGGGCATCGAAATTTGTAAGAAAACCAGAGGGAAAGCGCCCAGTACGTGGACCAAGAATGAGGTGGGAGAATAACATTAATCATGATTTGAGGGTGTAAATTATATAGGGCATGATTGGAATACAGCCAGAATAGATGTATGTGGAGAGTTATGTCCTTGCGGCCATTAACGTACCGGTTTGATAGTGATTCACAGAAATAAATATATATTCGCATGACTATAAAACTATATTGATGTACAGAAACATAAAACATTTAAATTGTAACACTTAACCTCATAACATTGGTGAGTATGACAATAAATTTTATTATGAATCGGCTATATATTCCAAAGTATCTTTCCGGACTTCTTGGCCGTGTCTTCATCCGAGCCTACGACTCTTCTCCATCTTCTGCTTCTCGACATTAACTTCGAGATTAGACGGAACGAAGGTCTCCTGAAGATGTCACCCACAGAATGTGACGAAACGTCGAGAAGTAGAACGAAGAGCCGATCAGCAAGATGGAGATCAGTTGCCGGCTCGAATCAAGACAACACTGCAAAGACACGACCAAGAAGCCCGAAAAGATACTTTGAAATATGATTATTATTATCATTATTATTATTATTATTATCATTATTATTATTATTGTTATTATTGTTATTATTATGGTTATTATTATCATCATTATCATTATGATTATTATGATTATTATTATTATCATTATTATTATTATTGTTATTGTTATTATTATTATCATTATTCTTTCTGCAACAGATAACGGTAGCGTTCAATATAACATACCTATCCATGATCCCATTTCTTCATCTAAGACAATCGTACTATTTTGTAACTGAAGATTAGGCAAGAGAACTGCAGAATGTCCAATTGCCATGCCAGTAGCGATTGTGCAGAAGAGAAAGCAACACGCTACATAAACCTGCAAAAAAAATTAAATATCCGATAAGAATTATAAAATGCTGCGTACATTATTTATGTAAAATATTCAAAGAAGTGAGAAGACACAGTCCACTTTTATCGATAAACACCAAAGAGAGCATCAGGCTTAACGTCACGATCCGATGGACGATCACAATCAACTTTAAGTACCATAGAGGAGAGTTGGAATTTATCCAGACATATGTGGCAAATATAACTTTAAGTACCATAGAGGAGAGTTGGAATTTATCCAGACATATGTGGCAAATATAACTTTAAGTACCATAGAGGAGAGTTGGAATTTATCCAGACATATGTGGCAAATATACTTTAAGTACCATAGAGGAGAGTTGGAATTTATCCAGACATATGTGGCAAATATAACTTTAAGTACCATAGAGGAGAGTTGGAATTTATCCAGACATACGTGGCAAATATAACTTTAAGTACCATAGAGGAGAGTTGGAATTTATCCAGACATACGTGGCAAATATAACTTTAAGTACCATAGAGGAGAGTTGGAATTTATCCAGACATACGTGGCAAATATAACTTTAAGTACCATAGAGGAGAGTTGGAATTTATCCAGACATACGTGGCAAATATAACTTTAAGTACCATAGAGGAGAGTTGGAATTTATCCAGACATATGTGGCAAAATATAACTTTAAGTACCATAGAGGAGAGTTGGAATTTATCCAGACATACGTGGCAAATATAACTTTAAGTACCATAGAGGAGAGTTGGAATTTATCCAGACATATGTGGCAAATATAACTTTAAGTACCATAGAGGAGAGTTGGAATTTATCCAGACATACGTGGCAAATATAACTTTAAGTACCATAGAGGAGAGTTGGAATTTATCCAGACATACGTGGCAAATATAACTTTAAGTACCATAGAGGAGAGTTGGAATTTATCCAGACATACGTGGCAAATATAACTTTAAGTACCATAGAGGAGAGTTGGAATTTATCCAGACATACGTGGCAAATATAACTTTAAGTACCATAGAGGAGAGTTGGAATTTATCCAGACATACGTGGCAAATATAACTTTAAGTACCATAGAGGAGAGTTGGAATTTATCCAGACATACGTGGCAAATATAACTTTAAGTACCATAGAGGAGAGTTGGAATTTATCCAGACATACGTGGCAAATATAACTTTAAGTACCATAGAGGAGAGTTGGAATTTATCCAGACATACGTGGCAAATATAACTTTAAGTACCATAGAGGAGAGTTGGAATTTATCCAGACATACGTGGCAAATATAACTTTAAGTACCATAGAGGAGAGTTGGAATTTATCCAGACATATGTGGCAAATATAACTTTAAGTACCATAGAGGAGAGTTGGAATTTATCCAGACATACGTGGCAAATATAACTTTAAGTACCATAGAGGAGAGTTGGAATTTATCCAGACATACGTGGCAAATATAACTTTAAGTACCATAGAGGAGAGTTGGAATTTATCCAGACATACGTGGCAAATATAACTTTAAGTACCATAGAGGAGAGTTGGAATTTATCCAGACATACGTGGCAAATATAACTTTAAGTACCATAGATAGAGGAGAGTTGGAATTTATCCAGACATACGTGGCAAATATAACTTTAAGTACCATAGAGGAGAGTTGGAATTTATCCAGACATACGTGGCAAATATAACTTTAAGTACCATAGAGGAGAGTTGGAATTTATCCAGACATACGTGGCAAATATAACTTTAAGTACCATAGAGGAGAGTTGGAATTTATCCAGACATACGTGGCAAATATAACTTTAAGTACCATAGAGGAGAGTTGGAATTTATCCAGACATACGTGGCAAATATAACTTTAAGTACCATAGAGGAGAGTTGGAATTTATCCAGACATACGTGGCAAATATAACGATTACAAATTGAGCCATTGAGTATCAAAATGGGCCATGTCCACTTTTGATGCATTTACAAGTGAACACATCTACTGATAGCTCAAGAGTATATTTATGATTATAATTGTACAGGGTCATCGAAAAAGGTTGCAGCAATTTCAAACAATCATAGCTCAGAAACTATTTGAGATATTAAAACGAGTATTTTTTTAGTTAAATTCACTAACTCAAAAAGTGTTTTTTTTTCTTACGTTAGAATGTTTCTATGTGCGCTCCGTTGATTGCTCTGCAAACATCCAGTCAATAGTAGATTTCAGCCCAACAGCGCTGGATCATCGCATGCGTCATTGTTGCAACAACATTAGCGATCCTTTGTCTTAAATGTTGCAGATCTCTGATCGATTCACTGTACACAATGTTTTTTACGAATCCCCATGAAGGACGATCAGGTCATTGGCCCTTTATTTTCTACTGAGCAGACTATCACAGGAGATGTTTACTTGTACGTAATAGAACAGTACTTTTTCCGCAAGTAGACCAAATTGAAGAATAAAATAACGTAACGTTAATCTTTCAACAAGATGGCGCCCCCCCCCACAGTTTCCCCAATAAGTTCGAGACGCTCTGCAAGCAAGATTCCCTGATCGGTGGATTGGTAGGTCCGGCCTTATTCAATGGCCTTCTAGGAGCCTCGACTTGACACCCATATACTTTTTTGTACGTAAAAAACATTGTGTACATTGAACCGATCAGAGATCTTCAACATTAAGGAAAAGAATCACAGATGCTGTTGCAACAATTACGCCTGCGATGATCCAGCGCTGTTGGGCCAAAATCGACTATCGGCTGGATGTTTGCAGAGCACCCAACGGAGGAAAAAAAACATTTTGAGTTAGTGAATTTAACAAAAAATATTCGTTTTAATATCTCAAATAGTTCCTGAGCTATGATTGTTTGAAATTGCTGCAACCTTTTTCGATGACCCTGTACTTTGCTAGTGTTACCAATCGTCTATTAAAATAAAATATTTGTCCTGTGTATATAATTAAAATATATGACTTGAATCATTATCTACTCATAGAAGAAAGAAATATTTCCAAGAAGAATATTAGAATTAGAACCACTTGGTAGAAGAAGAAGAAGAAGAGGACGGCCTAAAATAACGTGGATTGATGTTGATTTTGAGCAACATGAGGGAAAAATAACTGAACGATGGAGATTGGAATAACAGAGAGATGTGGAGGAGAATGACAGTAGATTAATTGGGCGTAAGAAAATATGAAACATTGTGAAACCTGCTAAATGAATAAAAATAAATAAGTGTAGAAGAATATTTAGTTTTCTCGAAATGTGATACAATGCACATGGCCATTTTATTACTAAAGGGCTCAATTGTACGTCGCCACTCCTAACTTCATGGCAGACAATTTTCATTGTAAAATTTCCTACCCCGCCAGTTACTCGTACTTTGAAACCGCTGTGATTCTATAGCACTTTGATATTGTATATACAATGTTATCAGTATAAAGGTCAAAGAAGACGATGTTTCACATCTATCATCATCTCATTCATCGTTGAGTTCTACAGCTACTGCAGCTCTACAACCACAACGCAAATCGGCTCAAAAACGTCCTAGACGACAAGTGCTCCAACACCGAGTCTGACTTGTGCGGATGGTGACCGGTAGTTTAAGTGTACCGTGATTGGTCATATAATTATTGTAATCAACCAATGACCAATCGTTAGGAGTGCAGCTAATTTTCTTGACTGGCCCTCGGGCCAGTCCAGTGCCGCGTAACGTGTTTTTGTTTTTTTCTAATAGGGAGTGTTGTGCTAATAGGTAAGGTTGTGGTGTTACAATATTTTATTGCATGTTATAATCTTAGCCAGTGGTGATAAGTGTTATTTGAATCTAGTGTAGTATCTGAACTAAGACTTGGCAATTGACAAGCATGGCTACTAGGCCGGATTCTGACAGGTCCATGGACCTTGACCCTGAGGACGTCTCACCTCTCGAAATCTGGGAGGATACGGGAAACAAATTTGAAAATTTTACTAGACATAAATATGATAAAGATACTAAATTGAGAAACATTTTGCGGTGTATAAATAGTATTTTTCTAGTTATCACTAACTATCTACCAGCCTACCATGAGTACGAGAGGTCAGACGACGCTCGTGATTTCACAAAAGATTGTCTAAGTCGACTAAATCTTATTATTCAAACAGAAAGCCCAGGGCAACCCCTCCTTGAGGCTATATTGTGTGAATTGAAGGCAGCTGCGGTTGATATTCAATCGTGCTGTTTTCTCTTCTCCCAGAAACCCATGGAGGAGGACTCTGAATCAGAACCAGAAAGTAAACTAATTCATGAAGAAATACCATCAACTAGTCGGAAGATCTTCCTTAAAGAGAAAGAGAAAAGTTACTCTAATGAAACTTCCAAAAAACGGAAAGGAAAAAAGAAAAAATCGAAAGAAAAAGAAACTACATTGGTAGTAAAGAAAACTAAAACTTCTGAACATGGAAATTTACCAAAACGATCTAGGCAACCTGTGGAATCACCAGCTGTAGTTACAGCAGTTCCTACCAATAATAAAGTCTCAGTCTTAGCTGATACTTCTGAATTAACTGCTGGAACACTCTCAGGGGTGGTTTCTCCTCCAACTGCTGGATCTTCTACGGCTACAGCAACATCAATTCCTTCGTTAAATGTTGGTACTACGGGACAGCGTCCCCCGCCAATCACTGTCATTGGCCACGGGGACATGTTCCGAATGAATAGAGAAATTAGGAAACTAGTTAGTAGTGACCCAAAAGTAATCAGCACTGACGAAGGATTGAGATATTATGCGTCTTCATTGGAAGAATTTGCTAAGTTGAAGGAGTATTTTACTTCCTTGCGAAAGGAATATTATACATTACAACTTAAAAAAGATCTTCCTTTGAAGGTCATACTTAAAAGGTTGCCTGCAGAAACACACTCAAATGAAATTAAAGAGGAAATCCTAGCTCTAGGATTTCCAATCAAATCTGTCAAGCAAATTACTAAGACAGTAAACAATTTGGCTGTACCACTCCCAATTTTCATCTTGGAACTTGAGCGAACAAATGATGCTCTAAAAATGTATGACTTAGAGCGCCTTTTATACATGGTTGTAGCCGCGGAAGCATACAAACCTCGGGCTGGACTTAAACAGTGTTACAAGTGTCAGTCGTTTAATCACACCTTCCCTGCCTGTAACCGGGCCCCACGTTGTGTTGTCTGCGCTGGGGACCACGGGCACAAAGATTGTACCTCAAAGGCCCATGCGCAGAGAGAACGAAATTTGCTTAAATGTGCAAATTGCGGGGGGTCCGGTCACCCCGCTTCATACCGTGGCTGCCCTGTTTATAAAGCAGCACTTGAGGCTTATGATAGGGCAGCAAAACCCAAACCTAAACACCCAGTAAATCCACCTCAACCAAAGACCTTCACTTCGGTGATGGTCGATCCAACCACATCCTTCACACAAGCCTTGAGGATTGGAACTTCTTCCAGAAACAAAAGCGAACAACACTGTTCAAGAACAATACCGAGGATTGCCAGCAGGATTATTGAGTGAGCGTGCAGAGGAGATGATCCGGGACATTCAGCCCATGTTGGCTGAATTGTCAAGTCCTATGGAGCGTTTCATCTTCAAACATCAATTGGTTAACCTATGATTAGCATAGTTCAGCCAGTTAGACGGAACTATCAAATAAATGGTGCGAGGTTTACTCGCTTCAAAGAGTGTGGCTCATCCTGCGCCGCCCGGCTTTCGGACTTTCTGCTTGCTGGCGGTGCAGTTTCTGATGCCCTCTTTTAAGGTGAAAATGTCCACCACTTATTCAAACCTGGATCTGCAGGCGAAATACTTGTCCCCAAAGGCTAAGATTATATATATCAGAACCCCAACTTGTTAGCCACGAAGTAATTAGCTGCCAGGTAACCCAGTGGGTTTCTATGCGGCACAATGGACGGCGCCATGTCACCGTCTAAACAAAAAAAAAGTTTCACATCTTACAGTACAATAAGATTGATTGCGATTAAGCAAAAACGTAATTTAAAATTCAAGAAACAGAAACTGCGTATGTTCGTCTCATCATTAATGCGAATACCTTTTCTTTAACATCTCACTTTTATTTAGACTTCGAATTCTTAGGTAAATGCCTATTCGCTTTCCTTGAGGGTAAGTGAAAGGCATTATTATCATCATCCATGCAAGTGTTAGGCCATGGGGCCTTTTACGGTCTCAAAGATGAATTTTCCATCCAGCGCGTCCCAGCGTCCCAAGTGCATTTTGCCTTGAGGATAGTAATGAAGCATCCACCCATCCATAGTAATTCTGTCCGAAGGCAGGTCTTTCACTGCAATCATAGTATTTTCATGCTATGCTTTGCAGCTTTACTAGGGAATTATAGGTGTGGTAGCTTCCCGTTGCTTTCCAAACCGATGAAGGATGATAATGCTAATGATAAGGATGATGGTGATGGCCGGTTGATTTTCGGGGACCGTTGGGACCTAAGCTTTCTGACATTTGTCTTACAGGTGAGGAAAAACACCGAAAAAACCTCACCCAGGAGCCTGTCCCGACCGGGAATCGAACCCGGGCCCGCTGCTTGACAAGGCATATCGCTACCCTCTAGACCACACACAACGGTGGACTAATGATGACATGTTTTGTTTGGACTGTTGGTTAGATGGCTTTATTCGTTGGAAATGGGTTTTTCAGTTGTGGTTGTTTTATATATGGTGTAGAATGGGTTCTACATCCAACTCCCATTAGACCTATTTCCTCATTTTTATGGTCCCGGTAAGTAAAAATCAATATTTTTAATTTTAAATTGGTTTTACAGATGGCTAAATTGTAATAATTTGATTGTCTAAAATGGTAATCAGTGCTCATTTTTGCATTTTCTCTTTTAAAATTGTATAACATTTTTTTCATTGTCTCACCCACCAACATTTTTCCCCCATCTGGTGTCATCTTATATTAAATATTATGCCTAGAAGACGGCTCCATGGCGAATGTGGTTATACACTTGGTCCCTGGTTTTCGTCTCTGTCACTCCATTTACGTTTTGTAGTTGACGAATCGGAGCTAGGGCAGGTTTTTTCTTGGGGTTCTACAGTTTTTCCCTGCGAAAATTCCACTCCACCAATTTGCCATACCCAGTCATTTATTTTTGTTTCATTTCATCTCTCACTGTGATGATGCCACAGTCGGCATTTTCGTATATCACAGACATCCAATAATGGCGGCTTTATCTCACTCTATCCCTCGTCCTGACATTACACAAGATTCGAGTAGAGGATACACTTTACTACCTAATAAATATTGCATATGAAAAAATATTGCATTTAAATTATATTAAAATTTGCAATATAAAATAAGTGTAATTCAAAGCAATTTTGTTTATTTACTTGACTGTTTGAATAATCTGAAAAATAGAGACCTGTAATTTTGAAACATACCATAATATTTTGTTAATATTGCTTTCTCTATAACTAAAAGCAATGATTAGAGATTTAATAAAAAATCGTGGTATTAATATTATAATTCTAACCATTATCATAACCTCAATGTTCATATTTCAACATTTTATTTTCATTTTGAATTTTTACAGTTTCTGTTTTATTTTAATTTTACTGCCTCCTGTTATAATATTATGATCAGACGGTTGTGTAACTCTACTCTTCTGTATATTAAGTTTTTCTAGAAGTCTTATATGTTTATTGATTTAATTTAACCGCAGTTAAGTTGGCCGGTCCCTGGGTTCGAGCTTGGGACTTACCAAATACACCATCATGAGTGTTCCGCGGCGGAATTTAATAATTTACGTGACTGTGGAATTTGTTTGGTAATTGGCATTTTAAAAATTAAATTGTAGTAGGTGTACTTGTTAAAAAAAATAACTCTAGGATTTCAAAATAACACAATTTTCATAAATTGAACAATATAATTGTCC
Organism: Diploptera punctata; assembly: GCA_030220185.1. Lineage (NCBI taxonomy): Eukaryota > Metazoa > Arthropoda > Insecta > Blattodea > Blaberidae > Diploptera > Diploptera punctata. Next base: position 3,649,707 of record JASPKZ010008364.1, on the reverse strand, counting down.
CGCCCCGTAGCCGAGCGAATTTAAGGCATCATACCTTAGTGTAGACCTACGTAATTTAGGCTGCTTGGAGTCCGTATCGGGAAAGAATTTTCCCATGTCAATGTGGGACCGGTGCCTACCCAGAAACATGAGGAATTTGGTTAGCTATAATAAATAGTGCCTCCAGGTTATGAAAACCAGTTATAACGGCTGGGAGACCTGACATACTAACCAAATGTCACTCTTATACTGGCTGGACATGACGCTTGTAGCCGTATTTTTTGTTTTGAAACAACATAACTTTGCTTTTAAAATTGAAACACTTGTTTTAAGCTGTACAATATTAGCTATGATTACTTTATCAGTAAGAGTTATATTTTATTAACTAATTAACTCATTGGCACTATCAAACCCGTAGGTTCATGGCCGCGCGGACATAAGCTTTCCATATGCATTCCCTAAAACGAAAAATACTCCATGGTAAAATATGTTGGGACAACTTCGTGCTAGAATTTGTGTGTGTAATCTGAGGCTGCTAATTATTTTACCTTACTTAGGCCGGTAATCAAGAACCAAGCTTTCCGCGAAGAGCGACTCACTGCCCGTCTCTCCATGGTTAATTATGTAGGTCATGCAGAACCTACTCTAACTGGCTCACTCTATTCAACATCACGTGCTAATAAGATATTTATTTTTAAAAAAGTTTCCGGGAACACATTGAAAGATGGGAGCCTCAGCTTACGGAAGATGGAGATGGCATGGCCTAGAAAGCTTGGTTCTTGAATATCGGCTTTAGACTCATTATGGTCTTATGTGAGTAATTATTTCACATGTAACTCAGTTAATACACAACAATTGAGTCAAATGAGTTTTGAACCAGCATTAGGTTCAAATGTCAACCTGACAGCTGGTTTTATTTTTTTTCTTCATCGGTAAAAGCAAATCTTGGATTAAATTAAATTTCCATGATCCCATTTTATTATAATCTCTACTTTCTACTTACGTTCTTCCACAAATAAATTTAATTATGCACTGTTCAAATACTAATTGGCATCTCTTTAAAATAATTCAAAATTTTTTGCCAATTTTAACTCTAAAATATTATCACATAAATTCCATAAAATGAAGAAGTGTTTTTGACCATACTGTATTAGGAGACGATTGGAATTTTTATTTTTCTCGTGAATTTGACACTAGATCGGTACATTTCTGTGTTATGATTTCTCATGAAAACGTTGTCTTCTACCCACATCTAGAATCGTTTACTTAAAATTTCAAACGACTTGTATAAAAATTTACCTGAGGACGAATAGCTCTAACAGCTATCGCTGGTTGCGCAATTTCCATCCTTGTAGTCTTCATTGTACCGCTATGCTTAAATATTCATCTAAATTCTTGAATCCGGTGAGAGCCGTCTTTACATAAATAGAAATACCTGCAAAGAAATAAATTGTTTGTAGATTAATTTTTTATCCATATTTCTATCTAGACCTCTTTTGTAGCAGGCAATTAAATGTAGAATTCTTGTCAAGAACTCTAAATCTTGTAGATATGCATACTTTTTTTTATTTTTACTTTTCATAATTTTTTATATTAACAATATTATACCGTATTTTCATTATCCCGCACTTACAAAACTTGCCAAAACATGAAATTCCCTTCCGCCCTATGTCAGAGACTGTCAAACTATAACATCCTTCAAAAACAAACTAAAGAATTATTTAATAATTAATTAAATTAATTAATTAATAAGTGTAAAGCACAAAATATGCATTATTAGTATATAGTTTATCTTGCTCATTTGTCACTCAGTTGGGTCAAGGATGATTGTCTGTTCTCGCACCATATGGCGTGGTATCTGTCACACTTTTTCCCGCACCACTCGCACTTACACTCGTTCGTCGGTTGGTGATATGTCTTGGTCTTACACACTTTGAAGTGGAAACCGTGCGTCGCTAGTCTTGTCACTGCGAGTCGAAGGTCATACAGGGGTTCCATCCAGTCTTTGTGTACCATCGCGTCCGTGCAAAAGAAGTCATCCCATATCTCTCTGCGCTTCCTTTGCATGTCTTTCAGTAGTTTCTCATAGTTGGGGGTGGATTGCAGTAGAAGCTGTTGTCTCAAGTCCTCCACCAATTGTAAATCTCCTGTGAGTACATACGCTAGGCGTGAGAGTGTGAACTTCGATAGGCCCAGAGCTCGTTTCAGGTACATGCTCTTAATCTTTTCTAGGTCTGCTAGATTCTGGTAACTTAGGTGCGTCCATATATTTTGTAGTCCATAAGTTGCTACCGGGACTATTTTCAGCTGAAATAGTTTCAATGCTGTCTGCAGTGACATCTCCCGGAGGTGCATTATGTCGCTCATTGCTCTTACTGCAGCATTCTGTCTGTCTTTAATATGTGCTGTGAACGTTGTCCCTGTCGTCTGCATCGTTACTCCAAGGTATTTGAACTGTTTTACTGATGTCAGGTTTTTCCCTTTGTATGTTAGGTGTGCCTCTTTACCTCCTTTTCTGAAGGTCATTGTAACTTTCTTTTATTCATTGAGGGTTAGGTCATTTCTTTCTACCCAGTCCGCTACACCGTTGATGGCTTTCTATAAGTCCCCAAGAATTTAATAACAAACTAACTTATACACCACACTGATAGAATTATTTTAAGAATTGATAAATTTAATTATTTATGAAAATATTAAAATTAACAAATATTTTCATTTGTTTAAATATTGTATAACCGTTAAATTAGTTTTCTATATCTCATTATTTTTCTTTTGTTTTTTATATAGGCCCCTACATTAGACAGGGACGATCTACCAACAATTTAATTTATCTTGCTAGAATACATTTTATTATTAGTTTTAGTCTTAATCTCAACTATCATTAACTGGTTGTATTATAGATCATAATATAATAGATATTATCTTATTAGTCAAATCTTCGTTTAGTATTAATATTAGAGTTGATTATGATAGTTATATTCTGATGTAACATATGTTTGTCCTGGTGAGTGGAAGAGAAGGCCACATGGCCTTAAATCCACCAGGCTAAATAAATAAATAAATAGAAAAAATAAAATAAAAAAAGCATGAACAAAAAAAAGAATATTATAAAGAAGAATATTAACCTAATCTGTTATAAGTTTGATTAAATTCTACACAAATCTAGATGAAATAACTTTTTAAAGTCCTTCCGAAAACTTACTTCCATAATAATATCAGATAATTATAATGGTTAATATTTTTACGAGTTTATAAGGCCATCAGCATTGCATTTCAAACTAGTGATGAAAAGGCACAAAGTATGCTCAGAACCCTTTAATTTCGGGTTTGAGATTCTTTTACATGCTGTAAATCTACAACACGGAGCCCACCGATGTATTTCCCACTTTCAATTCTCTTCCATTCACTGCATGCCCACCGTAATTTAAATCCACGACCGCAAAATAATCTAACTTTAGCTGTACTTATACATTGAAAATCTCACTTTTCTCTATCCTTCCTTGTTTCGGGAACTCCCTGCTCTTTATATCGAGGACTGTCCGTCTCATAAACAGAGCGTACTGAGCACATTCGTGGACAATATAATATATAACCAAGTTATATGATCATTTTTATTATTCTTCTGTATGTTGCACTTAATAATATAAGTTTATATTCTGCATTATGCATTATTATTTGCCAATTCATAATAAATTGTTAATATCTGTGCGGAATTAAAGAGAAAATCTTACGATCTTAATTTCATCACGAAAAACAAATTATTATTATTATTATTGTTATATTATTATTGTTATATTATTATTATTGTTATATTATTATTATTATATTATTATTATTGTTATATAATAATAATAATTATTATTATTATTGTTATATTATCTTTATTATATTATTATTATTATTATTTATATTATTATTATTATTGTTATATTATTATTATTGTTATTATTGTATTATTATTATATTATTATTATCTTATTATTATATTATTATATTATTATTATTATTATTATTATCTTTTATTATTCTTCTTATTCTTCTTGTTCTCTTTCTCTTCTTCATCCTCTTCTTCTTCTTGTTCTCTTCTTCTTCTTGTTCTCTCCTCCTCATTCTTCTTCTTCTTGTTCTCTTCTTCTTCTTCTTCTCTTCTTCTTCTTCTTATCTTCTTCTTCTTGTTCTTCTTCTTCTTCTTCTTCTTCTTCTTCTTCTATCTTCTTCTTCTTGTTCTCCTTCTTCTTCTTCTTGTTCTTCTTCTTCTTCTTCTTCTCTCTCTTCTTCTTCTTCTTCTTCTTCTTCTTCTCCTCTTCTTCTTCTTGTTCTCTTCTTCTTGTTCTCTTCTTCTTCTTCTCTTCTTCTTCTCTTCGTCTTCCTCTTCTTCTTCTTCTCTTCGTCTTCTCTTCTTCTTCTCTTCTTCTTCTTCTTCTTCTTCTTTTCTTATTCTTCTTCTTATTATTATTATTATATATTCGTATCCAGTGAGCTGTTACTTGAACCGACAGTATTACTTTCAAAAATATTGTTGTTAGATTAGAGGTTCATTTGTAAAATTATACGTGTTGAAGCCATATATATATATATATATATATATATAGTATTTTATTAATGGAAGTAGTTTGCTGAAATATTGTATTTTATTTTCCTATATTCAAAGTGATTCCGATTAAAATTATCACATTGTAAAATTTTAATACTTGTTTTATTGTTCAATATCACCAAGTTGCTTTTATGACATTTCTGGCTTTCTCTCCTGGCATTGGCGGAATTGTAATCCATTCCTTAGGTTGGAGCAGCTGGAAGGCGGAGTTACGTTATCTCAATGATATGATGGGTGGTAAATGATAATTAAACGCCAGAAGAGTCCTTAACCTAAACTTAATCTAAATTCCAAACAACGAGAAAAATTCCCTTTAAGAAAAAAATATCCAATGTTCTGACCGGAAATCGAACCCGGGACCTCATCAACTGTAGTCAGAAACGATAACAACTAACCCATGAGACTGGTCTGAATACAAAAATAAAACTGTTAAAAATGGACTTCATATCCTTTTCAAAACCAACATTTCTTTTTTCACATCGCTTTAAAAGCTCGAACCAAATTTTGAGATTTTGTTTTAAAGCAGTACATATTTTTTATGAGTTTCTGTTTACATTTTATAGTTCATTATTGTCGCGAGAATAATGAGTGGTGCTGTGAACAACCTTAGATAAAGATTTCACCGAGCGACTGTTACAAGCCAAGTATGTCCTCAGATTCATGGAGTGGTATTCACAGACGGGAAGACTTGGCATGTAGTGAATGATTTCTATATACATTTGCTTCGACCTATATTATCTCTGTTGTACCATTGTGTATCAGGCGATGATATTGTATCTTACAAGGGATGCATACTAACTCGAACTGTCTTGGAACATGTTTAAAATGTAATGTTATACCTATATTATCTCTGTTGTACCATTGTGTATCAGGCGATGATATTGTATCTTACAAGGGACGTATACTAACTCGAACTGTATTTAAAATGTAATGTTATACCTATATTATCTCTGTTGTACCATTGTGTATCAGGCGATGATATTGTATCTTACAAGGGATGTATACTAACTCGAACTGTATTTAAAATGTAATGTTATACCTATATTATCTCTGTTGTACCATTGTGTATCAGGCGATGATATTGTATCTTACAAGGGATGTATACTAACTCGAACTGTATTTAAAATGTAATGTTATACCTATATTATCTCTGTTGTACCATTGTGTATCAGGCGATGATATTGTATCTTACAAGGGATGCATACTAACTCGAACTGTCTTGGAACATGTTTAAAATGTAATGTTATACCTATATTATCTCTGTTGTACCATTGTGTATCAGGCGATGATATTGTATCTTACAAGGGATGTATACTAACTCGAACTGTATTTAAAATGTAATGTTATACCTATTATAATACATACAGTAACTGTCAAAAGTTATGTATATTTAATATATCGAAAGAAAATACAGTAATCTAAATTTAAAATTGTATAAGCCCTTTAAGACAAGACTGAGGTGGAATAATAACATTAACCATGATTTGAGGGAATTAAATATAATAATAATAATAATAATAATAATAGCTTTATTTTACCTGGCAGAGTTAAGGCCTTAAGGCCTTGTCTACCACTCAACCAGGTTTAAAAAAAATACAAACAAAAAATAGTCTTAAATCTAAATTACAATATATATATATAAACGATTACAAGTTATGAATACAATACAATTAATATTTATAATGTATTTTGATTTACTCTAAATTTAACGAATTAAATATATAATATGTACAATATATATAAAAAACAGGAAAAGATTAATGACATAGTATAAAATTAAATAAATAGAGAAAAATTAATTATTAGACAACAGGTAACTGTATAAGCGTGACTTAAAGGTACCAAGTGTGCGGCAACCCCTGATATCTTGAGGAAGGAGATTCCAGGAGCGGGCAGAGGCTACTGTGAAGGAAGTAGAATAGGAGGAAGTGCTATGAAGAGGAATTGTTAGCAGACTGCTATCTTGTGATCTAGTGTCAATATTGTGGTAAGAGGATAACTTCTCAAATCTAGACGCCAGGTAAGTAGGGATGTAGGAATTCAGAAGCTTGAAAAGTAGTGAAAGAGAGTGCAATTTACGTCTGTCAGTAAGACGGAGCCAAGAGAGGTTATTAAAGTGTTCGGAAATATGGTCATAACGGCGGATATTGAAAATGAATCGAACGCAAGCATTATGAACACGCTGCAGTCTCTGCGACAAGTCATAGTTTAGATCATTATATATAATGTCACAATAATCGAAGTGTGGTAACACAAGATTCTGCACAAGGATTTGTTTTAACGAAACTGGGAGAAAATTCTTTAAACGTCTAAGATAATGTAAGATGGAGAAAGTCTTTTTACATATGTGTTTCACTTGTGTTTGCCAGGTTAAATTTGCGTCTAGATGTAGTCCAAGATCTATTACTGAAGAAGAATAAGGGATGATTATATTATTTATAGTAATGTTTGGTAGTGTAGATATGTCAAAGGTTGTAAGCAGTCTTTGTTGTCCCATTAGAATTACTTGTGACTTGTTAGGATTTAGATTTAGACCGATACTTGAAGACCAGTTAAAGATGGATATGAGATCGTCATTCATTTTTGTCAAGCTGTTATAGAGAGAATGAGGAGGTGAATGTAGGTAAATTTGGAGATCATCAGCGTAGAGGTGATAACGCGCAGTGCTTTAGTACAGTTGGCAAGTCATTTATGTAGATTGAGAAAAGAAGAGGTCCGAGAACACTGCCCTGGGGGACTCCAGCCGGCACGTTGCGCCAAGACGAAGATCTAGAGTTTAATGAAACGTATTGTTGACGACCGTGCAGGTATGAGTCGAACCAGGATACAGCGCTGTCAGACAAGTGTAGGTGCTTGAGCTTTATCATAAGTAAGTCGTGGTCTACTGTGTCAAAAGCTTTGCTGAAGTCAAGTAAGGTTAAAGGAGTCAATTGACGTCTGTCCACGGCTTCACGAATATCTTCAGTAATTTTTAGCAAAGCTGTGGTTGTGCTATGGCCATATCTAAAGCCGGATTGATAAGGATCGAGGAGGTGATTTTCTTGGAGATATTCAGTCATTTGCTTATGTACAATATGTTCCAGGGCTTTAGATAATGTCGGAAGGATGCTAATCGGTCGGTAGTCAATACAGTTAGCAGGTGTACTTATTTTTGGTATAGGCCGAACTCTAGACTGTTTCCATACAGTAGGGAAGATAGAAGTTATAAGGGAAGCATTAAAAATATGAGTCACTGTGGGTAGTATAATGTCAATGATTTTATTTAGCATTAAAATGCTGATGTTATCTGTTCCTTGTGCATTGGATTTAATCCGCTTGAGTGCTTTTTTAACGTCTATAGGCGAAATGTCGTTAAAGTGAAATTTATCTCTTCCTATATGGGGGGATGGGGATAAGTCTTTAAGAATGTCTGTTTTAGTCTTGTTGTCTGGAGGTGTCATGGGTATTGAGGTAAAATGTTCATTTAAGTCATCTACAGAAATGTCTATAGAGTCAGTTGAGGGATTCAACTGTCTAAGTCCCATTGCACGGAGATTTCGCCAAGTGTCCCGTGCACTTATTTCAGGTCCGATTATACTGTGGGCGTGTCGCAGTTTGGCATTGCGTATAGTTTGTGTAGTTGTGTTTCTAAGTTGTTTGTACAGTTGCCAGTTCTCGTCATTTTTATGTCGTCTGTATGTTCGGTATGCTTTGTCTCGTTTTGACATAAGTTCACGTATTGAGTCATTCATCCAGGGTGCAGGGGGGCGGGAAAATCTTCGGGTTTTTACTGGTGCATGTCTATCATATAGTTGTAATATCAGTGTATTAAATGTGTCTACTTTTTCATCAACTGATCTAAGATTCCATATTGTGTACCAAGCTAGTTCTAAAGCGTCTGATTTTAGTTTAGTATCGTCTATGTTTTGTAAATTTCTGTACGTAATCAATTTAGAGCGTCTTTTAGGACGTATATATGGTATGATTGGAAAACATTAGCTCACGATAGGGATGAATGGAGAGCGTATATCCGCGCGGCCATGAACTTACGGGTTCGATAGAGCCAGTGACTTAGTTAGTTACATTGCATTGCTTACTTATATTAGATTTAAAATTAATGTTTATCCTAATATTATCAATTTATTACAAAAAAAATAGAATTTAAAATTATATAATTTTGATTTTAATTATATAGTCAATACTAATAAAATTCATTGTTAAAACCGTTGAGGTGGAGAGTCATAAAATAAGTTAAAACACCTTCTTAGGTAAAATCCGTCGTCCTCAACTTTTAAAATATGTGATCTTTATGCATGTAGGCCTTTCAGGACATCCGTCCCATCTTCAGCAGTTAATTCTTCGCTACAGCACCCAGGTTGATGTTTGATGCTGCTGATCCTAATGTAGCTTTGTCGTGACTAAAGCTTCTTCCTGATGATATCGTATAGTGGGTTGTTTAGTGTGGGAGTGCTTTCATTTATTAAAAGCTTGTTGTCTATTTCCTTGATAATTTCCAGGTCTTCCAATATGTTGATTCTAGTTCGATTTCCCACTTTGCGTACTATTGTAAGGGTGTCTTCTATTGAGTTCATTCTATGGCCGGCGTTTATTATGTGCTTAGCATAATTAGAATTTCCATATGCGTATACGAAATCGTTACGATGTTCTTTAAATCTTATGTTGAAGCTTCTTTTCGTTCTACCTATATAGAACTTGTCACAGTCTTTGCATGTCAATTTATTATGCTTTTCTATTTTGTTACTTATTATATTTTTATTTTTTATTATTCCGGCTTTTACAATGAATATACATTTTTCCGGTACCCATGTTCACAGTTAACTACACATTTGTTTCAACACATTTTTCCATTCTTGTCTGTTCATCCATATATCTTCTTCTATTTCACATTCCCTCTTAGTTTCATTAATTCCCTGAATCAACGTAATATTTGGTCTATCCTTCTTTTTCCTTCCCTGTGGTTCAAAATCCATGATTATCTTAGGTAGTCTTCCTTCTTCCATCCTTCTAATGTGTCCGTACCAATTTAATTGTTTCTTCTTTATAAAATCTAATATTGAATATTGTACCTGCATTTTTTCTTGTATATATGGATTTCTGATTTTATCCTTCCTGGATATTCTTGCAGCACGTCTCCAGTAGTCCATTTCAGTGGCGAGTATTTTTTTTTTCATTTGTGCATTTAAAGCCCACACATCAGCTCCATATGTAATAATGCTTCTGATTATTGTATTAAAAATAGTTTTTTATGTTTCTTTGAAGATATGTTTGTCCCATACTATTCGATTTAGGGCATTATTTACTTTATTATTAGTTTTATGGGCTATTTTAAAGCTTTTATTTATTTTTCTTATTTTAATTATATAGATTATGAAAAGAAGTAGTCATGTGTGCACGTACAGATGGAAATTCAAAGCAGTAAAATATTTTCAGTCCTGTTTGTTTACCTCGTGCGTATACAAGATAGGTTTATTACAGTTTATTTGTGCTATTGATTCAGTGACAATCAAAAATGTATGGTACTATTCTTGCAGTAAGTAAGAGGCATCGGAGATTCAGAAACAATTTGAGATATAAGACCCTCACGGTAAGACTACTTAATCAGGCGAGAATCAATAAAAAAAGTCAGTATTTGCCAACAGACGTCGAACAACAATTCAAAGAATTATTGACTAATATAGTTGTTCAAAATCTCTATAATGTCGCTATTAAAATGGGCGACTAAAGAAGATGGACTGAACATGCTGAAAGAAATATTATTAGGACTGTAAAAAAAATCCAAGAATAACTGCACCTAAAATAATTTACGGATTAAAAAATAATATAGACGAAAATATTGGAAGGGTCATATAGAAAGAATAGAAGAAAACCGGCTTGCAAAAAGAGCTAAAGAAGATAGACCAATGGACGGAAGAAGAACAAGAGGAAGACCAGCCAAGAGATGGATAGACAGTGAATGCAAATCCAGTACGTCTTCCTCCGAGGAGTGATTTTGGAAATAAACAGAATGAAAATCCTACAAATTAAGTTTAAGAAGAGAAGAAGAAGAAAAATAATATGAAAAGGATGTATGTGTTACTACTGTGAGAATATATCTAAGATCGAACGGCTACCAGGGCTGAACGGCCCTCAGAAAATACTACATTAATGAAAATAATATATTTAATCTCTGTGAAAGAATAACATATTACCAAAATGCTTATCTTCAGCACGTATTACGCATGAATGAACAGCGCATACCAAAAATAATGTATAATTATAAACCAAAAGGGAGAAGAACGTTGGGAAGACCATTGAAGAGATGGAAGGACCAACTCGACCTATAATGAGATCGGAACAGGCCATTGGGCCGAATCCTTGTTGTTGATGATGATGAATGAAAATAACAGAAAGAAAAGATTAGCATTTGCTAAACCGCATCAAAATCTGAGTCTGCATTCTGGAACAAAGTAGTGTTTATATATGAGAGCACATTTAATACATTCAGTCAGATGGAAGAGTTTCAGTATGGAGAAAGAAGAACGAAGAATCTAATTCTCAGGATCTTCTTCCAACAGTGAAGTATGGAGATGGGCCCATATAGGTATGGGAGTGTATGAGTGCAGCTGGTGTGGAGAATCTGCATTTAATTGACGGGAAAATGGATGTTACAGTGTACATGAACATTCTGAAAATCAAACTCCGTCAAAGCACCGAAAATTTAGTTTTTAGTAATGATTTTGTGTTGATACAAGACAATGACCCCCAAATACATGCCAAGTGTACTAGGCTTTCATTTCTTTACTATAAACCAAAATGCATGAAAAGCACACTTGAATCTCCTGAAATAAACCCAATAGAGTCCGTGTGGAATTATTAAAAGGAAAATTCGAGGAATATCTATATTCTCTGAGCAAGAATTGAAAACAGATCTTTTGGGAAAATGACACCAAATCCCTCCTAATTTGATTGCAAAGTTGGCAAGTTTCACGCATTGCAGAGTAGAATCTGTGATAGCATCAAAGAAATATTCTACCATATATTAGGACCTTTTCATGTAAGGGTTTCGTCAGAATTTCAATTGTACGATCGCTTTTGAATATTTAATTTGTTTTTCATTTTTTTTTAATTTGTATAAACATATTCCGAAAATGATATTATTATCGTTAATTTTGAATAAAACTTGTTTATTTTGTTTGAAATAGCTATGTTAGAAAATAATATAGTTTATTATTTTCTATACAAGTTATTAGATAAACAAATAAAACAATGAAATAAATATTAATTTTAGTTGGAATAATTAAGTGTAATATGACTTTTGACGCTAACTACAAAAATCATTCATCTGTGAAATTATGTGCCAGTGTGCTGTTTCCAAAATACGATAAGTGGACATAAACACATCTAACAAAATTGTTCACGAACTTTTGATAACAGAAAAAATCAACTGAAGTAAAGTCGTTTAATGTTTTCATTTGTTTTACATTTTAGTAAGAGAATTTTGAGTATAGCGCCATCCGGAAGTCAGTGTACCGGCAGTAAATTCGCTGCTTTAAACGGTCTAGTCAGTGCGGTATTTACTTTATGTTGTTGTCTAATGTGCTGCATCTAACACTGAAGTCATTAGCAGTCTTGCTCTCCAATACTTTGAGGTCTTAAAATCTTTGTTTGATGGCGATACAGTTGTTCAGATAACCTTCGTCCATTTCTTCATCAGGGTGATTGTATAAAATGCATTTCTTCATCAGGGTGATTGTATAAAATGCATTTCTTCATCAGGGTGATTGTATAAAATGCATTTCTTCATCAGGGTGATTGTATAAAATGCATTTCTTCATCAGGGTGATTGTATAAAATGCATTTCGGTGAAAGCAGAACATTGATTTTGTGAAGGTGTTTTGCCAGGCAGTCGTGGCCCGTTGTCATCCTAAAATGTGCTACTTCTGTTTTTCTTGGTATGTTCGGTATATCAGTATGTTTTATTAGGCATTCCCATTTTTTTTTGTTTCTGGCCACTGTTTGAAGTCTATTGTTATTCATAATTTTGAATTTTAATTTTATGTGGCGTTTCACTGAGGAGTAAGGTGTTGGTTTAGATCTAGGCATTTGTTCAATGCGAGATCCTTTTTTGGCGAGGAGATCGGCTGTTTCGTTGCCGGCAATCCCACAGTGGGAGGGTAGCCATTTGAGGACAACTTCTTTGCCACAATTTTGCAGGTCAGTAATAATATCATAGCATTCTTTGCAGTCAAAACTTTTGGCAAGTAAATTGCCTGTATATCTGCTTTGGAGTCACAGAGGAGCACTAATTTGGAAATCATGGCTTTTAGTGTTAATAGGTTTTGGAGAAAAATTTTTATACGAGTAGCATGAATTTCGACAGGTTTTTCGATTTCGCATCGATTTTTTTTTTGTTCCTCGTCCAGCATGACAGTAAAACGGAAAAAGGGAGCATGTTCCTCCTGCATGTTCCTGCATTTACTTTATAAAGCCTGTAATAGTGGTAGGAATAAATGGACGGAAGCGACTCAACTGTATAGACATTAACAGGTTTAACCCTGGGACCTAACGGTTAAACTTTGCATTAATATTTCTGATTGTGAGGTCACAGTGACCCCTCACATAATTATAGTTTAAAAACTTGTTTATTTTAATAGGATTTGTATAAGGTTTTCTACTTTATCATATTATGTATTCTAGTAAATTAAACTTCCATATTAATACCATTAAGCAGACGAGTGAGGGTCAGGGACTACATAACTAATTAACTATATAACTATCTCACATTGTAAACACACGCCAGATCAATGAAATGTTATTTTGACAGTTCACTACATGAAGCACAAAGGAGGGGCCTGTGATCATTCCACATGGGATTATTGCAATAATTCCATAGCTAACATATTTTTTTCTAGGGCAGAAATTGCATATTTTTCTTCCACTGAAAGCTACAATTTCTGTCATGTTGTTGTGCACCTGTTTCTGTTGGACTCCAGGATTTTTAAACTGACCCAAACCTTTTGGCGGCACTATGACCCAGGAGTAGACTCAGCCTCTAACGGAAATGAGTACCAGACGCTTGTTCTAGGGTAAAGGCGGCCGTCATGCAGGGCTCTACAACCCGACTGATATCAAGTGCCAATTGTACAGAAAATGTGGGAGCCTTAACCTCCTACTACCCCTAAGGCCTCTTGAGGCCTGTAGTGGGATCACTTTACTTTACTTCACTTTACCATCACTTCTGTTTACGAGTTTACTTATTTCATCACCTGTCAGCCATTTACTTGAAGATGCCATTAAAAATGTAATAAAGTAAAATAAAAAGTACCAATTAATATATTAAAAGAAATTACTGATTCACTAACATAGATAATTACTATATAATTGAAAGACTTGACAGCCTATAGGCCTATTCACGAAATTTAGTTTGAAGAAAAACACAAATTATTACCTGAAGGTGGGGATTGTATGACCCCATCTACTACCGTAACAGATATTTCCCTCTCCCTCTTGTAAACTATTTTATCGAAACTTACAAAACTCTCACAACTTAAAGAACAAGATTCGAACTGAATTATCCAATGCTCTGAAAAAGTGAGTCCGAAATTACGAATTTTCAGATGAATAAACGTATCTTCTGGGTCGCCATGACTGCACCATTAAGATCCAGGGTTAAGGAGAAGTATGGCTTAAGACTGTGTCAAGGTTTGTCACAGTTCGACTATATGTGACATCAGTGCATTTAAGTCACCCGCTGTCAGAACACTTAGATAACGTATGCAATAAAAACTGTGTCCCTACAGGTAGAACATACACCACTGAGTTATTTAGTTTATTCAGTATACATTGCTTTCATAGTTACCAGACTGTAGTATCGAAGGGCATGTTTATTTACATTCAAAGTCATTTCTCATAGTGCGCGTGATAGAAGATACAGTGCATGCATAGGTAACTTCCTATTTAACTGGTCCCGGTCCCTATCAATGGTTACACTGGGTAACAAATTTTCACTTTCAGAACATTACACTAACTTTGAGATATGTCATAATATATTTCAGGTGTGCTGAAACCGAATCTGCAAACGGTTTCCTTGTATCACGTCAGGATTTTTTGCAAAACATAGATTAGTGCAACGCTCAATGCACAAATGCAGTGGTTTGAAGACAAACTTCTTTTATGATGTTTTAAGAAAATAATAATGCAGTCACTGTTAGAAATGACTAAATATTGCAATATTGTTAATTTAATTGCCAACTTAATACATAGTGATAAAGAGTAGTTAATCTTCAGTATCCAATGTGATCTTCTCTTTTTTATGTGTAGGTTTTTCCTGTAGGCTTCCTTTTATAAACACTTCTAGGAGTTTCCCTCTTCATCATCCAAGAGTAGTCGGCGAGCATTATAGTGCTCCACCTGCTTTGGTATCTTCTTTTTAATTCCTTGAGATTTTGTTGGAATCTCTCCCCCAAATTCTTCACTGTAGTCTCCAAGATTCTCTCGAATGTAGTCCAGTGAGAATGTAGCATGTGGACCTTGAGACTCATGTCACATCAAAGTTCCTTGATTGCATTCAACATTTTGTTTACCAAGTTTTTGTAATCTAGGTCCTTTATATTACCTTGAAACTTTGTCGCAACATATCGGAATGATTGCCATGCTAACAACTCCTTCGAATTTATTTTATTTTCAAAAGTATTATCACGAAGCAGCTTCCTGATATCCGGCCTGTAAATATACCTTCTTTCACTTTTGCATGGCTTAAACCTGGGAACTTTTCACAAATGTACAAGAAGCAATGCCCTTCCTTGTCCTAGGCCTTGAAAAATTGTTTCATGAGCCCAAACTAAATATGGAGAGGAGGTAAGAGAACATCAGATGCCTCAATAAAACTCTTCTTCTTAATATTTTTGAACCAACATTCCACTATCTTCGGGGCCATTATTTCTTAATCCAACGTTGTGCCTTTGCCCGACTGTCCCACTCGCAAATGAAACACATATGTTTTGTATAACCTAACTGTTGACCCATGAAGAGTGAGATAGCTTTGAAATCTCCACACACTTGCCATCCATGTTCTTCATATTTTGTCTTGGTCAACAGTAGTTTCAGGTTTTCATTAGACTCTTTGTGAATCACCGAGTAACCAACTGGAAGTGAAGCATACAAATTCCTATCATGTAGGACAAACTGCATTTTGACGCATCAATAAAAAGTCTCCATTCAATAGGGCCATAACTATAATTTCTGAGGAAATGTGATGTGATAGGATTTTTCTGAGTTCAAATCTGGATTCTGTGTGCAAGTTTCACCCTAGAAACAAAATAGACTTAAACATGAACATAAATTTGCAGGTATTGTGAAACAAGGTTTTTCAAAAAATTACACATAATGGAAATTCGTAAACTATAATTTCTGAGAAAAATGTGACGTAATAGGATTTTTCTGAGTTCAAATCTGGATTCTGTGGGTACATTTCACCTTAGAAACGTTAAGAAGTTCTATGCAATGAAACAATTGTTGCTCAGTATTATTAATAGAAATGGAACATTTCCTTCCTCAACACGATATCAGCGAATGGTTGATGCGACCATTGTACATGACGTCAGAGGGAAGGTGGTTAGAATAGTTTTGTGTACCATCTGATTACAGTAATAGTTTAGAATAACCAATTTGCATTAGTTTTATTTCACCCCAAATGTTCCGAACAGTCAGTGCGCAACTTTATATATATATATATATATATATATATATGTGTGTGTGTGTGTGTGTGTGTGTGTGTGTGTGTGTGTGTGTACACTTTGTAAGTCTGAATGCTGCTCTTGTTTACATCTGACCGCTGTTCAGAGTTCGAAATGACCTCTAGTGTATGGTTGAAGCTTAGTCTACCTCGGGTCATTGGAAGGAGCGGTTTCATCTCCGTTATTAAGCTGCTAGACTACGAACAACAGTCTGTTAATCTATTAAACTGAGCAATTACTGGGTGGCTGAGGCTAATTGGGATTTCTGGATCTTTGATCTGGTCAAAAACCCTGATGGAACTGATATTTAACCTCTGGGGTGAATTTCAGTGAAGTCCGGAGGGTCTAACTTAGCCAAATCCACTCTCTTCACCTGTAAGTTGGGGCCCCTCGGGACCTTCTTAAGATCTTTTAAGATTTTAAGATGCAAAAGAGAGAGTGGGTTGTGGAAAGAAACGGGAAACTACCACACCTATATATCCCTAGTAAAGCTGCAAACATAGCTCCTAATGCTCTTGAGCAGAACACTATGAATGCAATGAGCAATTACTGATCCTGTTATAGCCTTCGATTTAGATGTTTTGATTTTCTTAAAATGGCCTTGTTCTGATCTTTTGCGAATGACATACTTTATATAAAATGTACTTGCAATTATTTTTCGAACGAATGCACTTATAACAGTTTCTTCTCCGTTTTCACAACCGTTATTCTTGTCCAATGTGTCTGTAATAATTTTAAGTCCTCATAACAGTTTTTCATTAACGTATCACTTAACATGCGTGTCTCATCCTTCTTTTCACATGCAGGTGCAGGCCTCAAAGTTCGACGTACCTTATATCTCGGTAGATTAACGACATTGCGGTTAGCTACCTTCTGCCTATCTGCCGCTATTAAGTGCAATTTATGAAGCATGCACCAAAAAGAATCTCTCATACTCACATATAACAGTTAGGCCAGAGAAGTTAGAATATATAAAAAGAAATCGTGGCCACTTTTTCATCATCATCATAGTGCATTCTCGAATTTAGGTAATTTGTTGACCTGTTTCGGCCTCAAGAGAAACACCATCCAAAAGTCTTTTGAGTGGACGTCCTGGTCTTCTTCTTCCTGTAGGTTGATATCTTAACATTTGTTTGGGTATCCTGTGATCTTCCATTCGATAAACATGTTGCATCCACCTTGACTTATAATCAGAAATTTTGTTCTCTAAAGGTTCCATGTTCAAAGCGACAATTAACAAACAAATCGAGATAATTGAATGCATATGTTTTGGATAAAATCGATGTGGGACAAACAGGTGCAAAAAATTCATAAAGATACCAAAACGTGGAGTTTTCACTTTTCAGCTATGAAGAAAAATTAATTTGGAAAAAAAAAGTTATAGCGCTCCAAAAAGATGAACCTACGAGGTCTGAACAGATAAAAATCCTACCGGAATCTATCACCTTCACCATTCTGATCACTCGGGAGTGCGGCACCTTTAAGGGCGAGGATCTATCTGATTTTGTACTGGAATCAATCGCGTTCATGGATATATGAAAACCGTGTTTCTTTCAGGCTTCTATTATTGCCAAATAACTGTAATTAGCAACGGAAAGAGCTCTAATGTAGTCCTTCCAAAAGTTAAGCAAGGATAACCCTCTCCATACACCTATAAAAGATTGTGATGCAAACATAGTACCATTGTAATAATTTAAAATTGTACCCAAAGATCAGTACCAACCTTCTATAATTCCTTATGGTAGTTATATTAATTTGTGGGACCACAATGAAAACAGAATCATTACGTCTTCTTCTTCTTCGGCTTTCCCCCACTTATAGGTTTGCCGTCTTCAGTTTCCATTTATCTCTATCATTCCAATCTTCCTCTTCCAAATTCCGATCATCCATTATAGTTCTGACGTAGGTTTTCCATTTCCATCTTGGTCTGCCACGTTTATTTCTTCCAGGGGGTGACCATTGGTATATATGTTTTGGCCATCTTTCATTTTCCATTCTTTGTACATGGCCATACCATTTAAGTGTTTGATTTTCAATCTTCTTAACAACAGATGTGGTGACATTCATTTCTCTCCACAGGAATTCATAATAAAAAATTACGTCTTCTTAGAATATTATAATCTGGAGAATTCATGAAGGCAGGTTCTCCTAAAATTCAAAACACTAATATTCTACTAAAACTACGTTTTACCACAGATTGTGTAAATCGACAAAAAATTATTTATATTCATTCGTTTCTCTGTTCTTTTAATAAGAATATTACGTACATTAGACTATAGTGCCCTATAAGATTATTGTTAATTTAAGAGTTTGTATTAAATACAATTATAACATTCGCATTAATTCACACAAATTTGATGTTATTGTATATATGGCTTAACTTGACAAAGAGAGAGGTGGAGATATAAGGATAGATCCTTGAGCGCTTTCGCCAGTTACAAAAGAAAGAACCCACCCTGTTGTCATTTTTCGTCTTCCCCCTTCCCCCTAAAATCTGGTGAAGAAACACCGACAACACTCGTGCGACTGTGAGAGGTGAGCATAGTTGTCTCTTTCTACAAAGTTCTTGCAAAGTTAAGCCAGACGGACTATAATACATGTAAGGAGTGTGGAAAAAACGATAATCGTAATGAAGTTGATTCTTGTTTCTGTTGTGAGGAAACTAAATAATTAATTATATAAAGTGGATTGAAGATTATTACTTTATTCTAACACTGAAATTAAAGAAAATAAGGAAATGTAGAAAACATAGTATTAAAAAGAAAACAATAGTACGATAAGCAGTATTAACTGATAGCAACCCACTCCCACAAGCATTGCAATATGTACATTAAATTTTATGGAAGGCAATTCTAGAATGTGTAAACATATTCATAAATACATTCAGGGAAAGGGAGTACAAATACCAGTTCTTATTAACACTCAGCGTTCATATAAATATCCCGCGCCGTAATCGAGTGCTCTAAGGCATCATGGCTTGGAGCAGAGCTGCGGATACCCATGAGAGAAGAGCTTGTTTCTGCCGTTATAGGACCAGTACCCTCTCAGCATAGCAGTATCGTGAGGAATTTGGATAGCTACACTACATGGTGCTTCCAGGTTGAGAAAAGCAGCTATAACTGCTGGAATATTCGACATTTTAACATACATCATCACACTGGCTATCTCTGTAAATGGCTCATGTGAGCAGCCAACTTATGGCCCTTTTGCCCTGTAGAGTTTATTTTAGAAAAAAATTATATATATGTGTGTGTGTGTGTTTGAGTTTGAGAGTGCTTGTGTGTGTGTTTGCCTGTCTGTGTATGGAACAGTCCATATAATGTCTACTGTTGTCCACTAGACCGTTTGTTCCACTATAGAATATCCAACCACTGTGTTATTATATGTAAATCTTCCATAGCACTTAACATATGTGATGAGTCCACTAGACATTCGATAAATAAATCCTAATATGTGTACTGATAATG
Organism: Diploptera punctata; assembly: GCA_030220185.1. Classification (NCBI taxonomy): domain Eukaryota; kingdom Metazoa; phylum Arthropoda; class Insecta; order Blattodea; family Blaberidae; genus Diploptera; species Diploptera punctata. The sequence continues at coordinate 3,629,953 of JASPKZ010008364.1, read as the reverse complement.
GGGTACGCCGTAGCGTAGTGGTTAAGGCACTGCGCTACAAGTTGGAAGGTCGAGGGTTCAAGTCTCGATGGGGTCAGGATTTTTAAACTGACAAAAACCTTCTGGCGGCACTATGGCCCTGGGGTCTACTCAGCCACTAACGGAAATGAGTACCAGACGCTTGTTCTGGGGGTAAAGGCGGCCGTCACGCAGAGCTGACAATCCGGCTGACATTAAGTGCCGATTGTTTAGAAAAAGTGGGAGCCTTAACCTCCTACTACCCCAAGGGCCTTCCGAGGCCTATAGTGGGATTGCTTTACTTTACTATGTGTACTGATAATGTGATATTAAAACATATATATTCTGTCTAAATATTTTACAACTGATCAATGATAAATCAAATGCAATATTTGGAAAAAGTTTACTTTAACTTACCTGATATATTTTCGAAGTCCTATAGAACAACAGTGCGTATGCGCCAGAGTTTATAGAGCCAGCGATAATCCACCATCGAACGACATATCGATTATTAACGTTGTTTGGATTATTATCGTTTTTATGTATTTAGACACTTTCAAAATGTAATGAACCTAAAAGCTAACTAACTAACTCATACTCAACCTAATTCAGTTACTCTAACCTAGGGTGGATCCCATGAAACGCCCTTTTTTCTTTCACTCCTTAATAATCGCAACCATCGATAACCCACTGGTTCCAACTATGTAATATAATCTCTGGAGAAAATAGCAAGTCACCATGACAATATGTGTATTTGAATAAATACTTAAAAATTCTAAAATAAAGTTATAAAAATTGTTTTAAATATTTTAAAATATTTAACATTGTTACTAAATACAGAATAGGTGTTATGATTCCCAACAATAAACAGAAAAGTCAAGGGTAAGTGTTTGTAAACTTGAGCCCAATATTTATCTCGACCTTAAGGTAAGTAACCGTGGTATTTTCAAAGTGGACCAAAAGTAATAGTGAACCAAGTGGAGTGAACAGAAAAATTCCATTGTATATTAAAGAAATTGGACAAGCATATCTGTGGACATTAGGCACGAATTGAACATCACATCGAAAAGATCCCACGTATTTGACCAAAATTCACTAATTCTCTTCTTGTGATCAAAACATTGATAGTTCAGTTAATTTAACTTCCCATTCACCACTAGCACTTTATGTAGACTACTGCATTACTAACGATATATATTTTAATCACATTTTCGCTTACGTCAATTAAAATACATTATCAAAGATAGTTAAATAAAGACATATTGCATAGATACGTACTATGTATTTACGTACACAAACAATAAACAGTGAAGCATTTTTCATAAGTAATGTCAGGAGTGATTACCAAATTATCGATGAATTCGCGACGCCCGAAGTGAGGAGTGAATTTATCTAGAGAATTTGGAAATCAAGAGTGGCATTTGTTAGGACTATTTAACTAATAAAATTAAGCTGTTTACTCACAAATTATTATTTAAATATAGTTACTTACTTACTTACTTACTCACTGGCACTATCGAACCCGTAGGTTCATGGCCGCGCGGACATACGCTCTCCATACATCCCTATCCTGAGCTAATACTTTCCAATCATTCCCTGTATAATCTACTTCCCTCAAATCATAGTTAATGTTATTCTCCCACCTCATTCTTGGTCTAACCAACTGGGCGTTTTCCCTCTGGCTTTCCTACAAGAAGCTTCCATGCAAGTCTTTCATTCCCCATACGTGCAACATGTCCTGCCCATCGCAGTCTACGAGACTTAACTGTTCTTATTATATCTGGCTTCCTATAAAGACCATGTAGTTCATTGTTATGTAGTCTTCTCCTTCACCTGTCTGTTCATTCTCTCTTTGGTCCAAAAATTTTCCTAAGTACTTTATTCTCAAATACTTGTAATCTCCTTTCCTCCCTTAAAGTAAGAGTCCATGTTTCGCACCCATATAATATAACTGGTTGAATAATAGTTTTATATATTTTCAGTTTAACGTTTTTTGAAAGGAGTTGGGATATCAAGAGTCTCTGCAATGCATAATAGCACGCATTTCCAGAATTGAGCCTATGTTTAATTTCTTTGTGCATCTCATTCCTATTTGTGATTATTGTTCCTAGGTATTTGAATTCAGCCACTTCCTCAAAATTTCCCTCATTTGTCATTAGCTGTCCATTTCCATTATATAATGAATTTCTACATGTGACCATATATTTAGTTTTATTGATATTTACTTCCAGTCCTAATTTCTTAGTGTTACTCAATAGTGTGTGCGTGTTATCCTTTAGTATCTCCTCGCTATCGGCCAATAATACTACATCATCAGCATAAACTAACAGCTTATTAATACCACTGAGTTGTAAGCCTTCCTCATTCTCTAAAGATTTAATTGCATGCTCTAGTACAAAATTAATAGTTATTTTAAAATATTTATATATTTAATGTAAACGGCGATGTTTGAAAACAAATGAGAAACTTTATGCTTCACTTGTTTATCACTGCAATCAAATCATATTAGGTATTGCCAAAGGATCGCAATATTGTAAGAACGCACCATAGTGGAGAAAAAATGAAACACATCAAACTGTACATTAATTAATTTCTGATGTCCTGTGATTTAAATAAATCAATTATATTTTTCTGGAACGTTATTACCTGCGAAAAATAGTTTAAGAAACTGCAAAAATGGTTTATTTTTTGTGGTAAAATCAATTGCTACAAATGTTTGTATATTATCTCCCGCAACCACGATAAGGTTACATTCGTGCATTATATATACAATCTGGTAGTCACATGTAGTCACTGCAAAATCATGCTATGACCTATTCAGAATGTTAAAAAGGAGGAGCTTTATTTTACAGTGATAAAATTAAACTGATAAACTCGAGGTGAAAAAGACTGTGATTGATTGTAAATAAAAAATCATTGAAATGTAAATTGGTCATTGACTCCCATTTGGAGCATGAGTTAAATTACATAAATTATAATTCTGGAGCAATTTTTAGAATAATTCGGAGTTTTATTCCTTGTACATTTTGTTAGCATTTTTCCACATTCTAATTTTAAACAAATATCCACCGCTGTGGTCTCGAGGTAGCGTGCTACCATGTCTCGCAACGACCCCGGATTCGATCCCCAGTCGGGACAAGTGCACTGGGTGAGGTTTTTTAGGGGTTTTACCTCACTTGTAAGACAAAGTCAGGAAACTTTAAGGTCCAAACGGCCCCCGAACATCGTATGATCAACATTATCATTCATATTCGCCTTAGATTAAGTTTAGGATTAAGAACTCTCCTGGCGCACCACTATCGTCATCATCATCTTCCGTCATATCATCGGGGTAACCATAACCCCACCTTCCAGGCGCCCCATCCTCAGAACTGGGATACAATTATGCCAATGCCAAGAGAGAACATCAGAAATGTCGAAATGACAACCTGGGGCATTGAATAAAAAATTAATAAATTATTTAGTACATTAATTGTCATAAGTAATGCCACGAGCGATCTCCAATATATCTAGATGATTTTGAAATCAAGAGTGGCATTTTTTAGGACTGTTTAACGAATAAACTTAAGTTGTTTACTCACAATATAGTTATTATAAAATATTTATATATGTAATGTAAATGGCGATGTTTGAAAATGAATGAGAAATGGTTGGTTATGTTTCATTTGTTCATCACTGAACTTGATCATACTATTTATGGCCAAATAGGATAGCAATATTCTAAAAATGCACCCTGGTGGAGAAAAAATGAAAGGAGGAGGAGCTTTCTTTATTTTGGTAATCAAAATTAGATAATTATCGAGGTGAAACACGACTGTGATTGGTTGTAAAACAAAATTCATTGAAACGTGGTTGGTCATTGACTCCCATTTGGGGTATGAGTTAAATAGTTACAGTTGTTTTTATTTTTAAGAACGAAAGGTGATGAAAGGTTGTCAAAAAAGAGTTTTGGATTTTTGAAGGAGAGTTAGAGATAGACCAAAATCACCTGGATGTAATACAACAGGAAAGCGATGAATGAAAAACGATAGCAACTACGAGGTTTGGAAGATAGATTTAGAAAAAAAAGTGCGTATTATATTGTTCACAGGAAGATGTGATAATATGTTTTAAATATGTTTATGAAAATTATTTTCATTTTCAAACGAAATATAGTGAGCGAAAACCGAAAATGCATACTTTAATTTCAGGACACGCGCCTAAGAGATATTTTTAACGCTGCCGTAATGGGACTGTTTTTTCGCGCGTTACCGTCGAAGCCGCTCATACATACTATACTTCACTTTTCAATGGCAGCGGAACTACAATTAATCCAAGATACGTAAAAAGACATACAGTATACGGTACTATATAATCTAAGGTTATTAGTAAGTTTTAGTTTTTTATAATGCGGAATTTTGTCAAATGTGGAAAAAATTGGTCCCATGCGATTCCGCTTTGAGCAAGTTTTTCTGTATGTATATATATATATACCGTGTTCCAAAATGATAGACGGGGTTTTAAGTAGTTGGTATAGCTTTACAAACGAAAATGGATGTGTGATTATTTTCTATAATGAAAGAAAAACTGTGAAAGTTTCATATCCTGTATGCAGTAATTTGTTTCTTGTCATTACGTCGTCAGCGTTAAATTAGTGAAAATGGCGATTCCTGTACATAAGTCATTCTGTGTGTTTCAATTTGCGAGGTCTAGTTCCATAGTTGCAATGGAGCGAGATTTCCGATGGCTATTTGGAACTGATCCTCCGACAGATAAAAGTATCCATCGATGTTATAAACAGTTAAAAACAACTATGTAGATGTATCTGTAAAAGGAAATATCCAGGATGTCCACAAACCACCAAATGATGCGTCGGTCCGGATGATATGAGTATTTCCATACCATCCACGGTTTCCCGATCTCACACCTTGTGATTTTTTTCCTGTGGGGGTATGAAGAACCATGTGTACTTGCCACCACTTCCCGTCGACCTTCCAGACTTAAGAAGGATTGTTAGTGCTGTTGAATCCATTACTCCAAATCTGCTGACCAAGGTTTGGGAGGAATTCGTCTATCGGCTAGATGTGTGCCTTGTGATGAAAGGTGCTCACATCGAACACTTATAAAGTATGTTATGAAAATTTCAAGGATTTCTCTTTAATCCCATGTAACTTTTGTTCTTTTATATATATATATATATATATATATATATATATATATATCATGAAAGGGAAATTAAATAACTTAGAAACCCAGTCCAATATTTTGGAATACCCTGTATATATATATATATATATATATATATATATAGTAATAATAAGAAATATAGCAATAATAATAATTATTATTATTATTATTATTATTATTATTATTATTATTATTATTATTATGCCATTAAGTAAGAACTACCAATTAAAATATGTATATTAAGGGGAAGGTAATATTCAATTCAAAATAAAGGACATATAAATTTAATTTTCTTTTAAATCATTCCAATGTCCAGTGGCCCCTAATTTCCTCTGGTAAGGAATTCCAGATATATGAAGTAGAGGTAGCATACGGTATTGAGTGAAATACTTATAAATAAAATCATTAACTTTTCTGAGTGAATTATTTTGATCGAAAGTTTATATTTTGATGAAAAAAAAAATTTTAATTCAACTTTATTGGAGAAATTAACTCATTGACACTATTGGACACTTATGCTCTTCATACATCCCTATCCTGATCTAATATTTCTAATCAATTCCTGTATGATTCAGTTCCCTCAAATCATGGTTAACGTTAATCATACACCTCATTCTTGATTTACCTACGGACTATCAATATGTCTAAAACTCTTGTGAGCCACCGTTGAGGTTACAATTTTAAGAAACATAAAACAGTACCCGAGATGCTCAGTCGTCCTTAATAATCAGCAGTGTAGTTTCGTAGGAGGCCTTTCGAGAACTTAAGTCTCATCATCTATTTTCAGTTTGGTACTGACTTGCTGGTAATGATTTTGTTCAGAGGGTTCATTACCAGCAACAGTCAGTACCAAACTAAAAGCAGAAGATGAGACTAAAGTTCTCGAAAGGCCTCCTAAAAAACTACACTGCTGATTACACAGAGCAACAAAAATTTTTTTTTTTGTCTCAGAAAGAAAAATATGTGATTCTGGTAGTATTTTTTCTCCTGAATTCAATATGATATCGGTTTTTCTCCATCACGCAAGGTTTCCGAGAGACAGGCATTTATAATTTCAAACACTTCAATATTTTTTACATTCGTAACTACACAATATTCGAACATTCGGACTCGCCTAGAAAGTACGAAATGACGATTTTCTGCTATATTTTGCCTGTGGAGCATCCCTCTTGATGGTCCAACAATAATCGGCCAGCATATTAGGATTCCATTTGCCTTGATATCTCTTTTCCATAGCTGAAACCATTTGAGTTAGCTCATTTGGTTTTATTTTACAATGGACAAATGGACGAAAAATCGTTTATTAAAAAAATAATTTTAATCCATTAATTGAAATTGAAATAAAAAAAACTGTGGGCGATGGAGAAATTCCGAATACATATTTGAAAACACGATACAAAACTGTATTAAGTACAACTATTGGTACTCATGAGACAAAAATTATGTTGACCAGTGTTATTGAGGACGACCAAGATCTCCGGTACTGTTTTATATTTCTTAAAATTTTAACATAGTGACCTCAACGGAGTTTCTTGACGTTAAAATATGAAAATAACTGTATGATATATCAGTCCTCCTCAATTAAAATATATTTTTCTGTTTAAAAAAACTTCATCAAGGCCTTTCAGAAATACGTTCCATCTTCCAACATTTGGTACCGAATGACATGCCGAAGATGGAACATATATCTGAATGGCCTACATAATTTTAAGTACTTGACGAAGTTTCTAAAATTGAACATTTCAGTTTAGTTGAGGACGACTGATATATCAGGTACTTATTTTCATATTTTAACATTTCAATATCTACGGGAGCTTTTCATCTGATTTCCATACAAGAATTTTCCATGGCACTCTTTCCCTCCCTCTTCGTACTACACGTTCTGGCAAATGTCTGTGAGATTTAACTGTTTCTTATTACTACAAATATCAAGGAGTTGTCATACAATTTCCTTCGTTCACCTGTCTTTTGTATCACTTTGATCTAAAAATGTCCCTAAGCATTTATATTCAAATGAGAAACATTGAATATTAATACAGCAACTTAGGCCTACTTACTTATTACTTACTCACTGGCACTATCGGACCCGTAGGTTCATGGCCTCCATAAGCTCTCCATACATCCCTATCCTGAGCTAATGCTTTCCAATCATTCCCTGTATAATCTACTTCCCTCAAATCATAGTTAATGTTATTCTCCCACCTCATTCTTGGTCTACCAACTGGGCGTTTTCCCTCTGGCTTTCCTACAAAAAGCTTCCATGCAAGTCTTTCATTCCCCATACGTACAACATGTCCTGCCCATCGCAGTCTACGGGACTTAACTGTTCTTATTATATCTGGCTTCCTATAAAGACCATGTAGTTCATTGTTATGTAGTCTTCTCCATTCACCTGTCTGTTCATCTCTCTTTGGTCCAAACATTTTCCTAAGTACTTTATTCTCAAATACTCGTAATCTCCTTTCCTCCCTTAAAGTAAGAGTCCATGTTTCGCACCCATATAACATAACTTAATACAGCAATATTATTATAAAATGTAACTGCTATATAATTAACAAATATCAACTTACAATAATAATTCACAGGATACCTTATCATAGAAACTTGTTTTTTGTAGAAATAATAATCAACTTCCTGCATTTCTGTAAATTTTAGATAAATATTTTGCGATAATATGATTAATTACTTACAATATTAAAATAAATAAGAAATGCTGTTGTTATGTACCACCTTCTGAAATGAATTCACACTGAAAGATATCTGAATTGGAGTTTGCTGAAATTTGAATTAATGAGAATGATAACTTATCACTGGTCTTGAATGTTGAAACTGTAGCCCTTTAAATACCGTCTAAATGTGGCGTGAAAAGAATGCTCATAATGTAACATTATGAAACATAATGTCCAATGTGACGAGCATAACAATTATTTCCGACTCTATGACTAGAATCTAATGTTTACATTTGAGTCGTATTTTAAGTGTAGATCTTTACAAGGTAAGATTTTATTTCTTTATATAGAGTGAGTAAACATTGTTTATATAAGGAGATTCATTCGTGCCTCCTACACATAGGAAGTTGATAGAGTGGTAACTACGAGAAACTAAACTAAAAATTTCTAGACAGTAAAAGAGAAGGCGGCTCTGGCACAAGTGGTTAGTCCACTCGTCCTCCATCTCGGGACTCGAGTTCGCGTCTGTAGACATCATGGTGGACGAATCGGAATCAGGACAGTTTCCCTCGGGGCTTCTCTCGTGAGCTATCTTGGTCTACAAACTGGGCGTTTTCCTTTGGCTTTCCTATAAGAAGCTTCCATGTGTATCTTTCATTTCCCATTCGTGTCACATGTCCTGCCCATTGCAGTCTACGAGACTTAACTGTTCTTATTATATCTGGCTTCTTATAAAGACCATGTAATTCACTGTTAAGTAGTCTTCTCCATTCACTTGTCTGTTCATCCCTCTATGGCCCATAAACGTTCCTAAGAACTTTATTCTCAAATACCCGTAAACTCGTTTCCTCCCTTAAAGTAAGAGTCCATGTTTCGCAACCATATAATACAACTAAAAATATTATGTTTTAAAAAATTCGTCATTCAATTGTCAAATAAAAATTATACCATTGTTTCTGTTTATAATTTTTTTCCTATGTACACTTTGTCTTTTATGACATTTCTGGCTTTCTCCCCTGGCATTGGTGGAATTGTAATTCATTTCTTAGGTTGGGGCACCTGGACAGGCGGAGATACGTTACCCCGATGACATGATGGATGATAAACGATAATGAAGCGCCAGGAGAATCCTTAATCTAAACTTGATATAAATTCCAGACCATGGGCAACCAAAGGAAAGCAATCCTATGTTATGACCGGGAATCGAACCCGGGACCTCGTGTACTACAGCCCGCAACGCTGATCACTAGCCCATGAGGCTGGTTAGCTTCTGTTCATAATAAATGTTCTTAGTTATTTAAAATATATTTTAAGAAATTAAAAAGAAAAACTTCTGAGTCTTACTATGAAATATGTAGAAGCGTATAGTTGACACTTGAACAGGAAGATACTTTGCCATTAATAATATTTTTTATCTTTATCACGAATTGTCAAGATACTGTAAATGTGTAAAATAACATTACTGATAATAATTTGGAACTGAAAATAAAACAATGTTAATTCCAAAAATTAGATGCCTTGCAAAGTATCACAGTTATTACACCAACGTATTATTTTATTTATTGGTTGTTCGCCATTGTGGTCTACCGGGAAGTCTTTGCTTCAGAGGCAGTGGCCCGATCTCGATTCCCGGTCGGGACAAGTTTTCTGAGTGAGGTATTTTTCGAGTTTTTCCTCGCCTATAAGACTAATGTCAAAAAACTTTAAGGCCCAAATAATCCATAAATACTATCTGAACTGCATAACAGTGAGTTACGTGATCTTTATAGGAAACCAAACGTAATAAGAACAGTTAAGTCTCATAGACTGTGATGTGCAGGGTATACAGCAAGAATGGGGAATGAAAGAGGGACATAGAAACTTCTTATAAAAATGCTATTAAGTAAGTTAGATAGTTATATTATCTGGTATCAAAAATGCCCATATCATTTTCGCCTTTATTTAACTATGAAATCTCTAAGTTGGAATATAAATTCGCCCTATATTGGGATTTGTAATTCCTTCCGTGTTGTATAAGAGGTATCCCCGGAATTGATCTGACCACTCATTCGACGAGGGTCTCCATATCCTTGTTTGGTTAAAAATATTTATATGATCAAGGGTTTAAAATCCTTACTTGTCAGTTCGTGTCCCTATAATGCCCGGAAGATGTGGGCTCGAAGAATACCTGTGAAGGGAGAGGTTAAATGAATATATATATATATATATATATATACTCACTCATTTATGTTGTTAAAATAAAAACAGTATTTTGTTCTGTTGAAGTTTCGTCTGCAATTGTGATCGATATCTGTACAGAAGTGAGTTGAATAGATATCTTCATTACAATCTAAAACTTGTATAAATATCACTCATCCTATTATATCAATTAGATTTCATAGTTTTAATATAAAATTAAATCAATCCATAGTAATTCTGCCCGAGGGCAGGTCTTTCACTGCAATCATAGCATTTTCATGCTATGCTTTGCAGCTTTATTAGGGAATTATAGGTGTGATAGCTTCCCGTTGCTTTCCATACCGATGAAGGGTGATGATGATAGCCGGATGATTTTCGGGGACCGTTGGGCCCTACGTTTCCTTACATTTGTCTTACAGGTGAGGAAAACCCCCGAAAAAACCTCACCCAGGAGCCTGACCCGACCGGGAATCGAACTCGGGTCCGCTACGTGATAAGGCAACACGCTACCTCTAGACCACAGTGGTGGACATAAAATTAAATATCTCCTCAATTAAAATTTCACTCAAAATTTTGTATTTTTCATTTGTGCTCAACGTTATAGTCTAAAAAATATATTAACGTACAGGGTGTTAATGAATAACACCGACACACTTTCAGGTATTGTAGAGGAGAGTTAGAAGAACAATTTGAGATCAGAAACGTGGGGTGTGTGAAGTCAAATTTTGGAGTTCATACTCATTAATCAACATTAAAGCAAACTATGAATATGGTTTGTCTTAGGAATACATCAGTTCTGCTCCAATAGTAGAATAACACTACTTTAATTGCAAGTATAGCAGCATTTTCAGCATTTTGAGTCATGGTGTTATGGACATTTCGTCTTTCGGCAAGAGCCAATGCGCCACTGACAGTCAGTAGTTAGTGTCCTGCCATGCTATCATACGTATTAGATGTATGGTAGTTCAGACGTCGTTCGCAGTAATAACTCATTTGGTAGCATGCTTAACGCTGAATGTTGTAATGCCGGGTTCAAATCTATATTTTGTCTTTGTATTTTATTTCCTTTTTTATTTTTATTCAGAGGATGATATTGCTTATGTAGTTACTTAATTGACTTTCTGATATTCTGTATAAGCAAAAGTAATTATTTTGAATTAAACTAATTGTGTGATTTGTTTAAATGAAATGCACAGGCTGTTTTTTTTTAAATACTGTACATTTAATCTGTTCATACCAACTGTTCATGCGCATGCCCGTTTAAATGAAATGCACAGGCTATTTTTTAAAATACTGCACATTTAATCTGTTCACACCAACTGTTCATGCGCATGCCCGTGATACTAACGACTAATACCAATCTGTTTCACTATTGCTTTGAATCTTGTAGGATCAACAATATCTACATTGACGTGAACGTTATGGCTAATGTTTATGCATTCAATGAATTAGCAGTTATGCATTATGTTTATGGTGAGGCAAAAGGAAATGCGCATGTAGCTGCACAAATGTACTGAGAAAGATATCCTGGCAGACAACATCCTAATCATTTAACTTTGCAAACCATCCACCGGCGTCTACGGGAAACTGGATTCCTGGTGGTGCATAAACCGAATTCCGGCGCAAGACGAACTCGTCATACCCTGGATTTCGAAGAAGTACTCGACAGGATTCGAGAGAATCCTTATACCAGTACACGAGCAATTGCAAGTGCCATGCGTTCAAACCACGTCGGCGAGTGGCAGGTCTTGCAGGAAGAAGGACCCTTCCACTTTTTGAAGGTATAGTGAGTGCTTGACATCGTTAGACTTCGCACCTCGCGTGCAGTTTTGTAACTGACTCTCTGAGCGGCTGGTTGAGCAGCCTGATTTCATTTCAAAAGTAATTTTCACCCACGAGGATTATTTTACAAGGGAAGGGATTGTTCTAAACCAGAGTATTAGCCATATTAGAGAAATAAACATCCATTTCCCATTGTATAGATAGGCTATTAACACAGGTTCGCCGTTAACATATGGGCTGGTATAATTTCTAATTGCATCATTGGATCTTATCTTCTGCCCCCACAGTTAAATGGTCATTTGTACGAACAGTTTTTGATATGCGTGTTTCCTGTGTTCCTGAAGAAGTCCATCTTGATATCAGACGTCACATGTGGATCCAGCACAACGCAGCCCCTTCTCACTTTGCGAGGAATGCAAGGAACCATCTGGATAATGTCTTCTCCGGACGTTAGATTGGTCGCGGCGATCCTGTATCGTGGCCTCCACGTTCGCCTGATCTCAGATTTCTTCCTACGGGGACACCATAAGGTCCTCGTGTATCAGATTCCAGTCGACTGAGGTGAGGAGGTACTGGCGAGAATTTTGGCTCCCTGTGACGAAATCAGAAGTACTCCAGGAATCTTTGAAGGAGTGCGAGTATCATTTCTGCGCAGATGCAATTTGTGCTTACTCCATCAAAGGCAACATTTTGAACAGTACCTATGATCTGTTTTAAAGGAAATATGAAAAAAGAGAATATATTTTGTCCCGTATGTTTAATTCATGGCCTCATGTACCAATGTACTGCAATATAATATAACAAGTTGCTTTCATTTATTATTTATATTATGATATTATTTATTATTATTATTCCTGAATGTTAACATTGACTGTAAAAAAAGATAAATGAATAGAAATTCACCTTTACATTTTTCACTGTCAACAAAAATGGTGAGCCCTTATTTTAATCATTAATATTATTAATTAATTCTATGTCTTGCCTTGTGTTCGTGCTAATTTTCGCGTCATAAAACTTGATGCTAAACATCCAATACAGTTATTACGTTTTTTAACCTGAAGTAATTGTTTTTCGCTTAATGCACAAATAGTTCCCCCCCCCCCCCCCCCCCCCCTTTGTTTGTGTCCCCACCCGCCTGAAACCATGCGAATTTTTTTCACTTTACAAATTATTTACTATACTTTACCTGGATTTGTTTGAGTTTTTTTTGCTGGGGATTAATTTACGTTTTGGTCGATAAGCGAGGAGATACTAAGGACCAACACGCCACACCTTATTTTGTAGTAACAACTTACGAACATTTAAATGAACTTGGAAAGTATTATCAATAAAAACTACCTAATATGGGGTCCCAACACGTATAAAATTCTTAATATAATGGAAAATTGGAACGCTCGCTAATGACAAAAATGAGGGAACAATTTTGAGAGGAAGTGTCTGAATTCAAATACCCTAGGACAAACTAATCACAAATAGGAAAATGATAATTTGCACAAGAATTAAAAAACATAGGCTCATTCCTGGAGAATGCGTAAACTATTTACATTGGCAGAGGCTCTTCACATGGGTCCCCCCCCCACCTCCTTTCAAAAAACGTTTTAAAACAACTGACATATTATAAACAACTATTCTATTCCACCAGTTTTATGATGAATAATGGGTTGGGGCGAAACATGGACTCTTTTTTACTTTTAAAGGGAGGAAAGGAGAAAAAATTAACAACCTATTTGAAGAATAAGGTACTGAAACAATGTTTGGACCAAAAAGAAGGAAGAATGAACAAACAGGGTGAAGGAAGAATACTACCTACCAATTAACTACATGGTCCCCCCCCCCCCCTTTATGGAAGCCAGTTTTTATAATAGATTCATTATTCCTCGTAGATTGCTGGAGGCCCGGACCATGTTGTTGCACGTTAAATGAACAGAAAATGAAAGGACCTTGGTCCATGGAACTTCCCCTTTCAGGAAAGCCAGCACGAAAAACACCCCTTGTTTTGGTAGACCAAGAAATGAAGTGGGAGAATACACATTACTATGATTTTTTTTGAGGGAGTAATTCCACCAAAGGTCAATTGATTTTTGAAAGGCTTTTATCTTGCAGTCTAGGTATGTCAACTTTAAGGAGCTTTAACCTTTAGGCCATTGAAACCGACGGGTTTTTCCCGATCAGTGGCCATTTGAGTTTCAAGTAAAAGTTAAGTAAAGTTGTTTTTTACCTAGTGGTAATAGCCCCTAATAACAGTATCCCTTTAATTTTTACACTGTACCAGATATCGTCAGTCGTTAACTTTCCCCTACTCGTTCGAGTTGAAGGAAACAAATCTTCCTTGCGGCCAGACAGAAATGATTGTGCCCACACACCAGGTCATGTGGGGCGTGTGTATGGAAAACATGCTTCACAGATTCATTGTGGCAAACCGTAAACAACAGGGTGGCCAAGTAAAATCACACAATCACACTTGTGAGTACTGCCCCATAGAAGTCTGTAAAACATACTCCTCTGTAACATAAGACACAAGTAATCAGCCCATCGTGTTTCGGTATTCATACCTATTTTACATCGAAATGGTACGTTTCCGAACATGTGTTCCTCATCAAAACTTTATCTACTAAGTACCGTCTACAACCGGTAGAGGTTTGTATTATTTATTCTGAAACACTCTGTTTAAAAACTATAATGCATTATATGACTCTCGCCTAGCTTAGTTGATTTAAGGCAATCGCTGCAATCCATTCGGAAGGTCTGAAGTTCGAATCGCGATGAGGTCAGGATTTTTAAACTGGCTTAACTTTCTGGCGGCAACTTGGCCCTGGGGTTGACTTAGACTCTAAAGGAAATGAGTGTCAGGCTCTTGTTCTGGGGGGAAAGGCGGCCTTCACGCAGGGCTGACATCTTATGCCGATTATCTAAAAAATGGTGGGAGCCTTAACCTCCTACTAACACAAGATCCTCCTGACATCGCTTCACTTCACTTACTTTACATACAACTAACATCCATGCCAAATGCCATTTTAAACGCATTTAATTACACTAAAATATAATATTACATACTTACGTAATACTTAATACAGGTTTTCCACTTTACAGCAGTTTGCCTTTGATTCCTGCTTTCCAGTGATTCCTATCTTCCCATTGTCCATCTTCCATACCCCTCTTCATCATGGCGTCATATATTCCCTCATATCATGCTCTTCTACTTCTCCCCTTCTTCCTTCTGTCTGGTACCATCCAATCCAACACCTGTTTAGGGCACTGGTCTTCCGACATCCGTTGTACATGTCCATACCACTGTAGAGCTCTCTTTGTTATCCTATCGATAACAGTCTCTTGTGCATCCATTTCTTGTCTGATATATGCATTTAGAATATGTTGTAGCCTGGATATTCTCATACATCTCCGTAATCCATCCATTTCTGTCGCCAAGATTCTTTTCTGCATCCTTTCATTTATTGTCCAGCTTTCTGATCCATATGTAAGTATACTTTCTATTATTGTCTGTATAATCTTTTTTTTCTGGTTAAATTTATATTCCATAAAATACCATTCAGGGATCTAATCGCCTTCCTTGCACAATTTACTCTGTTAATAATATATTTTTCACAAGTACCAGATTTATCTATTACAGATCCAAGATATTTAAATTCAACACATTTAATTACCATATTATTTATTTGTAGGTCTTCTGAATTTACACCGATTACTATATATTCTGCTTTAATATGATTTATCTCTAGTCCACCACCTACCTAAAATGCATCAACCAACTTTCTAATCATATATTCTATATCTTCTTTATCTTGTCCTATTATAATCTGGTCATCAGCGAATAATAAATTGTGCAGTAAATGGCCATTAATGTTGATTCCCATTCCCCTACATGACTTATTCAATTTCATTAATACATCTTCTAAATACATCTTGAACAATGTTGGTGACATCCCGCATCCTTGTCTTAATATTACATTATAAAATAACTCTAATTTGCCGATAGACATAGCATCATAATATGCTGCATACCGGTATTTCAGTTTTCATATTGCTTGAACCGCCCATTAGAACTTGGTACAGTATTTTCATTGATTATCCTCCCATCGTCCACCGCTGTGGTCTCGAGGTAGCGTGCTGCCTTATCATGTATCGGGCCCGGGTTCGATTCCCGGTCGGGACAAGCTTCCTGGGTGAGGTTTTTTCGGGGTTTTTCCTCACCTGTAAGACAAATGTCAGGAAGCTTAGGGCCCAACGGTCCTCGAAAATCATCCGGCCATCATTATCATCACCATCCTTCACCGGTGTGGAAAGCAACGAGAAGCTACCACACCTATAATCCCCTAGTAAAGCTACAAAGCATAGCATGAAAATGCTATGGTTGCAGTGAAAGACCTGCCCTCAGGCAGAATTACTATAGATGGATGCATCCTCCCATCTTCCACTGGGCAGTCAAATATTGCGTTATCCAGCGAATTGGTTCAAAGCCGTAACGTTTGAGACTCGTATTCTACAAAATGACGAGTTCAAATCTTACTAAGTGATCAGAATGAGAGTTTTTTAATTATTTATATTATTATTATTATTATTATTATTATTATTATTATTATTATTATTATTATTATTATTATTATTATTATTATTATTATTATTATTATTATTATTATTATTATTATTATTGTTTTTAGTGTTGAAGACAAATTCTGGGTTTGATCTAATTGTTTTATTAGCAGGATATATTTTAGCATGTTCATCATTTCATAGTACAATTAACTAAATAACTCACTGGCACTAATCGAACCCAGAGATTCATGACCACATGTACATACACTCTCCATACAATTTCTATCTTGAGCTAATGTTTTCAAAACTTTACCTGTATAATCTACCTCCATAAAATCGTATTATCGTCTCACTATGATGGTTGTCCGTTTATATAAAAGCGGGTGCCGCGCGACAATGCTTAACATGCAGAATTATTATAGTGGTGGTAGTTGGCATCTTTGTATTTAATTATATACGCCTATAACAGCTGCGGGGAAACAAAGCGAGCCGCTGGACCACCATCACCGTGAGGCGATAATAGTTGATTTTATTCTTGGGCCTTGTTGTTTGCCTCCTAGTGGGCGTTTCCTTCTGCTTTCCTACTACTTTCCCTCTTTTATAATATCACAGGTATATGTCTAATTCATAGTTTCGGAGGTGATCACTCATTCCTGGAGGGTCTTCGTGTCCTTGTGTGAAAAAAAAGTGAGAATGTGATCTAGAGTTTAAAATCCTCTTCCGACAGGTCGTGTCCCTATAAAGCGCTAGTGACATGCAAAGGGAGAGGTTAAACTAAGGCAAAATGTGATATTTATTATTATTATTACCATCATTATTATTATTATCATTATCACTATTATTATTGTTATTATTATTATTATTGTGTTTGATTTTAGTTTTTGAGTTAATGTGCATTAACAAACTAACTCTAACTAACTCACTGGCACTATCGAACCCGTAGGTTCATGGTCGCGCGGAAATAAGCTCTCCATGCTTCCCTATCATGAGCTAACGCATTCCAATCATTACCTGTGTAATATACTTTCCTCAAATCATAGTTAATGTTATTCTCCCACGTCATACTTGGTCTACCAACTGGACGTTTTTCCTCTGGTTTTCTTATAAGAAGCTTTCATGCATGTCTTTTATTCCCCCATTTGTGTCACATGTCCTGTCCATCGCAGTCTACGAGACTTAACTGTTCTTATTTTATCTGACTTCCTATAAGGACAATGTAGTTAACTGTTATGTATTCTTCTCCATTCATCTGCCTGTTCATCTCTCTTTGGTCCAAAAATGTTCCTAAGAACTTTATTCTCAAATACTCGTAATCTCCTTTCCTCCCTTAAAGTAAGAGTCCATGTTTCGCACCCATATAATATAACTGGTAGAAGAATAGTTTTATATATTTTCAGCTTAACGTTTCTTGAAAGGAAAGTTGCGACATCAAAAGTCTCTGTAATGCATGATAGCACGCATTTCCAGAATTTAGCCTATGATTAATTTATTTGTGCATTTCATTCCAATTGGTGATTATTGTTCCTAGGTATTTGAATTCAGCCACTTCCTCAAAATTTCCCTCATTTGTCATTAGCTGTCCATTTCCATTATATAATATATTTCTATCATATATTTAGTTTTATTAGATATTGATATTTAGCGCTGTGTAAATTAATAGTTATATATATATATATATATATATACCCATCCATCCATAGTAATTCTGTCGAGGGCAGGTCTTTCACTGCAATCATAACATTTTCATGCTATGCTTTGCAGCTTTACTAGGGAATTATAGGTGTGGTAGCTTCTCGTTGATTTCCACACCGGTGAAGGATGATGATAATGATAAGGATAATGATGATGATGGCCAGATGATTTTCGGGAACCGTTGGGCCGTAAGCATCCTGACATTTGTCTTAGAGGTGAGGAAATACCCCGAAAAAAAACATCACCCATTAGCCTGTCCCGACCAGGAATTGAACCCGGGCCCGCTGCGTGACAAGGCAGCACGCTACCTCGACACCACAGTGGTGGATATATATATATATATATAATTATTATTACTATTATTATAATCGGCCGCGGTGGACTAGTGGTTATGCTCCTTGCCTCTGGTCCCGAGGGTAGCGGGTTCAAACCCAGCCGGAGTCGATGGATTTTTAGGACGGAAAAATCCAAGGAGCAAGTCCTCCGGGGGGGACTTTAAGCCGTGGGTCCCGAGTCTGAAGATTTTCAGGCTCGTAAAAAAGTCCTTAAGCTTGAATGAAAAGGCCTCTAAGCAAATTGTACCGAATTTTCCCGTCCTGGTAGGCCTACTATAACCCTAGCAATAGTTCCTGAACAATGAAAAATTGTAATGGGAACTTAGATGCGAGTCTTGTACTTACCAGATGTAGATTTCAGCCAATAGAGAGTATGACCACACGTCATTGCTAACTCCCTCTCTAGCGAATGTAAGTACAGTCACTGACATACATTTTTATAATCTCACATTAAAAATTAATTAATATACAGTCATCTTTATCCATGGAGGAAGTATATTCATACCATATATATATTAATATAAACCATTAATATCTTTCAGTTCTTCAACACTTGACATATTATCTTCACATTCCGTTTGGTCAGTTTCATGTTAACTCTCCTCACTGCTGCTCTCCATACCATTGTCGTCAATTATAATTTTTTCAATTCGTTCTTCCAGGATTCCATCTTTCTCCCAGTACTCGCGTTCGTTGTCTTCCACTTTATTACACACATTTTCCCCCATTCCTCTTCACCAATTTGTTCAAATCATTTCAACATATTTAATTCTTACCACCAATTCACTGTTATACATCTCTCCAAATTAATTCAATGGGATTTAAATCGGGATGATAATGTGTAAATCTCAAAACTGTATGGTTATGTTCGCTAATACGTATTGTATCGATTATGTAGGTTTTGTGTGTTGGTTTATTTGCTAAGATTAAATCATATAAATATATTTTAGTACCATTTTTATCATAAGTAATGCCACGAGTGAATTTATCTAGAGAATTTGAAGATTAAGAGTGGCATTTGGTAGGACTATTTAACGAATAAAATTAAGCTATTTACTCACAAATCATTATTTAAATATAGTTATTTTTAAATATTTGTATATTTAATGTAAGCGACGATGTTTGAAAACAAATATTTCATTTGTTCATCACTGCAATCAGATCATATTATTTATTGCCAAATAATCGCAATATTGTAAGAATGCACCCTAGTGGAGAAAAAATTAAATACACCAAATTGTTTATAACGAACATTATAAGTTATTAATCAATTTTTGATGTGCTATGATGTAAATATGTCAATTATATATTTCTGGAACGTAAATAGCTGGTAAAAAAAATACGTTTAAGAAAGTGCAAACAGTGGTTTCTTATTACATGTTTTATATTTATTTTGTATTATATCCCGCAAGGAGAATCTGGTTACATTCGTGCACTATATATACAATCTGGGAGCCACTTGCATTGTAGGATTCTTACGTCTTAATATATAAATTGTTATATTCAACGTATTTCTTAGAGAGTCAGTCAGTGCAAAATAATGCTCTAACGTATTCAGAATGTTAAAAAGGAGGAGCTTGATTTTAAAGTGATAAAATTAAATTATAAAATCGAGGTGAAAAACGACTGTGATTGGTTGTAAATCAAAATTAATTGAAATGTGAATGGTCATTGACTTCCATTTGGGGCATGAGTTAAATAGTCAAAATTAATATTATGTTCAATTAACCAGACTTGCATATGTATTTTAAACGAATTTGATGTTGGTACTTTATTTAATTATGTCTTATGGTACCAAGCGTTGTCAACAACTAAGAGTATGGGGGTAAATTTAAAATCAACATGGTACATAACCATTTTATGTAGTTTTCCGTGTTAATTTCTTGAATTTTCATCACTTCTTCAAAATACACGGGTGAAAATGGTTCATTTTCTTTTCTTTCCTCTTTAATATAGTCGTGAACATTCACAATAATCTCCCATATTTGACTGTGAAACATTTTTCGTCTTTTGAAACTATAGGAGGCATTATGCAAATAAAAAAAACAAAATAGTTAAGTAATTAACTAAATACACATTCACATTACACTATATTTTAAGACTACAGGCAGCAAAGGTACAAATTATTATAATTAGAAACTATAGTTTAAAATCTAAAATCAACACATCCGCCCCTCACTATAATTTACTATGGACTGTACATGTTTTTGTAAGAGGAAGTGTTTTATTTGTATACGTGGCAGGCAGGAATTCACAAACTGGACATTCTGGATAGGCTCTCCCACTCGATTGACCTTCAAGGACATTGCTCAAAATCCCTTGCGTTACCTATACCTTGGTTTCCTAGATGTCAGTATGAGGCGGAACACTGACCACGGACCACTCAAAATGACATCTATACAAAAACAAGTGTAACTAAATTAGTATGGTTCAAATTCTTCCCTGTGGGGGGAGAGCGCCTAAATCTCTGTAAAGGGAAACATAGGCTTACAAAAAGAACTATTATTATTATTATTATTATTATTATTATTATTATTATTATTAATATTATTATTAATATTATTATTAATATTATTATTAATACTATTATTAATATTATTATTAATATTATTATTAATATTATATTATTATTATTATTATTATTATTATTATTATTATTATTATTATTATTATTATTATTATTATTATTATTATTTCTCTTTATGGTGTTTTAGATTTTAAAAAACGTACAACGAGGCATCTTCCACGAGAATTGCATCAGCACTTGTGTGCGAAGAACGATATTATTAAATTGATTATTTATGAAACAAATAACAGTAGTATTTAGCTGTAACAACTGGCTCTAGTCAGTTGATACTTGCTATTACATAGTTATCTACGTTAATAGTCGTACATTAAATAACACTGGTCGATAAAAATGAACTTTTTTCTTTCACAAGAATAAAAATATGAGATTTTAGAAGTATTTTTCATCCTGAATTTAAATATCATTTCAGCTTTTTCCTATCAGGCAAGAGTTTTTTGTGATATTCATTTACATTTTTTATAATTTTTATTTAATAAAATCCATCTAACTCTAACTCATTCTGACTTACCTAGAAAGTGGTAGATAGTGACTTTCGGGCATATTTTGAATCTGGAACATCTCTGTTCTTGGTCCAACGCTAGTCAGTCAGCCAGCATATTAGAACTCCACTTGCCTTGGTACCTCTTTCCCGTTGTGGAAATTTGCTGATGAAAACTCTCACCGTGCTCATCAGAGACAGCCCTTAAATGCAGCTTGAATAAAATAGCTACATATAAGGTAAAGGTTTCTATGACAGGTCAAAGAGAATGCTAAAGTCAATTTTAAAAAAGTAGCTGTCACAAAAAAAAAAAAAAAAAAAAAAAACTGTGCCTGATGGAAAAAAATCTGACTACATATCTGAATTCAGTATGAAAAAATGCACTAGATTCACTAATCAGATTTCTTGTGAAGAAAACCTTGTCGACCAGTGTAATTATATCCTCAACTCGTGTTCCAACTATATTTATAGAGGCCTTTGATCAAGTAGGGTGCCGGCCGACTACGCCTGACGCACCGTTACAGGAGCGGATAAACGAAACGAAATGGACGAGATGAGTATGGAGAAATGGTGTGGGAATAAAATTTGGACAGGGAAAAAATGGGAGAATCCCGAGAAAAACATGCCCAAGCTCCGTTTCGTCCTCCAAAGAACCCACATGCAGTGGCCGAGATTCGATCTCGAGATCACAGCGGTGTTAGGCAAGCATCTAATCGCTTGCGCCACGGAGACGCCCACATTTGTGCATTAATGATCAAAACTTCTCCTGCAAGGTTTTAAAATAACTTTTACACATTCGAAAAAAATACAATTTCTGTTATAAATCACCCGTGTTAGAAAGTTCTCAATTTTGTAGTGATGTAATTGGTCCTGGTGGACTAATTGTTACCATGCTTCGTTCTGGTACCAAGTTTCACGGATTCATACTTGGACGGGGCCCATGTTTTTTTAGGGCATAAAAATCCTGAGTATAATAATAATAATAATAATAATAGTAATAATATATTATTATTATTATTATTATTATTATTATTATTATTATTTTACCTGTGAGAGTTAAGGTCTTAAGACCTTGTCTACCACTCAAACAGATTAAAAAATACAAAAATTGCTCTTTACATCTAAATTACAATAAGCATAAATTATTACTTGGTATATATACACAATACAATAATTATTTACAATATTATATTATTTTGATTTACTCTAGATTTAACGAATGAAATATAAAATGTACAAGATAAAAAAATACTATTATTTTATGATTCTAATAGCGGCCAAATGGCCATTAAGATTAATATAAGATTTTAGTCTTTATGCTTTGCATATTGATTTAACGATTTTGTCCTCTTTGTGCACAGTTCGATATGATAGTGTTCACATGTTTTGTTGCACAATGTATACTCGCATGATGGTTTGGTTCATGGTATGTTTTGGTCTTGCAAATGAGATGGTGAAATCCATGGACTGCCAATCTTGTTATTACGTGTCGCAATTCGAAGTTTTCTCTTGTCCATTCTCGGTCTATCGTTGCTCCTATGCCGTAGAATTCTGATGGAGTTTCTTCTCTTTTCTTCCGAAGTCTTCTTAAAAGTTGGTCCGAAGCTTTTGTACTAGGCAAAATCAATTTTGTCCTTAGGTCTCCAATGAGAAAGTTCTCCCTTGTGAGCAAATATACTATTAATGACACATTAAAATTAGTTCTCCAGAAAATTTAATTATTTAAAAAAAAGTTGAATAAGCGTGACTTAAAAGTGCAAAGTGTGCGGAACCCCTGATATCTTGAGGAAGGGAATTCCAGGAGTGGGCATAG
The DNA here is from genome assembly GCA_030220185.1 of Diploptera punctata. NCBI lineage: Eukaryota > Metazoa > Arthropoda > Insecta > Blattodea > Blaberidae > Diploptera > Diploptera punctata. The sequence continues at coordinate 3,606,705 of JASPKZ010008364.1, read as the reverse complement.
GTTACTGTGAAATAAAAGTAGACCAAGAATTATTGTTATGGAGGGGAATTGTTAGCAGAACGTTATCTTATGATCTAGTGGTCCTCGATCGGAAGGAACTGAAGTCTTGGATCTCAGGTCATAGATTTACAACACACAAAACAATCAGAAGTCTGAAATAAGAGACCTCTAAGATGGCCAGATTTGAAATGCGTCGCTGTTGAACTGAGCTGTTATGTAACGTCGTTAATTAAAAGAGTAGCTAACTATAGCAATGTAATATAGCTTCAGAAAATACAATTAAAATTTTATAAAATTCTCAAAATATTTTTAAAAGTAATAAAGTTTGCTTTCAAAACACGAGAGTTTTAGAAACGTTTAATTCATTTTTTTACAATTTCTTCTTTTCAACTTTAATACCTTACGAAAATAAATAATTTACACCTTATTTCTGATATTAAAATATGAACAGTATAAAGGCTTCGACTGTTGATATGAAGAAAGTGAAATGTATTTCCAAATTTAAGGAACTCGTGCCTGCTTTCCGCCCGTCCATATGCATCGTAAATAAACTTCAAGCTTAAAAAAAAAAAAATCCACTGTGCAAATTTTATTCCATATTTCACGCTCAGATTTTAGTTGTTATCCTAATGACCTAATATTTTAAAGAGTGGCGACAATAGTTCCTGTAATGCATAATAGCATGTAATTCCAGAATTGAGCTTATGTTTAATTCAGTTGGTCCTTACAAGATACTAATACTACTAATAATAATATCATCATCATCATCATCATCAACAATCACGGATTAAACCCATGTGGCTTGTTTCGGTGTCATAAATTCTCATTCAAAAAGTTTAATCCATCTCTTTTTCGGTCTACCAATGTTCCTGTCTCCTCTTGGTGTGTAATTAAGTATAATTTTTGGAATCCGATCATCCCTCATTTCTTGAACATGTTCCTTCCAGTTTTTTCTAGATTCTTTTATTTTATCTAAAAGTTTAAAAATATTTAGCTCATTTCTAATATCTTCACTTCTTTTTTCTAGAAGTTTGCAGCTAGCCACACTTCTCAGAAATCTCATTTCAGCTGCTTCTATGATATTCTCTTCTCCTTTAGTTAAAACCCTAAATTCACTACCATACAATAGTAAGGGGACTGCCACTGCTTTATAAAATTTTAGTTTTGTTTCCATTCTTGCATTTTAAATATTCTTTTAATTGTGCCACATGTATAATTAAATTTATTACGTTTGTAAAACAGATCTTCATTTTTAAAATAGGATATTTCATAACCCAGGTATTTAAAATGGTTCACTTGTTCAATGGGTTTCCCCTCCAGAATTATTTTAGCTCTCACGGTATATCCCTTAAAAGCCAAGATTTTCGTTTTACTTATTGATATTTTCAAATTATAACTCTGTATAATGTTAATATAATTAATAGTAATAATAATAATAATATATTAATAATAATACCTTAATGTGTCCGTCATGTATATATACATTTCGATTTATAATAATTTTTTTACATTTAGCAATGAAGGAAAATATGACATGAAAAGAAAAATAAATGTCTGAACCGGAATATGAACCCCATTACCTCTAACTCTTACTAATCTCTAAGTTAGAGGTCTCGGGTTAAAATCCCGACTCAGGCATACATTTTATATATTTTTTTTATTTATATTTATGGATCTATATGTCTATATACCTACCTATATATCTATCTACGTATCTACACAACTATAAAAATATTTCTTTCATATTCTCTCTTTTAGATACTTTCATGTGTCCTATGCCACCGGGCCTAACAATGTTACGATATGCCAATTTTGGATCACATACATACATTTTTGACCACACAAGGACATGGAGTGTTTCCCCAGATGAGGGATCAGTTCAATGCGGAGTCAACTCTAACATAGCACGATCACTTAAGACAAGACACGCCATTCACTCATAAATTCATACAAAGCAAGGTGATTATGATAGGATGATTATGATGGCCAAATGGTGTTCAGGGACTATTTGGACCTTAAAGCTTCCCTACATCTATATTACAGGTTAAGAAATAATTCCCAAAACCTCACACATGAAAATTTTTCATATCATGTATTGAGTCCGGGCCCGCTGATTACGAGACAATGATGTGACCCCCTAGACCGCAGTTGTGGACGCATAAAAATTTATAAAGTATTTATTTACTACAGTAAGTAAGAAACTAAACTACCTGGGTATTTTATCAGTAATTGTAGTCTATTGTGAATGTTTTTTCCCTCCTTAAGTAAAGTAGCCTACTCTTTTTTCAGTCTTCAGAAAAAAAATATTAGCCCTAAATGAAGCTTCTGCGCTCTTCCAAAATAAACTTCTTTTTTTTTCGCTCTCTTGAAATGAAGCTTTTTGTGATAAGGGTAGGTTTTAATAACTTCCTTACTCTCAAATTAATTTGTATACATGGGGAATATACACGAGCCTTAAAATGAAGGCCAAGGTAAAACGAGTAACAACATTTACTAAAATAGTTACATAATTATGCTCATTTCATCATTTAGTCTCGGTGAACGTGGTTACTCATGCAAGTCATAAAATAAATAACCATTATTTTTAAACCAACAATAAATTATTGTCCTTCTTCTGGAATGTGTCTTAGTTTTGAAGCAGTTGTGTACGCCACACTGTCGCCCTCTACAATAATCTATAGCAAGGATGTCCAAATGCTGGCGTATATGGGCGACAATTCAAACTGCAAATTCCTTGCGTTAACGCCATTTACTCAAGAACTATATGAGAACTTAGAAACATTTTTCATTTTTATTTGTTTATCCTCTTACTTTAAGTCACTTTTTGCTTCCCACACGTCACCCGTGTTTCATAAACAAATTAAAAATCGCCCACTATCATATGTCTTTGTGATATCAGTATAAACACACTAACCTTATATTTGTCAGGTTTTGTCTAGCGTAAACTACATTGAGCAACAAAAAAACACTTTTTTTTGTCTCAGAAAGAAAAATATGTGATTCTGATTTCTGATAGTATTTTTTCTCCTGAATTCAAATATGATATCGGTTTTTCTCCATCGCGCAAGGTTTCCGAGAGACAGGAATTTATCAGTTCAAAACACTTTAATATTTTCTACATTCGTAACTACACAATATTCGAACATTCGGACTCACCTATTAAGTAAGAAATGACGATTTTCTGCTATATTTCGCCTGTGGTGCATCCCTGTTGATGATCCAACCATAATCGGCCAGCATATTAGGATTCCATTTGCCTTGATAATCTCTTTTCCATAGCTGGAAAATCTGATGAAAGTGTTTCCCGTTTTATTTTATAGTGGACAAATGGACGAAAAAACGTTTATTAAATAATCCGATTTAGGGTCTTTTCACTTTTCAGCGGTTGCCCTTTTACCAGCCGGCTGCTGGCCCTTCACATCCACATGTGTCAATCACAGAGGTAGATGATCAACAGCCAGTGTAGGGGTGACATGTGGTTAGCATGTCGAGTCCCCCAGCCGTTATAGCTGGTTCCTCAACTTGGAGCCGCTACTTGTTGTAGCTACCCAATTGCCTCACGATGCTGGGTGGGCACCGGTCCCATACTGGCCGAAATACCATGAGAAAATTTCTTCCCCCATGGAGACTCGAACCAGCGCAAGTCCCGTAACTCTGCGCCAAGGCTTCCTACCTTAACCGCTCGGCTACGGCGCGGGACTTATTAAATAATAATAATTTAAATCCATTAGTTAAAATTGAAATAAAAAACTGTGGATGGAAAAATTCCGAATGCATATTTGAAAACACGATGAAAAACTGCAATAAGTACAACTATTGGTACTCATGAGACAAAAACAATGTTGACCAGTGTTATTAATAATAATAATAATAATAATAATAATAATAATAATAATAATAATAATAATAAATAAAGCTATTATTATTATTATTATTAATAACACTGGTCAACATTGTTTTTGTCTCATGAGTACCAATAGTTGTACAGTGTTATTAGTACAGTTGAATTCCGGTCAGGGCTAGCTTTTAAAATGTCTTCTACAAATTGCAACATATATATACCCCAACTTCTCACTTACATGAGATACTGGGCTTACCCTACATACATGACGTGAAAAAACAAACGAACGAACACTCAGAGGCAAATACCGCCGACATACAAATTACATAATACGAACAATTGGGACGAATCAGACACGAACGACTCTACGATACTGAACACCGATTGACCTAACACCATACACAAACACAGACTATCAAAACATCAAGTCATGACACTCTCCTTGCGAACACATATGGAACCTCACACAAGATAAACACAAACACTATGGGTCATGGCGTCAAAAGAACGCCGGCACCAACATCCAATCTCAAGACAGCTGTTCTTTCCCGGCCAGGCTTAGCTTTTAAAATATCTTCTACTAGAAGAATTGTAATTTTTAACATTTATTGAAACTTGATGCGTTTATATTTATGTCTATTTTTCATCCAGTGAAACCCAAACTTTATTATCTCTCACCTTGGCTCTTATCGTTTGTAAAACTTGTACCGATAATTATGAGTATATAATTACATGGGGTTGGTTTTATTTAGTTTGTTCCGGTGGTATAACTCTGTAAATCACTGAGGGATGTAATTTTGAGGATCCAGTGGAACAATAGGCCTACCTGGGTATATAAAGGGAATTTAGACGATGAATAATCTGTCGACAACCGAATATTCTGGTACGATTAAAATGTATTCTTGAAATCAAGTCTCCATTTTAGTATAAAGTTTTGCAGATTGTCAATTTTGCCAACAAGTAATGAACTTTATTATTATTATTTGAATATACAGTAATTCAATTACGCGACTTCACAATATTTCAAATAATGTACTCGTATTTTTTCCGTATCACTTCTTTGATCAAAGTTGAAGTTTTATTTACATTTTCTATAATTTTCTAAGTCAGTTTATTATAGATAGTGGATAAAGACTCGTTTATCCATTCATGCGCGTCACTAATTAGATGACGAGGCATTTGGCTATCTCTAGTCCCAATTAGGACGACTTACAAACTTTGCGGGAGGCTTTGGATACCTCATGCTCGAAGGCGACTTGTGAGGAAGCAGATAGCACAGCCACTGTGGACGTGCACGTATCCACTACCACTGGATTTACAGTCTAGCGCCGGCCAAACCACTATCAGGGTTGGTTCACTTAATTTGGTAGCTCTCTTGCTTCACTTTCTAAAAGAGCTTGGAGAATCAGGGAAGCGGGACCCCCGAAGGGGATGGAACTTAGTTTGACCTCCCACCATTAAGGTGCAAGAGAATCTTAACAGGGAAAACCTCGCGAAGGTATCCATCCTGATATTGCAGGCCCGCCGCCCTTAATCTGCCAAACAAACTACCTATGCTCATAGGTATCGCAGCCAAGGACTCGCAAAGTGCACCCTTACAAGGGAATCCAGTTAGCACAAGATGCCCTCAGTCTATGTGATTTTATTGCATGTTCCTCCAGTAAAAATATTTTAGGTGGGTGTAGAAAGGACCACCTACTTAAATTTGGGTCTATAGTCGAGGAATGATTCCCTGGATATGCACTCTGCTAAGCCGGCAGTGCCTCCCTTACCAGAATTAGAGGAGCAAAGCCTGATGGCCTAAGAATCCGTGATAAATCTCTATTGAGCTTCTTGGACTAATTGTCTTTAGTACAGAGCTCCCAGTTATTCCTATCTGGGCCAACGCCTTCACGGTTGGCTTGGGCATCGCCCCTCTTGTGCCAACCACAATTGGCAGCACCTCACGCGCCGGAACAAAAAGATTGATAGTACCAGGCCTTGTTACAGCGCCTCATCCCTCAGTTGCGCGCGTAAGATAGTTAAATATTCGTGGCAGACAGTAATGTCGACCACGAAAACCCGTTCCTGGCGTGTATACACCAGGTCCGGTTTCATCCTACCTCCACCTTCGTCCAGAAGGAGCTCAGGCTCCCTTGTTACCGTATTGGCGAATGAAGTCCTTGGCCTCGTCGTGGCGTCGAATCCGTGCTGCCTTAGTGTGTGTGCATGAGCCATAGTTACTCCCGCGTAAATTCTACAAGTCCGTTTAGATGTTCTTAATTCGGCGTTGACTTATTACTTATTAGTACGGTTTAGTTATCCGAGTTACGCGTTGGTTATGCTAGTGCGACTTCTTAGTTTATTTACTACAAAGAAAACCCTGCGGATGCATTCATTACTGCTAGCTTACAATAGCTTACAACCAAAATTAATAACAAAATTATAATCGATTTTCGCTTAATCTGGTGAGAGTTTTGGGGGTAAAAGGGAATAGACAAAGGAGATAGTTGCAGACAAGTTCTAGCTACGAGATTTTCTTCCGTGTCGGCGAGTTGATCACAAACCTTTGTAATAGTTAGAATTACAATAGAATAACATTTCTAATTTCAGTGACGGTAACCCTTTAATTGGCGATGTATCCTGTAGGATCCATCAATTGGTTCGATTTATTTGAAACAGAAGAAAACGAACAAGTAGCAATGACTTAAATGTGTCTCGAATTACACAATAAACCTAATAATAACAGGCATGCGTGATTTTGTTTGCAGTGTGGTCCGTCACATTTAAATAATTGGCACGAAAAATTAGTGCTTTGCCAATTAAATGGTTAGAATTATAGCTTTATTGTCAGAAACTTAGTTTACTGGGAAAATACTTGTCATTTGCTCACAAATTTATTCTTGCACTGTGACAATACTACAAAATATTTTAATCCTCTGGGATTTTCTACCACTTGCGCTCTTATTTATGTATTATAAAGGAAGTTATTCAATTATCTAGGCGTATTTTTATTTAGTAATAAAGAAAAAGACAAATAATAAATTTCATATATTTCAATATTTATGTGGCACCCTTAAAAGAACACTGGGAAACAAAGTAAGAAAAGAAACACATTAAAATTTTTATAAAATATTGACTCTATCTCAATATTGTATGGCTCAGAAATATCTGAATAAATAGTCAATTAAAGGAATAGAAGCAGCAGAAATGAAATATTTACGATTTGTGGCAGGATATACTTTAATGGATAAAAAACGAAGTGAAGATATTCGTAAAGAACGACAAATATTCAGTTTGACAGATAAAATAAAAGAGCATAGGAGAAAATGGTATGGACATGCCAGCACAATGGATACCAAGAGATTGCCTAGGAAAAGTCTGAACTATCAACTAAGAGGAGGAAAAAACAAAAGAAATGGACACAGCAGCTATAATACTTGGAGCCGGAACGAACCAAAAAGGTTCAATCACTGCAAGAAGAAGACAAAGGAAGCGTTCAGTTCCTAGCATGACAAATAATAATTGAAAAAAAAAAACTCTCTTGTTTCAATAATCAAATCTATAGATAGGCCTATGATTGTTATAATTTCTAATCAATTAATATTTCAAAATTATTTTTCCCGCTGATTTTAACTTCAAATACCAATAACATACGTCGTATATATTCATACGATTGGCTCTATTTTTAATGTTGTGAAAATATAGGAATGAGCTATATTTCCCGGTAAAAACTTCATGGTTAACAAGCTGAAAATATTTCTGTTCGAATCACTGTTTCACTAGGACAATGGTTATTTGTTTTTTGTAAGAAATTTCTGAATTCCGGATTGTCTAAAGTTCTGAATGGAATGTTAACCCTGATCATCATTTTACATAAATATTTACGAAACTCAGACTGTACATTAATCTCATATTATCATTTGAACTAGTATTTCCTTGTCATAAATGTTCTGCGGTTTTTAATATGCATGTTGGTTTTACAATGTTGTTCCAGATACTGTTTTATTGTTGACCTATATAAAGTGCACGTAATTTTATCTACTCTACTTCTAAAATATTGAGTCCCAAACTCAAACTAGTAAATTGCTAATAATAGTTTTAATATTACAGTGTGATTATAAAGTCCCAGTACATTTTAAAGAAATCGCTTACATATCGCATTTCTGTTACAACCATTCGAAAGATACAAATATGTTCACCATTGAAGAGCGGATAGAGATTGTTGCTGCGCGTTTAAGAGGTCAGTCGTACGACGAAGTTAAAGACAGATTCCAAAGGAAACCATCACGGGAGATGTGTATCTTGATATGTTGCAACTTTTCTTACAGCCACAGTTACAGCAAGATGGTATCATTGATACAGTGGTGTTGCAACAAGAAGGAGCACCACCACACTTTTCTCTGGCTATACGCGGGTATCTCAATGACAGGTTTCCCAAAAGGTGGATTGGAAGGGCATCTCCTCGTGTCTGGACACCTCGTTCGCCAGACCTCACACCCCTGGACTTTTTTGCCTGGGGGTTCATCAAGCAATAGGTGTACACAACCAAGTTTCCTAATCTGCAAGTGCTGAAATAACGCATACGCCAAGCGAGTGAAATGATTACAGAGGATATGTTGGTGCATGTTTTCCGGGCGACGGTGCGTCTTTGGGAAATATGTTTTGAGATTAATGGAGGTTATGTTGAACACTAACTTGATAGTAGAAACTATCTTATAATTTTTGTTTTATTTGCGCTACGTTATCCACAAAATTTACTGAAACTTTATAACCACACTGTATATTCAAAGAACTCTTTAGTCTTTAAATGCAGAAGGAAAATCAAGTTATGATAAACATGCTATTCAGGCAGAACATCGCATGTTAGATATTGACAACACCGACACAATACTGCACAAGGAGAGTAACCCAACAAAAATAAACGTACTGGAAGAAATTGACATTTTAAAATAAACCAAAACATATCCAATACATACAAATCTCTGGTATTAGTGTACCAGTATTGCAGTCAGGGTCAGTAGATACAGACTTATCTTCTGCTCCTTCTGCTGATGATGGGACTAGTTCTGAAAGGCCTACAGATAATTAATATATACCGTGGGGCGACGGACCTATTAGGTAACAATTTTATAACTTTCAATTATAATTTTAATTTATTACTAATAATACTAAAATAATAACCACAGTAACAATAGTATTATTATTATTATTATTATTATTATTATTATTATTATTACAAGTTCTAGTGCTTTCTGTACCCGTACGTGAACAATGTGGGATAAGGGCGATCCTTGCGGAAGTTATTTAATCAAATTAATTCAGTTTCGAGTTTATTTCCCTATAAATCTCAGCGAGTGTAAATAGTTAGTTCATTATTTCAAAGAGATATGTGAAGAGTACACGGGAATAACGATCAAGGTCCATTTTTTAAAGTTTTGAGATCGCATTTTAAAGTTTAAGTTCTCAATACTTTATTGCACGTGTATTTTACGTAAATTGGTAACAAAATTCTTAGGAAAAATTTTGGACCAAAAAGAGAAGAGCACACAGGTGAGTGGAGAAAACTCCATGAGTGAGCCACGTGATCTTTATAGAAAATCAGATATAATAAGAACAGTTATATCTCATAGACCGCGATGGGCAGCACATATGGCACGAATGGGGAATGAAAGATGGGCATAGAAGCTTCTTGTAGGAAAACCAGAGAGAAAACACCCATTTGGTAGACCAAGAATGAAGTGAGAGAATAACATTAAGCATTATTTGAGGGAATTAGATTATACAGGGGATGATTATAAAACATTATCTGAGGATAGGCTCGTATGGAGAGTTTGCGTCCGCACGGCTATGGCCTACATGTTCGATAGATCCAGTGAGTTAGTTAGCAACCTACTCTGCTAAGGTTTTCGGTGGTTTTCGTTAGCTACAAGACAAATGTCGAAGTAGATCCCTAGTCTCCCACCAGTGAAATCAATTGAACTCCTCCCTCGAAATTTCCTAAACTCAAAATTATATTCCGGGGCAAATTCTTCTAAATTCCCTAATTTAAAAAAAAAACTTTATTTTGAGTATGTTAACTCTACATTATTATTATTATTTATTAACTACTATGCTAAGGTTTCTTAAGGTGTCCTTAGGGTTAATGTAAATGCCAGATAGCCCATTTGATCCACCTGTAGAATCATTATAAGTAGTGATGGGTAATTCGAGAGTGACTCGTTTAAAAATAACGCTTCACTACTGTGAAGTGTCAAAAAGTTACTCACTTTTAGTGAACTGCCAGTTCAGAGTTCATTACGGTTCATTATGGCTACATAAAATTAAAATTTACTTTTTATTTCAAGCTCTAGATGTCTCACTCCAAATCAACTTTCGCTCATTCGTTGATTACTCTATATTTCTCCGCCCATCGACCTTGCATGTCCCCGCCTCTTTCCTACGTCATCCATATCGTTCGTACCGCAGTGAGTGTCTGCGAGGAACGAACTATCTTGCCAGAGTGAACTGCCATAGAGGAACGAACTATCTCGCCTGAGTGAAGTTACATAAAAGAACGAACTACCTTGGAAGAACGAAGTGGTATCAAAGAACAACTATCTTAGAAGAGTGAAGTGTTTTAGATGAACGAAGTGGTATCAAAGAACGAACTACCTTGGAAGATTGAAGTGTCATAGAGGAACGAACTACCTTGACAGAGTGAATTGGCTTTAAACATTCAGTTGTACTTCAAACTCTCAACATTCGACACGCTCATTCATTCAGTACATGTACATTATGGCACTCTCCCGCCTCTTGCTTACGTCATTACTCATACGCAGCATTACTCAGGGATTACTCATTTTGATCTACGGCATTACTAACGCTACAAATGTAATGTAGTCTAATATTACAATCATTTTACATTTTATTTACTGGAATTCAGAAAGTATTTAATAAAAATCAATTTTATCCAAGTTTTAAAACAACATATTTTAATAGGTTTTCAAAAATGTGTTGCAAAACGTAGTAAAAATCTTACCTTGCTAAACTTTTAGAGCGAATATGCCGTGCAAGTTTAAAAGCATACCGTCCCCTGAATGAAATTGTATTTAGAACAAAAGTTACACTTTGCTTTACGATCGCCTATATCGGCGAAGAAACCCCAAATGTCATACTTTTTCTTGATGGCGAATTAGAAGCCGTTCTGTAAAAGTGCACACACAAGGCTATGTTGGCCTACCCAGTATTCGCCCTCTTTATATTTTTAGATTAGGGGTTGTAAAGATTAACATAAAGTAATTGCCAATAGTACGATTTTGCATCTTTCTTTCTTTTTAAAGAAATATTATGCAAATAATATGTGTCCATCCATAGTTATTCTGCCCGAGGGCAGGTCCTTCACCGCAATCATAGCATTTTCATGCTATGCTTGCAGCTTTACTAGGGAATTGTAGGTGTGGTAGCTTCCCGTTGCTTTCCACAATAATATGTGTAAACAATACATATATAAATTAAATTAAATATATCTTTCTTGTCCACCGCTGTGGTCTCGAGGTAGCGTGCTGCCTTGTCACGCAGCGGGCCCGGGTTCGATCCCCGGTCGGAGCAGTTTTTCTGGATGAGGTTTTTATCGGGGTTTTTTCTCACCTGTAAGACAAATGTCAGGAAACCTTTAAGGCCCAAACGGTCCCCGAAATCATATGGCCATCATCATCATCATCATCCTTATCATTATCATCATCTTCATCCTTCACCGGTGTGGAAAGCAACGGGAAGCTACCACACCTACAATTCTCTAGTAAAGCTGCAAGCATAACATGAAAATGCTGTGATTGCAGTGAAGGACCTGTCTTCGGGCAGAATTACTATGGATGGATATCTTTCTTAAAAGTTTTAAAATACTCCCCACATTTTTTTCAAATTATAGAGTTACGATTTTGTTTTATTAACATTTACAACTTGAAATAAAATATGTAAACATTGAAAAATCTGTATATAAATAAAATTATGCAAATAATACAGTTATAACAGAAATAAAAAGGAGGTATAAATAATTATAAAATAAAAGTGTGGGAACAGTCATATTAGAATTTTTCATACTCAAATAAATTAAAATAGAATTTACAGAACTATTTCCGTCTATCTTTAAAATCCACAGCTACCATGTGATTGGTTAATGTCGTCACCCCAGGCTCGTGTCTTCTTACTTCTCCCTCCAGCCCCATATTCTTTCTGTGTGGACATAGCTATGCCACCTGTTGGTGATATGGTAAAGTTATTTGAATACGCGAAAAGAAAGTTTTTTTTTTTTTTTTTTTGCTTGGCGAATGAAGGCCTAATTTTGTTGTGAACGAACTAGTTGAATTGAACGGTTCATAAAAGTGAGTGCGAGTGAACGAACTACTTCTCGAAACGAACTGGTTGGGCACAACGTTAATTATAAGTTCCAAATCGTGCGAGGAAATAAAGATAACCCTTCAATTAGCACAACACCACCACCACCACCACCACCACTATGTAATGGAAATTGTGTCACTTCTCAAACATTAATTTTCCCTCTATGTCCGCCAGGGAAACATCCATTTTTATGGAAGCGTCCCTGGCCGACTATATGGGAATTGTTCGATGGTGAACAACAACTTCCGGCTATCTCTAGGGATTAGTTAGTTAGTTAGTATGTAATGGAAATTGTGTCACTTCTTGAACTTCCTTTTTATATCCATCGAGGAAAACATCCATTTTTGTGGAAGTCGTCCTCGACCAATGGGAATCAATCGTGAACTACAACTTCCGGCTATTCTTAGGGATTTCCAACCCTCTTTAGCCCTTGTGAATTAATTATATCGTCGTAGTTATTTAAAAATTAGTCATTACGAACTTATTTGTTCGTATTCTCATTTATTATAATGTATATCCTCTGCCCACGATAACTAGCCGCAGTCCGGTGTCAAAGGTCCAGTGGTTGGACACACCAATCCTGCATTTAGTTTCTAGTTGAATTTCATTGAAGTTCTAGTTGTTTCACTTGATTCACTGAGCTGCCAACAGGAAGACTGCCACCACCACAGAAGCCGCCAGCCCTAAAGAGGGCAAGAGCGGGAAGTCAAGTCGGCATTCCAATCAGAAACGGCTCTTTTCGGATTTAGCTGTTCTTATTTAATAATTTTGAATTTAGAATATTTATTGGACTTTGATGACTTTACTAGTGGATGCTAGGGGACTACTCCGGCATTTGCCTTAACATCAAGGGAAACACTAAAAACCTTAATAGAGTGGCTTGAATTTAATAAATTAGATCCAAATTGAACAGCTTTTTGCTCCAATTGGAGAAATTTAATATGTAACAGGGCACTTCCTATCTTCATCATGGGTGCACATACACTCTATTAGAAAAGTGTGTGTTTTATGATCCAATTCGATAGATAATACTATCGAATCTGGATCATTTACTAGTTCCTTAACTAGTTTGTCTAATACTTCATTAGTGATTAGACTATCCCTTTTTGTGAGGCCAGTTTGAACCGGCCTACTTTTGGTTAAAGGAACCATGGCAGTGTGAGTAGTGCCTATGGTCACTTTTTTGGTTTCAGGTGGGATTTTAGGCCCACCTAAGACCTTGAATGGCAAGGCCTTTTGTTCCCGAGCCTTGTTGGTCCCGGTACGTTTTCTTCTTATAGCGCTAGTGACAACGCTACGGTTTGAGTTCTTGGAGGTCTCAGGCCGAAGAGCTGCTGGCTCGATCTGGTCTGAGATTTGGGGTAAGACAGCTGAAGCAAGCTCCGCCATCACTGTCTTCTTTGGGGTAGCAGGGGTGACCTGTGCTACCGTCTTCTTCATACGCCGATAGGGCTCGATCTTCACCTTGAAATGAATGAGCCTGCGTAGTTTGAATAGATCCTCCACCTCTGGGCCATCTCTCAGAGTGACCACAAACATGGGCAATGGGTTCCTGGTCTTTCCGGATGTCATATTGACAACATTTAAGGCCCGGAATCCATTGGCCTTCAAGTCACGCTGAATGTAAGATGGCTCAATGGTGTGGTCTATTCCTTTTACAACCACTCTTCTTGTAGCTGTCGCTTGTTGTCTCTTTTCTTCCTTGTAGGGGATCTTGTTCTTCTTTAGCAGTTGCTGGTACTTTTTGTAGGCTATAACTGAATTTAGCCTGACCCTTGTACCGAGCCTGGTGTTCTCGCAAATGAATGCGCCAGGCTCGGATTTGAAGAATTCCTCGTTCACTGCTGCCAGTAAATAGGTATAAACCCGAAGTACCAGCAGGGAAGAGGTCCATATCTTCTTTGGGAGCGAGTTCGTCGACTTCGAGCCTCCACAGTCCCCTCCATTATCACATGATGAGGTATCTGCAGGCTGGGAGACGACCAGATGGGACTCGACTTTGTCAGTAGCCGAGGCTGCTGACTTTCCTGGCAGAGCAGTTTCTTCCCTTTGCTTTCGGTGGTATCTAAGCTTGGTTCTTGCTGGAATGTTGCTCTTCGGTCGCTCCGTCTTGTCTACAGTAGAATCTGTAGGTGTTGTTGGCAGTAGAGCTTCACGTAAAGTAGCAGATGCTTCCTTTACTAAGTCATTGAACCATGAACTGGTCAGTGATGTAGTGTCTTCTAGTTGGATTTCAGACGATCTTCTTTTATATGTGCCGTATTTGGGCATCTTGATGTCTTTATTAGTGCTGTCCAATCCGGTGTTGTCGATTTATTGGCTTATATAGCTTGGTGTGACCGTTGCTGAGAAACAACACAAATTTATTCTGTTAGTTATTTGAATGTAGCGGACCGCAGAGAAAACGGAATCTTATGTAACTGTAGTTATAAGGTATATTGTATAATTAGACGCATATTTAAGTGGTTTCTTTTTGTTCGTCATCTTATGACTTATTTAAAATATTAAATTAAATGGACCAACTGATGTATTCAAAAGGATACATTATGAATTTAAGGGATAACTGTAGTTTTCATTACTTAAAATAGCCACAGCTGCAGTCTTCTCATCATGTAAACGTGCACACTTTATAGGGTCGACCTCCAACACATACACAACACGTTATTCGGAAATTATAATTGCTAAAACTATTTTAATCCCTATAATTCCACACGTTATTCGGAAATTATAATTGCTAAAACTATTTTAATCCCTATAATTCCATCTGGAACATAGGACCCTACAACATGAGCGCGACACCTGCCAATCTCACTTCTGAGTCAACAATATTCTACCGATCTCTCATAATTTTCAACATCAATTATCCTCTTTATTAGTGATACGATATTTAAAACATGTTATAACATTACACTGAGCAACAAAAAATAAACTTTATTTTTTGTCTCAGAAAGGAAAATATGTGATTCTGATAGTATTTATTCTCCTGAATTCCGATATAATATCGGTTTTTCTCCACCACGCAAGGTTTTCGAGAGACAGGAATTTATAATTTCAAACACTTTAATATTTTCTACATTCGTAACTACACAGTATTCGAAAATTCGGACTCACCTAGAAAGTAAGAAATTACGATTTTCTGCTATATTTTGCCTATGGAGCATCCCTCATGATGGTCCAACAATAATCGGCCAACATATTACGATTCCATTTGCCTTGATATCACTTTTCCATAGCTGAAATCTTCTGATGAAAGTGTTCCCCATGCTCGTCGCTCACTGCGCCAATGGACGAAAAAAGTTTATTAAAGAATCATTTAAATCTATTAATTGAAAATGAAATAAAATAAACTGTGGGTGATGGAGAAATTCCGAAAACATATTTGAAAACACGATAAAAACCGCATGAAGTACAACTATTGGTACTCATGAGACAAAAATTATGTTGACCAGTGTTATCAAACATTACATTATTGGAAAAAAAATCATGTAAATGTTAAACTGTCTTGAGATAGTTTAATAATTTGTAATTGTGTAACACCGGAAGTAGTATTCTGTTCTAATGTACGCGGACGACATATATCTATGTTGCACGAAAGTAGATGGCATGCAGAAGAGTTCAGATTTACTATCGACATACTGTTCGATTTGGGGAGTTACTGTTAACGATATCAAAACTAAAGCCATGGCTTTTAAAAATGGGTCGGTATACAGCGGGAGAAAAAGGTGGACATAAAGTGGTGAGAATTTAGAAAATGTGAAAACTTTGTCTACTGAGGGATGACTTTGACAATGAATGGAAAATGGACGAGAACCATCGAGAATGCAACAATGACAGCTAGGAGCCGGACAAGCGAAATGCTTACTAATATGGCAAAATTGCAAAACATACGTACGTCGACTGTGGGAGCGACCATGCTGTATGACTCAGAATTATGGGGTTGGGAACGAACGGGGACACTAGATAAAAGTCAAGCTATGTTTCTGAAGAGAGCGTTGAGATTAGCAACGGGGACTTCAAATTGTGGTATACTTAAAGAATTCGGTACATTTTCGTACACAATAAGGAGCAAAATTATGGCTATTAAGTATTAAGTTGGACATAATAAACGGAATCATGACTCACTCAGAGCAGAGTGTTACAAGGAACATAAAAGACAGTATGTTTCGGAGGATTGGATAATCGATGTAGAAAGTGGATTGAAGAGCATAGGGGTGGGTTGGGGATAGGGAGAGGAACACGGGGAATAATAAAAATGTTTGGAGGAAAGTTATGAAGAGATTAATTGATATAGACAGACAGTATATAGAAGCCGAGTGTAGCCAGAAAATATCGCTCACCCTGCAGTCGGAACTGAAACTTTCGTGGGGAAGGGAGAAGTATATTTACTCTTTGGATGGAGATGACAGAAGTGCTATTGCATGGTTTCATTTGGAGGATGTATTGCCCATAATTTAACAAGTGAAGAAGGCATTAAACTGTGCGCTCTATGCGATGACTGTGAAAACTGGCAAAGTAATAGCATTCTGTAGAGAGAGAGAGAGGAACTTAGATTACAGTTGCTGCCGGAGAGATTTTTGAGGTCGGAATATGGGAGAGTGGCATGCTGGGATCTTTTAGGACGGATCGAGTGTGAAGTGAAAACATGCTAATTTTTGGGTACAGTAGGGAAATTGAAGGATAGCAAAATTGGAGATCAATAAGGAAATATGTATTATCAATAATAAGAATCTCAATATGGCCTTTGTTTCCGATCTTCGATTATATAATAAGTAATCTTAATAAATTCTTGTAAGCCCTTGTTTCCCTCAACCAGATTTAGGCGCTCTCCCCCTACAGGGAAAAAAATTGAACCATACTAATTTGGTTACACTTGTTTTCGTATAGATGTCATTGAGTGGCCCGTGGTCAGCATTCTGCCTCATACTGATATCTAGAAGACCAAGGTAGTACTAGGACAGGAAAATTCGGTAAATTTTGCTTAGAGGCCTTTTTATTCAGGCTTAAGGATCTTCACGAGCCTGAAAATCTCAGATTCGGGACTTGTTCCTTGGATTTTTCATCCTAAAAAATCCATCGACCACAGCCGGGTTTGAACCCGCGACCCTAGGGACCAGAATCAAAGGAGCATAACAACTAGTTCACCGCGGTCGATCTTAATAAATTAAATAGCATAATAGTGCATTTGATGTCTGCAGGGCGGGGGGTGGGGTTGAGCTCGCGCGCATGTGTATGTGTGAGGGGAGGTGTGTGGGTATATATGTGTGTTTTTTTTCTCTCTTTTTTCTTAATTTGTTTTCTAGCAATTTTTTTACATTATTAATATACAAAAATGAGGCTTTTTTATCTACACACATGTATTTTCATGTAGAGTGTAGATGTGTATTATTGTGTATGCACTGTAGACATAGATTATATATATATATATATATATATACATATATGTATATTCAATGTTTTATACAATGTTTATGTAGGTGTCTAGCCATGTATGTATTTGTTTATACATCCTTATATTTATTTTCATTTTTTATTCAAGGAAAAATAATGAATGTACGTCCAAGCAGGCTCATGAGCAATGTAAATATATTTAATTTGTTTTGAAAAAAGAACAGGCAATAAATTTCATTACTACTAATAAATTATTTTAAAATATGTAGAAGAATGCTAGTCTGTATGAAATATTAATTTAGGCAACCGTAAATTAATTTGTCGCCATAAATATAAAGTTGACTTTTTATAATCAATCAGTAGATAAGATTATTTCCTCATTTTACGTTGCTTAAACCTTATTTTCGTCCTACTCTGACTCAGTTCCCTAACACATCACCTCCTATCGCAAGATTTGTATTTTACCACAAAGTGAGTACATTTAATATTAGTGACATTTTTCTTCTAATTGATTTTTATTTCATACTAGCTAGTACCCGTCATGCGCTGCTGCGCCTAAATAAATGATGTCTTTTTACGTTTAGTTGCATAAGTAAAAGGAATAATAATTACAACTTTATATAATTATTTTTAGATACCCCTTGCTGATTACCCGGCATTGCCCGGGAATCAACGTATCCCGATGTATTTGGCATTAATGAGCTGAAAGACAAAATTCGTTATTTCGAGTTGCCCGTGCAGCTGCTCTGCTTGCCCGGAAATCTACTTATCCCGATCATCTAGGCGTCAATGAAAGAAAAAATGGTTATTGTGAGTTATCCATAAAAGATAAAGATATGCTGTCGCGGGCTTTTTTGTAGAGTTTTTGAGATATTAAATTCTGTGTACATTAATTTGGTGTATCTGTTATGGTTTAGGCAGAGTAAGCCATTTAAGCGTACACAAAGCCACTTTTATTTGACTTTTCACTACAAAGGGCAATTTTTAAGGGGTGAAGGGCTTGAGCATTAAAATTATCTTATAGCCTATAACGTTTCCTGGAAAATCCTGAACATTTTGCAAAACGCCCCTTCACAACTGAGTGAACGGCAGTGCACGCTTGTCCGGCAATCTACGTATCCCTATTTTCTTGGCATCAATGAAAGACAAAAATGGCTGTTGTGTGTTATCCGTAAAAGATAAACATATGATGTTGCGGACTTTTTTATAGAGTTTTTTTTATAATATTCAATTCTGTGTAAATTAATTTTGTATATTTGTAATGGTTTAGTCAGCGTAAGCCATTTAAGCGTCAAAAAAGGATTTTCCTCATTTTTCACTACAAAGGGTGATTTTTAAGGGTGTGGGAGTTGAGTATCACAACTCTCTTATAGCCTATGTTCATCCCGGGAATATTCTGAACATTCTTCAAAAAAACCCCATCACAATCGGATCAACGGTATGGTCGCGCATAAAGTGCGAACAAAGAAAGAAATAAACATTCATTTTTATATATTAGATTCATTTGCTACCCCTCCCACCCTACGTATATTATCTTCTAAATCAAGATATATATCAGTACTTGGTGTGTGTGTGTGTTTGTGTGTTTGTTTGTGTCATGAAAAGAAAAAAATAATTTCTGATCCGGGATTTGAACCCGGAATTTCTAACTTTAGACGGTAGTGCATTACCATCCACGCTATCCAGGCATTCCAGTGCAAACATTAATGTCCCTTCCTTATATACTCGTATAATTCTCAAATCATATGAGGCAGTGGAAAGCGTCCGCACTGCCATCTTACAGCTTCTGTAACAAGAAAGCATTTTAATGAGATTTATATATATATATATATATATATATATATATATATATATAGTTAGAGGTTCTGGGTTCAAATCCCGGTTCAGGCATTAATTTTTCTTTCTGTGGCGTATCTGGCTTTCATTGCTTAATGTCAAAATTCAATTGTAACATCAAACAAATATGTATAGGCCTATATATACATACACACACACATTGTTAGGCCTAATTGTATTCATATGTCTTGTGCAAATGTAACTAAGTAGTTAACTCACTGGTTCTATCGAAACCGAAGGTTTATGGCCGCGCCACATAAGCTCCCCCATACATCCCTATTTTGAATTAACATTGATTATCTACATAATTTTTCTCCCTCGAATCATGTTTAACGTTGGTCTGCCACTCATTATTGGCCTTTCCCTCTGATTTTCCTAAACAAAGTTTTCATGCTCCTTATTTCATTCCCTATTAGTTAACTTTGTCCTGCCCGCCGCAGTCTAAATGTAACTGATATTAATTTTAGTTAAATGATGATTGATGATGAGATGAATCGTGATAATGAAATTCCAATTTGGCCAATCGACAGGAAAAGTATGAAAATTCCGGGTTATAAAGTAAAATGTTAAAAATATATACCTTTTGGCAGGTGCCGTCGTCCTCAACTGTGTTAAAACTTCTGTTTAAAAGTTAATAACTGTAGGCCTTTCGGAAGTCAACTTCCATCGTCAGCAAAATAAATATGTACTACTAACTGTTGTTGTTGTTATGCGACATTTTGGACTTAAATGTTCTTAAGGCGTCGGTGGTAGCAACTGACTGGTGTTTAGCTATCTCATATATGGGGTAATATGATTGGGGTATGTTCTCGTTAGTATTAAAGTGTTGTTTCCTTCCTTTACGATTTCGAGATATTCTAGTAGGTTTACCTTAGCCGGATTGTTTTCTATATGGACTAACGTAAGAGTGTTTTCTATTGTATCCATATGGTGGCCGGCGTTAATGATGTGATTAGCATAAATTGACTTTCCTCTCGCGTGGATGAAGTCTTGAAGGCTTTCTTTGTGTCTTGTATTAAAGCTTCTGCTTGTCCTGCTATTTAAAGAAATTAAACATAGGCTCAATTCTGGGAATGCCTGCTAGTAAGTGACTCTTGGTTTCAACTTCTCTCAAAAAACATTAAACTGAAAATGAATAAAATGTTATTCTCCCAGTTATATTACATGGCTGCGAAACATGTTCTCTTACTTTAAGGGAGAAAAGAAGCTTCCAATATTTTGGAGCAAGAGAGGTGAACAGACAAGTACATGAAAAATATACAGTAGCTTACAACGTAATACTGAAATACATTAACATTTTGGGAAACCAAAAACAATTAAGTCTCGTAGACTACGATGGGTAGGTCATGTGACACGAATGGAAACTCCTTGTAAGAAAATCAGAGGGAAAGCGCCCAGTAGATGGGCCAAGAATGGTGCGGGAGAATAATAATAATAATAATAATAATAATAATAATAATAATAATAATAATAATAATAATAGGTCCACAAGTCATAGGTGAAGCATTTAGGCTCAGAAGTAAAAAGGAAATAAAAATATATACAGACATTCATAGTGATATTAAAAAACGAAGGTTAAAATTTTATGGCCATATTAAACGAATGAACTCAAATAGGCTTACAAAACAGACAATGGAATTCTATGAAAACAGAAGTAAAGCTCCAGTGGATAGGCTACTATGAAATGGATTGATGAAGTCAAAAAGGACTTAAAATTGGCAGGAATTGCTAAAGAAGATATCCCAAAAAAGAGATATATTTAGAATTAAGGTGAATAAGTGGCAAGTTGACCAAGAGGACAAACCGAAGAAAAAAACTGGAACAACTTGGGCAGATGATAGAAGACAAGCTCATAGCAAAAGAATGAAAGAAATTTGGGCTCAAAGGAAACGCCTCTAATTACTTTGCGCAGTCCTACATGGGCTTATCCGCAATCAATAATAATAATAATCATAATTTGAGGGAAATAGAATAACAGTATTCATAATTTGAGACAAAACACACCACTGGGTTAGAAAAGAATGTCCTAAGAGACAAAACATGGATGTTGGAGAAAAAATTATTAACGACCCCTTAGTTGAACGAGAAAGTCATATTCCCTTCACTGCATATCACGCAGGGCCTTATGAATCAGTTTGTAAAGGCTCTTCATAGGAACGGACCATTCTTTGCATTTATAGGGAAAGGAATACCTCAGTTGAGTATGAAGAAAATTAAAGCAGGAATATTTGATGGCCCACAAATAAGACAACTTATTATGGATACTTGTTTCGTAAATTCGATTAATGAAGTCGA
This sequence comes from Diploptera punctata, assembly GCA_030220185.1. Taxonomy (NCBI): domain Eukaryota; kingdom Metazoa; phylum Arthropoda; class Insecta; order Blattodea; family Blaberidae; genus Diploptera; species Diploptera punctata. The sequence continues at coordinate 3,584,987 of JASPKZ010008364.1, read as the reverse complement.
GCTAATTACCTGGACTTCGTTTCTTGCAGTTATAGATTTTTTTTTTTTGGAAACTCAAAGCTGAAAACTATGTTGATCTGGTAAATGAGATGTTTAACAGTTTCTATTCCCTTGTGTGCAACATGAGTATAAGGTGCACTATTCTCACAGTCACTTAGACGGTTTTCCTGAAAATTTAGGAGACACCAGAGAGGAACAAGGTGAAAGATTTATCCAGAATATAAACAAATGGAGGACCGCTACCAAGGAAGATGGGACATACACATGATGGCAGAATACTGCTTAAAAAGGGACTGTTCCAAAACACATTCAAGAATGTCACAGAAAAGAAGCTTCCGAAATGTTCAATGACTAGTTGGTTTCATAAATTACTTTTTCCTCTTTTTATGTATATAATGTATGTAATATTTGTATAACATAATAATTAAATTAACGTAAACTAGTGTAACTTATATTTCACTAAACTGTTGTATCATAGAAATTTGAGCTCCTATGCAAAATTTAATTTGAATTCAGGGCATCAAATTCATACAAAACCAGCTCAAACCCCGGCACCAAAAAAAAAAACAGTTTATTCAAATTAGAGCTATGTAAAATAAGATTTTTTTTACAGATCAAACTACTGTTAATCTATGCACAATCAACTGGTGAAGTACAATATTCTGAATTTAACTTCATGGTGAACGTTTAAGATTCTGCGATCACAACATGGAGATGGAAAAACGAATTGATTTTGTTAGGCCTTTAGGACCTCAGGTAATTGTCTACTCTTGATGTTAACCTATTCTACTAGCTTAGTTTCATAAACACAACTTACTAAGTGTAGGCCTATATGGATTATGGAACGCTTAATCTCAATGCCGGATTCACTAAGGCCTTCCACGGTTCCCTTACCCATACAATTTAATCCAGTTAACCTTATGCCTGCAATACCCATTTCTCTAAAGTTTATTTGAACATTAAACTTCCGCCTGCGCCTACAACTATATAATAGTCTTTTTTTTTATGAAGAGGTTTGCATTGACATTTTAAAAGGGATTCGTACTGTTCTCATTGGAGCTATATGGTCTTCCATCTCATTTCTCGCCTTAATACTCTGACAATATCAAGATTAACTCACTGACACTATCCTAACCGTAGATTCATGTCCGCGCGGACATATGCTCTCCATACATTCCTACCCTGACCTAATGTTTTCCAATCATCTCCTGTATAATCTAACTCCATAGCGCGACAGACCTAGAAGGCCCTTGGCCTAAAATGCGGCTGCTGGCCTCACATCCTCATGTGTTAATCACAGAGGTAGGCGATCATATAACTAGTATAGAGGTGGCATGTAGTCAGCATGTCGGGTCTCCCCAGCATTTATAGCTGGTTTTCTCAACCTGGAGCCGTTACTTATTTAGCTATCCAAATTCCTCGTGATTCTGGGTGGGCACCGGTCCCATACTGGCCGAAAATTCCATGAGAAAATGCCTTCCCCCATGGAGACTCGAACCAGTGCAAATCCCGTAGCTCTGTGCCAAGGCATTTTGTCATAACCAATCGGCTACGGTGATACTTCCCCCAAATAATGGTTAACGTTTTTCTTCCATCTCATTCTTGGCCTACCAACTGGGCGCTTTCCCTCAGATTCCATTACAAGAAGTTTTCATGCTCCTCTATCATTCTCCATTCGTGCCACATGTCCTGCTCATCGCAATCTATGAGACGTAACTGTTCTTATAATATCTGGTTTCCTATGTCGATTCGTGTAGCTCATTGTTAAGAGTCTTACCCATTCTCCTGTCTGTTTATCTCTATTTAGTCCAAAAACTTTGGAAGAACTTTATTTTCAATTACTGGTAGTATTTTCTCCCCTTAAAGTATGAGTCCATGTTTTGAATCCATATAATATAACTGGGAGAATAACGGTTTTATATAGGTATACTTTCAATTTAATGCATTTTGAGAGATGTTAGGACGACAACAGTTCCTGGAATGCATAACAGCAAGCATTTCCAGAATGACTTAGGCTTTCACGGCCGGAGTTACTATGATGATCTTGAAGAAGATTTCCAGAATGTTTAATTTATTTGTGGATCTCATTCCTATTTGTAGTTGTTGTTCCTAGGTATTTGAATTCACCACGTCAAAATTTTCCCTCGTTTGTCATTAACTGTCCATTTTCATTATATAATGTAGTTCTATGTGTAACTACATATTTAGTTTTATTGATGTTTACTTCCAACCCCTATATGTAAGTATTAACAATATATTTTGCATATTGGCCTTAGTATCTCCTCGCTATCGTCTAATGGTACTATATCATCAGCATAAACTAACAGCTTATTAATATTATTGAGTTGTAAGTTTTCTGCAGCCTCTAAAGATTTCGTGGCATGCTCTAGTACAAAGCTGAATAGTAGAGGTGGCAGTGCATCTGTTTGCTTTACCCATAGTGAATTTCAAAAGTATTTGAAAACTAATTGTCTTTGTGCCATTCAGAAACATTCGAATAAGTCTAACTTTTTAGGAATTCCGAACTCCAGCAGGATACTATACAACTCCATCATCATCATCCTTCACGGATTGGGTCTTTGCCTGTTCCGATCTCTCACATCTGTTCAGCCCAGCGCTTTCTTGGTCTTCTCACTGATCTTCTTCCTACAGGATTATACATCTGTGCTATCTTTGGTATCCTATCCTCTGTCATTCTTTACAGATGTTCTATCAAATTTTTCCTGTGTTCTTCTATTTCTTGAAGAAGTGGTTGTATTTTTAGTTCCTCTCTAATACTCATTTCTAATATGTTCTTCTCTTGTACAACCCTTCACAGCCCATAGGAATCTTATTTCCGCTGCCCAAATGTTACTTTTTTCTTTCCTCAGGACCCATGCCTCACTTCCATACATCGTCACTGGTTGTGTCATCATTGAGTAAAATCTTAGTTGCGTATCCTTTCTTACTTTGTTCCTCGGTGTTCGTCTGATTGTTCTACAAATATGTTAAAATTTCTATATTTTCTTATTTATATCTTCTTCTTCATAAATTATATCGCAGCCCAATTACTTGAAGTGTGAAACCTGTTCCAACACTTTATCTTCTATTACTATTTTTGTTCTTACTGGGTACTTTCCATGGAACGCCATTACTTTAGTTTTTGATTTTGAAATTATCATATTATATTTCTTAAATATATTATTTAATTGATAGACTGCTTTTTGTAGCCTGATCTCTCTGTAAAAAATTAATACTATATTATCTGCAAAACATAATGCATCCAATGTTTTATTTCGTCCAACTTCTCCGTATTAATTGAATTGTAATATGCCGTATAATAAAAATATAATCTAAATTACGGGATTTTAAAGTTCTATGAAACATGATTACATAATTAATTGATGTAGACATCTTAGATATTAAAATAAATTAACTGCATCGCCGTAGCCGAGCGGTTAAGGTAGGAAGCCTTGGCGCAGAGCTACGGGACTTGCGCTGGTTCGAGTCTCCATGGGGGAAGAAATTTTCTCATGGTATTTCGGCCTGTATGGGGCCGGTGCCCACCCAGCATCGTGAGGTAATTGGGTAGCTATAATAAGTAGCGGCTCCAGGTTGAGAAACCAGCTATAACGGCTGGGGGACTCGACATGCTAACCACATGTCACCCCTACACTGGCTGTTGATCATCTACCACTGTGATTGACACATGTGGATGTGAAGGGCCAGCAGCCGGCTGGTAAAAGGGCAACCGCTGAAAAGTGGAAAGACCCTCAATCGGAACTGCATCTAGTATGAAAAATAGCAAATTAATAGGATGATAATGCGATTTCTTCTGGAATTCTTATTTTTTAAAATAAATTTACAAAATTTAAAGATTTATACCATTTTTTATTGTTTTTGGTTTCTCAATAACTGAATGCCTGTATCCAAAGTTTTGTTGTGAAAAATGGATATATTTTACATGTTTTAGGGAATATGTTGTTGGTTTGTGATATAATAATTAACAGAGGGTACTGTGGCATGATTTTTGAAAACGTTATTTCATACAATTAGAGTAAGCAGTCAGAGGCCATTGATATCAGGGTTGAGGTTCCTTTACGGGTAGTAAATTTACGACACAGGAATCATGGCATTACTTCCCTTCTGAAGGAAACCATTTTCAGTCTTTTTTTTTTTACTCTCTAAAAATCAATCTACTCTTCCCGGGTTTGGAGTCGCAAACTTCGGAATCGAGATGAGGATGGTATCCAATATTCCATCCGCCGCGACATGACAGATAAAAGAATATGAATGCCATGTTCGTATCTAATAAAAATCGAGTCTTTTGTTTCAAATCATTAGCTTAACATCCTTGAATAGGTTCAGTAGAGCTCTTATCCAATTTGTATGTCGATTTATAGGAATAATTTACAGTTTATAAAAAATAGGTTACGCTTCTATAAACTGTTTGTTCTTTTTTTATAGGTTTATATTACTTTTAGTTTAATGCTATACTGTGTTGCTGTTGGAATGTCTATTGGACATTCTGCCGTTCTTCTGCCACATCTTCAATCAGGAAATAGCACTATTATCATAGACGATGAAATGGCGTCCTGGATCGGTAAGTTTAGATTCTTCACTTATTTTTACTAGCATTACATAATTAAGTATGTAACTGTTATATTATTTATAATTGAACCTGATTATAATAATAATAATAATAATAATAATAATAATAATAATAATAATAATAATAATAATAATAGTTTATTTTAGCTGGCAGAGTTAAGGCCATAAGGCCTTCTCTTCCACTCAACCAGCGAATAGTAAAATTATACAAAAATTACGTACATATTACAATTTTAAGATATTAAAATACAGACTAAACAAAATACAATGATGATGTGATCTAATACTAGCTAATACTAACAAAAACATAGAATATAATAAAATTAAAATTATGTAAAATAAAGTAAGTAGTTTCCTACATGATTATTAATGGAATGCTCTATATAGTTGTCAGGCAGTTAATGTTTTCATTGTGTCGAACTTAAGATATCAGTTAATTTGGATTTAAATAATGATAGCGATTGACAGTCCCTGAGGACTGGGAAGTGAGTTCCATGCTCTGGCCATAGATATTGTGTAAGATTCAGAGTACAGACAGGTCCTGTGTTGTGGTATCGAAAGTAAAGAAGAGTCTTGTGATCTTGTTCCTAAATTGTGATGAGCCGATAAATGTTGAAAACGTGTTGTTAAATAAGTTGGTAAATATGTGTGCAGTATTTGGAATAGTAAGGTATGTGAATGTAAAGTTCTTCTGTCGTTTAGGCGTAGCCATGATAAGGCCTGAAATGAAGGAGACACGTGGTCATAACGACGGAGATTGAATATAAATCGAATGCACGCATTATGAGCACGCTGTAGTCTGTCAGATAGATCAGTTGTCAGATTAGTCAGTAATATGTCGCAGTAGTCGAAGTGTGGCATTATAAGAGTCTGTACAAGTATTTGTTTTAATTTTGTAGGAAGGAAGTTTTTAAAACTATTTAGGGAGTGAAGAATGGAGAACACTTTCTTGCAGGTATTATTCACCTGGATTTTCCAGTCTAGGTGTTGGTCCATATAGATACCCAGATTTTTTACTACTGAGCTGTAGAGGATAATTTTGTCATTTAGGAGAATGGTAGGGACATTTTCGTAATTTATAATGCTTTGGATTCGCCGATGTCTAGGTCACTATTTAATTTGTCTAGTGTGTCATGTACATCGTCAGGATGGGAGTGAATGTAAATTTGCAAATCGTCAGCGTATAGGTGATGTCGACAATAGGTATGTCTAGTGGATATATCGTTAATATAGATAGAGAACAGAAGTGGTCCTAACACTGAACCATGTTGGACGCCACCCTTCAGTGATAGCCAGGATGAGGATAGTTCTGCATTGGATACACATTGCTGGCGACCATGAAGATAGGATCCAAGCCAGTTAACAGCATTGTCCGAAAGATTCAGAGTGCGTAATTTTGCTATTAATATGTCAGTGTCAACAGTGTCGAAAGCTTTGCTGAAGTCCAAGAGTGTAAATATTGTCATGTGGCCACTGTCCATTGCTTCACGCGCATCTTCGGCAACTTTAAGAAGTGCGGTTGCCGTACTATGGCCTGTCCTAAAACCTGATTGGTATGGGTCGAGTATGTTATGAGTGTTTAAGGTAATCAATTAATTGTCCATGAACAATGCGCTCCAAGGCCTTAGATAGGACTGGGAGGATGCTGATTGGTCTAAAGTCGTTTGGTGTTACAGGTAATTTAATTTTAGGGATTGGTCTGACTATAGCTTTTTTCCAGAGTTCGGGGTAAGTTGAGGTCATGATTGAGGCATTAAATATATGGGTTACAGTTGGGAGTATGACAATGGAGTATTTTCTTTAAAAAGTCGATACTTATATTGTCTATACCTTGTGTCTTAGTTCTAATGCGGTCCAGGGATAGTTTAACGTCGATTGGCATTATATAGGAAAAGAATAATTTTTCTCGGGAAGGAGTAGGTGTGGATAGGAGCTCATCTATAGTTCGTTGTTTGGCCGTAGTGTTTATGTTAAGTGTGGCATACGATGTGAAATGTTGGTTTAGATCGTCCAGTGATATGTTAATGCTCTCTCCTTTGGTTGTCGGCTGCCGAAGACCCATTGATCTAATACGTTTCCACATATCACTTGCATTTGTGTTTGGATCAATGAGACTATGAGCATACCGCAATTTAGCGTTTCTAATGTTTTGGATCGTTTTGTTTCTTAATGTCTTATATTGTCTTAAGTTAGCGTCACTTTTGTCCCGTCTATATTTTCGAAAAGCAGCATCCCTCTCAGCCATCAGTAGTCGAATTTCGTGGGACATCCAGGGAGCTGGGGATTTAGTAATTCGTCTAGACTTCAAGGGGGCATGTTTGTCGTAAAATTCTAATATCATATTGTTAAATTTAAGCAATTTTTCGTCTTTTGTGCGTAGGGTCCAAATATCATGCCACGGCATGTCGATAGCGTCTACAATTAGAGCTTGCTGGTTAATATGTTTTAAATTCCGATACGTTATTAATTTAGGACGAGTCCTAGGACACTGGAGAGAGTATTCAATATATATGACGTCATGGGCTGATATGCCGGGGACAGATATTTGTCCTTAGTTTATAATTTTCTCAGAATTTGTCGTGGCTATGATGTCTATTAATGTATCAGTCGTCGATGTGTGATGGGTTGGTTGTAAAGGCAAGACATGCATATTGCATGCGTGAAATAATGCCAGTAGTTCTGATGATGATGATGATGATGATGAGGAAGAAAGTAAGTTAGAGTTAAAGTCGCCCATTACTATAACATGCTGATAATGCGGCAGTAAACATAAATTATACATCAAGTTAACAATATACTGTGTATACATAACAAAATTAAAACTAGGTTCTTGTGGATGAGTGGTACCATGACCATATCTGGTTCTGATGTTCGCTATTTAACACGATTAGGGTCAATGTGTTTTAAGGGCATTAAAATCTTTAGTATGACCTCCTACGGAAGTGAAGTAAGGACGTGTGTCCCGTGACGAGATTTTCTCCACGTAACATAAACTCAAGCCTGAAATAAGAAGCTTCTGAGTTAAACATGTCGGACCATTCGCGCTCAGATTTGAATTGAGAAGCTGTAAAAAACGTCATTTAATAATACATCATACAAATGTTAAACATCAAAATTAAAACATAAAGACAGCACTTCTATGAAAATAATTATGGTGTTTGTTGGGTCACAACAGTTTCCCAAAATTAACGATAAAGTTATACTTACTTACTCACTGACACTATCGAACCCGTAGGTTCATGGCCGCGCGGACATAAGCTCTCCATACATCCCTATCCTCAGCTAATGCTTTCCAATCATTCCCTGTATAATCTACTTCCCTCAAATCATAGTTAATGTTGTTCTCCCACCTCATTCTTGGTCTACCAACTGGGCGTTTTCCTTCTGGCTTTCCTACAAGAAGTTTCCATGCACGTCTTTCATTCCCCATACGCGTAATATGTCCTGCCCATCGCAGTCTACGAGACTTAACTGTTCTTATTATATCTGGCTTCCTATAAAGACCATGTAGTTCATTGTTATGTAGTATTCTCCATTCACCTGTCTGTTCATCTCTCTTTGGTCCAAAAATCTTCCTAAGAACTTTATTCTCAAATACTCGTAATCCCCTTTCCTCCCTTAAAGTAAGAGTCCATGTTTCGCATCCATATAATATAACTGGTAGAATAATAGTTTTATATATTTTCAGCTTAACGTTTTTTGAAAGGAGTTGGGACATCAAAAGTCTCTACAATGCATAATAGCATGCATTTACAGAATTGAGCCTATGTTTAATTTCTTTGTGCATTTCATTACTATTTGTGATTATTGTTCCTAGGTATTTGAATTCAGTCACTTCCTCACAATTTCCCTCATTTGTCATTAGCTGTCCATTTCCATTATATACTGAATTTCTACGTGTGACCATATATTTAGTTTTACTGATATTTACTTCCAGTCCTAATTTCTTAGTGTTACTCAATAGTGTTTGCGTGTTGAACTTTAGTATCTTCTCGCTCTCGGCCAGTAGTACTACATCATCAGCATAAACTAACAGCTTATTAATACCATTCAGTTGTAAGTATTATATTCTCATATCCTTTATTTTTTATTTAAAGGACAACTCATTTATAATTTATAACATTATATTACGAACAATACGAAAAATTCTAAGTTATTTTGCACATTTTGAAGGAAAAAGATTGATAGGGATTATGTATCTTTATGATAGTAACAACTTAACTTTTTTTCTGATAGAAGGAGCGGGGGAATTAGTTAGATTTTTTTTATGTAGGAATAATTCTTGCATTTTTGGTAAAAATGCCTATATTTTCTGTTCATTTATGACTCCCTAAAGATAGAAGGGATAAAATAGTAAGATTTTTACTATTTTTTTTCATTATTAATTAAAAAGGTTTGGTTATTCGGTTTTAAAAAGACCTGTTAAGATGATTTAACAGTATCAGAAGATTATCTCTACATGTATCAACAACAATTAATGTCTGTTGAGACAAGATTTATATCCCCAGCCAATATATACCAATGATGTGGAAAAACCCGGGTAAGGATTGGAAATAAAGCTGACAATGCTGTAGGAGTGTTATCTAAGAATACTCGAAAATGATTCCATTGAAGATACACCCACTGTAGTAAGTTAGGTCCAAAGGTAGATAATCAGAAATATTGTAAGAAAAATATTTGTAGGCGTTCCCGAGGAATTAATCATCTGAAAGTAGGAAACTTATCCTATTTAAGGACAAGTTCTAATAATTCGGGACATTGTCTGCGAGACACTTTCGGTCCAGACTTTTCTGCAAGATCATCCGGCGGACACTGCGCACAGCAGACACTTCGCAGACCTCAGAATCGCTAGAACATTTTTCGATCTGTGCTTATACTTTAACCCGACCCAACAGTTTATAATATTATAACAAAATAATGTATTGTTATTATGAAGGGATAAAGTTCTGAGTGCCGAAAAATTAATTCCTGCCGGACGCCAAGCAACATTGTAATCTAGTGAATAATTAAATAAATAAGTAATTAACCCGCTAAATAACTTTATTTTGTTGGGGTCGCTCTCCACGTAAGTCCTCTGTTGCACCCGAGATAAATTGTCCTTTGCTCTCCGAATCCCAAACGAACCTGAGAACTCTAATCCGGAGCCTATATAACCAGTCTATAAGCCAGCATAAATGATCCCCCATTCGTAACCGAACTGAACTGAACTAAGATTCTTCCTCATATGGTCCTCCAACGTTGGGGCATAAACCAACCTATAAAATCCTTTCTCACTGTACAAAAGTTTGTTTGATTTAAACCAGATCTGTCCATCTTCAGAAGTACTGGGCCTAAAATGTTTAGACAATTCACGCTGAGGGTGACATACTAAAAAGTTCCACTCAGATAAATTTGACAATAAAGTACAGCAGAGTAAATTGTTAAAATTGGTAAGTGCAGAAACCAATGCGAACTCTGTGAATTATCAAGACTCCTTCACTGAAGTAATGAAGTCTAATTCTGTGTTAGTAAACGGCAGTCTTAGTAGGTGTAACAAATAATCAACACTGAGACAGCTCTTGTGCTATATCTATATATTTTTTTAATTTCGTATTAGAGATATTGTTTTAACATAGATAAGTGCTTCAAATATTGAGATAAGCTGCAAACCAGTTTATCTAAGCTGAGGAAATCTGTCCTCTGGAAATATCTTGAAAAGTTAAACCCTCTTTCAGATCTGATATGGAGAAAAGGATCAGCTTAAAGACCCCACATTTCTCAGTATCCACATTCAAAGAGTCATTTAAAAGGGAAGTTTACCTTTAATATCTTCAAAGTCAGAAAATATTTTATCGAATTCTTGAATATTAATTTCAATATGTTCACAAAAGTCTGAAAACTTCCAATCTTTAATTTCTCCTTGGATTTTCCAACTAAAAAAATCGACCCCGGTGGGTTTGAATCCCCGATCCTCGGGAAAAAGCCCAGGAACATAACCCTAATCACCACAGCCGATTTCTGTATAATATAATTCCTTCAAATTATGATTATTGTTATTCTATCTCCCTCAAATTATGTTATTGTTATTCTATTTCCCTAAAATTATGTTTATTGTTATTCTATTTCCCTCAAATTATGATTATTGTTATTCTATTTCCCTCAGATTCTGATTATTGTTATTTTATTTCCCTCAAAATGTGATTATTGTTATTCTATTTCCCTCAAATTATGTTTATTGTTATTCTATTTCCCTCAAATTGTGATTATTGTTATTCTATTTTCCTCAAATTATGTTTATTGTTATTCTATTTCCCTCAAATTATGATTATTGTTATTCTATTTCCCTCAGATTCTGATTATTGTTATTTTATTTCCCTCAAAATGTGATTATTGTTATTCTATTTCCCTCAAATTATGTTTATTGTTATTCTATTTCCCTCAAATTATGATTATTGTTATTCTATTTCCCTCAAATTATGTTTATTGTTATTCTATTTCCCTCCAAATATGATTATTATTAATCTCCCGCACCATTCTTGGCCCAACTACTGGGCGCTTTCCCTCTGATTTTCGGATAAGGAGTTTCCATTCGTGTCACATAACCTACCCATCGCAGTCTACGAGACTTAATTGTTTTTGGTTTCCCAAAATGTTAATGTATTTCAGTGTTATGTTGTAAGCTACTGTATTTTTCATGTTCTTGTCTATTCACCTCTCTTGCTCCAAAATATTGGAATCTTCTCTCTTCCCTTAAAGTAAGAGAACATGTTTCGCAGCCATATAATATAATTCGCAACTATATAATATACATGTTTAGTTTAATGTTTTTTAGAGAAGTTGGAACGACAAGAGTCACTGTAAAACTAACTAGCAGGCATTCCCAAAATTGAGCCTATGTTTAATTTCTTCGTGCACTTCATTCCTCTTTGTAATTATTGTTCCTTGGTATTTGAATTAAAAAAAACCCTCATTTGTTATAAACTGTCCATATCCATTATATATAATATTAGCCTACATATGTGAGAGCGTCATTAAATAAAATACTGGATTCCTAAACTAAAATATTTGTATCTGTGTATGAGTATCAAATTTTATTTTCCACATAGTCTCAAATTGACCGTGTGGTAGGAAATCTATAAATATACAAAATATTTTAAGAATTTGGCATTTTGGTTGCTAAATTCGAGTAGATAATAATTATAATAAGTGTTTATGATTAGACAATGGATATTATAGAAGTGAGGTGTAGAAGAATTTAATAAATTGTAAGAAGTGTAATATTTTCAGCAAGTGTGTATTCCTGTGTGGGTATGCTAGGAGCTGCATTTGGAGGTTTGGCTATGGATGTATGGGGAAGAAAAACACTTCTGATTGTAGCAGGATTGCTCATATTCGTTGGATGTCTACTCATCACGTGTGCACATAATGCTATTTTCATACTTCTTGGTAGAATTGTGGAAGGTCTTTCAAGAAATATGGGATCTACCGCTGGTGCCGTAAGAAATTCACTTTAAATATTAATAAATTAAGATATATAATATGCCGTGTCCGCATAAACATTCTGTGGGTACAACCTGGTATAGCATCGCAGTGAGTTGATGGATATATACGAAACTTGTATCATTTAGAAAGAGAAGCTCAAAGAATTTATAATTGACACCCTATGTTGGCAGAAACAACAGATGGCTGCACAGATAGCAGCAGAAAAAAAACGCTGTTTCCCCACTATTTCGCTTGTTTGAAGCTAGTGTTTTAGAAAGAGTATATTACGATGCGAAGTTAGGATGTGGTTTATACAGAATCGAGGAAAATGTTTTAAAAACCGAGCGATAGCGAGCTTTTTAATTTCCGAGATCCTGTAAAATACTTCACAAACGTGCGTTGGACATTATTTTTTGCGCGATGGTGTTTTCAAAATAATAAATAATAGTGAAATAATAACATCTTTGTTGGAAATATTTATATTCATTATAAACAATTGACTAACGATAACAGTGTGGGCAATGATTATTAGTTTAAATTACAGGAGGCCGTGAGACAATATTAGTGGTAAAATGGCGGCGAGTACGTATTTATTGTTTTATATTGTTTCAAATAAAGTTCAGTTCATTTAAAATGCAGTGATATTTTCGTATAATGTATATTAACACTATCTTTTGGATATTTTTATATGTGCATTGTATGTAGTACTAGCTAATACCCAGCGTGCGCTGCTACGCCTACATAAATGAAAATGTTGGCTTTTATGTTTAGTTGAATAAGTGGAAGGAGAAAAATAATTATAAATTTATACCCCGTGCTGATCACGCGGCGTTGCCCGGGAATTTATTTATCCCGATCTTCTTGACAAAAATGAGCTGAAATATGAAAATGAATGTGTTTTATGCTTAATTTAAATAAGTGAAGGAAAAAATTTATATCATAATTATTTTTAGATACCCCGTGCTGTTTACCCGGCGTTGTACGTGAATATACTCGTCCCGATGTTCTTGGCATAAATGAGCTGAAAGACAAAATTAATATACTTCTTATGATTAGTTGAATAAGTAAAATGAAAAATAATTATAAATGTATATCGTAATTATTTTACGATTCCCGTGCTGATTACCCGGTGTTGCCCGGGAATCTTCTTATCTCGATCTTCTTGACATAGGCCAAATGAGCTAAAAGACAAAATTCGTTATTGTGAGTTACCCGTAAAAGAATACCCGCCATGTGCTTGCTATGTTTGCAAAGGAATCTACGTACTTGTCTCGATCTTCTTGACATCAATGAAAGACAAAAATGGTTATTGTTAGTTATCTGTAAGAGATAAACATATGCTGTCGCGGACGTTTTTTGTAGAGCTTTTTGAGATATTCAATTCTGTGTAAATTAATTTTGTGTATTTGTTATGGTTTAGGCAGCGTAAACCATTTAAGCGTTCAAAGAGCTACTTTTTTCACGTTTTCCACAACAAAGGTCGATTTTTAAGGATGTAGGAGTTGAGTATTACAACTCTCTTATAGCCTATGTTCATCCTTGGAATCTCCTGAACATTTTTCAAAAAGCTCTATCACAAGCGGATCGACGGTATGGCCGCGCATAAAATACGAACAAACAAACAAACAAACATTTATTTTTATATATTAGGTACATAGAAGGCAGTGGTTTTACTTCCCACACGCGTATGTGTAATATGTAATATTACAGCATAGTTATTTTATTACAATATAGTTATTTAGGTTGACAACCCCGAAATGTAGGAAGTTGAACTTTAATCATGGTCGCCATTGCTGTAAGTAAGACAAAACGTATTATCGCGCAAGAAAAATAAGTTGTGTTAAATGTATGATTTTTTAAGTGTGTCTAAATCGTGCAGTTAGAGGATTATGGTGAATCAACGACTTGCAGAAAATGAATTGGACATGATATTGTCTTTTCCAACTGGACTCTGAGGTCTCCTTGTGTTCATAATTCTTGCGCACGTTTTATTTGTGGTATTCGCAAATTTGACCATGTTACACCGTCCCTGGAACAATTATCGTGGCTTCGTCTAAGAGATCGTAGAACTGTCCATTTCCCTATCCCTTCCCTATAAAATACTTCACGCATCATCGCCTAATTATTTATCACGCCGTTTCATCAGACTATCCGACACACATAATCTTGACACTCGATCCCATCAGCACATTGTCCTTTATATCCCTCCTCATCACACAGTATATTATACACCTCACTGAAAAGTATTCTTTTAACAATTAATACATTTAATTATTTGTGAAAATAATATTAATATTAACAAATATTTTATTTTGTTTTGTTTTAAATATTATATAATCTCGTAAAATTAGTTTTCTATATCTCATTATTTTTCTTTGTTTTTAATATACATTAGACAGGGATAATTTAATATGTCTTGCTTGTATACATTTTATTATTAGTATTAATTTTAACTAACATTAACTGGTTGCATTATAGATTGTAATATAATATATATTATCTTTTTGATCAAATTTTTATTTAATATTTAATAGTAGAATTAATTGAGATTGTTATATTCTGATGTAATATATGTTTTCCTGGTAAGTGGAAGAGAAGGCCACATGGCCTTAACTCCACCAGGCTAAATAAATATAATCTAATCTACCTAACCTTCTACGACATTTTTACTATAATGTCACATGAAGAACCTTTTCTATATACCTTCACTACCTCAAAATCTGTAAGAGTTCCGAATTCGTATCACTGCCGTCATCGACTCCACCCCTATAGATATGATGGAGCCTGTGTGGTATAAGTGGGAATATTGCCTCCAGCTTAACACATGGAGCACACATGAAGTGTCATAGAAATAGGCACTAAAATGTATTGACTTAGGCTTTCACGGCCAGAGTTGCTATGATGATCTTGAAGAAGATTTCCGGGCTGTAGGCCGTAGTCTCGAGGCTTGAAGTTCCCCGACGTTTCGCCAGAGATTGCGGCTGGCATCCTCAAGTCTCAAGACAACCCTTGAGGATGCCAGACGCAGTCTCTGGCGAAACGTCGGGGAACTTCAAGCCTCGAGACCACGGCCTACAGCCCGGAAATCTTCAAGATCATCACAGGTACTAAAATGTTTGGGTTTCTCTTTTTAATGACACCAGTTTCGACTACGATGCTAGACCAGGTTGTAACCACATAATGTTTCTACGGACTCAGTGTATCTGTATTATAAAGTAGTTATAAATAAATAATAGTTTTAGAAAACTAAAACAACACGCTTTATTAGAAAACCGAACTAAAAAAATGAAAAATAATTTTAATTTCCAACACGCTTGGGATAAATAATTTTACCATCAAAAGCGTGGGGTGCTGTTTATCAATTAATATATTTGATAATAAACAGATATTGGTAAAAGTAAAGTATCTAAGAAGAAAATGTAAAAATCATAAAAAACACCCCACGCTTTTGATGGTAAAATTATTTATCCCAAGCGTGTTGGAAATTAAAATTATTTTTCATTTTTATAGTTCGGTTTTCTAATAAAGCGTGTTGTTTTAGTTTTTTAAAACTATTTTTTTTTATTTTTTAGTTTTAATATTTTACAGAATAAGATAAAAATGTAAATATCTTTAAATTCGATACTATTGTAGCTAAAAGTAATACTCTTCTAAAAAAAACTCCCAGCCGGATTTGAACCAGCGACCTATGGATTATTGGAATTATATACCATTAGAGTTCACCGCTCTACCACCTGAGCTCTTACAACGATTGACTAAAAAATCGACAAGTCCGCAACCTATTATACCAGTTTTAATTGTTTTTTTATTTTCTGATGATTCTGGCCAGGGTTTTAGAAACAAAATATGAAATTATTGTATTGCCACGGATCCTTTACAAGTACACAAAGTTTCAAGTCGATCCAATGCTTCTAAGTAGGTGAAAATCGTGTTCAAAGACTCCGTTACATAGATACAAAGATACTTTTTTTATTTTCTGACGATTCTGGCCAGGATTTTAGAAACAAACATGACAATATTGTATTGTCACGGGTCCTTTACAAGTATATAAAGTTTCAAGTCGATCCAATGTTTCTAAGTGGGTGAAAATCGTGTTCAAAAATTCCGTTACATAGATACAAAGACACTTTTTTTGATTTTCTGATGATTCTGGCCATGATTTTAGAAACAAAATATGAAATTATTGTATTGCCACGGGTCTTTTACAAGTATACAAAGTTTCAAGTCGATCAAATGATTTTAAGTGCGTGAAAATCGCGTTAAAAGATTCAGTTACATAGATAGATACAGGTCAAGTTAATATAAAGCGTGTAAAAAGAAAATTATACAGTGTCATTATTTTTGCGATGTGCCAAAAATGCTCGGACTCAAAGCAAGTGTCATTTGGTAAAGTATCATGTACATAACCTCTCAAATCAACTTCATTTACATTCATAATAATCGTCAGTGGAGCGCACTGGCTCTCGTGTTACCTGCGTGTGCAGATATCCCGTAGTTGTACATTCCGTTTGTCGATTAAAGTCGCGTTATTAGAGCCTGCTAGGGAAAAACGTGGTAATTCCTGAAACGAAGTCGTGTAAATATGTTGTGAGAGTGTTTGTATTCTTATAAGGCGACAAAATTTATAGCCTACTGTTAATTTTAGAACAGAGAAATATTGTATCTAATTCATATGTGATTTTTTTTTCTGAATAGTGGAGCTTTAAAGAAGATTATTCCTCTTTCTGCTTTAAGACAGTTGGGTTTGATGTTGAGTGTTTTATTTTTAGATTTTGCTGGGGCGACTTTTTTTGTATTTTAACTCGTGTCTTGTTTAAGGCATTACTTTTATATGTGCAGGTACAAAGAGAAATTGCAGTTTTTCACAAGAGTAATTAATGCTTATGAATTAAATTTTGTTTTGAAGTGTCAGAAATTTGTGGTGGTACACTCAATGACAAAACTTGAGAATTTAAAAAAAAATGGTGACTTGTACTTCGGCAAAATAGTTATTTACAATGTTGAGTGATTCCGGGCTATGTGGCCGTGGTCCATTACTGGTGTTCCTACCAGACGTTTCTCCCTCGACTGCGGAGGGCGTCTTCAGTGGCGAGTACCTCAAGGTGTTCTACTAGGCTGCCTCTGGCCAGGAAACAACACCTAGAAGTACTCGCCACCGAAGATGCCATTCGCAGTCGAGGGAGAAACGTCTCGTAGCAACACCAGTAATGGATCACGGTCACATAGTCCGGAATCACCCAACATTATGATTACCGGCCGTTAAAGCTTGCATTCAACTATAGTTATTTACATTTATGCATTATAGTAAATATAAACTGGCAAGGAAACTGTCAACCATTTGGTCCCGAAACCTACCTTGAAATTTCTCTCAGAGAAGCGTTGTGATGTACCAAAGTGTGTCCAAAATATTATATGCCGTTTTTAACTACAAGGCACAGAAATCGAAGCCAGAATCCAGCAATGGCAATCCACTGTACGGAGCAGATGTACATCCCTGCATGAATTGATAGCGGAGTGAAGTGAGACGGGACACGGAGCGGACGGCGAGAAGAGAGAATTATCCAGTCTGCTAATACAGGAGTTATATTAATTCCCTGTGGTTTAAATGAGAGATCTGCCACTGGATTTTAGTGGTTTGTTGTTAAAATGACATTTTTTTAACAAGGCCTCTGTACATCAAAACGCTTCTCTGGAAGAAATTTCAGGGTAGGTTTCGGCATGCAATGGTTAACAGTTCCCTTGTAAGTACAATCCGAGATACTTTTATATACTGAGCTAAAAATATGAACGAAAATAAACCAAGTCGGAGAGCTAGTACAACTGCAGGGAAGAAATCGTATACATTAATGCAGAAACGTTGACCTTCAAGCCACCACCTCCAACTTTACTGTTTTGAATAACGTACGTAGTATATTTTTAAATATATAGTAGGCCTACTTCGGTCTAAACACGGCCACTACAACAATATTACTCCTACAGTAGGTTGTTCGGCTCAGTATATAATATTAATTGCTGTCTTGTATTTACAATAAAGTTTTCGTGAAAAATGGGACAAATGTCGACCAATATTGCCCCAAATGGCAGTCAATGACCAATCACATTTCAATGAATTTTGATTTACAACCAATCACAGTCGTTTTCACCTCGATTTTATCACTTTCATTTTATCGCCTTCGTCTCATCAAGTGACTCCCAGATTGTATATATAGTGCACGAATGTAGCCAGATTCTGCTTGCGAGATGTAATAGAAAAACATTCGTAGCAATTTATTACACCATAAAAAAAGAAGCCACTGTTTGCACTTTCTTACGTCGTATTATTTCCCAGGAATTAACGTTGCAGAAAAATAAAATTGACATATTTACATCATAGAACATCATAAATTAATTAATAACATGTAATGATATGTTTCATTTCTTCTCCACTAGGGTGCATTCTTACAATATTGCGATTAAATTTGGCAATAAATATAATCTGGTTGCAGTGATGAACAAATGAAACATAACTTTTCTTATTTGTTTTCAAACATCGCCGTTTACATTTAATATATAAATATTTTAAAATGACTATATTTAGTATTGATTTGTGAGTAAACAGCTTAATTTTATTCGTTAAATAGTCCTAACAGAGCCACTCTTGATTTCCAAATTCACTAGATAAATTGGAAATCACTCGTGGCATTACTTATGATAAATTGGCTCTACGCTATGTAATAATGATATGCTTACCATTATTGGATGTTGCCATCTTTGTATTGTTTTATTCATAGTTTTTATTGAACTATGTAACATAGACTAGGTGATAAGTAGTCACATATACCTACCTGCATAAACGTCCTTCGTTCCTTCTTGTTTGTAAATTTACATTGATGGGAAAAATCTACAAATTGATGACATGCAAATTAACACAGTAGAATGATTTAAATACTTAGGTACCAAAGTAAATGGACATAATACATTAGAAGAGGAAATTAAGGAACAATTGGTAAATGGGAATAAAGCTTATTTTGTAAATAGAACCTTATTTAAAAGCAAATTAACATCAAAAACTGCAAAAATAAGGTTATACAAAACACTCATTAGACCAGTAGTTACATATGCTTGTGAAACTTGGGTCCTAAAAGAAACAATAAAACATAAATTACTAATTTTTGAAAGAAAAATGTTAAGAAGAATATTTGGACCAAATAGAGGAATTGATAACTGTTGGAGAATCAAAACAAATAACGAACTATACAAATTAATCAAAAATCAGAATATAGTAAACCATATAAGATCTCTCAGAATTGGTTGGCTTGGACATTTGATAAGAATGGAAGATCAGAGACTGGTCAAAAAAACTCTACAAATGGAAACCTATAGGAGGCAGAGCTGTTGGAAGACCGAAGATCAGATGAACGATCTAAA
Source organism: Diploptera punctata (assembly GCA_030220185.1). Classification (NCBI taxonomy): domain Eukaryota; kingdom Metazoa; phylum Arthropoda; class Insecta; order Blattodea; family Blaberidae; genus Diploptera; species Diploptera punctata. The sequence goes on along the minus strand of JASPKZ010008364.1, from coordinate 3,565,529 downwards.
GAAAATGAAAGTGACTAGTTTGAATATGGCAAGAGACAGATTGGCATGGAGGAGGATTGTTGAGAAGGCCAAAACTTTCACTTTTGAAGTTGTCGTGCCTTAAGATGATGATGATGATGACAAATTCAATACTTTTCAATGTCTCTGACTGTACGAAGGAATTATTTTCAACATTTTATAAGACAATGGTAACTGACTACTCTGTCGCGGTCCTCGCTTTTCTAAAGTCAAGCATGTTTTCTTATAGTACTTCGACCACATTAAACAAAAATAATGATCCGAAGAGACCATCTTCACCTCGAATGGGTCCTTTCGTGCTGACAGAATCAATTGGTATTGCTCTGCCGCGTACATTCTGTTCACTCATTACAGCTTTCCGCTTAGCTCTGCCGCGTACATTCTGTTCACTCATTACAGCTTTCCGCTTTACTATGGGGGAAAAATGCCTTCACAAGGAAGGTATGTGTGACCTCGCTCTGGATAATAGTGACAGATTATCTGGGAAGCGCTTCTGAGAAGACAGTCAGTTTCGGTAGAAGCCGAACAGTCGAATGATTTCTGTTCTACCCAGCGCACTCATAACTACAAGTGTGTATTCCTACACGTTCTCTGGCATCTCGTTGGTATATAATAGGAGAGTGAGCAAACAATATGTGCCCCTGTACGAACTTTCCTTCACAGCTTTAGGCAAAGTCCTTGGTAATGAGTTTCTGTAGGCCGTAAGTCCCGAAAATCGATAGAAAATTGTTGATGATGCATTGACGCACTCTTATAGAGAGTTACCCTGTTTAAAATCTCAAAAAATAGAAGGATATTCATTGTATATGAAATCATGCATAACTCAATTTCGCCATTTTTGAGACTTACGCCCCTAAGAAAATCGGAGATTTGTTTGTTAAAAATTTGGAGCAGGAGAATAAGGGCACTTGGGTCACTAGTTGTCTCAATAGTAATTTCGATTGGCCTAGCGCGATAGCCAGTCGGTTCCTATTTCTTTCTTTTTTTTTAGGAAGAACGATGAGATTTTCGTCTATTAAGAGTCCGGAGGAGAGTTGCGTGAAAGAAAACAATAATTAATGAATTGATAACTTTATTGAGTTTAGTTAGTAAACTTATTACATATTTTGCACTTAATTACAAAAAAAATAAAATAAATCTGTTATGGAAATTTCGAGATCACATTCAGAGGACTTGTACTTCCTCATCATCATCATCTTCCGGTATAATGGCAGCTGCCGCCGTCTTCCGGAAACCAAATGCCATTCCTCTCTGTCGAACCATTGATCATCCTCCAAACCTCTGATATTCATAGCTGCTTGTACCCCTTCTATCCAAGATTTCTTCGGTCTTCCTCTCTTCCTCCTTTCCATTGGGATCCATTCCATAACAATTTTAGGCAATCTTTGCTCTAGCATTATTTTGACATGACCATAGAAATATTATACTTGAAAGAATTTTAACTCACGTAATTCGAGACATTGTCCTCGAGTGTCGATCTGATCCCTACGAAATATTAAATGTAAGTGTGTGGTCTGTCCTCATGAATTTGGTATCGAAGTCCGGACCTTTTATTTCCCTATATGGTCATACATATTTGGTTAAATTTGGTTGGTTACATTTTCAATCGCGTGCTTTTAGGAGGCGTTAATTTTATGCAAAGCCGCCTATTTGTATTCAAATTCATTCTGATGTATCTAATTTAACATTACTTTTAATTTATCATTCTATATTTTATTTGGGGTCATATTATATTCCTGTCACAAACTTGTACAAAACTCGATATGTGGCCATCTTAGTAAAAGCCCCCATAAATAATAACCAAAGGAACTGTTGTGATAGCTCTTGTAATGTACATTTATTTAATTTTCAGATCCTTATTGATGAAGTTTCAAACACCAGAGCGAGGGGAATGATATTTTATATTCTCTACTCCTGTATTAGTATAGGTGTGTTTGTAATGTCTACTTTTGGCGCTTTACTACACTGGCGCATGGCATCTGGACTGGCAACTGTGCTGGGTTTCATAACTTTCATGATGTTTTGTTTTCTTTCTGAATCACCCATGTGGTTGGTTAAAATGAACAAAACGAAGAGCGCTGAAAAAGCGTTAAGACAACTTTGGGGAACAGGAAGAGAAATTGAGGTGAGATTTACATTTTCGTGAAACTTAACTCGGTATAAAAATTAAAATAAATGAATCAAAATTTAATTATTACTTTACTACACTAACTGAAAGTTCGACCGAAGGGACGGACAAGGAAACCTTGGGCCGGAGCTCTCATGTGAAAAGGTTCGAAAACCATGCACAATATCTAAGTGCATCGGCCGGACCGTTGCGCGGCGGTCTTGGATTAGGTGAGCATTGGCGCGCCTTCCGCCAGAGTTACACGTACACGACGGACAAGTCATTGGTATGGAGCATTACGTGCTGTGCTAAAATTACAAATTACTACTGTGCTAACTTACATTAGGCTTACCTGCATAACAACAGATGTTGAAAGTGATGACCTTGAAGGCGAATACATTCCCGAAAACAATTCTGGTTTACTAGTAAAAGTTTATGTTCACGGATTATCTCGTGATGTTGTCCTTCAATTCTTGTACCGTGTGCAGATTTGATGCGTACTTTTTATTATTTGTCGTTCCCCATAAATAAAAATCGTGTATTAAGGCGTAGTAGCGCACGGCGGGTATTAGCAAGTAAATTATAAAGATCGATGTTTATGAAATACAGATTAGTATCTTCTACTTCACTAAAGTGAATGAATTGTGGAGTTCCATTATCTCGCTCGTTTCAAAAATGGTATAGTAAAGCTCCGGAAACAAGTGTTAGCACCAAATGAATGAGGGCGAACCTATTGAATAAATTGCATATCTACATAAACTCAGACTCCAAGGCACAAGCAGTTGGATGCTCGTCTCTTTACAGCGGCGGTCTCGAGTTGACGTCGCGGTCACTCTATGTGGATTTCGTGGTGGACGAAACGGAGTCTGGCGCATGTTTTCTTCTCTTCTCTACTCTCTCGAGAAGAGAGAGCAGAGAGCAGTAGAGAGCAGAAGAGCAGAGAGAGAGAGAGTAGAGGCGGAGGGAAGAGAGAGAGGCGGGAGGAGGGAGAGAGAGAGAGGGGGAGAGACGAGGGAGAGCACGAGAGGAAGAGAGGAGAGGGAGGGGAGAGCCATGGGAGAGAGAGGGAGGAGAGAGGGGGAGAGAGAGGCCGAGAGCAGAGGAGAGTAGCAGAGGGAGAGAGAGAGCGGGAGGGAGAGGAAAAGGGGAGAGAAGGCCGAGAGAGAGGGAGGGAGCGAGCGAGAGAGAGAGAGATGAGGAGAGAGAGAGAGGAGAGGGAAGAGAGAGAGGGAGAGAGGGAGAGGGAAGAGATGAGAGAGGAAGAGAGGGAGAGGGAGAGAGGGAGAGCGGAGAGAGGGGGAGAGGGACGAGCAGGGAGAGGGAGAGAGAGGGAGAGGGAGAGGGAGAAGAGGGAGTAGGGAGAGAGGGTAGCGAGGGAGGGAGGGAGAGAGGGGGGGAGCGAGAGGAGAGGAGAGAGGGAGAGGGCGAGAGGGCGAGATGGAGAGAGAGAGGGAGAGAGAAGGAAGAGAGAGGAGAGAGAGGGCGAGAGGGAGAGGGAGAGGGAGAGAGAGAGGCAGAGAGAGAGGGGGAAGAGAAGAGAGGGAGGAAGTGAGAGGGTAGTAGAGTAAGAAGAGAGGGAGATGAGGGAGAGGGAGAGAAGAGGAGTGCGAGAGGGAGGGAGAGCAGTTGGACGAGCGGAGAGAGCAGGTAGCGGGAGAGAGGCGAGAGGGGAGAGAGGGAGAGGGAGAGGAGGGAGAGCGTAGGGAGAGATGGGCAGAGGGAGAGAGGGTAGGAGGGAGAGAGGGAGAGGGGAGAGGGAGGAGGGGAGGAGGGGAGAGGGAGAGGAGCGGAGAGGGAGAGAGGGAGAGAGGAAGAGGCGAGAGGCGAGAGAGGGAGAGGGCGAGAGGGAGAGGGAGAGAGGGCTGCTTGAGCGCGGGAGCGTGGAGAGAGGGCGAGGGAGGAGGGAGAGGGAGAGAGGGGAGGGAGAGAGTGAGGGGAGGGAAGGAGAGTGAGAGAGTCTAGGAGGGAGCGTAAGAGGAGAGAGGGATAGGGAAGAGGTAGTGATAGAGGGTAGCTGGCGAAGGAAGGAGAGGGAATATGGCGCGTAGGGACAATAGCGGGAGGGTATGTCTTTCGCTCTTTCTAGTTCCATTTCCCTCTCTTTCATTTCTATTTCGTTCTTCTCTTTCTCGTTTCTACTCTTTCTTGTTCTCTCTTTCTCTTATCTCTCTCTCTCTCACTCTCTCGTTTTCCTCTGCCACAAATTTCGTTCCACCATTTCTCCACACTTAACTGGTTCATTTCAATTAATTTAATTTCATCTGTCCCTGTGATGTATATCAGGCATGGTCGGCCCGGAATCCTATATATCCCCGGACCTCAAATATAAGGGGCTTCATAGCATCTCTCGACCCGGTTCTCAATCGGACTCGAGGAGGGTTTATTTTTGAATATATACTCTATCTTTTTATTTCATTCATAGCATATTCCCTACCTGCTTATCGCACCCAATGCTGATTGTCTTACAACAGTATAAGTTGTTCACTAAATCAACATTTTTCCCTTGTACATCACTGATTTGACTAGTGTTTTACTAAATCCTCCGTCCCTAATGTTAATTGTTAACTGTAGCCTGTGATGATTTAGTTGTCTGATCGTTTTAAGAGAGAGAAGTAGTCTGGTCGGTTTAAGAAAGAGGCTGATGCTCGCCCTTACCTTCGTCATCATAATATCCCTGAGGAAGACCAAAAATAGTTTAATGCCGTGCTTAACTAGATAACCATGCGATGGAATGTGTTAGGAAGTTGGGGTGAAAAAACACTAGCATTCCAAGAATTTTGACAAAATAAGGCCATTAACAATAAATGTTATTGAGAATATTATTGGACGTGAACGGTACTCAAGGTTATAAGAGGATAATATAAATCATGACAATTAATCCTCACAGCGTAGTGCCCGGCTCTTAGCAGGCGCCTTTTCACATGAAACCCTGGCCCTCCACATGCGAAAATTTACAAATTCAAATCTTGGTGCCGATCAAAATGAATGTAACTATCGTGGTTTTCCTCAGTCGTCAATGCAAATACTAGGCAAATAATGTATTTACCTCATCATTCAATCATCATTCCATCTCTAATTTCCTTAACATGAAAGATGCATCATCTGGATCCTGAGAAATCACAACGAAGAAAACTATCTTTCAAGTTCTGTTACAAAGCATTCTATTATATGGGTCCGAAACCTGAACAGTAAGTAGAAAACAAGCCAACAAGCTGTTAGTAGTAGAAATTGATTTTTGGAAGCGATCGACAAGAATTTCAAGAAGGGATAAGGTCAGAAACAGCACAATAAGGGAAATTATGCAAGTTGAAAAAACATAAAAAAAAGAAGAAAAACGTATGAAATGGTATGGACGCCTCATAAGAATGGAACAAGAGAGAATACCAAAGAAGATCCTTAATTGTAAAGTTAATGGAAGAAGTTGGAGGGAGGTCTAGAGAACAATGGATGGATGGAGTGAAGAGAAGTATGGAAGCTAGAAATTTGAGGAAAGAAGATGCTTTAGACATGAACCTCTGGCGACAAATCACTTTGGGTTGAAGGAGAAACACTGTATTGTGGAATATTCCCAAAATAAATAAAAATCATTTAATCATTAATATTTCAAAATGTATTAAACTTGATGTGAATTCCATTAACACATATGGATACAGGCAGACATATACAAACTACTAGTACAAATTACACGCACCGATCGTGGACGTTGTATGAAAAAAATATATTTTCTTTGTAAGCCCATGTTTTTCCCTTTACAGAGATTTAGGCGCTCTCCCCCTACAGGGAAGAATTTGAACCATATTAATTAGTTACACTTGTTTTCGTATAGATGTCATTTTGAGTGGTCCGTGGTCAGCGCACCGCCTCCTACTGATATCTAGGAAACCAAGGTAGTACTAGGACGGGAAAATTCGGTAAATTTTGCTTAGAGGTCTTTTCATTCACGCTTAAAGATTTTTTACGAGCCTGAAAATCTTCAGACTCGGGACCCACGGCTTAAAGTCCCTCCCGGAGGACTTGCTCCTTGGATTTTTCCGTCCTAAAAAATCCATCGGCCCCGGCCGGGTTTAAACCCGCGACCCTCGGGACCAGATGCAAGGAGCATAACCACTAGTCCACCGCGGCCGACAAAAAAAATATATATCAATTAAAATAAATAAAGGCCATTGAATTAAAAAAAAAATTAACTCGAAAAAAAAAGTATTATTTCTTTAAAATATTACAATAGCCTACACTGATCCCACCGTATACTTATCGTAAATAATTTCAATAATTGATTTCTTCTTGAAAGACAACTAATTGAAGTCGCATGAGCAATTGCTCTCGCAATCATTTTAATCTTCATTGCAATTCCCTCCCTACGGCTACTACAGACCTTAGAGGCCCTTTGCATAGTATATGAGGTTAAGACTCCCAGATTTTTACAGATAATTGGCACAAGATATCAGCCTGCTTGACAACCGCCTTTAACACAGAACCGAGCCAGGTACTCATTTCCCTTAGAGACTGAGACGACCCCAGGACACCAAAATACTTAGATCAGTTTAAAAAAGGCTAAATCGGAAATATAACCTGAAACCTTCCAAATTTATAGTGTATTACCTTAACCAACTTTATAACGCCGTAAATTTCACTTCAACACAGTTGAATAAAATCTTCTTCTTCTACCTTTCATGTGATAGACCTAGTGGTCTGATACGGTCTCAATCCAACGTTTGAAGGGTCTCCCAAAGATCTCTTGCCTGGTAATTTAAGATTTGACGTGGTATTTTTGTTCTGCTCATTATTCTTACGTGAGATTTCCAGTTTTTTCTGTATTTTTGTACATATTCTATGACTGATTCTGTTTGTAATTCTTTGAGAATCTCATAATTCCTTTTATGGTCTGTTCTTCTTTTATGGTCTGTTCTTGAGTAACCTGCAGTACGTCTCATAAATTTCATTTCTGCCGCAGTTAGTCTTTGTTCATCTACACTGCGAATTGTCCAGGCCTCACTGCCGTAACATAATATGGGTCTGGCCAGTATTTTATAAATTCTAGTTCGTCTGTGTTACTGTGTTGCTCGTGGTGCAACCTGCCTAAAACAAGCGGGGCTCTGGGGACCGAGTCACGGCGGATAACCGTTCCATCAAGATACAGAGTAAATGCTGTATCATAATCGCGCCTGTCCAGAGGCCTAAGGTGGCAACCCCACCACTGGACTTGCTCACTTCAGGCCAGTAACCTGTTGTGAGGACTTACCTTACTAAAAAGTCTCAAAGAATATGTAAAAGGACTGCTCTAAAATTGAATAAATTTAATACAGCAAATATAGCTAGGAGAAATACTTTAATTCGAAAAAAAATACTCACGTTCCTTTAGAATATTGCAATATCGTAAATTAATACTTTTGAAACTAAAAACTTTGTAAACTTAACTGCAATGGGTAACATTTGTAGTTGATATGTTTGCTTTGTCTTTTCAGGCCAATGAAGAGCTAAACTATATGATAAGAAAATTACATCCTGAAGATAACACTTCGTTGTTTACAATTAAACAAAAAATAATTGGTTTAAAGAACTTACTTATAAAACCATTTGTATTAAAACCTTTCTTAATTATGCATTTTTTCAATGCAATCCAACCTTTTTGTGGTTTAAATGTGTTCATTTATTATGCAGTGGACATGTTATCAAAAACAAGAAGAAATGAGATCCAGATGTTTGATGACTATTACACCAACATGATTATTACAAGTTTACGTGTAATTACAACTATAATATCATGTTTTCTGATATTTTCTGTAGGCAGAAGGAAACTAGCTATTGCATCCGGTATTTGTTCATTCATTCCTGCTTTCATTGTGGGTTTTATATTAACTCCAAATAATTCAGATTTGATACCTAGTTACATAGAAGCGTATGCAGTATTTATATTAATTACTATATATACTATTGGCATGACCTTTGGATTTTTTATTATTCCTGCACTTATGATTGGAGAAACTCAGTATTCTAAATTCCGAGGTTTTGCTTGTGGATATATTTTTGCTATGAATGAACTTATTCTAGGAGGTGTCTTGAAAATATATCCGTGGTTAATGTCTAATCTTCAGATACACGGAATGTTTTTTATGTTTGGAATATCTTGTGCAGTGTGTACAATTTTTGTGTATTTGTTTGTACCAGAAACTCGCAGATTAAGCCTGATGGAAATTGAAGATTATTTCAAGCAATCTAATATACTATGGATAAATAGAAAAATAAAATAAATCGTTAAAACTGCCTGTCTGTTTACCTTCACTGTATCGATATCCTCTCCGATTCTTATGGTGTACTCTTGAAGAAAAATGGACTGAGAGAATACCTTCATCACTGCCTATTTATAGTCCTGAAAACAACCGCAGAAAAGGCAACTACTAGAATGCTTTGACCAGCATCGCCATTTTTTATGTTTGTGTTTGTTAAGGTTTTTGTTTAATGTACTCGCCAATTGTGAATAGTTACTGTTTATTTCGAATTAATGCCTTTATTATGTTTCAGTATGTAATATATATATATATATGGTATGATAAGAAAAATAAGTGCCTGGACGGGATTCGAACCCGGATCTCTGAGTCTGTACCTCAGTGTGTGATATCCATTACACCACCAGGCGAATCAATTCAAACATTTATTTTTCTTATATATGTATTATATTCTCCATTATTACTAGATGTCGCGAGAACTCAGTCTTCACTGCCATCTAGTAGCTGACTATAACAAGTAAGCAAATTAAAGAGATCATTTTTACTTTATAGCAGTGACGCTTTATCGATGTTATAATTAAATGTTTAACATCGATAAAGCGTCACTGCTATAAAGTAAAAATGTTCTCTTTAATTTGCTTACTTGTTATAGTCAGCTACTAGATGGCAGTGAAGACTGAGTTCTCGCGACATCTAGTAATAATGGAGAATATAATACATATATAAGAAAAATAAATGTTTGAATTGATTCGCCTGGTGGTGTAATGGATATCACACTGAGGTACAGACTCAGAGATCCGGGTTCGAATCCCGTCCAGGCATTTATTTTTCTTATCATACCATATTAAGCTTGCATTGCTCAATGTTAAACATTTAATTATAACACACATATATATATATATATTTGTACAGTTGGATTTTAAATAAAATATAGCAGGTTTACACTTAAATATAATATATTTTTCCGTTTTATGTTTTAATAAGTATCCACTAATGTAACAGAAACAAACTAAAGGCTAAATTCACAAATTTTCAAAAAACAACAAAATTAAACAATTATGAAACAAAACTTGAACTACTTTGTGCAACATTGTTATTTGTACACTTGAAATAAATTAACAAAAAATTATGAACTTATTTACACAATTGAAATACTTAACATTTTGTAGAATGCCCTTTGGCCTTAATAATAGTTTTACATATTTTTCCCATTTGTTGTACTAATTTGAAACAAGCTTCTGTGGTAATTTTTCCCCATTCTTCCAAAATAACGCTCTTCATATCACTCTTGGATGAAACGTTCCATTGACGAACCTTTCTTTTTAGAATTCCCCACAAGTGCTCAATGGGGTTTAAGTCTGGAGATTGTGCAGGCGTTCTTAGCTGCTTGGGGACGTTCCAGATCAACCAGCGTTTATTAATGTCGGCTGCACGTTTCGGGTTACTGTCTTGCTGAAACATATAAGACTCACCCATATTTAGAGCACTTTGTTTCACATTCTTCTTCAGAAAGATTGTAGACCCACTGGTACATAGTACCATCGATGAAGAGGATAGTACCCACCTTTGAGGATCTACAGCTCCAAAGAAGAATGGATCCTCCTCATTTTTTTATTATATACAAATTTCCTCATTAGAGGATTTCCTCAAGGACAAAGTGATACAGACAGTTAATTTTCGAAATTAATGAAATACATTTTGTAAGTACATTTACAAAAATTCAAATCGTAATTGAAGTATATATACTATAAAGTAGAAATTTTGTAAAGATGGTTTCTTAAAATTGAAATTGATCCTCTAATGGCAGCGATGGTAATTTTAGAAAGATATACCCTGCGCAAATCTAAGGAATTCCAAAATTTAGCTAAGAATCCTGGTATAGTACCTCTTGCCCCGATCATCAATCCTGTGACAGTTACATTATCTAATTGGTATTTTCCTTTGTAATAGTCAATTGTTGGCCCATATATGGCTTTCTTTTCAGAGTCAACTTCCTCACTGTAGGAATAGTATTCTCATTTTCATGGGCATATTGTTCTTTCTCCATCTCCAGTTTATCCCATCGGATCCAAAAATATTTATTATTATTCTTTCCCCATACCCAGTTTATCCCATCGGATCCAAAAATATTTATTTTCGTTTTGTCTGACCATATTACATTCTTCCAGAAGTCTTGGCTCTTGTCCAGATGCTCTTTGGCAAATTTCAGTCTTGCTGTACGGTTCCTCTTGTTTACGTATGGCTTCTTCTTAGGGATTCTGCCTCGATAGCCATGCTGCCACAAAACTTGACAGACTGTTTGGTGGGATACTTTCTTTTGTGATACTTGTTCCAATAATTGCTTGATTCCAGGTACACTTATTCTAGGGTTAATTTAACTTGCGTGATAGTGAATTTTTCTTCTCTCTGATTCAGCCACTTTGTCTTTGGCTTCCTTGGATTATTTGCAGTTGATCCATTGTTTCTGAACTTGTAAACAAAATAATTGACAGTAGAGAGGGGTTTATTAACCATTGATCCTATTTGTCTTAATGAGTAGCCCCTCAATGCAAGATTAATTATTGTTTCTTTAAGTTGGGTCTCTAGCTCCTTTCCTTCACTCATATTGAAATCTACTGAATAAAGGAGTAAACAAATGACTGGATTTAACCCATTTCTTACGTCCAGTAACACCGTAAGTACTGTGTTCATCAAGGACGTTTGCTATAGTGTACAAATAAAACTGTTGCAGTATTATAAACATTGATCCCTATTAGGTTCGTCTTCCGGGCATATAGGCCGTGGTCCAGTCGTTCTTCTACTCGACGTTTCGTCTACTGTTGCGGTAGACATCTTCAGGAGATACTGGTGCTCTCTGTGAACTCCTCAACAGTCGGCTGCAGACTGTTGAGGAGTTCACAGAGAGCACGCAGTATCTCCTGAAGATGTCTACCGCAGCAGTAGACGAAACGTCGAGTAGAAGAACGACTGGACCACGGCCTATATGCCCGGAAGACGAACCTAATAGGGATCAAGACGCCGGCCGTGAAAGCCTACAGTTATACATTATAAACATTGTTTTCAATTTAATAAGAATACGAAGTGTAATTTTGCACCAATGTAATCTGTATTTCTCTATTATTAGACAATATGTAAGTACACAAATCAGATTAACGGCATCGGCTTCTTCATAATATGTATTTAAAGGAATATGGATTATTCTTGATAAAAAATTTCGGCTGTACAAGTAAGAATGTTACATACTGTATATTTTAATCTTAAAACTAATATATGTAAAAGTGCTCACTAGATGTAAAATGGCAGTCCCCCCTCATACCCGCATCCTGGTGCACTCCCAATGAAATAACACAACTGACAAGTGAGTAGCAGTGTCTTACCTTCTCAGCGTATCCGATATAGGGCTGAATAACGCCTAGTGATCAGTTATTAACAGACTTGTTATGTCAGTTACCTAAAATGTATAGTGTGTCCACAGAAACATTCTACCATTATAAAAAGGTATAACGTCACAGTTAGCACTTCGATTTACACGAAATAGTTCTCATTAAAAAACAAACTAAAACATTTTAACAGTGTGTTCCACTGTCATGCTGCACACATAAAGGCGATATTCACACTGATGCCACATGCGCTGTAATATATCTAAGAGAATGAACTGAATGGCGTCAGTAATACCGAGTTGCAGCTCTGGCAGATATTCGAGATGCTAGTGACGAGGTGCTCCATAATTTTGGAACATAAATTAGATGTTGGGAAAGTTCTGAATTAAATTTTGCAGGAAAATTTACTAGCCGCGCCGGAAACCAAGACGGCATATTCTGTAAGTGTCCACCGAAGTCACCAGACTTCACCTTTGTGACTTCCTTTCAAGGAATTACATAAAAAAATCTTACCTGTGTTACTTTGCTACCTAAAAACCTGCAAGAGCTGCAACTTCGATTCACAGCTGTCATGCAATAGATTCTGCCACGCCCTCTATATATATGTTGAAGCGCATCTGGCATGAGAGGAAATATCGTCTTGATATTTAAAATTTGACACGCAGAACACATATTGAGTTTACTTGAAGTAGATATTAAATTGATATTTTAGCTTCCCTTTTTATTAACATCAGTTGTAAGTTGACCTGCCGACAACAACATTCTACGCTTTTATAATCACGCAACATTTCTGTGGACACACTATACAATGATTAACATTTACATATAGCACAAACCTCAACTAATTAATCTTCTAACTGGGAAAGTGTCCAGTCACATGACATTTGAAGCAATAAAATTAACATATTATATTCAAGAAAGCTATATAGAAAAATATAAAGAAGTTTATACAGTATTTATTGACCTGGAAAAGGCCTTTGGCAGATTGAATTGAAATAAACTCATGAGGATCTTGACGAAAATTGCCGTGAACTGGAGTAGAGGAGGCTCATAAGTAATCTTTATATGAAACAGCGAATAAAAGTGAAGATAGGAGAAGAAATGTCAGAGGGAAGATAAATTGGAAGGGGGTACACCTACTCTTTTCAACATCTTCCTGGAGACCTAATGAAGAACTGCTTCAGGAATACGGGAGGCGTAAACATTGGGAGGAAGAATAATTAAGTGCGTAAGATTTGCTGATGATATGGCTTTTGCTAGCAGAAGATGCAATTACACTGAACAATATGCTGATGGAGCTAAATGACAACTGCGAGGATTATGGAATGAAGATAAATATACATAAGACGAAGGTCATGATTATAGGAAGGAAACAATGAAGATAAACATGAGGATTAAAGATGAGGTCATTCAGCAAGTACAGAGCTTCTAATACTTGGGTTGTACTATCAGTAATAACATGAACTGTGGTCAAGAAGTAAAGCAGAGTTTAGCAATGACAAAAGGAGCTTTTAACAAGAAGATAAGCATTTTCTGCAGACTTCTGTCAAAATAATTACGGAAGAGGCTAGTGAAGTTCTTTGTGTGGAGTGTAGCATTGTATGGTGCAGAGACTTGGACATTACAATGAAATGAGAAAAAAACGACTGGAAGCTTTTGAGATGTGGATACGGAGAAGGATGGAACGTATAAAATGGACAGACAAAATAAAAAATAAAATGCGCTAGACAGAGTGGGTGCAGGAAGAACAATGCTGGAACTCATAAAGAAGAGTAAAATAAATTAGATTGGCCCCTGGATAAGAAAAAACTGTCTGCTGACGGATTCCCTAGAAGGAATGGTCACCGGAACGAACGTTAAAGGCAGAAAAATACATAAGATGATAGACAATATTAAAATTAATGGTTTGTATGCGGATGCAAAAAGGAAAGCTGAAAAGGATGCTGAGTTTGCTGTGAAAGACCTGCACTTGAGTTGAACACTATGTATGTATTCAAACTTAAAATGTAAATGTAGAATTGTAGGCTTTCACGGCCGGTGTCTTGACTCTTAAATTGGTCTTCCGGGCTGACTGGCCATGGTCCAGTTTTATTTAAACTCAAAGTTTCATCTGCTTCTGCGGTAGACATCTTCAGGAGATCCTACGTGCCTTCTGTGAACTCCTCAACTTGCCGACAGTTGAAGAATTCACAGATAATGTAATAATAAAATTAATTATAAGGCATATGCTATTAGAAGACATATCGGGTGGAGCTATGCGTGGCTAGTGCATTTCGTCTAGCCTATCATAATCGAGCGGTGTTGTACAATTGGCGCTGTAACCACGACATATCGTCTCTCTCTTCCCCTCTTACATACCGATATCTGACAACGGTGCATGAAGAGAGACGCAGGATTGGCTTACCGCATATGTCTTCTAATAGCGTGCCTGGTTTTTTTGGTAGTAATAGCAGTAGTAGGGCTTTATTAGACTGATAGTAAGATACTTACAATGTTATTTACAATGGTATGGATCGCACGAGCAACAAGCCGTATCAGTAAATGGATGTCTAGTAATAATGTAAAATAGACAAAACAAGAAAAAACATAATAGATAAGAATACAATTACATTATACAATAATTAAGTTACGTACATTTATTAAATATTAATTATGTTACACTTCGCTTACATATTTATTAATTTATTCACAAATGAGTGTTGTTATTTTCCGCGTCTTGTCCAGAAATTTGCCATGTTTATCCAATTTTCTGAGTTTACCATTAACTTGTAGCATGACAATCTATAACGATTTTAATTTAGAAACCTTTCCGGCAACAACTGACGCCTCCAGATTCCAAATTGTTACATGTTTCTAATATATGTATTTCGTCTTAAAGCTTCCGCATATTGGACATATTCGTAGTAATCGTCGGTAATTTTTAGAAATTTCCAAGCCCTCGACCTAAATCAAGCAAGCCCTGATCTCTTTTAAATCCTAGACTGCATATATATATATATATATATATATATATATATAATAAATAATGTTTGTACGAGGATTCTTGGATAGCGTAACTGGCAACGCACTGAAGTATCAATTCACAGGTCCAGGTTCAAATCCCCGTCCATGCATATATATATATATATTCCTTTTCATGCTATATATATATATGATTGTTTTCCCCAAACTTGTTTTATGTCTCTTTGTTTTTCCGTGTAATCAGCGAAAATAGCTTGTTGGTTTATATCCAAGTACCTCTTTATTTTTCTTCACACATCCTTGCGATTTTCGTTCCCTTTTTCGGATACCCAACCCATCTCAATATTTTGGAGTTCCTTCTAACCTCGTGTGCCCACAATATCGCATGTGGTGGTCATAGCAAATTGCTCTAAGCATTGATTGTTCATCTTGGATTAGCCGCAACCAGTACTTGATTACACGAATTTTGCAATTTATGTTGTCCTCAAATGACCCAAATTCGTATGATATTCTATAGTTAGAACCGACCTTATTAAGTCCTGAAATATATTTAAGAAAATGCGTATGTGCATTATTTAGTATTTCCGTTCTTTGAAAACCCCAGATCTCACTATCATAATGTATTACTGGTCTAACCATCGCTCCAATTTTTTTTTCTAATAAGGAAAGGTTCCTAGATGAATAGCTATTTATAGGAATATACAAAATGTCGAATATAGTTGTTATGCAGGTAGTATTTTTAATACATGGAACTTAAAATATCGGTTATTGATTCAGATTTAAATAAGCACCGCCATCTATATTTCATTAAGAATGGAAATGATCTGTTCCAAACCTTTCACAACATTTCAACCAATGCAATGTCATAAATGTGATACACATGCTAAGATATGATGATCCTATTTTATTTCACTTAAACACTTAACATGATTGTTATGGCCTGTCTTTTTTATCTGTATTATCAAAAGAGAGAACTTTCACTATCGGGTGGAGCTATGCGTGGCTAGTGCATTTCGTCTAGCCTGTCATAATCGAGCGGTGTTGTACAATTGGCGCTGTAACCACGACATATCGTCTCTCTCTTCCCCTCTTACATACCGATATCTGACAACGGTGCATGAAGAGAGACGCAGGATTGGCTTACCGCATATGTCTTCTAATAGCGTGCCTGGTTTTTTTAGTATTAATAGCAGTAGTAGGACTTTATTAGACTGATAGTAAGATACTTACAATGTTATTTACAATGGTATGGATCGCACGGGCAACAAGCCGTATCAGTAAATGGATGTCTAGTAATAATGTAAAATAGACAAAACAAGAAAAAACATAATAGATAAGAATACAATTACATTATACAATAATTAAGTTACGTACATTTATTAAATATTAATTATGTTACACTTCGCTTACATATTTATTAATTTATTCACAAATGAGTGTTGTTATTTTCCGCGTCTTGTCCAGAAATTTGCCATGTTTATCCAATTTTCTGAGTTTACCATTAACTTGTAGCATGACAATCTATAACGATTTTAATTTAGAAACCTTTCCGGCAACAACTGACGCCTCCAGATTCCAAATTGTTACATGTTTCTAATATATGTATTTCGTCTTAAAGCTTCCGCATATTGGACATATTCGTAGTAATCGTCGGTAATTTTTAGAAATTTCCAAGCCCTCGACCTAAATCAAGCAAGCCCTGATCTCTTTTAAATCCTAGACTGCATATATATATATATATATATATATATATATATATATATAATAAATAATGTTTGTACGAGGATTCTTGGATAGCGTAATTGGCAACGCACTGAAGTATCAATTCACAGGTCCAGGTTCAAATCCCCGTCCACGCATATATATTCCTTTTCATGCTATATATATATGATTGTTTTCCCCAAACTTGTTTTATGTCTCTTTGTTTTTCCGTGTAATCAGCGAAAATAGCTTGTTGGTTTATATCCAAGTACCTCTTTATTTTTCTTCACATATTCTTGCGATTTCCGTTCCCTTTTTCGGATACCCAACCCATCGCAATATTCTGGAGTTCCTTCTAACCTCGTCTGCCCACAATATCGCATGTGGTGTTCATAGCAAATTGCTCTAAGAATTGATTGTTCATCTTGGATTAGCAGCAACCAGTACTTGATTACACGAATTTTGCAATTTATGTTGTCCTCAAATGACCCAAATTCGTATGATATTCTATAGTTAGAACCGACCTTATTAAGTCCTGAAATATATTTAAGAAAATGCGTATGTGCATTATTTAGTATTTCCGTTCTTTGAAAACCCCAGATCTCACTATCATAGTGTATTACTGGTCTAACCATCGCTCCAATTTTTTTTTCTAATAAGGAAAGGTTCCTAGATGAATAGCTATTTATAGGAATATACAAAATGTCGAATATAGTTGTTTTGCAGGTAGTATTTTTAATACATGGAACTTAAAATATCAGTTATTGATTCAGATTTAAATAAGCACCGCCATCTATATTTCATTAAGAATGGAAATGATCTGTTCCAAACCTTTCACAACATTTCAACCAATGCAATGTCATAAATGTGATACACATGCTAAGATATGATGATCCTATTTTATTTCACTTAAACACTTAACATGATTGTTATGGCCTGTCTTTTTTATCTGTATTATCAAAAGAGAACTTTCACTTTTTCTGTAATTTTTCGATCCTTTTTAATTTAAAAATTTAAAGAAAATTGCTAGATACATTGCCTAAACGAATGCATCTCTTGCAGGGGAACTGTCAACTATTTCATGCCGAAACCTATCTCGAAATTTTTCCCACTAATAGAAGAAATTAGTTTGCATTTGTTGTGTCTTCTTTTATATGTATTTAACCTTTATTATTAATTGTGAATATCTAATTTATATTTTGTTCCTTTTTAATATGTGTGGGTAGTGAAATTATTCTCCAAGATATAATGTGGTATAAAATCTTGACTCCTGCAATACTATTCAGTATCGCTAATTGTTACATTTTAGAGATGGCAATAGTATGTGTTATTAAATTTCTCGTGAATCGATTAAATATTAATTACGTGTAAAATCAGGTAATATAATAAACTACAGAGTTTGTTCTTTCCATGTAATATATTGTATTGTTTATTAGTCCTGCTCTCCTGAGATGCCTTGATGGAAGATAATTAAGATGACGTATAAATATATCTATTTACTCGTAAATTCAATCTCAGCTGTAAACGATTTAATATTAAAATATCATTCACTGAAATTAAATCTATGACCACAAGTAAATTTCCTTTGAGATGCAAGTTGTAACATGAGGGAAGGTAATTGATTAGATCGTGGTTTTTAACTGTCTAAGAGTTCAGGTAAGTAGTTGATGCTCACTGAAAAATGAAGTTATATGTCAAGATAATGAAGCAGCCAGACAGCAGGTTGAATAAATATTCAAATAAGGAAATGAAAATTTGGGTTTACATAGAAGTGTTAGGTCAATACTGACCTATGCCTCAGATACTAGGGCTTATAGTACAAGAATGAAACAATGCTTATACATGACATTCAGAATTAGTATACTAGCACAGTCATTAAGTTCTGAGACTTTACGCCTGAGGATAGGCACCCACAAGAATCTGAATGTCTCACAAGATGCCGATAACTAGGAGTACACTTAAATAGAATCACATCCTCCCTCGAAATAGTCGCCTTTGGCCGTCATGCATGTTTGCCAACGGTGATAGGTATAGCTGTTGGAAACACCGCTGAAAGTTGTTGGCAGGAAGGTTCCGTATGGCTTCTCTTGTGGCAGTCATGACCACTTCGGAAGAATGAAATCTACGCCCACATAGGATTGTTTTCATGCGAGGAAAGAAAAAAAAATCGTCATGTGATCATCACGTTGGTCTTGCGACAGGATTCCTGGCACACTGTGCTGGGTAAGGTAACACGAGATATGTTCAGGTCTTCAGACAGAATTTTGTAACAAGTACCATGGCTGACCCCTACCACTGCTGCCAGATCGTCTACTGATTGGGAGCGGTTAGCGCGCACCAATGTCACAACTTCTTCGATCTTGCGTTTAGTTCAACTATTTGTGGCCGACCAGTACGCACATCATCTTCCAAACTGTATCTTCCTTGCAAAAAACGTCGGTTCCACCTAAACACAACACTGCGCCTCAATGCGTACTCACCGTAAACTTACTGCATCATTTCAAACGTTTCGACAGCGGTCTTGCCTAATTTCTGACAGAACTTGATGTTGCTCTAAAGGTACGTACACATATGCGCGCCGCGAACACGAACGGCGCGCGCGCGGCGCGTGTTATATTCATCGAAATTATTAATTTCAACGAACCTCCTGCGATCCATAGGAAACCCACAAACCTTCAGTAGACATTTTGCAGAGCAGGTGTAACCAACGATGTCTATTCCCTTTCCGTTCTCCCGCTTGTCCTGCATTCTTTCCCAAAAATAGGGACATTTTTTTTAAATGCCGCGGGACGCGGGACAAATTGTTAAAAATCGGGACTGTCCCGCCAAAATCGGGACGTCTGGTCACGCTTATTACTTATTACATCTTATAACTTTATTTATACTTTTTCAAATATTATAGCATTAAAGGAATTTTAAAAAAATATATGATTTGTATATCCATCCATAGTAATTCTGCCCGAAGGCAGGTCCTTCACTGAAATCATAGCATTTTCATGCTATGCTTGCAGCTTTACTAGGGAATTGTGTAGGTGTGGTAGCTTCCCGTTGCTTTCCACACCGGTGAAGGATGATGAGATGATGATGATATGATAATGATAAGGATGATGATGATGGCCATATGATTTCGGGGACCGTTTGGGCCTTAAAGTTTTCCTGACATTTGTCTTACAGGTGAGGAAAAACCCCGATAAAAACCTCACCCAGAAAAACTGCCCCGACCGGGGATTGAACCCGGGCCCGCTGCGTGACAAGGCAGCACGCTACCTCGAGACTATAGCGGTGGACATGATTTGTATATATATGTTTAAAATTATTAAGAATCTATCTCACCATAACATGGCCTTAATTTTTAATAAAAATGTACATGATTATTATACTAGAGGTTGTACTTTATTGCACAAAGATACTAGTTCTAAAAAAAAGGTATAAAAGGGATTCGTTATGCATTAATCAACCATTAAAATAACTACTTACCTATTGAATATCAACATTTCACGAATGTTAAACATTTTTCTAATTGTATTAAAAAATATTTTTTCTCATTGCTTTCTTAGTTAATTTTGTTAATTTTATTATTAATATCATCCTGTTTAAATATTGTATTTATATGTGTATATATATTGTGCATCTATAGTAGTTTGTATTACTTAAACTTATGCCTGAATTTGTTTTCTTGTTTTTATTGTTAATTGTTTTATGGCCATTATTTTTTGTATATTGCCCCTTAACATGAGCAGTCTTGCTCTTTGGAGTCTTTGAAGAGATAAATAAATAATTAGCAATAAATGTGTTTATATATTGTATTGTTTTGTGATACTTCATACATAATATTATGAAATGAACGTCTTAAATAAATAATGTTTTCTAAATAATTCTAATTTATTTATACAATTACAGTACACACGAAAAAAAAACACATATCATCGAAAAAAAAACAGGCATCTCCTTTCAATGATTTTTTAAAATGATCCTTATGTTGTGGATCCCACAATAATTGCTTGCTTCTATAAATGTCAACAAGTTTTAACACGTTTTCCTCTGACCACTCCATACTCAAATAATAGGTGCGCACCAAAAGCAACGAACCTCTCAGGTACCCGTCCAAATCTAAACAGCGAACCATCAAAGTGTTCGTGGAAAAAACCGACAATGAGTGGATCGTGGTGAGAGACGCGCGCGCGGCGCGCGCGCCGTTCGCGCGCACCTTAAAACCCCGTCCAAATCTGACGAACATGGTGCGGCGCGCGCGCCGTTCGTGTTTGCGGCGCGCAGGTGTGTACGTACCTTAACTGTGACATCTCGAGTTCCAACATGCGCATTCAAATCACCGTCATGACAAAGGCCGTAGTTCTGCTTGCAGTGAATGCACTCAACTGTCTCTTGCTGGGACGAGAGACTAACTGACAAGGTACCATACCATGGCGCCATCTATGCGCTATAGCGTAATACAGCGCCACTATGCGCTCAGTCTCAAAATTTAATGACTGTATCACGTAGAAATGCAATAGTGGTACGTTAAGCAAGAATTATATAATTTGTGTGGATCCTAGTATTAAACCCCATTAATATTAAACTAAAGTAAAATTGATACTATTTCATAAAATAATAAAAGCTGAGAAAATATGAACAGACGTAACCTATGACGACGATTCTAATCAATCACAAAAATGGAAGTGGTATGAAAATCAGTAAATATTGATTCGAGTAATAATTCTATTGAAATAAAGCTTATTTTAATCTCAATAATTATGCCAGCCTACACTGCTAGGGAATGCCCATACATCTCGTGAATAATGAACAATAGAATGCAATTGTACTCTTGGTTGAATTTCCGCCTGTAGGGGGAGAAAGCCCAGTTGGTAGACCAAGAATGAGGTGGATAATAATATTATACATGATTTAAGGGAAGTAGATTACACAGGGGATGATTGGAAAACATTAGCTCAGGATATGGAGAGCTTATGCCCGCGCGGCCATGAACCTACGGGGTTCGACAGAGCCATTTAGTTAGTTAGGGGGAGAATGCCTAAGTCTCGTTGAGAGATGTAAGGGCTTACTACTACTACTAAAATAAACATGTTAGGATACATAGTTGACAAAAGAGTGCCAATACATAATAGGACTAGTTAAAATTATATATATACGGAGTAATAGTTTAAAAAACTAAAACTACACGCTTTATTAGAAAACCGAAAAAAAAGAATAATAATGTTAATTTCCAACACGCTTGGGATAAAATTAAAGTGGCCAACAAAAAAAAATCAACTCCAACACATATAGAATAAAACTAGAGCTATCTACAAAAAAATAATTTTATCATCAAAAGCGTGGGGTGTTTTTTATGGTTTTTTCGTTTTCTTCTTAGAGACTTTACTTTTAACAATATCTGTTTATTATCAAATATATTAATTGATATAGAGCAGCCCACGCTTTTGGTGGTAAAATTATTTTTTGTAAATAACTCTAGTTTATTCTAGATGTGTTGGAGATGATTTTTTTGTTGACCACTTTAATTTCGTCCCAAGCGTTTTGGAAATTAAAATTATTTTTAATTTTTTAGTTCGGTTTTTAATAAAGCGTGTTGTTATAGTTTTTTAAACTATTAATTATGTTTTAGTTTGGTTTCCTAAAAATCTAAATATCATTAAATTCGATACTATTGTAGTATGAGCTAAAACTAATACTCTTCTAAAAAAATCCTCCGGGCCAAATTTGAACCAGCGACCTGTGGATTACTGAAATTATATACCACTACAGTCCACCATTCTACCAACTGAACTACCAGATGATATAATATTAACTTCTTACAACGATGGACTAAAGAGTCGATAAGTCCGCAACCTATTATATATTATATATCATATAAAATTATTATATATTATTTATGAAATTATTGTATTGTTATTGGTCCTTTACAAGTGTACAAAGTTTCAAGTTGATCCAATGTTTTTTAAGTGGGTGAACATCGTGTTGAAAGATTCCGTTACATAGATAGATACAGGTCAAGCTATTTTAAAGCGTCTAAAAAGGTAAAAATGTATTCGGCGTTTTAATACAGTGGAGGAAATTGGTATAAAGCCACTAACTTTTAGTAGTAAACAACCTGAAATATTTATGTAAATACCGTATGTGTGTCATAGATTACATATAATTTCATACAGATCTCCTCATTTTGTATTTATTATATATGTAAATAATACGTAAAATCTAAGAAAACGCTTTCCTAGCGGTGGAAATCCGTATAAAGACAGGTCAACTTCTGGCTCTTACAGAGACATAAATGTAAACAAAACACTGCAATTACATGGAGACGACGTGTCTGTGAGCATCGTTCATGAGTTACAAGTCAGCAGTACGTACAATGCCACGTGGAAAGCCTCTATCAAATGAAGAGAAAGCAAGAATTAGTGCCTTCAAGGAGATGGGACTTTCCAATAGACAATTACCTACGAATTTACGGCTTCAAGATGTGTCATTGATAATTTTGTCAAACTTGGCTCACAATATGGGAAAAACAGGAAATATCGACGGACAAGAAAATTGTCTGGGAGCACTAAACGTCTCATTTTACGTAAAGTAAAAGGTAAGAGTATGTTTTCTTCTCAAATCCAGGCTGATTTGAAGTTGCCAGTAACAGCCAGACGAGTAAGACAAATTCTGTCAGAAGACAAGAACCTAAAATTAAAATTTAAAAAAAAACCTCTGAACGATGCACATAAGAAAGTTAGAATGACTTTTGCTGAAGAACACATGTCCTTGACCTCAGAATGGAATAAAGTAATGTTCAGTGATGAGAAGAAGTTTAATCTGGACGGGCCTGATGGCCTTCAGTATTACTGGAACGACCTCCGTACTGAAGAGCAAGTTAGAATGAGTAGAAACTTCGGTTGTGAAGGCGTTATGATTTGGGAAGCATTCTTCTTTAAAGGAAGATCAAAAATAGCATGGATACGCATCAAGATGAATTCTGAGTCCTACACTGAGGAGCTACTGGAGTCCTAATTGATACGAATGTATGAGGAATTTGGCGAAGATCTAATTTTTCAGCCAGATAATGTTTCCATTCACGTGTCTGCCAAATCAAAGGAGTGGCTCAGGAAGAAAGAAATACCACTTTTGACGTGGCCAGTCAGAAGTCCTGATTTAAATCCGATTGAGAGCTTATGGGGGTTCCTGGCAAGGCGTGTGTATCGCAATGGACGGAGTTTAGGACAGTGACTGAGCAGAAAAATGTTATTCAGGAAGAGTGGGCTTCAATCTCAGTGGAAGAAATAAACACCCTCATCAAGTCAATGCCAAAGAGAATCTTCCAAGTAATTAACAACAATGGAGGTTTAACTAAATTTTAGAACTTTGTTGTAAACTTTGCGCTCAGTCTTCTAGGTTTAATCTGTGAAATACCCAAAGTGCCTTTATACTAATTTCCACCCATATGTGAGAGTGATTTCAGTTTTCATGTACTTTTTTGGACGAAAATGGATAATTAATTTTGACATTATTTGTGTGTGTTTTATACTCAATCACCTCTTAAGTTAATATAGAAAAATGCCAAAGAAAGAGTAAATAAACTTGTGTTAACACTTTTAACAAGTGCCTTTATACCAATTTCCTCCACTGTATGATTGTAGATGAGTCTTAAGTAATCAGCTTCCATGTTTATTCTAATAATTTAATGAATCGATTATAAAGTAGAAGCTACAAAATTAATTGATGTCCGTATAACTTTGAGATTTAAAGAGAGACTTCACCGCATCCACGTAAATTAGAACACATGTAATTTTAATGTAACAATTCATGTCTGTCTTGAAGAGAACTAGATTTTCGGTTTGTCCATGGGGAGGAATTTTCGACACGATGGAAAGAGATATGCCCAATCAATTGTAATGTTATATAAATTGTGCAACGTGACATAAGTGATATGAGTGAGGAAACAGGAAGAAATCTAATTTACCTAATAAATCGCAGTACAGCTAATATTTGACTTCTCGCGTAGTGGCAATCACTTGCAACAACACCGACGACGAAGATTACAGCGTAAATCGCCAACTTTCCGCGGAAGTGCATTTTATAACTATTCTCAAATAATCGTAAATATGTTGGAACCCTATTCTTCATTTTTGGAGCTTGATCAGAAATGTTTGGTACTTTATTGAGAATACTGATTCGAGCAGAGTTAAACCAACCAGGATCCCTTATTAGATATTATCAAATTTATAATATTATTGTATTAAAGTAGTCAGTAGAGAGTTAAAAATATTTGGGTGAAAAATTCACAACTCTTAAAACTTACATTCATAAGATTTTAGGGGCGACCTAATAGAGCATTTCAACATTGCGGTCGATGTTACAATTGTTCAATACTTTCAATATTATAAATATAAACTTTTTTATTTTATATAGCGTCGTCCTCAACTTCAATAATCCATTTATAATAATCTTCGTAAAGCTTTTCTAGTTTAAAAAAATATTTTATTTTAATAAACGTTTTTTCGTCCATTTATTATCTTCGCGCAGTGAGGGATGAGCACGGGGAACACTTTCATCAGGAGATTTCAGCTATGGAAAAGAGATATCAAGGCAAATGGAATCCTAATATGCTGGTCGATTATTGTTGGGCCATCAAGAGGGATGCTCCATAGGCGAAATATAGCAAAAAATCGTTATTTCTTACTTTCTAGATGAGTCCGAATGTTCGAGTATTGTGTAGTTATGAATGTAGAAAATATTGAAGTGTTTGAAATTATAAATTCCAGTCTCTCGGAAACCTTGCATGATGGAGAAAAACCGATATCATATTTGAATTTAGGAGAAAAATACTATCAGAATCACATATTTTTCTTTCTGAGATAAAAAAAAAAGTTTATTTTTTTGTTGCTCAGTGTAATCTAAGTAACAAATTAATTGCATTATCACATATGTTGCTGTCCATTACATATATCATTCAGTGATAGCTCGGAAGTCATACTAATTTGTCACATATTGCAAGTCTTTGAATTTTAAATGTTTATTTTTAACATGAATCTTGTTATGTTTACAAAAAACAACAAATATTATTCATTTTTTATCACTCACTATACGTACTATTTCTGGAAATAAACATCATCTCAAATGCTAGAATTTAATAATTTATCATCTGAGGTAAAATGTATTACGTAAAATCATTTCATTAAAATCTGGTATGTTTGAAAACCTCATAACTGAACATTTTACGTTAGTTAATAAGCCGTGACAATACAATAATTTCATTTTTAGTTTCTAAAATCCTGGCAAGAATCATTAGAAAAGCAAAAAAAAGTGTCTTTGTAACTATGTACGGAATTTTTGAACATGATTTTCACCCACTTAGAAACATTGGATCGACTTGAAACTTTGTATACTTGTAAAGGACCAGTGGCAATACAATAATCTCATTTTTTCCTAAATTCCTGGCCAGAATCGTCGGAAAATAAAAAAAGTGGCTTTGTATTTACGTAACGGAATATTGGAACACGATTTTCAACCTCTTAGAAACATTGGATCGACATGAAACTTTGTATACTTGTAAAGGACCAGTGACAATACAATAATTTCATATTTTGTTTCTAAAATCCTGGCCAGAATCATCAGAAAAAAAATGAAAACTGGTATAATAGGTTGCGGACTTGTCAACTTTTTAGTCAATCGTTGTAAGAGCTCAGTTGGTGGAGCGGTGAACTCTAGTTGTATATAATTTCAGTAATCCATAGGTCGTTGGTTCAAATCCGGCTGGGAGGTTTTTTTAAGATATTTACATTTTTATCTTATTGTGTAATATATGTCCACCGCTGTGGTCTCGAGGTAGCGTGCTGCATTGTCACGCAGCGGGCCCGGGTTCGATCCCCGGTCGGGGCAGTTTTTCTGGGTGAGGTTTTTATCGGGGTTTTTCCTCACCTGTAAGACAAATGTCAGGAAAATTTAAGGCCCAAACGGTCCCAGAACTCATATGGCCGTCATCATCATCCTTATCATTATCATCATCATCATCCTTCACCGGTGTGGAAAGCAACGGGAAGCTACCACACCTACAATTCCCTAGTAAAGCTGCAAGCATAGCATGAAAATGCTATGATTTCAGTGAAAGACCTGTCTTCAGGCAGAATTACTATGGAATGATGGATGGTGTAATATATTAAAACTAAAAAATAAATAATAGTTTCAAAAAACTAAAACAACACGCTTTATTAGAAAACCGAACTAAAAAAATGAAAAATAATTTTAATTTCCAACACGCTTGGGATAAAATTAAAGCGATCAACAAAAAAAATCATCTCCAACACTTATACAATAAAACTTAGAGTTATCAACAAAAAGAAAATAATTTTACCATCAAAAGCGTGGGGTGCTTTTTATGATTTTTTACATTTTCTTCTTAGAGACTTTACGTTTACCAATATCTGTTTATTATCAAATATATTAATTTATATAGAGCACTCCACGCTTTTGATGGTAAAATTATTTTATTTTTGTTGATAACTCTAGTTTTATTCTATATGTGTTGGAGATGATTTCTTTGTTGACTACTTTAATTTTATCCCAAGCGTGTTGGAAATTAAAATTATTTTTCATTTTTTTAGTTCGGTTTTCTAATAAAGCGTGTTGTTTTAGTTTTTTTTAAAACTATTATTTATTATTATGAATATCGGCCTCGGTGGTCTAGTGACTAGTAGTTATGTTCCTCGCCTCCAGTGCCGAGGATCGCGAGTTTAAATTGTCCTGGATCCATGGATTTTAAGATAGAAAAATCAAAATGACTTAATGCCATGGGTCCCGAGTCCGAAGATTTACGGGTTCTAAAAGAACCTCAAGCATGAAACTGAGGTCACTGGGGAAAATTTAACCGACATTCCTCCATTCAAAGAATGACATTTATTACTGGATATCCTTTGAGACGACAAGTTCACCACATGTCACTTATGACAGCCGTAAGAAAAAAAAGCATAAATAAATCAGGTTGATCAACAAAACCCAAAAGGGGAGCCTAGAGCTGAACTTGGGCTGAATGAGAATAGTGGATGGATCTTAAAACAAACAACATACAAAAATGCAAATTAAATAAAAATGTAAGTGATGATATTTTAATAAAAGAAATGATAATATATGTACAAGTCTCTTACTTTCATCATATTTTTCTCTTTATTTTTATCATTAAAACTATTATATTTTATATTATTTGCTTATATTCCAAAAAAACTGTTATTAGGTCTTCCATAAGCATTTAAATGCTTCACAAATTGGTTGCATTATCCAGAAACTTTATTTTTTCTTCTTGTTTATTTGTTCCATTTGCCTTTTTTCTTGTTATCCACAATATATTAGATTGTTTAAAATTCTCTTCAATTTCTAACAAAGTTAACCCTTGTGTTTCTGGCAAGAACAAGAACACAAACACTGTACACACAGCACATGACACACCAAACAACAAGAACATTCCGTGTATCTGAAGATTGGACATTAACCATGGATATATTTTTAAGACACCTCCTAAAATTAAATCATTCATTGCATAAATGCATCCACATGCAAAACCTCTAATTTTGGAAGTTTGTGTTTCACCAATCATAATTACAGGAAGAATAAAAAATCCAAATGACATACCAATAGAATAAGTAATAATTGAAATAAAGATTACATAAGCTTCCGTGTTACTAGGTATGAAATCCGAATTATTTGAAATTAATATAAAACCTACAATGAAAGCAGGAATGAATGAACAGATACCAGATGCAATAGCCAGTTTCCTTCTGCCTACAGAAAACATCACAAAACATGTTATAAATGTTGTAATAGTGCGTAAACTTGTAATAAGTATGTTGGTGTAGTAGTCATCCAATATCTGAATCCCGTGTCTTCTTGTTTTTGATAACATGTCCACTGCATAAAATGTAAACAGGTTAAGACCACAGAAAGCTTGAATTACATTAAAAAAGAGCATAATGAAAAAAGGTTTCAATACAAACAGTTTAAAAAGAAACTGGATTGGTTTCTGTATGTTACGTTCATTTGCGTGTGATTTATTTTCTTCAAGATGTATTTTTCTTGTTAAGTCACTTAGTTCTTGTAGAGCCTGTAAAAAAAAAGAGAGATATTATATTATTACTTAGTTTGCACCATTGGGATGCAACTGATCATAGAAATGAGATGTAACTCTTGAGGGAACATACCATGACCCGTTTTTATACAAATGTTATTTTGCAATTAAATAACGTCATCATAAAACTGGAATCTTTTTGACGCCTTTGGTGGAGATCATAAAAGTTGAATCCCATGGTTCCGCTTGGGGAATGGATGACTCATAACTGGACGATGTTGTGTATAAACCGGCTAAGCGTTATTTTTAAAAAGAAAATGATATTTTGATGCCATCTGTTGCACTGGCTCATAAAGTAATTGTAAGCACACTTTTAGCGCCATATCTTTAAATATAGCCTTATTATTAAAGAAAAATGTAAACGCCATCAGTCCTATGAGAGATTCTATGTTTTGCAACAAATGACTACGAAACCAGATCTTCATAAATGCTAATCTAAATTTTACATCACGCACCTAAGCGGCAAATGTTCCCGCTCTTAGATTGTTGCATAACTGTCAAACAAGAAAAATAACTTGTAATATCCAGTATTGTTAGTTTAGCGCTACGATGAATAATGAGGATTGTCTTAAACTTTAAACTACTCATTTCAGTTAGAGGCTGAGTCGACCCCAGGGCCATAGTGCCGCCTGAAGGTTTGGGTGTTTAAAAATCCTGACCCCACCGGGACTTGAACCCTCGACCTTCTGGCTTGTAGCGCAGTGCCTTAACCACTACGCTAAGGCGTGCCCCCATTGCATTTAGAGTAGTTATAGTATTTCGTATAGGTGTTCTGTCTGGTTTATCTACTTTTGTTTGTTACAGAATGTAGTCTATTACAATTATTTTGTTATGATGAGTGTTGTGTGTGCTGTGCATGTATGTGTTTTATATTATATAGTTTTATGCAACAGGAATAAGCACCAAAGGCTAAAGTGTCCTTGCCGTACTGTTATTGTTAATATGAAATATGAGATGTATTTTTCCAAAATAAAATATCAGAAATTTTCACTTCTATTTTTTTTCAAAGTGCTAAACGTTTATTAAAAAGTAACAAAGAACAAGGAAACTTTGGAAGACATCATGTCTTTTTTCCAAATTTTGTTCATAACTTTCGATAAAAATCTCAGTAGAACTTTCAGGATGCTTACAGGTAACGGTGTTTAGAGTATTGCATTGGCGGACTGGATAACGCAGTACTAGTGAAAATTACGTCATTTGCAGTTGAAGGCTTCAGAAAGAATCACAGTTATATATTGTATCAATAGTGTACCTTGTATTTGTGTTACAAGAGCTAGAGCTTGAGCCTGCAAGTGTGTCGGGTAGAGTGAGTACTGTGCATCAGATGACATGCATTAAATTCTAAACTTTACGCGGTAAAATTTCACAGAAATACACCTGCTTTGAATTAAGTTTGTGGTGAGTTCTCAATTGGGTGTGATACAATTTCTTGTTAGGGTAATCTTTTCGTGGTAGTTTCGACGAGCTCAATCGAAGGTGAGGCAAATTATGATCTTTGCTTATTATCGTCCAAGGAGTCGCCATGACAGTTAGAGTCCGATGTGGGAGCAGTCATTGGAGTGTATTATCGTGCTTTCATGCAAGAAAATGCACAATAACCAACTTCAGTTGCTCCTGGCTGGGCTACTCATTCTCCATGACAATTCTCGTATATAGTTTTATTGTTGTTCATTTCCAGTTCCTATTTCTTAATGTTCGTCAATAGAGTGTGCATATTTGTCGTTAATATTTCCTCGCTATCGCCTAATAATACTACATCATCAGCATAAACTAAGAGCTTATTAACACTATTCCTTCTTTATCCTCTGAAGATTTAATGTCATGCTCTAGTAAAAAATGAATAGTAGAGGAGATAGTGCACCTCCTTGCTTTAATCCGTTGTGAATTTCAAAAGTATCTGACCAAATGTTTTTCTACACAGTATCATTCGATTACTGTACAATTGTGTAATACGTTCAGGGGGTAACGTTCATTTCAGTTCTGATACACGTATTACAGGAACTAGTGAACTTATAAAGTTCATATTTAATGTTTTGTTTATATTTGATTATCTGTGCTTGCTAGCATCGACAATACTGTATAGTATTTTAGTTACTTTATTGTAGGAATATTGTGCTCTTTAAAAAAAAAATATGCTTTGATGTACAAACAGTGACTATTAACTCCATCGCCGTTACTATCTACATGAAGACTGAATTTTCCTTCTTCCCGTCCCACGATTACTTTAAAATCTCCAAAGACAATTTTCGTATGATATGAAGGCTATCAATACGCATTTTAATTCTTCATAGAACTCGACCTCGAGCTTATCATTCTTATCTTCTGTGAAACTATGTACGTTTACGATTACAAAATCATTTCGTTTACCCTTTAGAATTAAGTATGATATCCTATCGCTGTCCACCGCTGTGGTCTCGAGGTAGCGTGCTGCCTTGTCACGCAGAGGGCCCGGGTTCAATCCCCGGTCAGGGCAGTTTTTCTGGGTGAGGTTTTTATCGGGGGTTTTCCTCACCTGTAAGACAAATATCAGGAAAACTTTAAGGCCCAAACGGTCCCCGAAATCATATGGCCAATCATCATCATCCTTATCATTATATCATCTTTCACCGGTGTGGAAAGCAACGGGAAGCTACCACACATATAATTCCCTAGTAAAGCTGCAAGCATAGCATAGCATGAAAATGCTTTGATTGCAGCGAAGGACCTGCCTTCAGGCAGAATTACTATGGATGGATCCTATCGCTGACAAACGTAACCTCTTGTATATCGGAGAGGACCTTCCTTTGGACTAAAAACCCCCTTCCGGAATTAGGTCTCGCTGCGTCCCCAATTCTTGTTCCTGACTGCCTTCTCCTGGAAGAAAAATATACGTTGAAATTTTAGTTCATTAGGTCTACTTACGGGAGGAGATTTAATAATGAAATTGACGAATTATTGGGATATGAAAATATTATATGATTTATTTCATTAAAGTGAACGTATACATTCTCAATTACTACCCAGTGCAACTTCTTCCTCTATGTCTTCACCCGTTCCTATTATTTTCCTATCTTCTCGGTCCCATGCCTGACGTCATCTTATGCGCACACAGGTGCGCGGAGATCCTACTTAAGCACTCGAGTCTAGAACAGTGGACGATGCTGAACACAGCCACGAATTATATCAGTGCATCGTTAACAGTGTTTTCTTCAATTTTGTTGGAAGATGATCTTGGGAGTTTACCTGACTCCCGAGACTGACCTGAAGCTTCATTAATTCCATTCATTTTCAACTATGGAGGCTGTGAAGAAGAAAACGAGGTATGTATGTTAGTATGGAAGAGAGTTAATGTGTTAACAGTATTTTATATTTAATTTTGTGCTCTGTATATTTATGTTTGTAGGGATTGTTCGATGATTAATTTAATTATTTGTTTAAATTTATATTATTATCTATATCTCACCTTTTTTATGATTATTTAACTCATGCCCCAAATAGGAGTCAATGACCAATAACATTTTAATGATTTTTTATTTACAACCAAGTAAAGTTTATCATAATAAAGAAGGCACCTCTTTTTTAACATTATGAATAGGTCATAGCATTACTTTGCCGTGACTGACTCTCTAAGAAATGCGGCTACCAAATTGTATATATAGTGCATGAATGTCAACACATAGAAATGAATAATATACAGTTTGGTGTGTTTCATTTTTTCTCCACTAGAGTGCATTCTTACAATATTGTGTTCCTTTGGCAATAAATAATATGATCTGGTTGCAGTGATGAACAAAATAAACAAATGAAGCGTACCAATCGTTTCTCATTTGTTTTCAAACATCGCCGTTTACAATAAATATTTTAAAATAACTATATTTAAATAATGATTTGTGAGTAAACAGCTTAATTTTATTCGTTAAATAGTCCTAACAAATGCCACTCTTGATTTCCAAATTCTCTAGATACATTGGATATCACTCGTGGTATTACTTATGATAATGTATTACGTACATTTTGTGTTTTTCTTTATTTCTTGGTTAAAATGTATACTTTTCTATAATCTTCATATTAATTCAGAATAACCATTTGATTATTTCCTTTGAAACCTAGATTAGAAAATAATGTGTGTATAAACCGAATCCAGATATTGCTTCCATGATTGTTATATCACCCTGGGCCCAGTTACGAATTCCACTAGCTTCTGTTTCTTGCGATATTTTAAAATAACGATCTCAGAATACGTATGTTGAAATGTATATTGAAGGGCAGAATAAAATTAATAAATGGCTGTGTACTTAATGAAACAAACGTGTCTTAAGCAGATGAAAGAAAGTTATTGTTATTTTACACCACCGCGACACTTGGGAATTTTCGATCGGAGAATGAAAGCAAGCGTCATGTTGGCCAATATGATAACATATGTACCAGCTACAGCCAATTGCCAACTTGTTTAGCAGTTCATCTACATTAGTGAGCAAGTTAGGGTGACTATTTAACTCATGCCTCAATTGGCAGTCAATGGCCAATCACATTTCAATGAATTTTGTTTTACAACCAATGATGGTCGTTTTTCACCCAGGTGTTTATCGAATTCTGTTTACCAAAAAAAAAGACTCCACCTTTTAATATTCTGAACAGGTCAGAGCATTATTTTGTAGTGACTGACTCGCCAACAAACACGTTGAATATAGTAAATAATGAACACATTCCATCGAACTACACATTTGATAATTGTGTGTTCAATTATTGTGTTTTTAAATAATGATTTTGTTGAGTTGTTTCCTAAAAAAACTAATGTATAACCTATGATGTTGGTTATAATATACAGTTTTGATGTTTTTTTTTTCTCTAGGGTGCATTCTTACAATATTGCGTCTTAGAGGGTTATCGCTGATTGCGATCCTATTTAGCAATAAATAATATGATCAAGTTGCAGTGAATAAACATAACCGCACATTTCTGATTTGTTTTCAAACATCGCCGTTTACATCAAATATATAAATATTTTAAATTATCGATAACTATATTTAAATAGTGATTTTTGAGTAAACAGCTTAATTTTATTCGTTAAATAGTCCTTACAAATGACAGTCTTGATTTCCAAATTCTCTAGATAAATTGGAAATCGCTCGTGGCATTACTTATAATAAGGTCAGTAAGTTAGTGATAGATGGGAATGTTAGTGTTAGTTTGGGCAAATTTGTTGAGAAAATAGGCGTTTATGCACCAGATTAGTTTAGCGACGGTATAACCGTTCCATCAAATATGGAGGAAATTCCATATTTTGAACGCCTGACTAGAGGCTAGGTAGCAGCCCTACCACTAGTCTTCCTCTGTGGATGGCTGGTAACCAACCCAGGGGACTTCCTACTACCCGAAGAAACTTAAGCAAAGACTGGAATGATCACACTGATGACGACAAAGCAAGAAATAGGTTAATGATTAAGGATCTCAAAGTTGCAACATGGAATGTGAGAGGAATAACACATAAAGAAGAAGAGTTAGAAGTAGAGTTAGACAAAAGAAAAATTGACATTTCCATTATTTCGGAAACAAAAAAGAAGAAATTTATTTTATAGACTTCCAAAATTGGCATTCCAATATACCCCAACTGGACATAGGGACCAAGGAAGACCAAAACATCGGTGGAAAGATCAAGACCATCTTCGCTAGGTTTACCGTACAGGCCACATGGCCTAAAACGAATTTGTTCATGATGATGATGATTAGTTTAGCGTTTACTTGTTCGTTAGCGGGTTTTTGTGATAAAGTTGATACACTGTCTGAGCAATGATTAATACGTATTTTACATGGCAAATATGCCGATTTTAGGTTATTTTGAAGTTTTCACTTTATATTTAAGGCATTTCTCACTTTTTTGGGGAAAAAAATATATATATATCGGGCAATTAATCACATACTGCAACAATACATAATGTCGCTCAACTGCACTTCTACTAGCGCTTGATTTTCAGTTATATTGTTGTAAACTATACAGCTCATCTTCTGTATTAATTACTTACTCACTGGCACTACCGAACCCGTAGGTTCATGGCCGCGCGGACATCAGCTCTCCATACATCCCTATCCTAAGCCAATGCTTTCCAATCATTCCCTGTACAATCTACTTCCCTCAAATCATAGTTAATGTTGTTCTCCCACCTCATTCTTGGTCTACCAACTGGGCGTTTTCCTTCTGGCTTTCCTACAAGAAGTTTCCATGCACCATCTTCTGTATTTATTAACATTATTTAATATTTTGAACTTTTTCAAACAATTTCTATAACATTATATTAGACAATTTTGAAGTATTTATTTAAATATGCAAATCACATTATTATGACAATATTAGACAATATTGTGATGCTAACTGCTATTTTCTCCACAGAGTATATTATTTAGTCTATGATTTCTATATCACTGTTCTGGGTTATCGCTGGTTGGATCAGCATTAGGGAGTGTACACCAATGTTTAATAAACGTTTGGTAATTTTAATATTATTAATATATTTTTTTAACATAGATTTGGGGATTTATTGCAAATATTGGTCATTTAAATTTCATAGCAACGGATGGTAATCGAGGATGATAATTGATATGTGGTTCTATTGTGGGTTATCACTGGTTCTATAAACTCTGGTGCATGCGCACTGTTGTTCTATATGACAAAATATTTCACGCTAGTTTAAGTGCAGTTTTTCCCATTATGTTTTTCCCTATTTTTTTAATGAATATAGGTGGTATAGAATCCCCCAGTTATATTAAAGTAAGAGTAGATGTCTACATAACGATGTAGACAAATGATACAGCAGAAAAAGGATACGCTACAAAAGTCTTAACGATAGTATTTAGGATAAATTGAAAGAATGAGCAATGAAAGAATGGCCAAAGTGAATTCAGAATGGAAATTTGGGAGAAACCGCAGTTTAATTTACCCAATACATTTTCTTATATTTTTTCTAAGTCCCATAGAACAACAATGCGCATGCGCCAGAGTTTATAGAGCCAGCGATTACCCACTATCGAACCACATATCGATAATCATCCTTGCCTAGTTAGTTATCGCTGCTCGCCACATCGATTATTATCGATAAGGTACTGAAGTTACACAGCTTACGCTAGATGGCAGCACGTCGCTGTGAAATTTAAATGATCAATATTTGCAATAAATCCCCAACTCTATTTTAAATAAATATATTAATGATGACCTTGAAGATATATTAAGAATATTCAAATTACTAGACGTTTATTAAAAATGGGTGTATACTTACTTATCACTCTATAACGTCGTTCCAGTCAGCGATTCCCCAAACCAGCGATAACCCACTACTGGGTTGTTAGTAGGTTATCGCTGGGAAGAAGAGAGAAAAACCATAGACTAAGTAATATACTCTGTGGACAAAATAGGAGTCAGCATCACAACATCGTCTAACAGTGTCATAATGTTAATGTTTTTCGTATTTAAATAAATACTTTATCAAATAATTTTACAAAAATTGTTCGAAAAATTTTTAATTATTAAAAAATGTTAGTAAATTCAAAAGAAGAGCTATAGTTTACAACAATAAACTGAAATATTAAGGGTAAGTAGAACTGCAGTTGAATCCTAAAATGTGTTAGGTTTGAAGAAAAAATAATAATATTGAGATAAACATAAAAATCTCACCTCTCTTTCACCTTTAGGGCCCCAAAGTTGTTTTAGCACTTTTTCAGCTTGCTTCATTTTTTTTGAGCGAACCAACCATGTGGGCGATTCGGATATGAAAACTAGCATGATGAAAGTTATTAAACATAACAGAGACGCTAGGCCAGGTGCTGTGCGCCAGTGGAAAAATGCACCAACGCCAGAGATCACAAATATCCCTGCACTTATACCCACGAATATACTGCACATTATTAAGCCTCTGATTCTGGAATCCGAGAGCTCATCAATAAGAACCTGTAAATTAAATTAATTATATAGATTATGACCTTGAACATACAATAACTGCAAGTATGGCTTTCTAACAAAAGTAAATACTCTAATTTAGATAATTTACATATCATAGGCTGCTCCTTTCATGCTTGTTTACACATTGTATAATTTAAATGACTTCAGAAACATAAAACTGCAAAAGCATGATCAATGTTAATACCATATTGTATATGGAATGTTAGATTTATAAGTTGTTTGAAATATCAAACGAAGCATCAAAAGTTGTGAGGATAAAAATAAAAAATTCGTGGAACGACAGCTCAGTAGAATCAAGATTGACTTAAGTGGTTTCTGTCACTATGAATGAGATGATAAAATGTATAATTAAGCTAATGGAAGAAATGGAGGAGGCAGGCCTAGAGAACGGTGGATGGAGTGAAGAGAAGTATGGAAGCTAGAGATTTGAGGGAAGAAGATGCTTTAGACAGAACCTCTGGCCACAAATGACTTTGGGTTGAAGGAGAAACATTGTATTGTGGAATATTCATAAATAAAAATAAATAAATAAAACTACCAAAATTCTATATGATTTTCATAAATATTTATTTGATTTAATATCCGAAACAGCTGTTCCAATACACAGTATTTAACATTTCTATATAGAAAATGTATATTATTGACGACATTTCATCAGAAGAAGGTACAGTTGTGTTGAAACAGCTGTTACGAAAATTAAATTAATATTTATGAAAATCATATAAAACTTTGATAGTTTTATTTATTTAATACGTAATAGATTTTCATCAAGTAAACACCAATCAATTGATTACCAAATTTTTTTATCAATACCGCCAGATTGTCATTACGACATTCTGGTATTCTCTGCTTGCAGGGCGTACTTGTAACTCATTTCTGTGGTTGGGGCGCCTGGAAGCTGGGGATACGCTTCCCTGGTGATATATCAAAGATGACGATTCGCCAGGTGAGATATTAATCCTAAACTTAATTTAAATGAGGCGAGTATGATAATGATGGTTAGATGACATTTATAATATTACTGTAACAGCTCGTGCTCTCATCATAATTTTTATAGTTATACCATAAAATAACAAAACACGTGGTAATCGCGGCATAATTAATCAATTTAGTTCAAGAATATAACTGAATTACGCTATTTTTCATGTCACGTGCATGGAGTTGAACCCTGATTAACCCTTAAATTGACGAAAGAATAATTTCTCGTGTCAGTTATTCAAATGTTTGGAACCGCAAACAAACAAAATCAGTAAAACTCTAAGTTAATATTGTAGGCTACATTATTATGCAATTTGTCAGAGACGTAAGTAATTTATAATAATTTGTTTTTTATTGTTTTATAAACAAAAATGAACAAATTGAATCATTGTATCTTAAAAGATACATTGTGAAGTTAAGGTTTAAGAAACTACTCAGGCGAGGCTGGGTGGATTCCGTTTCAGATTTTTAAGGTGTGTTTATTTCAATAAGATTACATAGATCAATGATGCCAAATAATCATTTTTGGCAAACTAATCAAATAAATTCGTTGTTATTATTAGGCAGTGCTAGCGGATCCTACTCCGAACCCTTCATGTGCAGGACGACCTGACTATTGAAACGATATAAACAACAGTTGCTTGGAAGAGGGATGGGAGCAATGGGAACACAACGTGTAATTTATGATTCGAAGACAAAATCTTCGGATTACCATGATGAGACGAATGGCAATAATTACAACAAGAGACTGGAGGAAAAATTGATTACGAATCTTCCACAAGGCGCCATTCTGGTGTTAGACAAAGCTCCCTATCACGCTATTCAAAAAAATAAGCCCCCATTCAACAGTAATCGCAAAATTGAATCCAGACCTGACTACGAGAAGGTAACATACACTTCACAGAAGATCTTACGAAAACAGAACTATTAGGGATTGTAAACATAAAACTTCCACCGGCATACAGACAGAATTCCTCAGGATAGAGGCTTCACAGTTCTGAGATTACATCCTTATCACTGTGATCTGAACTGGTATGGGATGTGGTAAAGCAAAAAGTCGCAACACAAACTTAAAGTCTCTAAGAAAGGTCACACACCAAGCTATCAGCAAGATTATATCTTCGGATTGCTCTCGTGCCTGCGCCCACGTAAAATAAAATATATATATTGAGAATGACTACTGGCGTAGGGATGCGCTTATTGAGGACGAAATGGAAATAATAATAATTAATCTTGGTATGTTCATGGGGAATGAAATACGTGCATGGGAGCTTCTTATGGACAAACCAGAGGGAAAACGTCCAGTTGGTAGACCAAGAATGAAGTGGCAGAATAATATTAGTTATGATTTGAGGGAAGTAGATTATACAGGGGATGATTGGAAAACATTAACTCAGGATATGGTGAGCTTATGTCTGCGCGGCCATGAACGTACGGGTTCGATAGTGCCAGTGAGTTAGTTAGTTATGAATTCTGGAAGCGATTTTGAAACAACTGATGGTGTTAATGGCAGTGATAGTGCCACAAAAATAGCTGATAGCTATATTAATTCATCTGATAGCGATAATAATTAATTTGGTGGCAGCTCCACAGACACTGCAGATGAGGATTCTTGCCTTGGTATAAAGTCGCTAAAGGTGCTACGTAGTGTGTAATATCACGAGTGTATTTTACTACAAGTTAATGTACCATCCATCCATAGTAATTCTGCCCGAGGGCAGGTCTTTCACTGCAATCATAGCATTTGATGCTATGCTTTGCAGCTTTACTAGGGAATTAAAGGTGTGGTAGCTTCCCGTTGCTTTCAACACCGGTGAAAGATGATGATTGTAACAAGTATGATGATGGCCGGATGATTTTCGGGGACCGTTGGGCCTAAGCTTCCTGACATTTGTCTTACAGTTGAGGAAAAACCCCGGAAAAAAACCTCACCCAGGAGCCTGTCTCGACCGGGAAACGAACCAGGGCCCGCTGCGTGACAAGGCAGCACGCTACCTCGAGACCACAGCGGTGGATAAATTAATGTTACGCTCATTAAATTAGGTTACACTGATTTATCGTATTAAATTCGCTGCGAGATTCGTCCCTTAATATTACACATATATAAGGGATTGGTTACGTTATAGACGGCACTGTACTGATGTTTATCTCCAACCGTGTCCTCTAGTCAACACGCGATAACAGCGCTACGATTCCGATCGGTAATAAAAACGTGAAAGAACTGTAAAACACTGTGCAGTATTGTCGATGTTAGCAAGTACAGAGAAACAAACATAAGCATAACGATGGGCCTACACACCATTATTAAACTGAAATGAACTTATGATTATGTGCAGAACCACATATTAATCCCCTCCTCGCTGTATAATCTGCGTAGTAACTAACCTGTAGCGTTTGTTTTGTGTTGAATCCGCTAGGTCTGTTGTTAGAAATGCTCTTTCGGCTGTTAACATACGTAAAAATCAACCATTATTTCTCTCTCAGTATGGTAGTAGTAACTAACTAACTCACTGGCACTATCGAACCGGTAGGTTCATGCCCGCGCGGACATAAGCTCTCCATACATCCCTATCCTGAGCTAATGTTTTCCAATCATTCCCTGTATAATCTATTTCCCTCAAATCATATTTAATGTTATTCTCCTACCTCATTCTTGGTCTACCAACTGGGCGTTTTCCTCTCTGGTTTTCCTACAAGCAGCTTCATTGCATATATTTCATTCCCCATTCGTGTCACATGTCCTGCCCATCGCAGTCTACGAGACTTAATTGTTGTTATTATTATATGTCTTCCTATAGAGACCATGTAGTCACTTTTATGTAGTCTTCTCTATTCACCTGTCTGTTCATCTCTCTTTGGTCAAAAATGTTCCTAAAAACTTTATTCT
Organism: Diploptera punctata; assembly: GCA_030220185.1. Classification (NCBI taxonomy): domain Eukaryota; kingdom Metazoa; phylum Arthropoda; class Insecta; order Blattodea; family Blaberidae; genus Diploptera; species Diploptera punctata. Next base: position 3,525,234 of record JASPKZ010008364.1, on the reverse strand, counting down.
CAAATACTCGTAATCTCCTTTCCTCCCTTAAAGTAAGAGTCCATGTTTCACATCCATATAATATAACTGGTAGAGCAATAGCTTTATATAGTTTCAGTTTAACGTTTTTGAAAGGAGTTGGGACGTCAAGAGTCTCTGTAATCCATAATAGCACGCATTTCCAGAATTGAGCCTCATTGTTACGAGTATGGTAGTAGTAATAGGACTTCGTTAGACTAAAAGTAAGATACATACAATATTACGTATTTACAAATATGGGTCGCTCGAGCAACAAGCCTTACGTACTGTTGTCAGTCCGTATCAATAAAATAATATCTGTTAATAATATAGAATAGATAGAACATAAAACAAACACATTAGTTAACAATACAGTTGCATTATACATTAATTAGGTTATGTAAAATTATTAAGTTTAATAATGATATTTCACTTTGCTTACATGTTTATTTATATACAAATGAGTGTAAGTGATAGTAAATAGAGGAAGTTAGTTATGCGTTCGGGGGCTTCAACTATCAATCGCTTAGTATATTTTCCTTTATATTGCTATAAATACTTTATAAAAATATAAGAAATTATAAACATTCTTAAAACTTATTTAATCTATATTCATATTCTCAAAAGTGTTTTATGGTAGACAGTTCTATTAAAAATTACGAGGATGCACATGTAGTCATATAAGACCGAGGACAGCATGCTTTCTTAAATTTTAATTTTAATTAAACATTTGTATTACCTTCCCAATAATCTGTGATTCCAGATTCTATGAATTAATCCAAAAAAGACAGGATTTTGGGCAAAATGCATGTTAAAGAATGAAAGTTCAGGTTATTTGTTACCGGTACGAGGATTAGGTTTATATTCAGATCTTATAAACTGATTTGAGGCATATTTCTTTATTTTGTTTTAAAATTTATTTGGTTGTTTTTAAATTAAATACAATTTACAATAAATTTAAAGTTTCATTATTATATAATAATCCTAATTCCGCAAATGAATAGAAGCAATTAAAGCTGGCTTTTTTTTAAACTCCTTGTCACAATAAAACCAATTTTCACTATTAAAAAACAGAAATATGAGTAAAAACTAATTGGGTTTTCCTACAAAACATTATATATTCCTTATTTTTCAGAATCAATATATGTAAACATGCAGCTTTTCAAATAAATCGATCAAGCAATTATTACATAAAAGTCATTTATAAACAGAGGTGGTCGTTATGAAAGTATATAGATACAAAACTAAAGCATAATGAGAGGGGGGTTCGCGCTACTGCATGTAGTACATTTATTTATATAACAAAGGTAAAGTGATCCCATTTTAGACCTTTGGGCTGCCCACGGGTAGTAAAAAGTTAAGATTCCTACATTTATAGAAAATTCTACACGATATGTCAGCCGGACGACGGCCGCTTTTATCCCCAGAACATAGCATGTTACAAAAAATAAGTACCAGGTTGATGCCAGAAGATATGCACCACCAGATGATTTAGGCCAGTTAAAAATTACTGATCCCATCGGGACTCGAACCCCCGACCTTTGACTTGTGACATATTTCCTTAACCAACTAGGCCTATAGCATAGCACAGCAAGCTATTTCTTATTTAACAAGCTTAACACCAAACGAAATATTTAATTTAACAACCAAATTAATAATATTTTAATACAACTAAAGAAAAAATGTGCCTAAACAGAATTATCCGAGAAAAATGAACTTTAACTAAACAATTATACAATTTTGTGGGAAATAAACAATGAAAATGGTTTGGACACATGAAGAAGATTAATGATGGGAGATTGCCAGTTAGAAGTGTGGAGTGGATTCCAATAAGAAGACATGGATAGAGAGAATTATGAATTTGATGAAGAACAGGCGACTGCAGAATGGTGACTAGAAGAATAGAGATGAATGGTGGAAGAGAATCAAAACTTAATATTGGGCACAGGAAGATGTTGTATACATTTAAAACCTGATAAATAATAAATAAATATGTAATGTGAAAGTTTTCTTACCGTGTTTCCAGTGGCACCAATGCTTCTGGAAAGACCTTCAATAATTCTGCCCAATAGTATCACAGTTCCACTCTGTGCGCAAGTTAGCACAAACCATCCAATGGACAGGAAGAATGCCGACGCCATTACAAGCTTCCTTCGTCCCCAAATATCAATAGCAATTCCTCCAAATGCAATACCAATCGGTCCCATTATAGTGTACAAACTTGCTGAAAAAATATTTTACAATTTACTTTTCATGTTTTCCAGTATCGTAGTCTATTCATACAAAAAGTGACGTAAACCAATACATTTAAATTCCAAACGTGAATATACAATAATACTTTAATACAAAATAAAAATATAGTAAACCATATTAAAGCTCAATGGCTACGCTGGTTTGGACATGTGATTAGAATGCAAGAAGACAAACTTGTAGAAATAATATACAAATGAAAATCAATATGCACCAGAATAACTTGGCGCCAAAAAAAAAAAAGATGGCAGGATGACATCATAAAACACATAACAGAAATGAAAATTTAAAATTGGCCAGTCTGTATCCAGAATAGATCTGCTGGATGGAGAAAAATATTTGAGGGGACCAAAAATCCACTGGAGTTTTAGTGCTAGAAGAAGAAAATAAATGACAAAAATGCATAAAATATAAATTTCACATAACCTAAACCCATGTAACTGAGCACTAAAGAGAATATGTAAAACGTTTTTTTTGTCCAATGGCACTAGGCTGTCTTTTATGACATTTCTGGCTTTCTCCCTTAGCTTTGGCGGAATTTATAACCCATTTCTTAGGCTGGGGCGCCTGGAAGGCGAAGTTACGTTACCCCAATGATATGATGGGTGTTAAATGATAATGAAGCACCAGGGAAGACCTTAACCTAAGTTACAGACCATGGACAAACACAGGAATAATTCGCGTTAAGGAAAAATTCCTAAACTCTGACCGGGAATCGAACCCGGGATCCCATGAACTGTAATCAGAAACGCTGACCACCAGCCCATGAAGCTGGTCGATTAAAAATAATAATTTATAAAATTCTAATATACATTTGAACAGCCAATATTTGGATGTACTTTCATTTATATAACTGATGGAGATCTGTAAAATACATGTATGTTTTTTTTTTGCGGATAGTAGATCGTATAAATTGATCACACTTCACCTTATATACGGTACGCTTCTTTCCCGAGGTCTTTTAATTCTGAAGTGAGGATCTTACCTGTAATTAATATCTCCCTACGACATACATCGGTATGCATGATTTCGAAATACAGGTAAATTTAGAAGTCAATTCTACGATGTCTTTAATAAAATACTAATACTTCTAACATTAATTTTAAATACAATTGAGGTTATGTATCTTTTTTCAATATTAATATACGTACCTGTTTTATATCAGTCGTCCTCAATTAAAATTAATTTTTGTTTAAAAAAAACTTAAACTTCGTCAATTAGCCAAAATCATGTAGGGCTTTTAGAACATGTCGAAGACAGAACATGTTCTGAAACCTCTACATAGTTTTAACTAATTGAAGTTTTTTTTAACAAAAATCCATTTTTATTGAGGACGAGTGCTATACAGTTACTTATATTAATATTTGAAAAATAGTTAAGACTTTTTTCAGAATTGAGACAAACGTTTGGTATCACTTTATTGTGTATCACTGATCAAGACTTATGTTTGATAGTTCGTGATGAAGATAGGAATGAATTTTCGACATGTTTTTAAAATCTTGTTACGACATTTTCAATATTAACATCATTCACATGTCAATAAAAGAAAAAAAGGTTATGTTTGTACTATTGTATACGCCTATGGGCCTTCAATACATATTTTAATGAATTTGCACAATTAAAACTTTTTCCTAAGACCATGTTTTTAAGATAATAAAAGCAGTACTTTAATAAAAAATACCTGTAGTGCGTCAAGAACCAATCCTAGATTTCGAGAACATTCTCATATATTTTATCTTTCTCTAAATAAGACCATAGTTGGATTTTGAAGCTTCGTTCTTTGTAATTATAAAGCTTTTTTTTTGTTTGTTAAATCATTGATAGGAAATTGATAATCTCTTAATTAATCACAAGTATGATCTTTCTTTGCTCTGATCTAAATGAAAAACACTTAGATTGAATAATGTGTTCAACGCATATTTTAGTGAATCCCGAAGAGATATTGAGGTTGTTATATTAAAATATGTTTGAAACATTTTATAAACCTTAATCGATCCTACTTACTAGAAACCGAAAGTGAAAATTAATGTAATTTTCATACATACACACACACACACACACACACACACATATATATATATATATATATATATATATATATATATATATACTTATACAGGAAGTTTCTAAATTAGACCGACAAACTTTGGGATTAGATAGATAACCTTAATTGAAACATGTTTGGTTAAGGAACCTATGGACTGAAACGCTAGAGGGATCTTACTGGAAGGGATTGAAGAAAACGGATAAACACTCCTTTCAGTCCACGAGGGATTTGTCATTACTAATATAGCTTGGTTTGTTTACTTCCGAGCTCAGTAGCATTCGGAACCTTTTACAGCAAATTTGTTTACATCCATTGGCACATGGGTAGGTAGGTGTGGTCCAGAGTAGGGTGCGTGTAGGCAAACAGTTTTCAGACACTTTTGAAATCCAGAATGGGTTGAAGCAAGGAGAGCATGCCATTAAATCTTTAGAGAATGAGGAAGGCTTACAACTCAATGGTATTAATAAGCTGTTAGTTTATGCTGATGATGTAGGCGAGGAGATACTAAAGGACAACACGCACACACTATTGAGTAACACTAAGAAATTAGGACTGGAAGTAAATATCAATAAAACTAAATATATGGTCACACATAGAAATTCATTATGTAATGGAAATGGACAGCTAATGACAAATGAGGGAAATTTTGAGGAAGTGGCTGAATTCAAATATCTAGGAACAATAATCACAAATAGGAATGAGATGCACAAATAAATTAAACATAGGCTCAATTCTGGAAATGCGTGCATTGCAGAGACTCTTAATGTCCCGACTTCTTTCAAAAAATGTTAAACTGAAAATATATAAAACTATTATTCTACCAGTTATATTATATGGGTGCGAAACATGGACTCTTACTTTAAGGGAGGAGAGGAGATTGCGGGTATTTGAGAATAAAGTACTTAGGAAAATTTTTGGACCAAAGAGAGATGAACAGACAGGTGAATGGAGAAGACTACACAACAATGAACTACATAGTCTTTATAGGAAGCCAGATATAATAAGAACAGTTAAGTCTCGTAGACTGCGATGGGCAGGACATGTTGCACGTATGGGGAATGAAAGACTTGCATGGAAGCTTCTTGTAGGAAAGCCAGAGGGAAAACGCCCAGTTGGTAGACCAAGAATGAGGTGGGAGAATAACATTAACTATGATTTGAGGGAAGTAAATTATACAGGGAATGATTGGAAAGCATTAGCTCGGGATAGGGATGTATGGAGAGCTTATGTCCGCGCTGCCATGAACCTACGGGTTCGATAGTGCCAGTGAGTAAGTAAGTAAGTAAGGTAGGTGTAGGCCCACTGCCTGGCCGGCACGCTCGCCTGACTTGATCTGCCTAGATTTCTTTTGTGGTGCTAAATGAAGGCAATGGTTTATGAAACCGATATTGACTCTGAAGAAGATATTGTAGCACGCATTGTCAACGAAGCAGCTGAAATACAGGAAACTTTTGGCATCTTTGGAAGGATACGACAAAGTATGGCACATTGATGCACTGTTGTCTCGATGTCAATGGATGTGTGTCCCAGCACTTGTTGTGATGGGACAATGAACTGGGTCCATCCTGACAATGCAACACTAGAATGAGTGTTTCTTTTATTTGATTTATTTATTAATTACTATTTTTTTTTAATTTAAGTACGTTTGGATTAATACACAGAATTATGTGACACAGAATGACTTGATATTTGCACGTACCTACTTCTTTCCATCCCTTCCCTATAGGTTCCTTAACAAAATATGCTTCAATGAAAGTTGACTATCTACTCCCATAGTTTGTCGGTCTAATTTAGAGACATCCTGTATATATTTGTGTGTATCTGTAAACGCTCTAGCGGTCGCATTTTTTTATTCTTAAGAACCAAACTCGGCAAATAATAATCAGATAAAAAAATAAGGTCAAGTTCATTATTCAGCAGAATCGAACCATTAGGAGTCAGGATTAACCTGAAGTTAAAATTTAAAAATCTCTCTAGTCACCACTATTTTCGAGTTTTCGCAACGAAACTCGGTATATGGCATTGAAATAAAACGAGAAAGATAGTGTGCAAAATTTTATGAAATTCTACCAATAGGAGTGGTTGTTTATCTAAAAGCCAAAATTTAAAAATCTCTCTATCGGCCGCCATGTTTGCTTTTCCTCAACAAAAATGGATACATACGATTTAATTGACAAGAGAAATATACATTCCGTAAACCAGAAAACTTGGACAATAAATCCAACTTGCTGAGGAATTCGCTTAGAGTAGTAACTGCGTTCCGGATTTTTATTATTCCTACAGTGCAATTTCTTTACCAGGATTCTTTCCACATTAAAATTATTCATTATTTAATAATTAACTTATAATTTGCATTTGCACAAGATTTGTGAAAATGGACATTAGACATAAGCAAACTATCAGAAAGCCAACATACACCATAGTCATCATCATCACCATCATTGGTTCTACATCCCTTTGCAGGCCTTGACCGCCCCTACAATGCGCCTCCATTTATATCTATTCTCCGCCTGCCTTCTTCATCCTTGTACATATAATATCCTCAGGTCCTGTTTAGCGCTCTCCAACTATCTAATTTTAGGACGTCCAACTCTTCGGTTTCAATTTATAAGTTGCCAATGTGACTTTACAACATATGTATGATTCCTCATCCCTGTAGAGCTGTCTCAGCCATCTTAATTGTCGTAATGATATCAATATCGCCATTTAGTTTATATCAATCATTATATCTAATGCGTCAATTTCCATTCTCGCATTTGGGCCAAATATTTTCCTTCATATTTATCTTTCAAATATTCTAATTTTACGACTATTTTCTTGGATTTTTGTTAGGGCCCAACTTTCAAGCCATGGATGGTAACAGGTCTCAAAAGGGTTTTATTTTTTTAAATTTTCTTTCACGACTTAGATATCGGGAAATAAGTTTGTTTTATTAAGTCCAAAATATCCTCTGCCGGATAACATTAGTCTATGCTTGATTTCTTTATCAATCATATTTTCATTCGTCCATCTTGGTACCTAGATATTTAAAATCATCCTATTTCTTCTTCTTCTTCTTCTTCTTCTTCACTTCCTGCTTTATGAATTAGTTGCCTGTTCCGTCTTCACTATAGATCTAAGATCATCTCTTCCGAGGACGTCCGACATATCTTCTTCCTCTCAGAAAATAATGTAAGATTTTATTTGGTAATCCACTTACTTCCATTCTTTCTACATGTTTTTTTTTCACTAAATCTTGTTATTAAATATCTACTCTTTCATGGAGTATATCTGCAGTTCTTCACGGAAGTGGCAACCCTGTGGTGGACCTAAAGCTTTGAGGTGGCAGCCCCACCAATGGTCTACTCTGCATAGCGTTGGTACCGCGAGCAGAGGAAAACACATTACTCCTATTCTTCACAATAGAAACTTCTCCTCTTTCTGAAACAGACATTATTTCTTGGTCTGCTTGTTATTTCCATATATTTTGTTTTGCTTTCATCCACTTTTAGGCCCATATTTTGGTTGCACTTTTAATTTTAAGTTACCTTTGGAGTATATCATAGTAAACTGACCGAGCGAGTTGGATCGGGGGGTAGCGTTTGAGACTCATATTCGGAAGGCCCCGAGTTCCAACCCCGGTGCTGACAGAATTGACTAAAGTTTGCTTCCTGGTTTTCCTCAAAGCAAATACTGCCTTGAAATTTCATTAAAAGGGCCTATTTCATCATTATCACCATTTCATAATAAAATTAAATCAGTGAACTTCTAAACAAAAACACATATTAAACACAACAATAGAAATAACCTACTGAATACTGTACAACCAAAGATTATGTATCTATAAATAATAATTAATGAAAATATAACTGAAAAATTAGTTATCCACGATTAAAATATTTTAAAACTTACCAATCCAAGATGCCATTTCTTCATCTATTACAATAGTGCTGTTTCCTGATTGAAGATGAGGAAGAAGAACAGCAGAATGCCCTATAGACATTCCAACGGTTACAGAAAACAATACAAAAGTACACAGCACGTAAATCTGAAGAAAAGACAATGTAATTTACAGTTACACAATTATAATCATTTCACAATATTATATTAAAACTAAATCTGTGAATTTTTTTTGTATTGTATTGTAAGCCTATGTTTTCCCTTTACAGAGATTTAGGCGCTCTCCCCCTACAGAGAAGAATTTGAACCATACTAATTTAGTTACACTTGTTTTCGAATAGATGTCATTTTGAGTGGTCCGTGGTCAGCGTTCCGCCTCATACTGACATCTAGGAAACCAGGGTAGTACTAGGACGGGAAAATTCGGTAAATTTTGCTTAGACTCCTTTTCATTCAGGCTTAAGGATTTTTTTCGAGCCTGAAAATCTTCAGACTCGGGACCCACGGCTTAAAGTCCCTCCCGGAGGACTTGCTCCTTGGATTTTCCGCCCTAAAAATTCCATCGACCCCGGTCGGGTTTGAACCAGCGACCCTCGGGACCAGAGGCAAGGAGCATAACCAGTATTCCACCGCGGCCGACACCTGTGAATTTCTATACAAAATATATGCAAACAAAAACAATAGAATTTCATGTAATATTATCTAGCTTAATAAAATGGCGTAATAGCACAATGTTTGACCTTAGCCTCTCCTTTGTTAGAAGTTACTAGACCAAGTTAATTTAGTTACGCTTATTTCCTAACGATGTCATGAATGGTATGACGGTCAACATACCGACCCAATGAGACATATGGTAGGTAACTAAGATATTACTGGAATGAAGACGGTCGGTAAATTTTGCTTATAGGCCTCTTTATTCAGGCTTAAGGATATTTACTAGCCTGAAGATCTCAGACTCGAGACTCAAGGCTTGAAGTCGCTCTCGAATGACTTCCCCTTGGATTTTTGCATAAAAAAATTGCATCGACTCCGGCCGGGTTTGAATCCGCGACCCTCAGGACTTACTACAACTTACTAGGAGTAAATATAACAACCTAGATTCTGGGTTTTAGCTAAGCGTTCATATAGCAAAATCCGTTAAGACTTCTTGGGTTCAAGCTCATCCATTATTAGTACAGTAAAGCTCCTTATTCACGGTTCCTTTATTCAAGTTTTAATTATTCGCGGTTTAAAAAATTGCGACACAGTCCCCGTATTCGCGGCTAAAAAGTCTCTATTCGCGTATCCAATCGATATATTAGAAGGATTAATATCCTTATTAACGCATCGGCAACATTTTTACTGCAGACACGTGCCACGGCGGCTTTTACAAAGAGTGATTCAAACCTAATGGACAAATAAATATCCAAATTGTTTTTAACAATAAAATATTAGAACAAACCAACACATTTAACTATCTCGGATACCAAGTTACATACGAAGAAGAAAAAAATTTAGTCAAAAAATTATAAAATTTAATAGAATAACAGGAATTATAAATAATATTTTCAAGCCAAACACAGTACAGCAACACACACGAACTAGAATTTATAAAACACTGGACAGACCCGTATTATGTTACGGCAGTGAGGCCTGGACAATTCGCAGTGTAGATGAACAAAGACTAACTGCGGCAGAGATGAAATTTATGAGACGTATTGCAGGCTACTCAAGAACTGACCATAAAAGGAATTCTGAGATTCTCAAAGAATTACAAACAGAATCAGTCATGGAATATGTACAAGAATACAGAAACAACTGGAAATCTCACATAAAAAGAATGAGCAGAACAAGAATACCACGTCAGATCTTAAATTACCAGTCACTAGGCAAGAGATCTTTGGGCAGACCCTTCAAACGTTGGATTGAGACCGTAACATACCAATAGGTCTATCACATGAAAGGAAAAAGAAGAAGAAGAATATCCAAGTAATATAAACGTTATTGTCACTAAGTCTAAAGTTTGTTGTTAAAAGCCGCCGACGTAATTCACGTGCTACTAGTTGTCTGCATATCCCAGAGCGTAAGGTTCTTTTAGGGTTAAAATTGCCAATACTATAATTAGGATTATGAACACAAAAGCATCTTTAATGGAAAGGTAAGGGTAGAAGGGGAGTTTTCAATGTTTCTATTTAATCCTAAGGGATTATTTGACCCTGTTTGATGTAAAAATAAGTGAATTATTACTATTGCTATAATAAATGCCGCCTTCTCCACGATCTGTTTTTTATTGTTTCAACTTATCGTTCGTTGAAATAATTTTGATTGAAGAACTCGTGTCTTTTTTGTTTTGTTCCCAATTTATAATGTCGCGTAAAACGGGAAGAAAAATTTGTTCCGAAGAGGGAAAATGTAATGTTGCCGCTTAAAGTAAAAATATAAATGCTTGATCGTTAACGCGTTGGCGAGTCGTTTGCATCCATATCATGCTATTTCAACATTAATGAATGAACTATACGATTAATCAAGAGATCCGAAGACAAAATAAGGGATTCTAATGCTGAATTCACAGCTGATTATAAATCTGAATTGAAACACCTTTTAAGCGCTTGTCTAAGCCTGACAATAATAATTAATAGAAATTGTTCAAAATCTCTCATTAAATTAATTTTATTTTGATAAGTTTTATTTGATTTTGGAACCTCGGAACATATCCCCTATATACCCATACAAATTACCATTTCACTGCTTCTGTATTTGCGGCATATTTACAGAACATACCCTGCGAATAACGAGCTTTTACTGTATTCGGCTCTTCAGAACGTCCTGAAGTACCTTCCACTCCCATCTACCGGCTGCTTGATGCACTAAACTCATATTTAATAATTGGTCAAACACCAACCGGGCTATAACAACCTCAAATACCTTATTAATAAATAATAGTTTTAAAAAACTAAAACAGCACGCTTTATTAGCAAAGCGAACTCAAAAATGAAAAATAATTTTAATTTCCAACACGCTTGGGATAAATTTAAAGTGGTCAACAAAAAAATCATCTCCAACACATATAGAATAAAACTAGAATTATCAACAAAAAGAAAATAATTTTACCATCAAAAGAGTGGGGTGCTCTATATCAATTAATATATTTGATAATAAACAGATATTGGTAAAAGTAAAGTCTCTAAGAAGAACACGTAAAAATCATAAAAAGCACCCCACGCTTTTGATGGTAAAATTATTTTCTTTTTGTTGATAATTCTAGTTTTATTCTATATGTGTTGGAGATGATTTTTTTGTTGACCACTTTAAATTTATCCCAAGCGTGTTGGAAATTAAAATTATTTTTCATTTTTTGAGTTCGCTTTTCTAATAAAGCGTGCTGTTTTAGTTTTTTAAAACTATTATTTATTTTTTATTTTTTAGTTTTAATATTTTATCGATACTAGTAAAATTCATGGTGATTTTCCGTTGAGGTATTAGTTCACAGTAATATAATGTACGGTTAAAAACTATAATATAGTTACCTTGTAGTTGAGGAGTCGGATCTACAAGGTAACTATATTATAGTTTTTAACCATACATTATATTACTTTAATATTTTACAGAATAAGATAAGAATGTAAATATCTTTAAATTCCATACTATTGTAGTATGAGCTAAAACTATTACACTTCTAAAAAAAATCCTCCCCAGCCGGATTCGAACCAGCAACCTATGGATTACTGGAATTGTGTACTACTAGTTCACCGCTCCACCAACGCTTGACTAAAAAGTCGACAAGTCTGTAAACTATTAGACCTATACCAGTTTTAATATTTTTGATTTTCTGATGATTCTGGCCAGGAATTTAGAAATAAAATATGAAATTATTGTAGTGTCACGGGTTCTTTACAAGTATACAAAGTTTCAAGTTGATCCATTGTCTCTAAGTGGGTGAAAATCGTGTTCAAAGATTCCGTTACATAATTACAAAGACACTTTTTTTCATTTTCTGATGATTCTGGTCAGGATTTTAGAAAATTAATATGAAATTACTGTATTGTCACGGGTCCTTTACAAGTATACAAAGTTTCACGTCTATCCTATGTTTCTAAGTTGGTGAAAATCGTGTTCAAAGATTCCGTTACATAAATACAAAGTCACTTTTTTTTATTTTCTGATGATTCTGGCCAGAATCTTAGAATATAAATATGAAATTATTGTATTGTCACGGGTCCTTTACAATTATACAAAATTTCAAGTCGATACAATTATTTTAAGTGGGTGAAAAACGCGTTGAAAGATTCAGTTACATAGATAGATAGATAGATAGATAGATAGATAGATAGATACAGGTGAAGCTAATATAAAGCGTGTAAAAACAAACTAAGAACCGGAAGCTAACTAATTTTGTTTAATGAAAATGTCCTTGAATGACGGGAAGCGTAACAAAAATTGAGATCCATAACTTCCGATTCAATGTAAAAAAATTTTAATTTCGAACACGCTTGGGATACATTTAAAGTGGTCAACAAAAAAATCATCTCCAACACATATAGAATAAAACTAGAACTGTCAACAAAAATAAAATAATTTTACCATCAAAAGCGTGGGGTGCTCTATATTAATTAATATATTTGATAATAAACAGATATTGGTAAAAGTAAATTCTTTAAGAAGAACATGTAAAAATCATATGATTGTTCGGTTTCTCGAACTCGACATTGTTCGGTTTCTCGAATTCGAGATTGTTCGGTTTCTCGAATTCGAGATTGTTCGGTTTCTCGAATTCGAGATTGTTCGCTTTCTCGAATTCGAGATTGTTCGGTTTCTCGAATTCGAGATTGTTCGGTTTCACGAATTCGAGATTGTTCGGTTTCTCGAAATCGAGATTGTTCGGTTTCTCGAAATCGAGATTGTTCGGTTTCTCGAATTCGAGATTGTTCGGTTTCTCGAATTCGAGATTGTTCGATTTCTCGAAATCGAGATTGTTCGGTTTCTCGAATTCGAGATTGTTCGGTTTCTCGAATTCGAGATTGTCCGGATTCTCGAATTCGAGATTGTTCGGTTTCTCGAATTCGAGATTGTTCGGTTTCTCGAAATGGAGAGTGTTCGGTTTATTGAATTCGCGATTGTCCGGTTTCTCGGATTCGAGAGTGTTCGGTTTCTCGAATTCGAGATTGTTCGGTTTCTCGATATCGAGAGTATTCGTTTTCTCGAATTCGAGATTGTTAGGTTTCTCGAATTCGAGATTGTTAGGTTTCTCGAAATCGAGAGTGTTCGGTTTCTCGAATTCGAGATTGTTCGATTTCTCGAATTCGAGATTGTTCGGTTTCTCGAATTCGAGATATGTTCGGTTTCTCGAATTCGAGATTGTTCGGTTTCTCGAATTCGAGATTGTTCGGTTTCTCGAATTCGTAATTGTTCGGTTTCTCGAAATCGAGATTGTTCGGTTTCTCGAATTCGAGCTTGTTCGGTTTCTCGAATTCGAGATTGTTCGGTTTCTCGAATTCGAGATTGTTCGGTTTCTCGAATTCGAGATTGTTCGGTTTCTCGAATACGAGAGTGTTCGGTTTCTCGAATTCGAGATTGTTCGGTTTCTCGAATTCGAGATTGTTCGGTTTCTCGAATTCGAGAGTGTTCGGTTTCTCGAATTCGAGATTGTCCGGTTTCTCGAATTCGAGATTGTTCGGTTTCTCGAATTCGAGATTGTTCGGTTTCTCGAATTCGAGGTTGTTCGGTTTCTCGAATTCGAGATTGTTCGGTTTCTCGAATTCGAGATTGTTCGGTTTCTCGAATTCGAGATTGTTCGGTTTCTCGAATTCGAGATTGTTCGGTTTCTCGAAATCGAGATTGTTCGGTTTCTCGAATTCGAGATTGTTCGGTTTCTCGAATTCGAGATTGTTCGGTTTCTCGAATTCGAGATTGTCCGGTTTCTCGAATTCGAGATTGTTCGGTTTCTCGAATTCGAGATTGTTCGGTTTCTCGAATTCGAGATTGTTCGGTTTCTCGAATTCGAGATTGTTCGATTTCTCGAATTCGAGATTGTTCGGTTTCTCGAATTCGAGATTGTTCGGTTTCTCGAATTCGAGAGTGTTCGGTTTCTCGAATTCGAGAGTGTTCGGTTTCTCGAATTCGAGATTGTTCGGTTTCTCGAATTCGAGAGTGTTCGGTTTCTCGAAATCGAGAGTGTTCGGTTTCTCGAATTGAGATTGTCCGGTTTCTCGAATTCGAGGTTGTTCGGTTTCTCGAAGTCGAGAAATCGAGTGTGTTCGGTTTCTCGAATTCGAGATTGTCCGGTTTCTCGAATTCGAGATTGTTCGGTTTCTCGAATTCGAGATTGTTCGGTTTCTCGAATTCGAGAGTGTTCGGTTTCTCGATTTCGAGATTGTTCGGTTTCTCGAATTCGAGATTGTTCGGTTTCTCGAATTCGAGATTGTTCGGTTTCTCGAATTCGAGATTGTTCGGTTTCTCGAATTCGAGATTGTTCGGTTTCTCGAATTCGAGATTGTTCGGTTTCTCGAATTCGAGGTTTTGTTCGGTTTCTCGAATTCGAGAGTGTTCGGTTTCTCGAATTCGAGATTGGTTCGGTTTCTCGAATTCGAGACTGTTCGGTTTCTCGAATTCGAGAGTGTTCGGTTTCTCGAATTCGAGATTGTTCGGTTTCTCGAATTCGAGATTGTTCGGTTTCTCGAATTCGAGATTGTTCGGTTTCTCGAATTCGAGATTGTTCGGATTCTCGAATTCGAGAGTGTTCGGTTTCTCGAATTCGAGATTGTCCGGTTTCTCGAATTCGAGATTGTTCGGTTTCTCGAATTCGAGATTGTTCGGTTTCTCGAATTCGAGGTTGTTCGAATTCTCGAATTCGAGAATTTTCGGTTTCTCGAATTCGAGATTGTTCGGTTTCTCGAATTCGAGATTGTTCGGTTTCTCGAATTCGAGATTGTTCGGTTTCTCGAAATCGAGATTGTTCGGTTTCTCGAATTCGAGATTGTTCGGTTTCTCGAATTCGAGAGTTGTTCGGTTTCTCGAATTCGAGATTGTTCGGTTTCTCGAATTCGAGAGTGTTCAGTTTCTCGAATTCGAGATTGTTCGGTTTC